>OZ024899.1:37930301-38597801 GCA_964017195.1 Siderastrea radians
GGGGACACAATTAATAGATATTAAAAATATGTAGAAAGAAAATTTATAATATTTAGAGCTATATAAAATATTTATGATAGTCAGATATTAAAAATATTTATAAAGAGAATTTAAAATACTTAAAGCTATATAAAATAATGATGATGAGCAGATATTAAAAATATGTAAAAAGAGAATTAAAAATACTTAAAGTGCTACTATGATCAAAAATATGAATTTTTTGTTCTCTCCATAATTCGAAAATATAAGTACATATTACTCACCGTGCAAAGTTTTAAGTCGAAATTCGTACGTGAAGTCCGATTATTTTAACTGTAATTTTCGAGTTCAGCTTGCCGCCATTACTCAATTCAAAAATGACCGGGACGAGTTGGGCCGAGTTTGGCCCAGAGAGGAAGTGACGTAGAAGTCTCAACACAACAAAACAAACGTGGCTACTTTCTTATGCATTTGGAGAGGTGTGAAGGTTCGCAAGATTCATTTCTTCGATTTTGAGCTGAAGTATGCGTGGTCGGCGCTCTGTTGTTGAAGATTACGGCAAAGAAAGCATCGATGAGTCGGAAATTTCCTTTCACAGTTCACCGACGAGTGGGTACGTTTATTTTAAGCGGAAAAGCTTCGTTTGCGTTCACCGGAACGTCTTCAATCCTGTTGGACATCCAGCTGTTTGCTCTCTGCATTTTACGGCTGAATGTTTTACTCAAGCATTTTATGAGAAAGGTACAAGGAAATATTTAAAACCAGGATCAGTTCCAGCCATCAGGAAGAAAAACAGCAATCATATCTGAGCGGGATCGTCGAATGGTGGGCGAATATTTATTTGCCGTTTGTGCTAACATCACATGTACGGTAAGATAAACATTTTCTCACATAACTAAGAGATACTTCGCTCGGTTGTCTTGTGCATATACATGTATAATTCCCAACAGATTTCGGCTTAAGTGCATAATATGTGCCCCTTCGCATGAACTATTCTCTGTATCGCCGCAAAGCCTGCTCCGCGATACGTAGAAACTATTTTTATTCAACTTGGCTACGCGGTACGCGGTAAGCAGAAAATAGGAAAACATTAGCGTGTATTCCGCGTACTATAAACGTTCCCCACTTAAACTTCCGCCAAAAGAATATTATTTGAAGTTCCTATAGACTATTGGACTATAATAGAACACCACCGTGTATTCCTCGTTCTATAAATGAAAATATTACGCGAAATTTCTTTGAATTACTCGGCTACATATAACGTAAAAAATATTAACAACCGAGCTTAATCGACCATAACAAACATTACTGTGTATTGCTTATTCTTTTTACTGCGTAGCCAGCTCCTAACATCCCTCGTACATTTCAATTTATCTCTCTCCGCGTACCGCGTAGCCAGCTCCTAATATCTCTTTTATACTTCAATTAATTTCTCTTGACGTACGACTAGCGAGCTCCCAAAGTCTATCATTTCTTGAGCCGATCACCGCGTTCGGGGTAGCCACTTCTCTCAGTAACGCTTTCGATGTGACTGCGTATTCCAGTTTATACGTAGACTTCTAATGGTAAATCAGAGTTTATCTCTATAAATTCGCATTTGCTTGTTTACTAGGTAGTAAGATTACTGTGTTCGCACAATTACACGGGCGATTCGCGACATCACTTCGTTTTAATACGTAAATTTATTTTCCTCGATCTTTTGTCTTATCTTTAAAATTCTGAATGTATGTTGGGCTCATCAGGGCTCTCTATATTTATTAAAAAACTTTCATGTAGCGTTATGTGGGCTTTTCTTATAGAAGAGAGAGCTAATTATTATAGGATTTATTATTTTTAGGCGTAAACTCGTTCTAACTACAATTCAGGATACTGCAACAAATCTGTGAACATAACAACAACAAATTAACCCGTATCGGCAAGAAATCAAAGCAATAGTAAGAAACATCTGACGGACCCCAAAACGACAGACATGTGAAACAGTTAAATATGTTGTATTATCGGAAGGATTTCAGTGTTTGTGATTTGGGATAACTGGGATATTTGTTCGGCTTCTTGATCAATTCTTGCATTGTGAGACGGCTTCCTCTTCGGTAGCGAGAGGCTCTAAACTGTCTTCGTATGGCGCGACTTCTGCGAGTTCGCCGACTTCGCCAAAAAAAACGTTGTTCTTAATCGCTCTCAAAAGAACTGGACCACAAATTCGACGGAAAACACATCCATATAATGCAATGTTTGGCTCTCTATTTTCGACTCTTCATTATACTCTTCTCGGGCCTTTGCTGTGGCGATGGTTGAGACTTCTACGTCACGAGCAAAATTCACGTGGTTAGAGATAAGACCGCTTCCATGAAATTCGCGGGCTTCTCTTTTGCGAACTGAGTAATGGCGGACGTGTTTAACGCGGTTTTCGGACATATATTCCTGGGCCGTGTAAGCATATATCGATCTAATTTATCGCGATTCATATAATATGGCATCTGTTGAACAGTTTAAAGTTTAAAAAAGCTGAAAACAAAGTATAAAATTTTCATCGTAGTAGCACTTTAAAACTGTATAAAATAATTATGAGGAGCAGAGGGAACAGCCCTTGCAACCATCATCTATGAGCAGACTAATATCGTATTTGCGTATCTGTTTCCTAAAAATATTTAAAGTTTTAGCTGATCTTATGTCTGGGGATAATTTTCCCCACAGTTTTGGTCCAAGATATCGCAAAGAATGTTTACCATATGTAACCGTATTGAAACTTGGTGTGGAAAAGTCTGACTGTCTTAAAGAGTAAGAGGAATTATGTATAACCGAGAGTAACCAGCAATAACAACTTTATCGTTTTAACGGGGTTAAAACTCCCAGAGCATAGCTGAGAAACCTGTGGCCAATATTAAAAACTGTTCAACATATACAACGAAAATTTGTACCTATTTCTACACTACTAATCATTAAGCCTCAGGTAAACGTTGTCACACGTTGATAATAACAAAAACAACAATGGCAATGTTTAAACTACTTTAATTTGACTTAGCTAGCAAAGCTAGGAGTGTTCAGTATCAGGTTTTGAGCATCATATATTGTACAACTGGGATGCTTACATCGGAAAAAACTAAGTTAAATTTAAATCGATTCATGATTATCCCTGGAAGGGAAGAACACGGCTGCGAAATCTGATTTGACAGAATCGGCTGAAGTGCAGAAAAACTCACGACTGTACCGCTGTCAGCTTCATTGTAGCTTGGTTGGGTCTTTAATAGCTGGTAAGCTTGAACAACCGTCTGAATAGGCCTGAATTTGATAAAACTGAGGATTATGGCCAAAATCTTAGCTAATAATTCTCAACCAATACCCTTATCAGCAATTCGAATTATTGATCAGTCTTGTTCCATTTCTAACCTAACCTGGAACAACTTATTGACCGACGTAACTTAATAGCTACAGTTGCCATTAAGACATTCTGACATTAACTCCTCTGAATCTTGAACCGATCGCGAACTGCACCTAAACTTGTTCATGAAAAAAAAATAAACGAGGAGAAGGTAGGCAAGTTGAGGTTTACGAATGATTGATCAGTTAAATTAATTCCGTGCTGACACTTCGACAGGTCAACCAGTCAAGTTTGCCAGTCAAGTTTGCATCTAACTTACTGGATACCAAACTTATCTGTCTCTAGCACAGTCAGGCTTCATAATGTATAAGACGGAAAGTTCAACGCATCAAATAGGTTTAACTCATTTAGCCTTAAGAGTGACAATTGGAACATTTTAAGACGTTGTAGCAATGTTATTTCAAAAAAGCTGTTCTTTATGGACAGGCAAATTTTTTCACCCGTTTTATATACATTTATATTTCTTTTTATATATTGATGTAATTAATTACATATAGTCAATTCTATGATGTAATTAAATTCTGAAAAGCCTGTAGGGAGAATTTAATAAAGTAGTATTATTATTATTAACCTAATGTCATGATATTGTCAATATTTGGTAGATTCTAATTCTATAGATTTTTGCCACCAAAACTTTATTGATTAAGATCTGCTCATTAAAAGCGTAAAGTCACGTTAATAGAATGCACTGAACTGCAGGTAATAAGCTGTGGTTTTGTAATATTCTGACTATATGACAAGGGTACTATTGCACGTTTTTTCAGTATGCTTTAAACCCTGCATCTAACAAAGACGTTGCTTAATCCTTTCTCTAACATACAAGCACAAGCGCTCTCGTCCTTTTCTAATTGCCCTAATCAAGAGCTTTCAAACGGTCTATCACGCATGGA
Organism: Siderastrea radians; assembly: GCA_964017195.1. NCBI lineage: Eukaryota > Metazoa > Cnidaria > Anthozoa > Scleractinia > Rhizangiidae > Siderastrea > Siderastrea radians. Next base: position 37,934,550 of record OZ024899.1, read on the forward strand.
CATAGGGTTTCTATAAATTAAATGATTTCGGAAAAAAGGGCTTCCCTCTTATGAGTACAAGTTCAACACTTCTCATTTTTGCTTAGTATATTTCAACAGCAACTCTACTGAAAAATTGTACTAAAACGCTCGAAAACCGTGGATTTCGTGCAAGTGTTAATGAAAGTATCCCAAACTTTCATGTTATGAATAAAACAAACTTCTGTGACATGCTTACTGACCTCTACAAAAAAGGGGTTTTCCCTTCTATTACATCATCTTGTACCTGATTGGCCAAGAAATTATTTGCCTTCAATGTGCTTTTGCCACGTAGTAAGTTGGATACAGGTAGCCTATATCACAGTTGAAACAACACGTCTCCAAAGCACATGTAACACTGGCGCGATTTGAAAACATCGATCATGCCTGTCGTGACTCTGACGTTTTTGTTTGTGGGGCTGAGAATAACGGTAGGGTTTTTTTTTACATTAGGAATTCATTTAAAGTAAACCTTTAGAACTCCCTATGTCCACACTCTACTTAACAAATAAAAAAGCCAAAACCGTGCTTTGTTCTGTGATAAAGCACGCAAGGAAGTGACGAGAGCACGAAAGAAGTGTAGGGTGAACACGAGCCGCAGGCGAGTGCTTCTCCCCACTTCTTGAGTGCTCTCGTCACTTCCTTGAGTGCTTTATCACAGAACAAAGCACGGTTTTGGCTTTTTTATTTGTTTTATAATAAAGCTTTGCTCACATTTGTAAAGAAACTGGCTTTCATTGCAAGAAATCAAGTTTTTTTTTTCACAGCTTGCAAGCGCGCGCAAGAAAGGATTTCAGCTTGCCAGCGCGCGCAGAATGGCGTCACGGGCTACTCCGTGCATCTGTACTCTGATAAGGCACGCTGTTTCAACCAATCAGAGAGCGCGTTATACCGAAACTTTATTATAATGAGCCATACAACCTGTTTCAGTCTTTTGAGTTTAAAGATGATAGAACGCAATGAAAGCAATTTGAAGTCAGCGAACATTCTTGAGGTGCCATTACCTCTCTATAATTTTTTTGAACTGGAAACTTCAAAATGTGTTTCCATTTCTGCTTCAGGGGCGCTCGTCTTCAGGATCTCAAATGTTAGAAGATGCAGTAAATGTGGCACCAGTTAAATTCTTGCCTAATGAACTTCAAAGTAACTCTTGACAGTTTAAAATCAACAATACTGAACTCAAACACGTGACGGTGTAGGTGTCAACCATGCAATGAAAACTTAGACATAATAGTGTTCTTTGTGTTAGGACCTTTTCGGCATCCAATTTGAGCTAAGTTAGCAGTGTAAAATGCGTAGACTGTCCACTATATATCATATCTTGACCATAATTCCGGGTAAATACGAGCAGAAATGTCGGTAATACAGTGCTGCTCCAGTGACCTGCGGCTGTCACTTATGCATTGAAAGTTGGATTATCAAATGAAACGTTTCTCTGTCATTTCCGCCGAAGACGGCGTTGTCGGCGAGGCCAGGGGCAAAAGCGAAAAAGCGTTTTATTCCTGCCTTGGGTCATTTTGAATAGATATTTTTTCTTTTCTTTCCACTTGTGACAGTATTTGCAAGAAGGCTAACTGAGAACTTGTGTAAAGGTGCTGTATTGAATTTTTTTGAAGCGTCAGTTATCGGTCGGTGTTACAAGTTACATACCAGGTCACATACCGCAAACTCTCTTTGCGTCCTACAATCTAACTTTGCGAAACGTAGTTTAATTGACTTAGTTCCAAATAGCGGCGTTTGTGCAACTGAAAGCTATTGAGCAGTAGTTTCTTGTGGAGTTCAGTTTATTGTGCTGTACAAGATTGACATTTGTAATGTTTTAAGATTTTCCATTCTGTGGATGAAATTCTAAAGTTGACCACTCAAATGAAAGTATTAAACAGTACTTTTCTGTGGTATTGTTTGCTCGCTGTACCAGATGGCTCTTACTTCTGAACCTGTGGATAAAATCCTAAAGTGTGATCATTCAAATGAAAGCTACTGAGCAGTACTTTCCTGTGGTGCTGTTTATTATGCTGAACAAGGTGGTTCTAACTTTTGAGCCTGTGAATGAAATCCTAAAGTGTGAACATTCAAATGAAAGCTACTGAGCAGTACTTTCCTGTGGTGCTGTTTATTATGCTGTACAAGGTGCTTCTAACTTTTCAGTCTGTAGATGAAATCCTAAAGTGTTAATATTCAAATGAAAGCTACTGAGCAGTACTTTCCAGTGGTGCTGTTTATTATGTTGTACAAGGTAGTTCTAACTTTTGAGTCTGTGGATGAAATCCTAAAGTGTAACCATTCAAATGAAAGCTGCTGAGCAGTACTTTCCTGTGGTGCTGTTTATTATGTTGTACAAGGTAGTTCTAACTTTTGAGTCTGTGGATGAAATCCTAAAGTGTTAATATTCAAATGAAAGCTACTGAGCAGTACTTTCCAGTGGTGCTGTTTATTATGTTGTACAAGGTAGTTCTAACTTTTGAGTCTGTGGATGAAATCCTAAAGTGTGACCATTCAAATGAAAGCTGCTGAGCAGTACTTTCCTGTGGTGCTGTTTGTTATATTGTACGACATGGTTCAAACTTGTGAGTCAACAGATAAATCCGAAAGAGTGACCATTCATAAGAAGTTTTTGTGCTTCAAAATTTGACCTTTTAAACGGGCAGATAAACATGACATCAGTCAGACCACCCCCAGGATAAAAAACACTCATTGTTGTGTAAATTAGCACGGCGCGTAAAGACGCCAAACAAGATAAACGTTTGTAAAAATGTTTAGGTTATTCGTCTCTAAGGTTCTTCAGACACTCATCACCTAACTAATTCACAGGGCTGACCGTTTCATACTTGAAAAACTGTAATCCAGCTTTCGTGTTGATGAAAATGAAATGTCGCCGCTTTTCTTAATTGAAAGGAAACGGGGTCATGGCTTTAGAGTGACATTTCAAACGATCGGTGTGGTGTCTGAAAAAGATTTTAACCTCAATTATCTCTAAAAATTTGGGAGATCATATTTTTCAAACATATTTATCGGAGATAAGTTGGAAACAAGGAGCTTTTCTTCTCACTGTCACACGTACGGATTTTATCCATAGACTGAAAGGTTGGAACCACATGGTAGTTATCAAGCATGGACTCCAAGTGAGTTGTGTAAGCAAATTAAGCTCCTATTATCACCCAATTGCAGGCGATAACTGGATCATACCTACAAATGACACCAACTTAACGGATATAATGTGGCGGAAATCCGGTGTATTATTACTTTATCGGTCTCGCTTCCCTGAAAAGTTCGCCTTTGCTTTTGGTATTTTGTTCGAGCATTTTAATTAGACACGTTTGTGGGCGCATGATGTTTTGGCTGTCGCGGTTGTGTTTTGTTACAATGACCCGTTTTGTGGTGAGTTTATAGTTAAGTTTGCCACAGGCGTTTTGTGCTAGAGTCAACCTTTGTGGGTAACAGTTTGTCATTGAAATTTTGAAAAACTCGCAGATAAAAAAAGAGTAATTTTGTGTTGGTGGTGCTGTTCGCGTTTCAGTCGTTTAGTTTTTAGCAGGTATAAAAAATAAGTGTTTGGGGAAGTTGTCTAGTTTGTACTTGCCACATTTACGTTTGAGGATACTGGGAAAGTTCAGCGGGTATTAAACATTTTAAAAGTCCATTAAGATCAATATTTAAAAAACGACCACTGTTTGTTGAATATTGCATGTAAATAATTTTTAGTGGATCAAAGCACTGATGCTAAACTCGTTTGTTATGTATGGCATTTCACCGCTTATTACAGAAAGGAGTCATAAGGCGAGAAGTGCAGCGTTATTCTGGAATATTTGGAGAAGTGGTTGTCGCTGGAGATTTAGCAAACTGATCCGATTTATATGATTAATGGTAATGTCCTTGAAAACCAGTACTATTCCAGCTGCGCATTTATCGATACAAAAACGATTCAAAAGACATTATTCTCAAGCCCTGTTTGTTAATTATTGCTTTGTAAACAGTGTTAAGTTGATCAAAGCAAAGATCTACTAGAATCGAAGAGTAGATGCTTAGCTCGGCTATATTTACTTTTATTCAGTTGTTATTCATTTCGTAGTTTTCGTTAGGCTGCACTGATATAAGCATCAGTCTTAGCTTATGTAATACGGCCCTTCAATAGAGATTTATTTTGACGAAATGATGCGATTTATAAATACACTAATTAATCATATCCTATGTCTTTAAATTCCATGCCAGTGCAATAGTTCTGTGCGTTTATCTACATTTTTTTTTATTTATATATCTACTAGTCTATAAGTTGATAGCAATTGCTATTAGCAGGGACAACAAAAACAACTTACTAGGAAGTGATCTTTGACCAGCCCAATAGAATGATTGATTCTACCCCAATGCCATTTGTAACAGATGTTCATTATTTTGTAGCGTTTAGTTTTAAAACACTTAACCGACCGCCGGAAACTGATTGCAAAATTGCTTTTCGCTGTCAGTGCTCTATTTAGCTTTCAGTTGATGTAAACTAAGAGTAAACGTTATTGCTTAATTGGTGCAAAACGAGCAACGAATTAAAAACCCTTTTTCTGATTTATTGAAGCGTAAGGTGTATTAAAATTGCGACAAGTTAATTGTCAAGCTGTGAAGTCCACAATGTCCGGGATTTAGTATACTCGCTACTGCGTCGCAGGCTAGCCTCCCACGCAGTCGTTTTTAGGGGAGTCGTATTACCCTCCTCCCCACCATTGTGATAGACTTGCCCACAAGTCGAGCTCAGAGTGTGTTTTTTTTTTTCGAAGCGCGATTGCGGAACCGCGAAACCCCAAAATACCGAGCGCGCGGGCCTACCACCGGAACCGGAAATGAGAAACGAAGGACTGAGAAAGTCAGCCATTGTGACTACACAGAGCTGTACTCTTGCGTTGAATTTAGCAGTTTTAAAATTTGTCGACGGATTTCTAAGTTTAATGTTGCATTTGAAAGCTTATAGAAATAGATAATCCTACACTTCAGTCTAAGTTAAATGAAACACTTGAAAGTTCAAGAGAATGTAGATATACTTATCCCCGCATTTAATCAGTGATTTAATGCTTTTGGAACAATTTAGTGCCACGTGAGATTGCAACGCGATATCGTAAATTTTATGCCTAAACAGAGTTTATCGAGCACATAAAAATATTTATTTCTCCAAAATCTAAGCACCGATTTTGAAGTTTAACGTGCCATTTCAAAGCTTAGGAAACTTAGTTATCCCAGCATTCAAGAACGATTCTGAGATGACGTTTTACTTTACATTTTAAAATTTATACCGCGCGGTCCCGCGCGTCTGTTATCTGATGTGTTCCCGTGAAAGCGTCCTGCGGTCAAGGTCAACCTTCCAGCCAAAAGTAGGTCCAATGTGAGTGGCTAAGCGGCGGAAAGGCATGTTGAACTCAGGTAAGCAGGCGTTTGTGGGGAGGAGGGTAATACGACTCCCCTAAAAATGACTGCGTGGGAGGCTACACGCAGGCTAGAGGACCAGCATAAATTATGATTTTTCTTTGACTTGTTTAGAACGCCTTAAATAAAAAAAAGAAAAAAAAAGAAAAGGAAAAAAGAAAAAACAAGGCTGGTTAAAGTATACTTTTTTTAATATTTCGATTCTGGCAGAAGTAACCTTAATAAAGACTGTCAAGCAAAATATTGGGTGAGATTTGAAGAAGACACTATTCTTAGCTGTACTTTTTGTATTTTGGTTTATTTATCATTGCTAAGCATGATCTACCAAAAGATCCGGCTACAATTTGCTCCCGCTCGTTACAGTGGTCTTGCATAGTAAAACTGCAGAAATAAACGGATTTTGCTGTCGACTGCCCTTGCAGGTGAGAGGGTTAAAAGGGTCTTAAAGACTCAAAGTGATTTTCCTGTCCTTATCGTGTGCCTGCCTAAAGGGGAAGACCTTTTAAATTGATTTTGACGATATCTCTTAAAATTATCTTTCTTTCTAAATACCAAGGATTCTTTACCTCACAAGGCGGATCCGACGCCATGAAGTCAAGTATTGTTTAGACGACTGAAAGATACAGGATGACTGGCTCTATAAGTCAAGGCATGAGTTGTATTGATGCTACTACAATGAAATTGGCCAGAACTTCGATAAGAATTCGAAGTTATAGAGTAGAAACGGCATTTGACTGAGAAATAGGAAAAAGGATTTCCAAAGATAACAGTAAGAAAAAGATTTGGCTTGACTCAGTGAAGTGTCGGTTTTGACCCCATCTGCAAAAAAAAAACAGAATTCTAAAGAATGCTAATTGCGTGATTACAACTTAAAATAGTTCATATCTTTCGGTCCCGTGCATCCCCGTGGTGCTTACATCAATTTGGTTGCAGGCAGCTTCCCTTATTAAAGCAAAAGACTCATAATCAAATCTGGTCGGTTCAATTAAAGGCGCGCGGCTATTGGTAACCTATGTCATGCACCAAGAGTTTTCAAAAGGCACTCAACAGAATAAACGTTCATCTTACCTATCTTACAACGTTCATCTTACCTATCTTACACCACGATGAACAATAAACACATCTTTAATGACAGATGTTATCCTGTTAAGAGGATCCGTCTGATATGTAACCATTTGTAAGGCTCTTAATAACGGCTCTATCTAAACCGTGAGGGTGGTATCTGCCACTGCGAACTTTGGATATGGATGCTGGTAACTTTTTTGACATGCAAACAAAACCACCAAATGCAGTTTTCCTTGAAGTTTACCTGGGAGCAATCGTGGAGTTGAATGATGCGATCGAGCTCCAGGGCAATCATATAACAGACAAGCTTTTCAATGTTGTTTTCTGGATGTAGTATATACCGTCTAAGGTTTATCGTCATAGCCACGGATGGGATAATGTTCCGCCCTTCCCTCCCCTCCCTCCCCCAACAGTCCTAGAAGGTCGAGTTTGATGAATTGCCATTTTCCCATTGCAGTTGGCTGCTACTAACTGTCCATCCCTGCACTTCTATAATGGAACAACATGCACTCCATGCTCAGGGTGCCCACCTGGATTCGGCCTCAAGACAAAATGCTCAGAGAAGGAAGACACGACATGTGAGGCTTGTTATCCGCAGTATGATTATTCAAACACAACGAGCATGGAGAAATGCATCATGTGAGTATACTAAAATATCAATGAATGCGATCAGTCTCGTCCGATTCTTCTCCCAAGGAGGGAGGATGTTGCAGCGATGCTATCATCGTAGCATTTTAGTGACAACCGTATTTAGCCAGTTTAGACTGAGGTCATGTGAAATCGCTAATGTATGTACTCGCGAGATGTAATATTGCTCAAAAAGTAAAGAAAATTTCTGAAAATCGTCAAAAACGTTCTAAATCGCTACTACAATAGGTTGTTGTCAAATCTTCAGAAGGTGGAGTGGGGAAGAATTGCACCCTTAAGTTTTCGCCGAAAATACTTAGTCAAATGTTTAGTTGGTGATAAATGCGTTCAAAAATTATTCTTTAACTTCGGCTACCTGCCTTGAGGGTCCACAATAGGGTTCTCAGATCCCGCCATCCCGCCTATTTTTTCCTGTTAATCCCGCCAATCCCCCCCCCCCCTTCTTCTCGTCAAAATCCCGATCCCGCCTAACTTTTTAAATAGTTTTCTACTTTCATGATGGAAACCTCACATAAACACGTTTTTATGGTCGATGGTCTCGATATCATTTAAAAATATCGCCGCTTCGAGCCACTAATGACCGTAACAAGTGTTTCGTTTGTGTTATTCTGTTTTAGGCCCGTTTTACCTTTTTTGTCCAGGTACAAATGCAAGGTAAAAATTGACAAAGATTGTTTGCTATGATATTCTGCCTATTCTCGGTCCTGCTTTTTGTGGAAGACAACCTACTGAGGCTATGTATAAGTAAAGCCGGTGGTTGTTCAAGTTGTGGGGTGGTAAGCGCGACTTGGTTTTGATCTAAAGGTCGGCGTTTCCAGTTCTCCACATTGTTTCTCTACAGGCCCAGCCGTCTATAAATGATGTGTCCTTAGACAGGGCTAGGGGCACAAAGGTCATGCAAGATCGGTCCAGTTACGAGGTCTGCAAAAATGAAATGTAACAAAACATTTGTAAAAGTGGACTCACTTAACTCACAGTTTATTTCAAAGCTTTAGAGTGAGTGCGTCTTTATATTACTTGCTTTCAGTAAATTTCTGCTCGGAAATGTTTTTTTTTTTTCGAAGGAAGGCATGCCAGCTCGCACTCTGTATAATATATAGCAGCAAAATTTATGATGCAGAATACCTCGTTTTTGGCAACCGCCGTAAGGTTACATTACCGTCCGTCGGTGTTGCCATACTGGCTAGACTAACCAAAGCTGATCATACCTGCTCCAACAAACGCTCAGTGGAAAGGGTCGGAAAAGTTAAGAACGCAGACGAGGCTAAGAACAGCAGCTTTTAAATCATTTTATTCTGTAATTTAGTTACACTTTTTACCTTTTTGTATTTTTATTCGTCATATTGTCTCATAGTTTATCCATAGTTTTAATATTCGTATTCTATGGTATTTTTATATTTTATTGTAAATAATTTTAGAGGGCCACTAGTTTGTTAGTATTTTTTATGCTATTTTAGTGCTACCCTCGTTAAATAAAGACTTTACTTACTTACTTACTTACTTAATTACAAGAAATGTCTGATACCTCTTTCCGAAATTAACACAGTAGGACTCATAATAGCTTGACTTTAAGGCTACTCTTCCTTGATCAATGCATCACTTGAAAGCTGACACACTTCATTCACAACAATCTATTTCTATCAGCCTGCGCTGGTCAAATCATGCAGTCTCGTAAAATTAAAATACCGTATCCCGCTACTTTCCCCTTGCAATTCTCGCATCCCGACCCCTCAAAAACACAAAATCCCGCTCCCGCTGACTCAATTGAAATTCCCGCTTCCCGCTCCTGTTTTCAGCTCCCATCCCGAATATCGCCACAAAAATTAGCCAAATCCCGCATCCCGCCAAACCTATTGTGGACCCTCTGCCTTGGGAGCGTCAATATTATTCACTATCAATGATAGCTGGTTGCTATAGAAATTCAAGGTAACCGCCTGGCCTTGTATCTTGTACCTATAATTGTACCGTATGAAAAAACAAGGTTTCATAAATGTTGGAATCCACATAACCGTTTTTATTCTTAGGCCGATAGAATTTGTTATTTTATTGCAGGTGTGATCAATATTCAAATTGTCTGCCTGGAAATGCCAGAGTAGTAAAAAACTGCACGATCTTTTCTCCTACCGTTTGCGATGGCTGTGCAGAAGGGAATTATTTTGAACCCAACATGGGGATGAATGGGGGTTGCATTGAATGCTCCCCGCCATGTGGCGTTTTTGAGGTGGAAACCACATTTTGTAAGACGGAGCATGACAGAAAGTGTACGAGACAAGAGAAAAAGGAAATTCCGACCTTGATCTCAAGTAAGCTTTTTGATGTTACTCTGATTTTGAAGTGTCTTCATTTAGCAAAATCATCAGTTAGAGCTGTCTGTAATTAAAATGAAATATGGATATGTTCACGTGACTCGCCCAGCAGTGACGACAACCTTCACGTGATAGTATATTTTGAAACTGCTGAGTGGGCTAAACAAAAAATTGTTTTCAAAGAATAAGAGGTTTTCTGGGATTTTTGAGCAGGTCAGTTTGCTAATTATACTTTCTGGTGCAGCTAAATTCGAAGCGTGAAAACAGCATTAGAAATTAAATTATTTCATCACAATCTGTACAAAAAGACTTTTTTATTAAATTAAAATCTTTTAAAGAACAACACAACACTTTTAAGTTTCAAAGACATGTTTCGGCATCCCTGATGCCATCCTCAGTTGAAGGAAACAGTTACAACAAAGCTATTTATATGCAATAGTGATTAGAATTGTAAATGAAAATTTCTAAGCAAGAGTGACAAGAAAAAAGCGTGATTATTTGAATCTAAACAAACAACTTTAAATTAACATGTTTAACCTGTTGATTTAACGTGGGCTTTCCCAGTGGACATGTAAGGATTCTTTGATCTTTAGTTGAAAGTTTGTAGTGGCGCAGTCTAAAATGCTGAAGTAATTGGTCGAAGAAGATCAAAGAATCCTTACATGTCCACTGGGAAAAGCCCACTTTAAATCAACAGGCTAAACATGTTGATTTAAAGTTGTTTGTTTAGATTTCACATGATCACGCTTTTTTCTTGTCACTCTTGCTTATACATTTTCATTTACAATTCTAATCACTATTGCATATAACTGTTTCCTTCAACTGAGGATGGCATCAGGGATGCCGAAACATGTCTTTGAAACTTAAAAGTGTTGTGTTGTTCTTTAAAATATTAACTTGTTTCCTGCTACCAAGACCTTTTGGTAAATTAAAATCGTTTTTTGTAGGTCAGCCCCCAAGTGCAGCGGTGCCTTCCACTGACAGTGATGGCGCTGCTGATGATGATGAGGACGATGATGATGACGGAGCGGTGACTGCTACACCAGATCTGATAGGAGAACACCCATTGCACAAAAAGACATGGTTTTGGCTCGTGATCGGCGCTGTAGTTTTAATACCAGCAGCAGTGGTGACTACAGCTGCAGTGCGGTACAGAAAACGTCGTGGGCGTGGTACAACTGATAGAATTAATACCACATCCGGAAACGAGATAATCAGGCAGCAAATGTCTCCACTAATGCCCCGGGGTAAGCTCAATGACTTCTTTCGTTGGCTTGTGTTGGTAGAGGGGTTAGCTTAAGTGTTATGGGTACTTTAGTTTTAGTAGCTGTTAGTGCTCTTCGGATGACATTTAGACTAATAGGAGGGATGATACGCTTCTGGCGCTCACCAATTTGGGTGTGGTCAGTCTGGTGTGGACACTCGTTTCTCCCCTCTCTTTGACAACCTCAAAAAAACGCAGGGGCTTAAACAAGAAGCTTTTCCAGTGTAATGCAGCTTTAATTGTATTTTAACGAGTCTTTCGTAATTTTTGGGTTAATTAAAGTACTCACCATTGGACATTGTATTTTCAGCAATCTGATTGGTTCCTACTTAAAGAATATGATGCAATATACCATCCCTTAATTATTTTAAAAGTCCCCCTCCCCCCACCCCCCAAAGAAAGTAGGCCTACTTTCTTTGGGGAGTGGGGGGTGGGGAACCTCTCTTCCTATATTGTGGTCTACTATATCAGAAAACAATTTTTCACTAAAAGAGACCAGAAACAGCATGACAAACAATTATTTACCACTTTTTATCGAACTAAGGCAAAGATTTTCCCCATATTCAGTACTGCTAATTTATGACAACAACCTGAATCGACTGAATCCCAAGTTATTTTTTTATTATTGCACTTTTTTGTCATCATATCTAATCACTTTTTTGCATTTCCAGATGGTTTAAACCTCCCAATAAAGAATCTTACAATTGAACAAAAGCGATGCATAGCAAATATGCTTAACGACAAAGACTCATATGGTAAGCAGCTTATTTTAGAAATTAACTAATTTTAAGCCTTATTTAAGGACGATCTTTGTATTTACGCGACCTATTAATCGCCATTGTAGTATGACATAAAAGCATATACTTTCCACTTCTGCAATAATTTTTCCAGTTGATGTTATTAATATTTTATCGCTTTATTTTAATTTTGCTTAAAAATAATTTTACTGTAATGTTTGTAATGTAGTATATTTTATCGGCCGCTTTAAAATATTAATAAATAGAGCAACTTGGATTCTTTTGGAAGAAGCTGCCTGTGAATCTTACCCGTTTTTTTCTTACCTTATTTTAGAATATTTCTATTGGGAAAGAGTGGCAGAAAAAGTTGGCCTTGGTGCTGAATCCAAAACCTGGAAAGGATTAAATAATCCAACGGAATCTTTCCTCAAAAGTTATGGTGAAAAAGTAGGTAGTACAGTGAAGACCCTCATTGAGGCTTTGAGAGAGGGTGACCTGACGCATTTTGCGGATGAAATTGAGACGGCTTTTAGTTCCTCAGTCCATGATGGGGAAACAGAGCGAGTGGCCAGAGTGGCAGAGACCCCTGTATGAAGTTCCTACGATACGGTAGAGTTCTTGCCGAGTTTGGGTAGAATTCGAATCAGGATTGTTGGTAAAGCCATTTAACCCTTATCATGCTGACAGCCAGATCCGGGAACATTCCCTGAAACTGACTTTTTTTCTCAATAAACATGGCTACAAATCAACAAGTCTGTTAATTCACTGTGTACAGTCAATTATGCAGCAATTTCCTACATCCTATATATCAAATTAAAGCTTAATAAATCCTCTTTCTAATTCTGCTAATAAAACACTCTTTTAGGATGTATATGCAAAACTTTGAACTTCCAAATAATATTTTTTTGATAAAAACTGTGTAAAAATTATAAATTTCCAAAATATAAATCTTATTAGTATCTTTCCAGAGTGTCAATGTAAGTCAGAAATGATAATTAGAGTTCCCCACTAACATCAGTCTAATAAAACAATAATAGTTATTGTTATTAGAATTTTCTGTGAATGAAAATCCTTTATAATCATAGCTGAAAGTTTATATATTATATAAATAAATTGACACGAGTAAATTTGTTGAGCTTAACTAAATTAGTGGGGTACAAGGATTTCTTTTCTACTATGAAAAAGTCCAATAGGGATGCAGACCAGTTATCTGCCTGCACCCATATGTATGCATACAAGACTTTTTCAAAAAGAAGCACCACCAGCAAATTCATTATATTAAAAAATTGATTGATTAATTAATTAATTAATTAATTGTCATCATTATCATCATTGTTTGCATCATGTCTCCTTATGTAAGCAGCAACATAGTCCTGAACAGTATGATAGAGTTGAAAGCATTCTTGAATGCAAAGGGCCACTTTACAGACAGTGCATTGGTAACAGGACTCTCTTCCTGACCTCTTCCCCTTCTCTCCTGTTCTTGCCAAAATCTTTTTTTGGGCAGGAAAGCAAACAACACATGACCGGCTTATGTTGGACTTCTTCCCAGTTCCCTGAATCTTCTCGGGGAAATGCCTCCCAGCTTCCAGTCGGGTCAAACCTTCTGCAGACCTCCTCGGACGACCTCTTGGAGTGAGGGAATAAGAAATACCAGAACTAGTGATAAGCTCCTTTACAAGCTCCCTTCTGAATGTTCTCTGTAGCACAGGTGATCTTGTTTTCTCCTTATACAAGATGTAGCTGTTTAGCACTGATAAAGAGAACAGGTGAAAAAATACTTTTTTCCACCATTTCATGGTGCGTCGCCTAAAACAGGAATATGCAACCATCTGATCACACCTGTCAACGGCTCCCATATACTTGTTGTACTCATGAACAATTTCAGGTTTTGTAAGCGGACGTCCAGTAGCATGGTGATTACGTCCAATTTGAACCTCATTAATCGAGTGCACAGTCGACAACATCTGGAATACTTTCCTGTCTTTAATCTTGACTGCTAACAAAGTTCCATTGTTCATGATAAATTTGTCACCCTTGTTTTTCACCTGAGCAACCCTGAACGCATGGGGAATACCCTTCCTGTGACGCGCTGTTCCACAGGCTCCAGTATCCAACTGATACAAATCAGTGAACAATGTTGGTGATGTATAATAATTGTCAACATACAAACACCGCCCTGCATTAATGTATGGCTGCATAAGCCTCATCACTAAATCGTAGGTTTTACCCTTAGCACTGGGTGGATCTGTATTTACACCAGTGTAAATTTCAAACATCAGACAATACCCATTGCTGGAGTCACACAACTGATATGATTTCACTCCATACTTATCAGGCTTGTCTGGATTGTAGACCTTAAAATGTATCTTTCCTCTGAAGGGAATCATCCCTTCATCAATACAAACATTTTTTCCTGGCTTCCAAACACTTGAAAAATTTTCAGTGACAACACTAAATACATTGCCACGCCATAGTGTAGTTATGGCTGGGTTGGGATTGTTCCCTCCCCCTGCAGGGTCATTGAGCACATGTAACAATGCACACACTGTGTGGTCAGCGGTAGTACAACCGCCGACCTTCGTTCACTGTTCGGGCGCCATGGCCGCCTGCCATATTAAAGTCTGTGGTGAATGAATCCGACTCATTGTCTTCTTAAATACTGGCGTGGTGGCTTGCGGCGGGATCACGAGAATGCTGATTCACCGGCCTTCCAAAGGAGAAGGTTTTCCCCGGAAATATGGTTCCACAAGTGACTTTGAGAACGATTTAGTGCGACAAAGTGCACCATTCATGCCCGGTAAGAGATCCGGTTGGAGCAGCTTTTTCTTCAATGGCAGGGCAAATATGGGCCCCTGCCGTGATCCACGACGACTCACAACTACATTATAGACTGCCCCAATAACGACTACAGCTTTTACGACGATCCCGAGTTATTTATTCTCCGATGACAAAAGGAAACTTCTTCTTTTGAGTGGGCTAACAAGATCTGAGACACGAGCACGTGGTTGCAACGAAGCGCAACGAAGTCCAAACGTCATCCAAGCCACTCGATCAATTTATTTACTTTGAAACTGCGAAGCGGTGCTACTAGGCCGTCATTTATCATCCTTTTATTTACAACTACCAGGAGTCACATATATATATATATATATAAGTTTACATGGATTTGACACTCAAGTAAAAATTAGCAGACGTATCACAAGAGCGTTTCGTAAGCGGAGGCCTTGGAGCTACTGTATTCGTCTGACATGATTATAACATGGATTTGTCTTTTCCTACCAAAAAATCATACCACGAGATGAAATGATTCAGTGGTACTGCAACCATGCCAGTGGCCCCAGAATGCCCTTACCAACACCCAAGGACTTTGTCAGTGTAGCAACATTATCTTAAGACCACCCAAGCACATGAACATTGTACATGTATTATCCCGGACTCTGGTTTATGCATTTTGACCGCCCATTATAAGTAACACTCTCCCGGACTTGTTCAGTTAAATGTTATATATTGTTTTTATTTTATTATTTTTTCCCCATTTTAGACATATAGCCATGTACATGTACTTTTTTTGTCATTCCATCTGCCCATCTGATCACATCATAGAATTTCACATGGGAAGAAAGAAAAAGTGGTCACCCCTCCCCCCCATACATGGTACCACTGGTAGCCATGTATGGTATTAGTAACATCCATGTGTCTCTGTAGTGTATTCCCTGTAACAGGAGTGTGGGCGTACCCCACAGTAGTTATTTTTGTACAATCATACAGTCTCGGTTTACTTACCCCCATTTGGTTTACTTATAGTACCCTGTATTGTTTACCTTTGTAATGGCTAGTTCACCTCGTCCCTTTTCAGTTTGCATCAGTCTCAGTGCCTATATTTTGTAACCATGCTAGCATAGTCAGTATTCCTTGTAATTTCTTTATTTCCCAGTTAGTCACAATGTTGTGTAAGTAAGGAGATAAGAAAACAGGTTGCGCCATAGTGTAGTTATGGCTGGGTTGGGATTGTTCCCTCCCCCTGCAGGGTCATTGAGCACATGTAACAATGCACACACTGTGTGGTCAGCGGTAGTACAACCGCCGACCTTCGTTCACTGTTCGGGCGCCATGGCCGCCTGCCATATTAAAGTCTGTGGTGAATGAATCCGACTCGTTGTCTTCTTAAATACTGGCGCCAAGTTTTTTCACAGGGTTATAGCCAGCCTGTCCCCTTGGAACATAATTATCATTGTCACACAAGTGAAAGAATGTTAAAATGTTCATAAACTTATCCCTTGACATTATTTCAGGGAAAAAGGGGGTCGACAAAACCTCATCAGTTGACCAATAATCCTGGATATTTTCCTGGTTTACAAGGCCCATTGCGATAGTCATGGCAAGAAATGCTTTTATCTCACCTGATGTCACGCCATTCTCAGGCCAACTTCTAAATCGTGAGTTTGGCGGCAAATTATCCCTTCCTCGTAGATAAGCAAGAGTTTCCCTGGCATATTTGTTTGTTTGCCTGGCTATATCTTCAAATAGGTTGTCAGGGAAAAGCAGATTAAAGTAATCCGAGAAGGAAGGATTGTCTGGAAGGTCCGTGTTCAAGCCTTGATCATCTGTGAAGTCGAGTCGAGTCGGTTCGCGAGCACCAATAACCCAGTTGTCTGCTTCGTTTTCTTCTTCTCTGTCGCTTTCTTCTTCACTTTCATCACTTTCTTCTTCTCCACTTTCAGAATCGCTTTCATCTCCTGCACTGTCCTCTCCGCCGTAAACTTCATCAATAGTTCCCTCATCAACAAACGTGATACCAGTCGCCATCTTGAATTTTTTTAATCACGCGAACACGAACTATTTTTATGCTAATCACATCTGCCAAGTTCGGCAAAAGAAAATATTCCAGAAAATGTTATTTGTGAACACGAGTAGGCGAATAATAGCTTGCAATTACTAAGATTCCTTACAAGCGTGTTACGTAGAGAGAACTGTCCATTAAATTAGCCCTTTAAACCCCAAAAGTGATCAACATCAAACTTCTCATCATATCAGTTGCATTTTAACTCATACAGGTCATGAGAACTAAGAAAATGATCACCAAAGATGAATTGTCCTAATGTGTAAAAAAGTTCTCCCAATTAGTGCTCAATGAAATGTGTCGAGACCATTAAGGAGAATTTGTGTGTCGAAGGTACTCGCGTTTGCTTTTGTTTTGGTTTACCAAGTTTTGTGTTCGGCCTTAAAAGCTCGCGCTTCAACCAAACCAAAGTCAATGAAGTCCTGCTCGCATGCTTTTTTCCGCGCTTGACGCTGGTTGCATGTTTTTGTTTTGAGTTCTGATTGGTTCATTATGTTTTTTGCGTCTTTTGTGATTGGCCAGTGTCATTACTTTCGTTTTGGTTTTACGACACTCAATTGAAAACCGCTCTATACTATCAAAATCACTAGAGTGGTAAAACGGTCGTTGGGAATTTGAATTAGCGGCGGCTCAATTCTTATCACGTGGCTTTAAAAAATGTTGGTCACATGGTCTAAAATAATAGTCATGTGATTCGTGTTGTGGGACCCGCCGATCGGAATCCTTTTTTGCAAAGTGGTCATTAACCTTGCTTTTGTAAGAACACTTCGGTTAAGAAAACGTTTTTGTACCCTCTGAACCCCACCAGCATTAAAATGCACTTTCAATTGGAAATCTGGATCCATATTTTGTCGTTTTTCGTTAGAAACGATGGAAACGATTCTGAAAGGGATGGAAGCACATGGTGCAGAGCTTTGCCTCACGTGGTACTTCTCATTGCGATCACGAGGCATTCTTTTTTTAACCACGTGATAAGAATTTAGCCACCTTTCAGTTCAAATTTCCAACGGCGTTCTTACCACTCTAGTGATTTTGATAGTAGGGCCGAGGCCGAGTTTTATTTGGATAAGCAGTCAGCGAGGCGCAGCCAGATACTCCAACGACATGCGCATTTGAGCGTTTTCTATTGATTATAGTACAACGCTAAATTTTGGCGTGCTCCCATTGGTCGAAATCGATCACGTAACCCGATAGTGTCTCTTCTCAGCGGGCGCCTATCAGCGCATAGTGCCCGTTTTTGGCAATGTTTTGGTTAAAAATTCGCTATCTTTTTAAACATTTCCAGTGTAGATTATTGAAAATGAAGAATACGCATTAAAATGGCTTCCGTGTACTTGGACACCTCAATCACCATGAGGGCTTTCCCGCTCCATTTTTCGTGACATAATAATAGTTAATAGCGAGTGAGCCTATCAGATTCGCGTACTAGCGATAGAACACAGTTACCACCATTTTCACTACTACGCGACTTTTCTTTTCAAAACACCTCTGAGCACTTTGCAATACGCTTCCGTCAATCATACCTTATATGGGAAGTGTGTGATGTTACCGCAATTGAATTGAGTTTGAAGGAATAAAGATGGCGGCAAATTATGCCGTAAATTTGCGCTGGCGAGTTGACTAGTAAGAGGTTTTAGAGTCGTTGATGTTGCAAGAATACTTCACGTTTGGCAGATATTTGTAAAGAAATTTCGACATTTCTTCAGAATTAAATACCCGCTCGGTGGATTATCCTATGCGGCGGATGGTAAGCTTGCGTTTAATCTCGTGAATAAGCTAAACCGAAGTGTGAAGTAAAAATTCTAGCTTTTCTGACCTGAAAATAGCACACGACATGTTATTCACCACGAGTATAAATCTGGCAGTATCCCGAAGTGTACGAGGACGAAATTCAGGAGTGGATAGAGTATGCAACGGGAAACTGACGAATCATGATCGGCGTGCGATCAACCGATTCGTGAAGAAAGTGGGTTTTACAAGAAGAAAGGTACGTATGACTTGTTGCATTTTTTGGAAGGAACACTGCTAATCAGTTCTAATCACCTATCACCCGAGGAATGGAATGAAAAACAAAGTATAAGCGCTTTATATAAACGTTTATTGTTCTGCGTGAATGTTAACGCTGTGACATGATAACAAGAAAAATCTGAAAAATCGTTATTTATAAAAACGGGAACGGGGAAATATCAAAGAAAATATTTAAGCACAGTTTCATGTTTACTTCTTCGTTTAATATAGCTCACTGTGATTACCAAAGAACGTGATAAGCGAAACAGGGCGATGTATCGTCGTAGGTCATCGCTAAATTTCACCGAGAACAGTTGCTATTTATAGATGAATCAGAACTTCTCAGACTCATCAATAAATAGCAACTGTTCTCGGTGAAATTCAGCGATCTTACGACAATACATCGTCCTGTTTCCCTCATCACGTTCTTTGGCAATCGTCTTGAGTTATAACGAAGAAGTAAATTTGAAAGTAAGCTTAATAAAAAATCTTTTCCTCAATTCCCCGTTCCCGCTTGTAGAAATAACAATTTCCCTATCATGTCACAG
Source organism: Siderastrea radians (assembly GCA_964017195.1). NCBI lineage: Eukaryota > Metazoa > Cnidaria > Anthozoa > Scleractinia > Rhizangiidae > Siderastrea > Siderastrea radians. Next base: position 37,953,389 of record OZ024899.1, read on the forward strand.
CGTCATATGTTTACATTCTCGAAACGTAGAACAACAAACGTTACAAGCGCATTGTAAGCTTATGCTTTATTTTGTTTTTTCAATTCATTCCGGAAGTGATAGGTGATTAGAACTGATTAGCAGTGTTCCTTCCAAAAAAATGCAAGAAGTCATACGTACCTTTCTTCTTGTAAAATCCATTTTCGTCACGAATCGGTTGATCGCACGCCGATCATGATTCGTCAGTTTCCCGTTGCATACTCTATCCACTCCTGAATTTCGTCCTCGTACACTTCGGGATACTGCCAGATTTATACTCGTGGTGAATAACATGTCGTGTGCTATTTTCAGGTCAGAAAAGCTAGAATTATTACTTCACACTTCGGTTTAGCTTACCATGATCCGCTGCATCGGATAATCCACCGAGCGGGTATTTAATTCTGAAGAAATGTCGAAATTTCTTTACAAATACCTGCCAAACGTGAAGTATTCTTGCAACATCAACGACTCTAAAGCCTCTTACTAGTCAATGTATGACTCGCCAGCGCAAATTTACGGGATAATTTGGCGCCATCCTTCGAGCTCTAGTCAATTGCGGTAACATCACACACTTCCCATATAAGGTATGATTGACGGAAGCGTATTGCAAAGTGCTCAGAGGTGTTTTGAAAAGAAAAGTCGCGTAGTAGTGAAAATGGTGGTAATGTGTATGACAGTTTCACGTAAACAGAGAAAATGTTCTGTTTCTTAATTGTTTTATTCTTTTGTTATAGAGGACCTCCCTGAAAACCACTCAACGTGATGGGAGTATCCTCTTTAAAGATTAATTATTATTATTATTATTATTATTATTATTATTATTATTATTATTATTAAGATGGATTATGTAACGTGACAAGTCTTCCCAGTTTGAAAATATGTGTCAAGAGAAGTGTACGATTTTTATACATGTCATCATAACTTTACAAATGATATATTTTTAATATATATTTGTTGGTAAAAAGTTTAGGGTAAACAATAATGTTTACAATATAAATTGTATGTTTCTTCCTATAATATTTGAATATTAAGTGATGCATTAGGTAGGCCACAATTTAACAATTGTCAGGTGAAAACATATTTAAAAGGTTTTAAGAACAAGTAATTTTTTGAAGAAATACTTTATTAGTTTTTGCCTTCCAATTTTATTATTTAAAACTCCATGTGTTTTTCTGCCATTGATTGTACAATATTATTTTTGCGGAATCACAACAACAACGACAAATACTACACAACTAAATATTTCGTCAGATTGTGCAACTATTTTGAAAAAATGAGACGTTTTTGGTGCTATCTAAGTTTTGTAAGTTACATGTATGTTTCTACTCTCGAACAGTTATTGAAAATGAGTGGTTTTAATTACAAAAATGTATAGAAAATGACTGAAAAACAATTGAGTTAGCCGCGACTTTCAAAGAATTTTTCTATTTAGGAATACAGCGAATTAATTAATGTCGCGGGTAAATGTGGCGGGTATAAACCAGAATTTTAATGCCTCACAAAATTTCCATCTGACCTAGAAATTATATTCTCCTGTTATGGGTATAGTTCTTATCAAAAGAGTATTGGTGTGTATATGATCAGTAAATTGAGAGAAGCAGCCACTCAATCCTGATTATTCATTGAAATTCAGGGCGAATTTAGAACAACTCTGTTGTATTTGAAAATGTCACGATACTCGCAGTCCGTGGCAGAAAAATGTTTCGTTTAACAGGAATAGACTGTGATGCTTGTGTAGATTACCCTTAATTAGACATATTAGACGGCCAACATTAGGCCTTGTTAGGCCTTATCTAATACCCAGAATAACAATTTGTCTTAACGTCCGACCGATAAATGTAGCAACTTTGACTAACATCGTTTACATTGAAAGTCAGACATAATTGTATAATTACTTTGTAGAGTACATAGTTTTGTAACTTAGAAAGGACTGACTGTCCGACATGCTTCCTTGTATTCAATAAATGATTATTCTTTTTATTCTGGTTTTTTAGTCTAATTGTCATGATTCTGTTTTGCTGCACCAAGGGCCGTTGTAAAGTTTTGTCGGCTAGTGTTAAGTTTTGGAGATTTGTCCACTGACATGACGCAGTGCCACAATGCCGCATTTCTTCGAATACCCCCCCCCCCCCCACCTTTACCTATAATTGCCTTCTATCGAGGAAACTTTAAAATGACTGCCCTTAACAATCTTAAAATACCTCGATACAGTATTAAAACGACCACATACAAGAACCAACATTTTTCCATGTTAACCTACAAAAGGTTGTCATATGTTAGTTGTCTACTGGGAAATTAGGTCCTTAGTGGGGCCTTTTTTTTATTTTACCTTTATGGTAAATGCAAGAAACATTTTTACGATTCATTTCAGACATCCGGCACAAAAAACAAATTTCAAGCGATAATGACATATAGTATTTCTTTTCAATAACTATTTACTATTGTGTGTAGGACGCTTTTCACTACAGTTTTAGAGTTTGAAGTAAAGATAACGAAGGAAAATAAGAAATCTTGGAAAAAAAATGTTTGACGCGCTTTTTTAAAGAAAGAGGCTTTGTCGGATCACCATGTTTTGTTCATGTTTTCTTTCAATCCATCTGAATTTTTAGCGTAGTAGAAACGTATTGGAAATATATTATTTTTCAGTGTTCCATGTTTATCTTTTTTCTAGCTGTAAGACCAATCTTTTTAGCCTTTCTGAAATTTCATCTGCCTTTTTTTTTTTTAAGAAAAGCGCTAAGCCATATGCCAAACTTAATTTTGAAAACCTTTCTCTTCAAAACCAATTAACCAACCTTTTTAATTTATACGGTGGAGGCCTTGAATACAGACAAGCTCTTTCGTTTTTGGCATTTCCAATTTCACCTGTTTCTTAAAACAGAAGCGCAAAGCCATATCGCCAAAATTAATTTTTAAAACCTTTGTCTTCAAAACAAATACATCAATCTTGAATTTCAGGTAAAATTAATTGATACGGCGGAGGCCTTGAATACACCTATACAACAAAAATGAATAGATGGCGAAATGACCAAAGGACCAATGGTCGCTTTTTGAGAACTGTAGCAACAAATGACTACACAATAATAAAAGCAATTTAATTTTACTGTTAAGGTTTGCAAACAATGTATAGCTAGCAGAAAGATACAGTCGAAGCTCTCCTTGCGACCACTCTCGTAAGCGACCAGCTCTAGTTACGACCACAATTGTGAAACCCCGTTTGAATCATCACTTAAGCTCTGTAAATGAAAGCTCTCGTAAGCGACTACGACCACGTTTGTAAACTACCAGACGGTCTTTTCCTTTGTTTTTAAGTTCTCGTAAGCGACCGCTCAGTCAACACTAAACAGGCATTCACTTCTTGATCAAATTTAGAGTAATACAAAACATAAGCGCTAATGGTTCGTTGACTTGTACACACAGGAACCTTTTTGTGACAGGCAATAAAAACTATTTTCATGAAAAACTGTTAATACAATACTATCGGTAACCAACACTATATTCCAAGTTTTCTGCTAGAAGCTCTTGTAAGCGACCACCCTCTATTGTTTTATTATACGTGGTACATACGTATATATATACTTAGTTAATTAATTACGTGGTCGCTTACAAGAGCCCATTCTCGTAAGCGACCAGCTCTAGTTACGACCACTTTTCTGAATTCCCGAGGTGGTCACTTACGAGAGCTTCGACTGTACTGATGATTGATATCGTAAACGCACAACGATATCAAAGAAATTGCAAAGCACGATACTTTGCAAAGATCTAAAAATGGTTAAATCTGCAAGATCCTCAATGGTTATATACTTTGTTACATGAAGGAGTTAATACATCGGCTACAAGATTATCGTCTTAAAACTGTTCGCCGCTCTATCAGCGACACTAAAATTGTGTGGTTAACAGCCGTTACCATAGCGCTGGCAAGAATTTGGAATTGTATTCCATCAGGCAAGGAGATATTTTATTTTGTATGCAGCACATTAGAATATGGCATTTGCAAACATCCAGCAAAAATTGTTGTTGGTGTTCTGTGGTGGCAATATTCCTCTCGCTTTAACATCGATTATTGCGAACGCATTAGTGTTACATACAGTGTGGAAGACGCCGTTTCTTCGTTCACCCCCCATCCTTCTACTTTGTGGTCTGGCGTTGTCAGATCTCACTGTTGGAGCATTTGTGCAGCCGCTATCCATCGCTAGAGTGCTAATCATGATTTACGTACCATTCTTTAAAATTAATCCTCTGTTTTTCGACTTTTACAATATAGCGGCCTACACGTTATGCGGAGTTTCCTTCGCTACAATTGCCATCATAAGCCTTGACAGACTCGTGGCAATTCTTAAACCTTTTTTCTTTTTTTTAAACGACCTATCCCTATTCTTATTCATTCCCCTAAGTTTAATATAGTGAAATATTGTAATTTTTAAATGTATATTGTAAATTTTAACTTATTTTAAGTAGTAGAGTGTCCCCAATTAGCTATCACAAGCTAAATACTTACCCTGACACTTAATTCATTCATTCATTCTTTCATTCATTCATTCATTCATTCATTCATTCATTCATTCATTCATTCATTCATTCACTCATTCAGTATCAAAACACTGTCACAACTTCCAGGTCGAAAAGGGTTCTTGTATCGATCTGGCTAATCTTTATCTTCATGGGATGCATGCATATTTGGGTGGAAAGACTTCTTATTTTCGTAGTCGGTTTGGTCATCATTTGCGGCTTTTGCATCTCGACAGTTTCTTACATCAAGATTTATAAAACAGTCCGCCGTCATCGCAACGCGATTCAAGTTCAACTGCAAGTAGTTCAAGTCTCCAGTGGGAATGAACCAACATGGGGCGCCTGAAAAAGTCAGCCCTAAACACGTTTATTGTTTATATTGTTTTTGCCCTGTGTTATATTCCTTTTGTTATCGCCCTTGCTGTGACCACTTATTTTCCAAACGACAAGTTTCTCGCCAGATATCTGGCTGCCACATTCGTGTTCATGAATTCTATGTTGAATCCCTTTCTGTATTGTTGGAGATTATGTGAGATTCGTGTAGTTGTATTAAGGACTTGCCGTGCTCTAGCTTTCTGGAGATAGAAAGCGACTTTTAAATAGGAGCCACCTTACAGCAACACTTAGTCTAGCAATTCCAAGGGAAACGTCACAAATAAATCGGATTCACGTTTTTATAACTAATAAGCATGCACAATGCATACATTATGCATGAAGCTGCATAATGTGGCGAACTGCTCGGGAGATAAATTCCCATTGTCCTTGTTTCACTTGTGACGTCATCACTTTTGACGACAAAAGCTTAAGATATTTTTTAAGATTTAGTTATGCACTGGTACAAAACCTCTTGTGGAGCATTCCTAAATGAAAATGATCGAGTTACACGAAAGAAACCAAAGGATTTTTGCTTGTGAAGTCAAAGGAAAAATAAAATTTTACCTGACCGATTGGTCAGATTTCTTGTTAAAAACTTCGACTTTGCTGTATTTTATGCATGCTCAGTAACACTCGTCCGGTTTGTTAGACAAATACAAAAGAAAAAACAAGCTTGGATTCCCATTTAACAGAAGTTTGGCAAGTCTGGTCTTAAAAACAAATATCAAAACAAAAAGTCCGGAAAGCCTGATTTTACCAGCTTTTCTAGTAAAGCCTTGTTCAAATTACCTGAAATGCCTGGTAAGATTGAATTAGCAATGTAACTTGAAAAAGCCAGTTTAGACTCAGGTTTTCCGGCCAGGCTGTCATCGTACAAGTAAAAGTCTGATAACTGAGTCATTAGATTCTTCTTTATTCGATTTTACTACGTATATCTGATAACAAATACAAGTGCACCGTTTGCCAAGTTTATGACTTTATGAACTTTTAGTCGATATTTTTTTTATTAGACTTTCATGGCGTCCACAAGAGCCTTGAGACCTATGAAGGTCTCCTTTCCTACGCGGGCAATCATCCATCCTGGAAGATTGTACTTATATCTGCCACGGTCACGCAACTTCACTTTGAAGGAGTATTTCACTCCAAGCTGGCCGTACACCCAATCCAGGCTCGATCCTCCTGCCCACATTGGACCTGAAAGATACCAGTGATGTCCTTTATATCAATTGCATGGGTAACCATAAATCTGAGGAAATTTCTACCTGATGGGAATACGGGAAAAACGTTCAATCCACCTTGGGAGTACAGCATAATAAACAGTACCACAGGAAAGTACTGCTCAGTAGCTTTCATTTGAATGGTCACACTTTAGGATTTCATCCACAGACTCAAAAGTTAGAACTACCTTGTACAATATAACAAACAGCACCACAGGAAAGTACTACTCAGTAGCTTTCATTTGAACGGTCACACTTTAGGATTTTATCCACAGGTTCAGAAGTAAACAGTACCACAGGTAAACAGTAAACAGTACCACAGGAAAGTACTGCTCAGTAGCTTTCATTTGAATGGTCACACTTTAGGATTTCATCCACAGACTCAAAAGCTAGAACCACCTTGTACAGCATAATAAACAGCACCACTTCAAAGTTCGCGTGCTCAGAAGCTTTAATCTGAATGGTCACACTTCGAACCACCTTGTACATAATAAACAGCACCACAGGAAAGTACTGCGCATGCTCATCTAAAGCTTTTATTTAAATAGTCACACTTTAGGGTTTTATCCACAAAACGACTTCGTACAGCATAACTGAAACAGTACCACGGCAAAGTACTCATGTTCAAAAGATTTCATTTGAGTAGTTTATTTGACGATCAATTCAAAGAGTCAAAAGTTAGAGCAAAAGTTAAATGCCGGGAGGTGAATAGCAGATTACTATTCCGAATTTGAGTAACCAATCAGAGCGCACAAAAAACATAATCCACTAGTTTGGTATATACCAACTTTTTATAACCGTTCATTTTTTTTAGGGGGGGACCTCAGCGATGAATGTGACTCCCTACTTGAAAAAGATATTTAACGATAAATACAAGAAATATAAGTACTTACGGCCAGGTGTGCCTTCTGAATAGCAACACATATATGACTCACGATAACCACTTCGCCAATAAATAGCCCTGGCAGCTGCAATGGATACCCTTTGCTATAAAACAGAAAACAAAGTCAATACGCACATAATTTTGGTATAGTCTGTAATCCAAGAGATTATGAGGGAAGGCGCTTTACAATTTCTCCTGTCTCTTATAATTACATGCAGCTTAAAGTGACAAATGGTAGTTTGCAAATCTGTAGGATATAGCATGCGAAAGGACATCTGTTAGTATATCTTGTATATTAGTTCTGCCAGGGTTTAGGGTTTACGGAATACTGGGAGTTCAAAAAAATTGGGTGTTCGGATTTTTTTGACAGAAATATTGGCATTTGCTATGTCGTTTGGCTTATAGACCCCCTCACCCTACTCCCCAACTGTTTTCCTCACGGATTCCCGACTTTACCCCAATACACCAGAGAGCTTAATTTCTTGGTGTAGGCGTTAATAGTATACGATATTTATACTTCCGGACCTGTTCCTTATAATCCGGTGTTTCGGTATTAGTGTGTCTCCAGGGCACATACCACTGCTGACCGTACGCTTGGAAGTCAATGAAGCCTTTCAAATTCCCTCCAAGACTAATTAGATAGTCTCGAACGTTCCTTGTTTCGATTTCGGAAAACGCAGAGTAGCCTCTGTAGGTGTCTTTACATGGCTCAATGCTTTCCCAAGAGGGGATATTTTCATCTAAAGGAAAAAAAAACCGAGAGCAAGAACTGAATTAATAACAATTAAACTCAGCACCGAAATTTGGGGTGTTAAAGGAGTTTAGGGATCTAAGGCGCCAAGACAGAAAAATTTGCGCTCTATTGCTCCATAACTTCGATCACTTTAGAGCTCCATTTAGCCAGAGTCAGCACTTTTCAACGGGCTTAGACAATGGAAAAGGTTCGGGCTCCGGGCTCCACGACAAAAACTTCAGGAGCTCCGAATCCCCGTGCCCCAGTCTTAATTCGCGCAGACGGGAATCCATTCCAATCCGATTCAAAATAATACCAAAATATACGTAAATCAATATTGCTCTTCCATACGTGACTTTTATACACCTTACTCTGGAGTGAAATCTCCCCGGAGAAAGGGCCTTTGCACTAATGCACGTCTTCTCCAAACCGACTCAAAATGACACCAAAACATTGATAAATCAATTTCTCTTTGATGATGCATGTACTGCCATAAGACTCGTGGATCCCCGCACGTGGCTTAAACCACGTTGTAATGCTCTTTCGCAACCTCGTTCCCAGGGAAGAAGAGAAACCCTGGGAACGAGGTTGCTCTATTCGCTCAGCCTTGATAATAAAGTTAAGAGAGTTCGGTCCAGTAGAGGTGTACTACGTGGTCTAATTCGACCCGAATGCATATAACCACAGAAATCTTTATAATCTCTTAAATAGAACTAGCACAATTATGTAACATAGTTTGATTTATCAGAATACTCACATATATTTCCCCACTTGTAACCAAAGTTTCTGTCGAGGTCCACGCCATAGCAGACTTTGCTACCAATATAAGTGACTCGTCGGCGATTTTTCTGCCAGTTTCGTGTGACCTGAAGAAAATTAAAATTTACATTTTTGTAACATGCTAAACGAATCTCGCCCGTTTCTCAAAATTCAGGCCAAATCTTAAAGGAGCTCAGTATCTTACAGCGAGTTAGCCGTTTCAGTTTCTGGTTAACAATTGTGCAAAAACAAGAGAGGATGAAGGGAGAGAGCAACCCCCACAAATGGGCCTCTTCCGATGAAAATTATTTGAAATCTGTTTTTGGTTCTGTGTCATACTGCGTGGTTAGTTTAAGGACGACACCTCATTGGTCGATTAGAATGACGTCGTGTAATTTTAGATTGTTAACATGGGAACAACAGATAAAAATAACCTTCGCAGCATAGGTGCGAACTAATAGTAAATTTCGAATAATTATCACGGGGCACGGGGATTCAGTCTCTTACTTCATCCTTTCTTGGCAAGAATTATCGCTAAGTACGTTCAATAAGAGGAAGGCATCAATAGACTCGCTGTAGGGTGAGGAAACCATATTTAGAAGAAACAGCGCAGAACCTAAAAAGAGAGCCTTTGATTGCGTGCTTATAATTAGCTTTCCCAGCCGGAGTTAAATAAAGCAGAGTGATGTCTTCAGGATTTTCATTGTCAGTGACACTTTAAGCAGCAAACATACCATCGCTTAACATTCCATTTTTCACACCCATTTTACCTAGCTGGAGAAAATTTGCTGCTTTCTTCAAAGACCAAAGCAGTATACTCAAACCCTATTAATTCATTTCTTTATTTAAACCTTAGTAAAAACTTTATTTTTATAATACTTCAATCCAAATTATATACCAAATGCGCCCCCCCCCCCCCCGCCCCGTCACTTTTTTTCAGACAAAAATCTCGGTATACAGAGGGTGACCGAAATATTCATCGGACAGAATGGCTGGACATCATTAATTATTCATAACCAACAAAGCGGCAAATTTGAACACCAGTTTGCTTTCACACTCCCGGAATAAGAGAAGAAAGGGCCCAAATTGGCCATGTAGGGTTCATAAAACTCGCTTTTCTGATTTATAGAAAGCCGAAACTAAACAACCCACGCGCGGCTTTTTGAAGAAGAATAATGTATCTACAATTTAAGCATAAAACGAACGAGATTTAGAAAGTTTTAAGACTGTTCTTTTGCATATGAAAATACAGATAAAACCAGCAGTTTTTTACTGATTCAGAACATCGCAATTACTTCCAGCAACACTCGCTGCTTTGTCATTGTGATTGTGTTCATTAAGTATTTCAGAAACCATACCCTGCAAGGAGGCACATCCATTGACATGAGGGAGTGCCTCCTCTCCTCTCAATACATAGAGAACACCTTTGTTTTGCCAGGTTTTTCTGATCTAATATACAGCTATTTTCCTGTAATAGCTTGTAATATTCTACATACACTATTGGCCCAACTGTAGACATATCCATCGACGTTCATGACCGGTAAAAGAACGAAGTCCATTTTATCCAGCATTTGGGTGACGTAATAATCCTGTCTCGCATATTTGGAAGACATCTGAAAAACAAATAGTTGGACAGCGTTAAAAACCTGGCTTTAAGCCACAGGTAACCCAAGCTCATGCTATGACGGCCCGTAGTCAGTCTGTATCCTGGGTGGTGGCTTGTTTAACTGCAGTTGTGTCTAGGACGGTGTTGAGTAACACTAGCTGCCGTCCACTTTGTGCTTGGATTTGTAAAGGAAAGTTGGAAGATTGTTGACACGGTACGTTCAATATAGTCGTGAGCTTATATTTTGCAGCTACACCCACAAATGCATAAATGATCAATTTTTACTGTAAGTTACCTTTTTATTTTACAACTCATATAACGCTCTAAACAGGTCTAGATTGTACCTCGTCAGCAAAATACATGCAGTTGGAAGCAGAAATCCATTCCCTGGCGTGAATTAAACACTGAATAAAAAACACCGGTTTGTTTTCCTTTGGCTTTCCTGAAATCTTAAAGAAAAGGATCAGTTAGCTCATATACATTTGGCTGGTAACCCTCAGGGCGGCACCAGCTGAATATATCAGATTTTCCCGTGAGAGGTAAATAACATGCTTATTTTTCAGTGCTGAGGTTTTCTAATACAAATATTGGCAATCTCGAGAGTACAATTCCAAGAAAGTTAATTAAAGACAAGTCATTCCACAGGGCCTGTGGGATTCGCACGTGATGAAGTTGAACGGTAATTACATTTCACTCAGTTTAAAAATTTGCATTATACCCTTTGCTTCACTACGAAAAGGAGAAAAAAGAAGAAGAAAATTTGCGAAGCATAGCATTTATGGACTTTTCATGGGTAAAAATTGTCGACATATATGAAAGAACGAAGCGGATGACAGTGTGTTTTGCAGGAGAAAAGAAAATACCTCAAGTCAAAGAGTTAGACGAGAAGTATAGTAGAAGAGTGCAAATGCAAACCAAGGTATGATTCTTCCGAATGTTTCTTTATATTTGCTAGTGGTGGAGCGCAATTTGTCTAGATCTTTTTTCCAGAAATAAACGTATAAAACAACAAAAGTACTGGAAATAGGACTTGCCGATATTTCGTCTTCATTAGTAAAAGACTTCGTCAGGGCAACTGATCAAGCGGCCAGAGCCGTTACAATATATACGCTAGGTAATGTAAGACGCTAAACAATAAAAATGCTCGAACACATGGGGGCGGTTACAACCGTTACAATACTTGCACTAAATAACGTAAAGCGCTAAATAGCTAGGGCACGCGCATTGATAAAACGATGTGCCTTTACTTTCCCTTTCCGTGTAATTATTCTTTGGGAGACTATGTCGGGGAGAATATGTTGAGGGAATATATTGCATTGTTTGCTATTGTTATCAGTTATTGTTTCGGCCGCGCACTCCACTGTTACAATCCAAACCGCCACCACCTTTTCAGACAGTGAAAAAAATTCAGGGGTTATGTACTGTATATTCTTCCGCAAAGAACAAAGAAAGCCAACCAACTGAAAAAGGTAAGGCCTTTCCGAGCTCAACTCTGCAGCAGCTAATCTCCGCTTTCAGTATAAAACAAAAACTGGGAGAGTATCATGACTACCCACTATTTGGCAAAGTACGGAATACAATTCCACTGTAAGGTTACTTACTGATAACTTTCAGATATCAAGTTAGATGTGCATATTTGTGCTACCCATTTACCGTGTGATCACGCGAACCGAGGCAATTCGAAAAACAGTTTCGAGAGAAGTTTTCATAGATATAAAAGTTCTCAACACACCGCGCACTTTAGAATATGGGTTGGTCCAAAATATTTGTGCTCATTTTTTTTTTGTTTTGATCCCGACTTCTGATTGGCTAATTTAAACTTTGATCTCAAAATTTTTCCCGGGTGGCCACGGTTTGTGTGGTCGCACTTCGTTTTCTTCTCTGCCAAAATATGTCTGCACCTCGAGTTTTTTCTGCCTGTTTTTCTCATCCCGGCATTAAGTCATTGAAACCTAGCTATTTCACGTTTTGTCAATTTTTTTTCTTTTAATCTTATGCCTTTGTTTCTAGAGGGCCACATGACTGACAAAATTTTGTTATATAGATGTTTTAACTTCCTGGCCTAGTTCGGACTAACAATAAGCTGAAGATTTTGGAAGAATTCCAGAAACATTCTGTCGGTTAAATATTTTCGTTTTCTTCACCTAAAAGAAGGTATTCACTCCACTGCTTTCAAGACGGTACAATTTGATTTTGTTAGGAGAAACTAGATACATACCTTTATTGCCCACATTTCTCTTTTCTCGGAAGACTTTCCGATTGAAAACAGATTAGCGTTATCATACGTGCTATTGATGTCCTTCAGCTTTTGAACGATCTGTAAAATGAAACGAACTGAAAGTTACGCCCCAAAATCACAAGATGTTGCTACATTACTAGAACTATTGAAAGGGCGTATTTGAACTTCATACCCCACTGATCTCCTAACCCCACCCCCCGCTCCCCGAAACATTTGTACGTTACAGAACTTCCTTATGTTGTTATTTGAAAGCTGGTGCTTTTCGCAGAATGTTTGGGGAGAGACAATTAGAACATTTCAAGGCAATTCGGTACTCATTCACCACTTCAAAACCGAGGAAAAGGATTGGTACCAAGTCAAAATTATCACAGAAAACAAGAAATGACATAAAATGGTTTGTAGCATGAAAAAGCAATCAGAATAGCCTTTGCAGCATTGTGAAAGTACACCGTTCACCAGAATTCGAGAAAATCCCCATACAAACGTCTTTGTTGGAGAACTGCGTTTCCCTTAAACATACAAACAAACTCTAGAAAAAGTCTGAGTTTTGGAAGACCCTAGAAGGCATTTATTCAGCTTCCACTCTATCTTCCGAGTTTGTGGTGTTTTAGTGGATAATGACATTATTTAATTATTTTGATCCGCTGTCCATAACGAAATGTTTCAGAATTAACGAAATTTTTGAGCGTTTTTATTTTGTATAGAGCAAATGGTATAGAACGATTGCGTAGAAAATTGTATTGGGCGACTGTATAAAAATAGCATACAACGAAATGTTTGAGGGAGTTTTTCCCAATCGTTTAGTATTTTTGCCAGTCTTTCGGCATTTGCTGGATCTAATGAAGTCAGTGGCCAATTTTTGGACAATAATGAGAAGGCTTCGATTGGTGTGGGCTTAATGACGAATGTATCTTCTATGAGTTAGTTTAACTTTGCTGGTAATCAGAGTTCCCTCTCTGACATTAAGTTAACGGCAATTTGCATGATCATTTTCTTTATTCTTATAATCTGACTGCTTGACAATGTATTGATATTATGAGGAGACATTTGACGTTTATCACTAGAATTTGTTGGTGCATCAGGACAATATCCCTTTAGTTAATGTTTTGCTTTATTCTCATTACCTGTCTGCTATAAAATGTAGCGATACTGTGAGGAGAAATAAGACGTTCATCACTAGAATTTGGTGGCTCATCAAGACACTGTCCCCTAGTAGATGGTTTTTTTCGTTCTTATCACGTCTTATTCACAAAGCATTGATGCTATAAGGAGAATTTACGCTTTCGTTACTCGTACTTACTTCATCAAGGTTATGATACCGATCGTGCCATCCTTGGATGCTTCGATGGAGATAACAAAGAAGAAAAGAAAAAGGACGTCAAATGACAAAACGTTTATATCCCTTGAGGCCGTGGTTTGAAGTGCAAGTTACAACCCAATACATAAATCCTTTGAGACACTTACTAGAACTCTTTGTAGGTCCCTACCCCTTCCCCCTTTCAATGTTGCAAAAAAATCCGCCGTTTCTCGCAGTTAAACCAATTTTTGTAATTTTTTCAACGTAGCACAGGGAGAAAGGGGGAGAACAGGGCAAGGTGTCTCAAGATTTTTTGTCGTCGGTTGTAGGTGCTTTAGGATCTTTGAAACGTGAAAAAGGATACAGTATATACTATCTCCTAGAGTTTATTAGCCCACCCTGTGCATAAGCTACTGTAGAATTCGGAATTGTGGTTACCGAAAGAAAGATTCCATTGAACTTTTATAAATATAAGGTTTGCACCAAAGCCGAGTATTTTACCCTTTGCATTGTAGAATTTAATTAGCGAAAGGCTTTGATTACGGACTGCTACTCAAAGAGTCAGGCTTGAAACAAATTCTTACGGCAAATTCATAGCGAGAGACATTTATTCCAAAATAAAAGGTTTTTCTCACCTTTGTATTAGAGATGTTTGCAGCACGACTACAAGGAGGATTAAAGCCGGCAGCATTCTTGATCCAATTCAATTTCTCGCACCCTCTTCCGAACTCTGAAAGAAGTGAATCACAAAGCCATGGAAAGTGATATTTGCGCGATGAAGCCAACACAGTTTGTATGAATAGCTGAGTGTAAACCAATAGTGAGCTCATAAACTAAACACCAGCTATGCTAACAAATTAAGTCTCAATTACGTTTTGCGTGACGCTAACTGCGTTACAGTCCCCCGTACTACCAGTTTATGCCTTCTAGCGTTTTATGTTTTAAAATCAGAGAGCACTGGGCTTATGGAAATACAGTGTACTGTCAACAACTACAAGACAACATTTTGTACGATTCGTTACTGATTATCAAGTCTTGAAGGTGCCTAATTCACATACGAATCTGTTGGCCACTATCTACTTGAGTCACGTCAACTTTATTTGTCACTCGCACCTCTAGATGTAGCTAGGGGTGTAGAGGAACTAGACTAGCCCAGGCCAAATTAATCTGTATCATACAAATCGAATAGTATTTTAAAAGGTTTGAATTTTCTTTCATATTTTTTTAATTGAGCTGAAAGTAAACAAGACCTGTTGTTCATTGATTTGACCCGTGTTTATAGAGCTGTTCTCAGTTTTAATTAAATTAATGTTCTTTTTGACAGCTTTACGTTCGACCAGCGTAAATATTGATAGAAAAACAGAAAGGTAAATGATGAACCCTTTTATCTTTTACTGTCAGGGTCATCATTTAACACTGAGTCACGTATTATGTGTCCAATGGTAGAGAATTACCTTTCTATGTTAAAGCTTTTTCGTTGTTTTGCAAAACGAAATTATGGCCGTTTTGCCCCCTCCTAATCTTGGGTGCGAAAGTGAATAATATTCGTTAAAAAAACTAGTTGCCAAGTAACTGCGTGTAGAATTTGTCTTAAATTAAGTAAGCGCATATTTACTGAGCTGCATGTTCAGTTTTAGTTAACTTAACCTTCTTTAAACAGCGTCTTGTGCAAGTTACGTAAATATTGAGGGAAAACTGAAATTTTAGTTTCTTAACCTTTTTACATTAACAGAGTCATTATCCAATCTTTGGATTAATTTCTTTTTGAATTGCCATTAAATGATCTTATAGCCATGCTTTCCTGTGGTCAGTTAAAAGGTTTTCTCAACTTGATCAGTTCCATTTTCCAAAGTGACATTTGAAAAGAATTTTTTTCTGAATTTGGGCACTTGGAAACACATAAACATTTAGAGGATTTTTCCTACTTTTTTTCAAACTTCCTATTTGAGTAGGTAACAAATAAAATTTGTTTTCCATTAGGAACACATGTTTAACAAAACAAATAGCAGAAATCAGGTTAAATTAAGACTCTTAAAAATGAAATTTGACAAAAAAACTTTTTTCGCTACTGAATTTGGGTACTCTGAAACATATCGAAAAAAGGTTTGTACAGTTTTTTCCTACCAGTTTATCACTCAATATTTCATAAATTGCAAGTAACAAATAAAATTTGTTTCACATTAAAAACGTGGTCAACAAAAGAAATAGCAAGAATAAGTTTAAATGAAAGGAAGATAGAGTTCCTCGTGGTAATTCTGTAAATAAAAGCTTTAATGGTCACAAGTTCTTTTAACGCTGAAATTTCATAAATGAAATAACGAGGAAACAAAAGAAATTTGTCCCACATTAACTTACGTGAGTACAAAAAAACACTGACATATAAGGCGCGACCTGATTGGCTGCTCAGCCGTGTTATAATTTTGGGTTTTTAAACACGAGTAGGACGTCACCTGACGTTGACTTGGGCAAGAACGTCATGCTAGCCCACATATGAGGCACTAATAACATTACAATCCTATATGAATATATACACCAACTGATTAACGCACCTACCTCCACTAACACACACTTTCCTTCACTTGTACTCACTTTCCTTCATTTGTACTCACTTTCCTTCATTTGTACTCACTTCCCTTCATTTGTACTCACTTACCTTCACATTAGTGCCTTATATGTGGGCTAGCATGACGTTCTTGCCCTATATGTGGGCTAGCATGACATCCTTCCCTTGACTTGGCTTCTCAGGTTTTGGCATAAGCTTTCGCATAAACTTTCAAATTCTGTCAAACTCCCTCTCGTTTGCTTCAAATTCGATACTGATTCGATTAGCAGTTTGTGTTAAGAAGATTTTGTTAAGCGAGATTGGTAGAAGATTATGTTGTGTTGTTGATTGAGCCTATGATTTTCGTTTAGCGACCTCCTCTATGTCCTCGATGTTGTCGTCGCCGTCATCTCTCTTAAAGTCAGGGTCCTGATCACGAGCCAAAAACGTCGGAAATGTATGCGGAGCATCAAGCCTCATTTTGTAATTGCTGTCTTTGTTTGAAGGTGTTATAGTCCTGGGCGAGAAGCTCGATTTATACATCTCCGCTTGCGCATAACATTTGAGGAAAAATTATCTGACGGCTACTCGCAGTGTAATCGACTGATCGATGTTCAATTAATCAAAACTGGAACAAAATTCTCGAGCCTGACTTGCTATTAGCAGCCCTGGTTGAGCATCGATTGGTCTGTACGCGTCGTGCCTAATTAAGTGTAATTGGACAGTACGCGTCGAGCCTAAGGGGGGAATTACGGTCAAACGCCACTTTTTTTAGAAGTTCCATAACTTACAGTTTTTAATCTCGAAGAGAGTTCATTCGATCCACAGGTGCACCCATGAAGTGGTTGTTCATGGCGTAATAAACGTTTGACAGTTCTTGACAAATTTCAACTGAAAATGTCTTTTAAAAAGAGAAGGGGCGGGGGGAAGGGTTAAAAAAAATTATGGGGAAAGGAGAACATTGAAGACTTGAAGAGGATTGAAAATTTAAATTTAAAGTTAATAATTGACAGACGGATACCAAAGAGTCCGCCACCAACCCAAGGTGCTAGATGTTTTCATAAATCGGTCTCTTTTTCACACAAATCCGACCAGAATGCCCTTAAAGGGCTGGCTAAACTGGGAAACATTGCTGTGGAAACATTGTTTCCTTAATAGCTAAACTGGGAAACATGTTTCCGAAGCAAAACATATAGTTGCCGAAAAATAATTGTGGAAGCAAATTATTCCCAGTTTAGCTGCACGAAAAACCCATTTTGTTTTTCAATTAAGTTAAAACCAATGTTGCCACGGAGGAAACAACATTTTGGCAGTAATGTTTCCTGGGGCGAGAGCCCCAATTTTTTGCGCGGACCAAAAGCGAAAATTGCTTGAAACGTGCAGAAAACCGTACGGAAGCGTTTACTACGCAGGCTAGAATTAAACTGAACAGCTGTGTTCTTTTAATTTTCGGAACGGTTAAGGTTTCTAGAAAACATTACAGTTTGATAATAAAGCCATTTCCTGTTTGTTCGCACTTTGGCTTATCTACCATATATACCGAATGATAACTCAGGTTTATAATCGGTCCAAAGCGAACATCTGATGATAAATTTCGATTCTGGAGGGGGAGCGCCAAAAG
The DNA here is from genome assembly GCA_964017195.1 of Siderastrea radians. Taxonomy (NCBI): domain Eukaryota; kingdom Metazoa; phylum Cnidaria; class Anthozoa; order Scleractinia; family Rhizangiidae; genus Siderastrea; species Siderastrea radians. Next base: position 37,971,188 of record OZ024899.1, read on the forward strand.
AATCAACTAAAATCAAATGTACTTTTCTCTTGTAATTTGCATAAACATCCCCCCCAAATATCTGGCTATTTCAATCTTTAAAAAGTCAGTGATTTCTTTTATTTTGACGCAATTAAGGACTTATTGGCGTACTTATTGGGTTTTCATTTTAAGGCGGAAAACATTACAGCCATTTTCTGGTGAGCAATTCAAGTAAACGGAATTCGAGTAAAGTTTATAATAATCATGAGTCCAAATTGGGCACGATGAATTTTGATTTTGGATTTTGAACGTCAAAACAATCGTCTCCGGTGAATTAAATGTCCTTTTTCTTTGGGCTTAAATAACATATTTGTTTCCATCAACCGCATGCAAATCAGCTGATTTGGTGAAATAATTTAATTCTCCAATAACAGGAAATTATAATGATAAGGAAAAAGACCTCGCGGGACGCCTAACGGTTACAGTGTATCTAACAGAATCACATTTAAAACGCCTGTTCTCTAGACATGTTTTTCTTCATTCGGGCGTAAATTAGATAAGTTCATATAATATCCCAAATTGAGCTGAAAAATTACAGCAAGTGAATCGATTTTGTTTTACTTCACTTTCATTTCCCATAGAAATTACTGGAATGGAAAAAAAATCAACAAAGTAATTAGTAGCCAGAATATTTTTGAAAAGTGTATTTGTGCTTGTATATTAATGCCAATTAAAATTTGCTATACACTGGCATGAATTACATCTGCGTTAAATCGCCATCATTAATAAGGCTTTATCTATGTTAGTTTGAACTATATATCTATTACGGGCAAAATTTGCCTAAATTTTTAAGATTCTCAAAATTCTTCTCGAGAAGCCTAATTGTTCGTTAGTTCTATCCACGATATGTTCTTCTGAAATGATTCGTGCAAACAGGTATATCCGTATTGAAAAAAAATTTTGCCCTAGCGTACGGTCGACGGCCCCATTATTTTGTTTTTCCTCATTACAACTCAAGTGCCATTTCGCTGGAGTAAGTGGCATTCATTGTTATTACTTTTCTGTTCCTTTCCTTTGAAGTTTCCATTCTTTTTTAGGAATTAAACAGAAAAAAGTTGCCTGGCAACAGACGAAAACAGGTGGCCCAAATAAAGATGAAAAGAAATTGATCGAATTTAAAGGCATCAGTTCGACTGCTAGGCTGAATGTTCGCTCAAGGCGAAGTTGAAGAGCAACTTTTTGTGCGGTTAGTTTTTAATGTAGTGCTTAATTATTTTCCGAAATGCAAGCAAAAAGAAAGTATAAGGGACAAGTATAACTGAAGATAAATGTACCGTGAGAATTACAATTACTTTCTTTTAATTCTTTCTTAAAGAAGCTTCTAGCGTACAAGGAAAGTTTACTACTAGTGAAGCTAAAATAAGGCACTTCATGAAGGAACTCATTGCCACAACCGCTCTCACGAAAGATCTTTAATCTTCAGCTCTTGTGGCTGACTCTGGCTGACTGATCGATGTCTTTCTGATACTTCGTGAATTCATTTCAACAACTGCTCTCGCAAATATTCTTTCCGTACTGCTTGAACTAGCCTTTGTCGCTTGGTGATCGACGTCTTTCTCGTCAGGCAGTCACGAACCCTCTATCCATGCATATAGTGCGGGAAACTAACGTTCCATGAAATTTACGCGAATCAGTAAAAAAAAAATCGCGTTAATTCCTTGTAGCATTAATTTCCGCGACCTCAATAAAGAGGATATTCTTTCATTTTGACTCACTGTTTTCCGAAAACTGTCTTCAGTTATATACAAAGTGACTCTTAAACAACAGTTTTTTTTAGCTTGGCAATGCATATTTCGAACTTTTAATGCAATGTTGAATTCAATACCATTTTCGCCCGAAAAACTGTCTTTTCAAAGCTTATCGCGCGCACAATTCAGTGTAATTTGGAGGGAATGCTTTTGGAATTATCAATTTACTCTTCCTTGATATAACGCGAGATCTCCAAGTTCACGTTTATTTGTTTGTTTGCTTGTTTGTTTTTGTTTTGTTTTGTTTTGTTTTTTGAAAATTTACCCTCTCTTTCGGGTTCAGTTTCCTCTGTTATTAATTGTAGACTATTTTTTCTTTCCTATAACGGTACTCCACTTATCGACCAAACCGTTCCTTTCAGCATGAGCGGGGTTTTTCATATTTGAGGTACTTCCAAAGGGTAAGAATATAATGTGTTTTAAAGGAAGGGCTTTATTTCAAAATTATGTTTGGTGATGTCGTCAGAAATCAAGTACCACAACTGTCAAAATTTAAGTGAAGGAAATGCGATTTCAAACACGCGGACATTTGCTTCACATCTCGAACATTTTATCCCCTCTTTTGATCTTTTTTTGAAGCAGTTAAATTTACGGATGAAAAAACGTTTGTTCTGATCAATGAAATTTTCAACAACCGGCTGTAACGGCTTTGGACTGGAAATAAGAATTTGTGCTTGTATTCGCAGACACAATGCAGAAATCTACTTGTGAAAACAGCTGTTTTAGCTGGAAAGTTGATTTGTACTTAATTCAGTTGACAATCAGCGGCTTTTTTTTTCTTTGACTTGCAGAGCAAAAAAGTAAAATAAATTGGGTAAAAAGTCGTTTTAAAGTATGTTTTGATCTAATCCCACCAGGTGTTTTCAAGAATGAGTTTCTTCTCATCAAGCTTTGTGAGCAGGCTATTTGCTGGCCAGGCCGGATAAGTTTATGAAATCGATTCATAATTACCAAAAAATATATAATTAATAAATAAACAGATTTTGATTGCCAACCATTTTTCGAGGGCAAAGTACATGTTGGTGAATGCTCATCCAAACGCAGTCGAGGTAAATATGTAAACAATAGTGTGTTTCTGTTGAGGGACTATCGACTGAAATTACCCCCCGGACACTTCAGTGGTAAATTTTATTTTGGCGCGTGCGGAAATTCAAAATTTGATATGCTATATGAACTTTCAAAAGCTATCGACTTTCAATTTTGTTGCTTCATTCAAGCAATAAAATAGAAATCGATCCAGTGATTTTTCCGCCTTTTTCATTTTCCTTCTTTTCCCCTCTTTTTTCTTTATTTGTTGATCTCTTCGCCATCTTTCTTTTGCGGGAAACGGTGTCTGGCTACCTTTTTAGGGCAGGAAAGAATTTAACCCAAAAAGAGTATTAGGTAAAAAGCCAAATTTACCATTGATTTTACGAGAAAACGTTGATAGTTTTTTGTGCGTAACTCTGGAAGAGTTGGGTAAAATTCCCAAAATACGGCATATATGCAATAGATCTATCCTTTTAAACATGTTACTTATCAACCAGGCAGACAAGCCCTCGAGCAGAAGGTCACTTGTACACTTCTTCGACTCCTGAGAAGCCGATAACATTGAATTATCAGCTTCTCTCTCGTCCAAACTTTACACAAACCAATTCTTTTACCCACGTTTTTTTTTTTTTTTACATACAGCGGGCATTGTATAGATGAAGACATGAATTCAAGCGACACTTATGGTTGGTCCACTTCTCAGGAATGCGAACTCTACCGTCTTCTTGGAGGGAAACCTGATCAAACTACCACAGAGGACTACGTCGTATTTGTCATAGTTATGAACATAATCACCTGTCCTATCACAACATTTTTGAACGCATTTGTCATAATCTCGGTTAAAATCAAACGGCGGCTAAGAACCAAGTCCAGCGTAGCGCTCAGGTGTTTAGCAGTCACCGATTTCTTGATGGGATTGATCGGACAACCGCTTTTTATCGCAGATACAGTAGTTACACTGCAAGTTGAGGATTCCAGCGAAAACTGCACTCTGAAACAATCATCGAGTATGTTTGCACGATTATTAGGCAAAGCATCATTGTATCACATGATCTTAATAAACTTGGAAAGGTACATTGCCATAAAACACCCATTTGCCCACGAAACCATGGTGACTGAAGCTCGCATTCTCGGAATCTCCGCCGTCACGTGGATCTTGGTCTTGTTTCAAATCCCATTAATGGTCGCAAGCAATGACGTATACCTACCAGTAAGCAATACACTGGTGATTGTATCCCTCGTCATCATCATCTTCTGTCAAGTTGTAGTTTACTACGAGGCTCATCGCCAAAAAACATTAATCGCCGCCCAGCAAGTCTCAGTGGAAGCCAGACGGAAATTCTTAAAAGAAAACAAAGCTCTCAAACTAATGTCTACTATTCTTTTCATCTTGATATTAAATTATTTGCCTCTAATTGTTGTTCGAATTCTGTTGATTACATCTGTCTTCAAGACTATAAATGCAAGATTTTTTGCTTTATTCACTTCGGGTTTTGTTCTTATTCTCAATTCGCTTATTAATCCCGTTATTTACTGTCTTAGAATACGACAGTTTCGTGTGGCATTTATTGAAATTCTGTTTTGTAAGAGCAATTCCCAGGCCGAGAACATTGACATGCGACTTTGTGGATCTCGAAACGCTGTGCTGCCCGCGCTTGGAGAAGCAGAAGCACGACTAGAAGGACGAAATAATGATGATAAAAATTCAAATCACGGTAGCAACAACAACCACAGCGGTAGCAACAGTATCAACAACAACAAAGGAGACAACGACGTCAATTACAAAAGCAACTACAGCGATGAACCGACAACAATAGCATCAGCAACAACCTGACTGAGCAGGAGCAACAACGACCAAAGACACTCAACGACAACTACATTTGCAACGGTCAAGACAGCAGTGACAGCAATAGCAATAACATCAAGAACAGGCCTTATAATGAACGAATGAACAAATGAAACAAGAAGGAATGAAAGAATAAACTCTGAACTAATGCGTGAATCAACGAAAGAGCGACCGAACCAATGAGTCAATCAATCAATCAATCAATCAATCAATCAATCAATCAATCAATCAATCAATCAATCAAGCAATCATTCAATCAATCAATCACTCAATCATTCAGTCAATCAATCAATCAATCAATCAATCTATCAATCATAATCGGTCAACTGAATCAGTCAATTTATCCATCAGTCCTACTCAGTCAACTCAATCAATCAATCAATCAATCAATCAGTCAATCAATCAATCAAACAATGAATCAATATAAACCGACCAATCAGTTAATCAACTCAACCGGTCAGTCAATCAATGAATGTTACGTTACCAGCTTACAACTGTGATAGTTATTATTTTCGAGTGTGTTTTTGTGCTTTGAAGAAAAACCGGGCAAAAGAGACTCAGGTCTGGGATGAAAATTAACATTTAAAACCCAAATTGTGTGATAGTAATGTGATAATGTGATAATAATAATCTCATAATGTGAAGCAGGCATACAAATAGGCAACAAACAAACAAATAAATGTCAAAAGTTGTTAATTAATTAATAAATGCCAAATCTGATCGGCTATTACCAGCCAGGATTAGAAAATTATAGGGAAAGCGTAATTGGACAGTGCACGCGTCATGTCTGTAATTGGAAAGTACGCTCGTGCGGGCACACTGTAATTGATACATGTCAATTTCATACAAATCAAACAAGTTTCATGTCATTCAAAGTTACAGCGTACATTCAAGATTGTTCATTTTATCGTCACTAGATACAGAAACAAGGTTGAAGTGTGACGAGATCGCGCGTGACTTTGCATTGCGTGACGCTAATATTCAGTTTACGACATTAACCAATAGGACTCCCGTTTCGCGGTGGTCTCCACTTAGTCTTATTGCCAATAATAATAATAATAATAATAATAATAATAATAATAATAATAAACGTAAACTATCTAAATATTTGTAGCTAAGCCTGTAGCTAGCTATTTCAGATCTGAAGATCGGTGGTTCGACGCCCAGTCCCTGCCATCATGTTGTTCCTTAGACAAGAAACTTTACCCCACATTTGTCTCTCTTCACCCAGGTGTATAAATGGGTACCGGCGACATACTGCTTGGGGTAACCCTGCGATGGACTAGCATCCCATCCAGGGGGGAGTAGAAATACTCTCAGTTACATCATGCTACAGAAACCGGGATAAACTCCGCCACGTGTGAACCTCATGGCTCGTGTGGAACTTTACCTTACCTTACCTAATAGTTTGAATCAAACTAGCACGCATAGCAAGCGTTTCTTGGGCTCCTCTGCACGTTTGAAGCATTTTTCGCTTTTCGGGCGAGCGAAAATTGGGGCGAGTGCTGAACTGAACAGTTGTTTTCTCTTTATTTTCGGGACGGTTAAGGTTTTCAGAAAACATTACTTAAGCAATATACCGCACATTTCTATGGTATATTGGCTCAATAAACCACGCGGGATGTTGGGAAAACACGAGAAGAGAACTTGTATAAAGTTTGATAATAAAATAATAAAGCCATTTCCTGTTTGTTGGGAATTTGGCTTGTCTACCAAATGGTAATTCAGGTTTTAAGTGAGTCCCAATTGAGCTCAATTGGGAGCTCGATTCTGGAGGTGGAGCGCCAAAAGAATCAACTAAAATCAAACTAGTACTTTTTTTTTCTTTCGATTGGCATAAATATCGAGGTCAGTTTAAATTAAGTTTAAGTAAAGCTAAACTGAACATTAATATAGTTTTCTTTTATTATTGAATCAATTATGGACTTATTGGTGCACTTACTGGGTTTTCATTAATTAAGACGGAAAACATTACAAATTGATTTCTTTTATTTTTGACTCAATTACAAGGACGTAAATTGGCGTACTTACCGGTATTGCGTTTTCATTTAAGGCGGAAAACATCACAGCCATTTTCTGGTGAGCAATTTGGCTTATCTACCGAATAAGAATTCAAGTTTATAATGAGTCCAAATTGGGAATGATAAAATTCGTTTCTGGCTTTTATCAGGTGTTCTTTTTTTCTCTCGGCTTAAATAATGACAAAATACACACTGGCAAAGAGATTTGTTTCGATCTATCGATTGCATGGAGACTGCATGAAAATCAGCTGATTTGGTGAAATAATTTAATCAGCAGATATTAACAGCAAATTATAACAATAAGGAAGATGAGCTGTCTGGACGCTTAACTGGTTAATACTTAATTGAAATGGCTAAGAATATCACATAAAACACCTGTTCTCCGGACGCGTTTTCCATCACTCGGACGAGATAAGTTTATTGATTATTTTTGATCCCAAATTTAGCCGACATATTGTACAAAGTGAATCGACTTTGTTTTACCTTACTTTTATTTCCCATATACAATACTGGAATGAAAAAAATCGGCAAACTAATGAGAAGCCAGACAATTTTTGAAGATGTGTATTTGTGCTTGTATATTAATGTCAATTAAAATTTGCTATACACTGGCATGAACAGATGAATTACGTCTGCGTTAAATCGCCATCATTAACAAGGCCTTATCTATTTATCTAGATCTATTTCCGGCGAAATTTGCCTAATTTGTTCGGACTCTTAAAATTCTTCTTCGGAACCTTAAATGTTCATTAGTTTCATGATACTTTCTTCTGAAATGATTCATGCAAAAGTAATTATCAAGTATTAAAAAAATTAGCCTAGCTATGGGCGACGGCTCTATTGTTGTTTTTCCTCATTACGATTATAATTTTGATAGAGTAAGTGGCATCCATTGTGGATACTTTTCTGTGCCTTTCCTTTTTTTAGGGAATAGATTTTAGAAGATAGTTGCCTAGAAACAGACGAAAACAGGTGAACCAAATAGTGTTAAAAAGAAATAGATCATATCTAAAAGCATCAGTCAGTTGAACTCCTGGTGCTAAACGTTCAATCAAGGCAAGCCGGGAAGATATCAGTTGAAGAGCATCTTTTGCACGGTTAGTATTAAATGTTGCTTTAGCCGCGGTGGGGATAATGTAATTGTATACATAGCGTTCGAGGAAAGTTTATTACAAGTTAATTTGAAACTGGTAAAAAGTACTTTACGAACTCCTTGCCAAATTATGCAACCGTCCTCACGAAAGCCCTTTCATCACGACTTTTCCCTGTGTGGCTGATCAACTGATTGTACGTCTTTCTTGTCGGGCCTGCCGACCTGAACGCAACTAAACACATACTTAACGCACAAAGTCCACATACCAACAAAGGTACCTCGCATATAGTGCGAGTGGTTTCAGATTTGGAGGTTTTTCCGGGTCTAAACCATTTGATAATCTGCCTGCGATCGCTCTAGCATTTGGTTTTTAAACCAAACCCCTAGTTTTTGAAAGGTTGATGGTTACCGGTAATAATTTCTTTCAAATTAAAAAGGAAAGAATTAAGCGTGTTTCAAAACTGAAGAACGGCCTTACTTCAAAATCATGTTACGTTCGAAAACCAGCTTTCACGATTTTGAAGTAACGCTGAAATTTGCTTCAAAAACCACGAATCCGATTTTTTTTCGGTGCCCAATTGGGCAGTTAAATTCGAGAAACAGCGAAAATCATTCTCAGTGCTCATTGGAAATTGCAACAAGCGGCTGTAGCCTTGCACTACATAGAAGATAATCGTAGATAATCTACGGTAGGAAAACTAGTGTTTGACCAAATTTGAGAGAAATTGATTCGAATTTAATTCGTCACAATTTTGGAGAAACAGCTACAAATAAATTCTTTCCCCGAGGAAAGTAGCCTTTTTCAGAAGTTTTATTTTTTATGTCAAAGAAAAAAAAAAGCCGTCATAAGGAGGCGAATGTTAATGTTCTCAACCACTCCCATAATGCAATTGGTTCGACTCGTTGGTTGGGACTGAAAATCGAAACTTTCTCGTCCCATATCATATCATATTTAGTAAATAAGACAAATCATAACCTTTTCTTTCACGTGCAGGGAATAATGGCAGAAATGAATTCAAGCGCCCCTTCTCACAGTTGGTCAACGTCCCCAGAATGCGAAATCTACCATTTCATTGGAGGAAAAATTGATCAACCTACCACAGAGGTGTACGTGGCGTTTGTGTTCGTAATAGTTATGAGCATAATTACATGTCCTTTCACAGAAGTTTTGAATGCGTTGGTGATGATTGCAGTTAAGATCAAACGGCGGCTGAGAACCAAGTCCAACATAGCGATTGCTTGTTTAGCAGCCACCGATGGCCTGATGGGATTGGTCGGACAACCGATTTTTATCGCTGTAACAGTATCACTCCTAAAGGGCGAGACTTCCAATGAAACCTGCACCCTGCAGCAATTATCGCGAATCAGCGTGAGATTGTTGGCCGTAGCCTCATTGTTTCACCTTGTCCTGATGAACGTGGAAAGGTACATGGCCATAAAACGTCCGTTCGGAGTACGAAATTATGGTATGTTAAATATTCCCTTAATAGCTGCAGGCGATGAAATTTACTTACCAGTAAACGATACAATCATTTTTTAATCTGTGCTTATTATAATCTTTTGTCAAGTTACACTTTATTGCGAGACTCGTCGGCAAGAAAAACAAATCGCTGCTCAGCAAGTGTCATTGGAAGCCAGACAAAAATTCTTAAAGGAGAAAAAGGCTCTTAAAGTGACAACAACAGTACTTTTCTTCTTGATATTAAGTTATTTGCATGTAATTGTTTGTCGTATTTTGGTTTCTGTCGTGAACTCAGTAAATGCAGAATTTGTCGCTTTCTTTATCGCATGTTTCCTTCTAATTCTAAATTCGCTTATCAACCCAATTATTTACTGTCTCAGAATACGACAGTTTCGTGTGGCATTTATTGAAATTGTGTTTTGTAAAAACAATTTTCACGCCGAGAACATTGAAATGCGAGTTTTTGGAACTCGAAACGCTGTGCTGCCCGCGCTTGGAGAAGCAGAAGCAGGACTTAAAGGACAAAATAATGATCAGGAAAATTCAAATAGCAGCAACAACAACCACAGCAGAGCAACAGTATCAACAACAAGAGCAGCAACAGTAAAGCCAAAGACAGCAACACAGGCAGCGGCAACAGCAACAACCGTAGGAGCATCAACGACCAAAAACACTGAAGAAAACAACTACAATTATAACAGCCACAACAGCAACAACCGTAGGAGCATCAACGACCAAAAACACTGAAGAAAACAACTACAATTACAACAGCCAAGACCGCAGTCACGCACGGCAACAACAGCAGACACAGTGAACGAATGAACAAATGAAAGCAAAACGCCGAATGAAAGAATAAACTCTGAACTAATGCGTGAATCAACGAAAGAGTGGCCTGGCCAATTATTTAATAGCCTGTTCCAGGCGTTTAGATTGTAGGAAGCATTTTTCGCTCCTGTTCCACTATCTGAACGCCTGGAACAGACTATTATTCAATCCATCCATCCATCCATCCATCCATCCATCCGTCCATCCATCCATCCGTCTGTCCGTCCGTCCGTCCATCCTTAACCGGTCAGTCAATCAATGAATGTTATGTTACCAGCTTATGACTGTGGTAATTATTTTCGCGTATGTTTTTTGCTGTGAAAAAAAACAAAAAACAAAAACAAAACAAAAAAAAGGGCAATACAGACTCTGGCCTCGGACGAAAACTAACATATGGAACCCAAATTTTTCCGCGATCATTTCGATATATCTTGGTTCATTCCTCTTTTTCCCTTTTTTCTGGGGGTGGGGGGTGGTAAAAAGGTTATTTTGCATTATTTACGTTTTTAGTTTTTTTTTTTTCCTAACGGAATAATGTCTTGTTAAGGCCGCGGGTGACAAGCTGCTCATGAATAAATTTATAAGGCAATATTTTGGTGGAGGTCTTACACTAAAACACGGTATAGCTTGAACGTTTGGGAGCTGATTCCGTTGAAACTTAACAGAGAACTTGGGCAATGGTGCAAGTGCAGCAAGGCTGTTTTTGGTTTGATAGATTGCGCTTCTTTGCGATGCTATGAGCTCCCAAAGTTAAGATTCTGTAAAACGCGTCTCGGTGTCCAAGTTTTCTCCTCGTTGAGAAGACAACACTTCTTGATTTTATCACTCATTGAATGTGTCACAACAGAAGCCGATTATAGGATTTCGAGTTCCATTGAAAGTTGTAAGCTTTTAAATGAGTAAAATCGTCCTTGTTTAAATTTGAAGCCTTCGATATTTTGTTAAAAAGCCTGTTTGAAAAAAAAAAGGCTTCTGTTGTGACAATCTACAATACACCTAGTTTGTCTGCCTGTTGTGTCTGTTCGGGAAATTCTATATCTGTGCTGTATTCTTGGACACAAAATTGGTGGTTTTAGGGCTTCCGAAGGCTTACCGAACAAACACGAATGTTTAAAGTAAGATTATGCTAATTATGAAAATTAAATTCAAGCAGCTATTGTTCACTGTCCAGTAAAGGACAATTCGTTACAATTTAGAGATCGCAAATTTTTGGATTGAAGATTATAAGCGTTTCCCAAGCTCTATGTCAGCTATAAGGAGTATTATTGTAGTTTTTGTTTTGTTTTGTTGGAAAACTTCTAAAAAGTTTCTATTAACGTTGGAACTTTAAAAAAATCCGGACTGTGACAGTTTTTTTTTATTTAAAATGCTTATAAGTCACAACTCCGTAGCACACGATTTAACACACGTGCAATTATTGATTCAGAAAATGAAATTTTTACTGAAGTGCCTATTCATGAATATTTCGCGCAATGTCACTACCATTCGTCGCACTTTGTGCATACGCTTTAAATAAATAAATAAATACTGATGACTTAGTTTCTCACCCGCGGCCTTAAAAACCAACGTAAAAAGGGAAAGGGAGTCATTTTTTTTCCTGATTCGATGTATTTGTACGTATGATGATGCTGATGATGATGATGATGATGATGATGATGATGATGATGAACACCAGGCCAACGATGCTTCAGAAAGGCACGTCTGGAAACTGGGACGGGTACAGCTCGCATTGCATGCTAGGATTAACATGGTGGACGGACTGCTCGAGACATCGAGCGTTGTTGTGAACCAAAAATCTGAAAGTATTATATTTTAGCTAAATCTGCAGAATGGGAAAAGAAAAGGCTGGTCCATTAACTCCCAAAGCCATAGCAAACAGGATCAAGGCTAAAGGATTGCAAAAGCTGCGGTGGTATTGTCAAATGTGCCAAAAACAATGCAGAGACGAGGTGAGTTTTCATTGATAATTATGTTCGTTGGATTATCAGATTGCTATATAAGCTTCTAATGGACTACCGCTATCTCAAACAAGCGAGGGAAACCAAAAATTGTGCGAGATATAAAAACGGGAGTTCGAGGTAGCCAATATTAAAAAGCTGAAACGAGTTAAGGGGAAACGAGTTCAGTTTAAGATTGCGGGAGAATTCGAGATAGCCAAGGATCAAGATACCGAAGGACTTTTGTAAGACACTTGGGCTCTTGTTGCATAAGTTGTTAAAATATTAACTTCTCGTTATGTTTTCGTGCTTTTTATGCTACTTACCAAGCTACTGAGCTGTTCTTTAGAATCAAGTCTCGGGACTTACTTGCCTCATAGCCCATATGTAGTGATGCAGTGTATGTCAAGTTTTACGAGTCAAATTACAAGGCACATGGGATTGTAACTAAATTTTCGCTATTCGTACGTTATTGACTTGAACATCCTTTGGTTCTGGGTTGAGGTCCCACTCTAGCCTCCAACACAGAAATTCTTTGGGATCCTCACATACTTCTTCCCCACAACATGCCCTGTGGTTTACCTAAAGGACCAACCATTGCTGACTTATTAAAACTTTCTCTTGCGCTGAGCGTAGGTCACATGTAGGTTTGAAATAATATTTTCTTGACTTTGTATGAAATGAGTTGGAATTCAAAGCTAAACAGTTCGTTTAAAAGCTTATATGGTGAAAACTATAATTTAAGAGGACCCCATGTTCAGCAGACACCTTTATTAAGTGGACCCAGCTTGAGTCCCTAAATTCTCTTCCCATGTTTACTTTAAATGAACTGTAATCAGCAGACACCTCTATTAAGTGGACGCAGACACCAAAATCATGCCATTTTGTTTCAAGAATCCTGCGTTAAGAGGACGCTTCACTTGTTTCCACTGGGTATTTTTATGCCATTATGGTATTGATATCTGCTTCAAAGAGCCTGTTTTCCAGGCAATTTAAATTAGTAATTCTACCCGGAACGGCCAGTTGTAAAAGGTTTGAGATAAAGCGTGTCAAATATGTGGGTAAATAAACTTTAAAGGTGGAGAGATAAGAGGTCAATAATTAACTATTGTTTTGCAATATATGAGAAACTGCATTAAGAGGACACCCTGTATTCAGCAGATACTAGCAAGGGTCCCAAGGGAGTCTACTTAATACAGGTTTTACTGTATTACTAATTGGGTCATTTCTTCGGATCAACTCAATGAAATTTGGAGATAGACACAAACAATTGAGTGATTGATGTACTAGAATTCAACTTTAGTGACAACAAGGTCAAATTTTGTTTTGCAAGAACCTGTTAATGGCTTGTGATTAGTAAACATATTTGTTGGCTGTGTTAAGCAGATGTGTGTTGGGGAGGAATAGATTATGTGATGAGCCATACAAATGTCTGTGTTGGAGGCTAGTCCCACTCTGACCTTTAACTGAAGTTGTTTTGCAGAAGACTGGAGGTCAACTCCTCAGCCATGCTTGTAATAGTATCTTTAGTGTTACTGATGATAGCCAATCGCAATTGAATCTAACAGTGCCTGCTGTCAGGTAACCAATTAGAGCATGGTCCCTGAATTCCTGAGAAACAGCAGGATGCTGGAACACGATTAAAGGCGCCATTACGGGGACCTCCCTTTTCTGCGGGAAGCAAAGCTAAAAGGAAATAGGAGACCTCTGTGCACAGGCTGGAACAAGGTTCTCTCATACTTAGAACACATTGTGAAACACACGCATGGGTCATACAAAACAAAGTTAGTGTGCGTGCTGAAAACAGTTACATGTATCTCACACCATTTGTGGTCTTCCTCAGTGTCATTGTGGGTGGTCTGTGGTCTTTCTCAATGTCATTGTGGGTGGTCTGTGGAATTTCACTTCATTCCAAAAACAATAATTTCCTAATACAATTCGATCAGAACAGGGTGCTCCCAGTTACAGGAGTATTTCTTCATTTGTAAGAACCATCATTAAATAGCCACAAGGAGACACACAAAAACACAATTATAGCAATGCTCATGTGTGCATTGTCCTGGGTTAGTGTTTTTATCAATTTATTAATGTTTTTTGGCAAAGTGGGAACATCTGTGTGCTATAAATGTGTTCTTGACCTTATTCCACGTCATTTCAAATTTAATATACTGTATTTACTTGAAAAAGTGCCACAGTACCTACATTGTACTTGAGAGCAGCATTCTCTTGAAAGACGGTTGTTAAAACTCTAAGATCACCACCCTTTTTTCCTAAAAACAGCAACAACAACTAAACCTTGTTTTAAAATGTCTAAAATGTCTCCTTCCTGAAGCTCATTTCTCGAAACTCCCAATAACTTTCCGGGCCCAAAAACTATTTTAGGTGCACAATATTCTCGAATAGCTGTACAGTTTTTATTGATTTTGGAAGCTAACTTTTAATCTTATAATTAAGTGAAGCATCTTCCTAAGTTTGTGCCAATAATTACCATTAGCTGACAAATAAATGAGCTCAAAGAAATGTTTACCAGGTCTGGGGAGTTATTTGGAGTTTCAAGGAACAGGCCCCTGGTTGGAAATAGGAACCTAAAAACATGTAGGGGTGCAAGGCGCTTTGCCTTTAGAAGCAGTGGTCTGACTCTGTGGTCAAGCATTCGATAGCCTCTGGGCTGTTGTTGGGGGTGCGTCATTCTTTGAGGGTGGCATTTACTATTAGTATTTTTTTGCTCACATGCGGCACATGTTCAGGGACAGCTCTTATTTGAGGACACTTTTTCATTTAAATAAAGCAAACCCCCAAAAAACTGCTATCCTCTATTAATTGTACCATATTTGTATTTTGCAGTAGTGTTTCAGGCTATTTAACTCTCTGGTCATTGATGTCAATTCTTCTCTGTTTAGAATGGATTCAAATGTCACACAATGTCAGAATCTCACCAGCGCCAACTCCTTTTGTTAGCAGAAGATGTTGACAAGTACCTAGACAGTTTCTCAAGGTAACACTTCTGTATATAGTGGCTAGTTAGGTTACTTAAATGTTGTATGTCTTGTACCACACCGTAAATCCAGGCCTTGGGTGTTGTGCAATGAGCCCACCCGCACTGACTGGTAAAATGATTTAATTGTCAACTGTCTCATGTTTTTTAAATGTTCCCCTTGGGCCTGTCCCAAAGACTTCTCTAAACCACATGTACATGTAAGGTTAACATTGAGGATCTCAGAAAAAAACGGAAGTTGTGTGCCCCTTTAAGGTTTTTTTGGGTTAACATCTGCATCGCCGAAAGCACACTGGCATCTGCCTGTGAAATCCAACGCTAGCACGTCTACTCAGTGTATGCCCTGACCGCAATGCTGAAGACACTGCTCTTTGATGTTAACTTAGTTACCGTAAACACCGGCGTATAAGCCGCACTCGCAGATAAGCCGCACCCCGATTTTAGAAGCTCAAGATTTGGAAAAAAAAATTTTGTCAAAAATTCATAGCCGAGTCATTTCATGTAATGAACATATTCGCTGAAATGAAGTCCTCTTCACTATGGATCGGTGATTCAATTTGTAGTCTGAATAAGACTCAAACATGCATTTTAATCCTTATAACAAGTACAAAAAGGTACGAAAAGGTACTTGAACACAAGACCGCTTTCCCCGATGAACTTTTCCCCAGCATTTTTCCAGTTAAAGGTATTCAAGTCCGAAAATTTATGAGTAAATTCGGTTGCGTATCGTGGCTTAGTAGCCAGGCATTCGATGAGAAGAGAGAAAACTGGTGACAAGTGTTGTCACTTCGTTCAGTTCGCAAAGCAAAGTTTAGCGATTTCTTTAGCTGTTCGTGGCTTCCATGCAGGTTTACAAGGATATTTGGAAGCCATCCTTCGGTGACCAACTCGCCTGTAAAAGGGAGTTCGATAATTACTTTGACAAATTTGCCATCAAAGTTGTCAACAACGGAGAAACAGTGGGCCATTTACCACGCGAGTTCTCGAAGATAGCGTGGTACCGTTTTTGACTTTATTTTGGTGTTTTGGGGATGATTCATGGGAAATTACAGATTTTTTTCCAAATGTTCTCGCAGATAAGCTGCACCCCCGATTTTGAGCGAAGCTTTAGGGTAAAAAGGTGCGGCTTATACGCTGGTGTTTACGGTAAATTGTATCTAACTGCATCAAAATGTGTGTCAGGGGGTATAAAACACACAGTGCTCATCACGCAATTCCCTGGTGCTGGGTTTTTGTTTTTGTTTGAGGTACACTGTAAGCAAGTAACTGATTTATTACCTGTAAAGTTAATTTTGTGCCCCATTAAAGGAAAGCAAAATGGAAATTAGTCATGATTCCTGTCCATTTGCATCTCAGTTAATTGGTAAAAAGACCTTCAAGGATAAATATACTGGGAAACAATGTTGTCTTTCATTTAAATGGAGATGTACTTAACTCTATTTCCTTATTTTCAGAGAATTTCAAGATGCATTTCTCATACTTTTGAAGAGACAGTATGGTATGTAATGGAATTGTTCACTTACAGTACTTTTATCATCTTTATACATGTATTAGTGCATACCACTACACGCGATTAGGGATGATTTGGCCTTTTGAAAAATCCAACTTTTTTCCTATCACATCCCCAGTTGCATTATTTTGTTTTTATGTGGCAAAAAATGTAAGTGGGGTAAGTGGGGGAGTGGGTTGGTTTTTGATCTGATGTGCAGACCTGCTAAGTCACTGTTTTGGTTAGACAAAACCTAGCTTAACTCAAGATAGAGTTTTATTCGTAAATTTGCAACATGATAATTGTTAGTTTTTAAAGCAGTTGTCTGGACATGATGTCCAACCAGAGATGGGATTTTGTTGGACATGGGCAAATTTTGGTGTCCAATAATTTGTTTAACCCTTTGAGCCACAATATCAGCATGCATACATTTTCTTCTTTATTCTCCTTATAGTTCTTGTGACACTGGCTTGGATGCAGTGCTTAAAAATTAAGACATTTTTTCTTTGGTGATCGTGTCCTTTCTCTCGTGGCCTGTATGCTTGTTTCAAGTATGATAACGTATTAAGGAGAAATTAGATGGCTGTCATTATTGAGACTTACGGGTTAATGACAGACAGTTATTTGGATCTCTATTTGAGTCCCTGTGAGTTTTCATGGCTCAGTTGACTAACTTGTACGCTGTACATTTTGTGTGATTGTCTACATGCATGACTTTGTATACTTTCATTCTAAGGGACTCGTAGAGTGCGTGCAAATCAAGTTTATCAAGAATACATCACTGACAGACACCATACCCACATGAACTCAACACAGGTCAGTGCAGTAAATGATCCTCTGTATGAGGAGTTACTAGTCTTGACAAGTCAATCACTACTGTGACAGCAACTACACTCTGTAAGTTTGCTTCTTTGTTTTGCATGTAATGCTCATATTGGTTTTCATGATTTTGTTTTTTGTGTTTTTGGAACAGTGGGAAACTCTGACTGACTTTGTAAAGTGGCTGGGCAAAGAAGGTAAAAGTTATAGAAGTTAATAAAAAACCCCAGCTATTCCTTGTTTCATTTTACATACAGTAACATTTAAAATGTACATGTATCTGTATATTTTCTGCCTGTTATGAAAATGCACAGTCCTTCAATAACACATAAATGAACAGTCATGTACGTGTAATACCTTATTCTCACTAAATTTCACGAGTATTAAATTTCATGAAAAATCAAGGGCCATATTTCGCGAGTATTAAATTAAGCGATTTTGAAAGGAAATTAGAATTGGAGTGTATTAAATTTCGCATTTTTTTTTTCTATTCTTCAGTATGTAGCTTTGACCTCAGAACTGTAACAACATAACTAATATGATCGTCATCGTAAAACAATAGCAAACAAAGCAAGCTACTTATAACAAAGCATAAGGTATTCCACAGTCTAAATACCCGATAGCGGCAGAGGACAGTTTCGGACAGCGAGAGTGATGCAGTGATAGATAACTGACGGACAAAATCAAACAAAAAACCCCCTAAACATGAAGCTGAGACGTGCTGGAATACTGTAATAACAGTAATAAAGCAACAGCTTGAATTTCATTATTTTAGTGACATTGTATGGTATTAAATTTTGTGATTTTAATCTTCGCGTATCCTATATTTCGCGAGTATTAAATTTCGCGATTTTTTCAAAATTGCAAAAATCATGAAATTTACTACTTGCAAAATTAAGTGGGAATAAGGTAATTCCACGTCAGTAGATGACCAAGAGTCGTGATAATCAAGACAAATATATATGAATATTCTCAAGAGATAACATGAAACTGAATACATCGTCAAGCAAGATTATTTTACTATAATAGTGGTTATATTAATAGGAAACTGTATTCACAAATGGCTAAAATCGTGACAAATAGCGTAAAAGCACCAAATTTGGCATACATGTCCTTGAGGGCATGTAAAACAAATTTAGAAGGGGTGCCACGTGATCTGGGTATCCGGGGGGGCCACAGCACTCAAATTAATTTTCATTCATGGTCACAGGACTCCCACGCTCATGAACAGCCCACTCATTGGCAAACTGAAAAGGATTCGATGGGCTTCTTTAACTGGCCTTGTCAGCGAACGACAGAAAGTGACAACAAACAGCCGTCTAAGTTTACCGAGCCACATATCCTTGTATTTTCCGCTCCCTTTTCGCTTGCCTGGGTTCCCTGTGGTCAAATAGACTTAACAAACTGAATCGTTACACTTCCGATAACTGTTAAGGGAACGAATAATTATTAGTTCGAATAAGTCGACAAACAGTCCCAAATCAGCAGCTCAAATCGCAAAGGAAACCGTTGCCTGCTACAGCTATTCAAACATTACTTATTTTGGGTTATTTTCGTCATACGTTCAGGAACATGTACGCCGACCCATTTAGGAGAAGGATAACTGAAAGAAGTGACTTCCGTTATTAATTGTTTTGAATTACGTTTCTTTACAGCCCGGCTCCCCCATTAAGTTCCTCTAGACAATAAAAGCAAGTCGGGTTGACCAGAAATCTGGAAAATGTCAGATGTTTTAAGTGTACTGTTGAGAAAAACATATTGCGACAGACATTTTAAGGTCACTGGCATATCTGCCTTACTTTAAACGTCCGTTTAATTCACAGTACAATGACTGAAGAAACAAAATTGGTAACGAACATTAATATATGAAATAAACGTATATTTGAACTGCGGATAATGATAGAACTATATGAAGATCATCGCAGTGAAGGTGTTTCAACGTAAACAGTTGAAAAGAAGAAAACTGAACGAATTCAGGCTTGAACAGGAATCGAACCCATGACCTCTGGGATACCGGTGCAGCGCTCTAGAGCGCTATGATTATTTCATATATTAATGTTAATTTTTCCATCTTCGGGATAAATACTCTCACTTGACCAGCTCCCAGTTGGCTTGATAGCTCAGTTGGTTAGAGCGCTGCACCGGTATCGCAGAGGTTATGGGTTCGATTCCCTTTCAAGCCTGAATTTTTTCAGGTTTCTTCTTTTCAACTGCTTAAGTTGAAACACCTTCACTGCGATGATCTTCATATAATTCTGAAATTGGTAACGTTCAGTTCAATTTGCTATGAGTCGTATGTCAGCAGCGAGTACCATAAGAAGCACGCACGCTTGCTAAGCTCTCTTTCACGGTAGTCAACCAGCTCCAGCGATTAGACACCACTTTTTCCAGCATCGTACGTTTTTCTTGCTTTTTTGTCTTGCAGTTCTTAATTCAGTACACCACATCGGGTACTTAACATTGCTTATACCGATAACATTAATCTAATCCCTCCCTATGAGAAAACAGGGTCACCCAACGGTTTGTTTTCGGAGGAATATCTGTTCGGCAGGCCGAAGTCGCCTGAGATATTCGGATTTAATAGCAGTGAACCTATAGATTTCTGTGGCGAAACATGATCTCACGGATTTTCTTTAAAAGTTGACTGATTAATTCCTTTTATTTTTGGAGGGACAAATAAGGTCAGCTGGCATTTTCGGAAAGACATTAGCAGCTCGGAAATTCGACGGATGGGATTCCGTTTCCTAAAATTGTCTGCGCCTTAACTGATTTTCAGCTAAAAACGCCGAACAGTTCAACCCGTATTAGCTCACGCATCAATCTTAGAAACCAGAAAATGATATTTCAAGTATTTTGCTAAAAATTTCTCTTTGGGTGCCCCTAAGAAAAGACGCCGAGGTCTGCAGAACAGGATTTTACTGTATGTTTCAGGCGAGCGTTTGCCTGAAAAACGCGTAAAATGTTAATCACGCCAAATTACTTGCGACTATTAGATTCCGAATACAACGCATAAACGGAGAGCGAAAAGGCCTAGACACGGCGACGAGCTCAA
This sequence comes from Siderastrea radians, assembly GCA_964017195.1. Taxonomy (NCBI): domain Eukaryota; kingdom Metazoa; phylum Cnidaria; class Anthozoa; order Scleractinia; family Rhizangiidae; genus Siderastrea; species Siderastrea radians. Next base: position 37,991,525 of record OZ024899.1, read on the forward strand.
TCTTTCGCCCTAGGATAGCGAGGGACATAAATAAATACCGACTTAGAGTTTCAGTGTTGGTCTTCTGACTAACGCGTAGATCAGAGGGGATGGTTATTGTAATAGGCCAGAATCTTCTCTGACAATATTACGTGTTCTTCACGATTAACGTAAAAAACGCAGTTACTTCATTATTTTAGTTTTACTATCACATGTGTTTGTTTTTCCTCTGAATGTAGCTGGCAGCCTTAGCAGTTCACACCTACAAGCGCCTGCAGAACAGGCGTTTTTAATTAACGCCTGTCATGCGCGCAGGCTCTTATTTACACAAGAGAGAATGACAGATTAACCCATAAAAATCCCCTTCTCCAGTTTGGTGAAAAAATTCTGAAGTTCGCCAGGTCATTCTAACTAACTGATGCCTTTTGATGTTTTTGTTGTCATGCTTTGTCAGCCTTTATCTCTTATAACGATCGATCTCGAGATCTACAGTCAGGAGTATGCGTGGCTAAGTGATCACAAATTGAATTATTGAATGTTTTGGTTTATTTGTAACATTTTTTGAATTAGAAAAGAAATTTCTCTCCCAGATATGTCTTTGTCAAAAGAAAGCTTGAACTAAGATTTAGATGAGCTGCTTAACCCGTTTGGGATAAGCTTTATCTCCCATCAGTCCGGCTTATGTTTGTTGTCCACCAGTCACGGCCAGTAATCTATTTAACCACAGGACACCCAGGCTCATGAGCAGATCTCTTGGTAGACGAATATACATACAGTATGTGGATTTGATGTGACAAGTAACTCTAATGATTGTTTATTATCATTTGTTCCGTTCGCTGATGAAATCAGTTAAAAAGTTCCCTACAATAATTCTATTTTGCTATTAGTGATTTGTTATTGAGCCTGGTTGTCCTGTGACTAAGTTATTGACAATAGAATTGCGATCCACGGCCCCCCGGATGCTCTGATCTCGTGGCACCCCTTCTCAATTTGTTTCATATGGTCTCAAGAATATGTGTGCCAAATTTGATGCTGTTACGCGATTTGTCACGATTTTTCCCTTAACGGACCGGACTATTAGGGTAATGTCTTGTATTAATGTTATGTATCAACAGGGCATTGCAAGGTGGATCAAACAGAGAAAGGATGGTTTATTCAGTACATCGACCGAGATCCCGAAACCATTGAGCGACAAAAGGTAACCTAAAGCTGTAGTCAGATAAGTGGGAAATTACACAGCATTCAAGTTGTGAAGTGGCAAGGCTAAAATTAAAGTAAGTTTCAAAATCCATTTCCTGACAACAGATGAAGCATTTCCAGGAACAGCCTGTCAAACGTTTGATTTAATTCTGAACAAGAATACAAATTACAACTTGGTCTATTTCAGTTTGTTCTTGGATTTTGGCAGTATAGTTTTGAGAATCATTTTGAAATATAACTGCATGAGAAATAATTTTGTACTACTCGCAGCAGTGTGTTGCTATTGTCCATTGTCACAACCTGGCTGGAAAGAGACAATGTTGAGCAAGGTTGAGGCACATAAACTACTAGCCCACTGGATGCAATTATTGAAAACAGGAATTTTTTTCCACCTTGAAACTGTTCAAATCCATGTTTAGACACCACTTTACCCTAAATCTGTGTTTTCCCAAGCTTATTTTTAAAAAAAGAAACGAAAATCTCTAAGTGTTGAACTCGTGCTGCCATCCTCGACTAACCGATTGAGCTATCAGGCACACCCTTCTGCTTGAGAAGTCAAATTGACTTATGTAAAAATATGACATAATTTCTCCAAGATGGCAGCCCAATAATTATTATCGACACGCACTGATAGCTACTGTTTATGTTGTTAAATTGTGAGAATCAGTGAAGTAACATGAGTCTTGAAATAGATTGCAAGCACAGTATCTTACCGAGGAGCAGCATGATTTTAGTGATTGTTGTTTACCCACCTTTATCTTACATAGTATGTGATTGTCCAGTTAACCCTTTTAGCCCCAACAGAAGTGATGAGAATAAAGGAAACAATCACTAAGTATAAGATGACTTGATATTTATACAAATTCTCCTTATTAGTTCCATACGAATGTATAGAGAACAGTAAGGAGAATATGAATCTTCATATCAGGCTTAAAGGGTTAAACATGTATTTGCTATAATTTTTCAAATTAGGCAACAGCAGCCAAGGAAAAAATGGAGATGGATGATGAAGAAAGACGAGGTAAAAACAACGTTTGTGGTAGAATTTGTTCAATCACTTCATGCACAGCTTCCTACTGTTTAGAACTGGAAAAAATCTGGTAAAATTATAATTATCATTTTCAGAAATATTGGAAGTTACAAAGACGCTGTAGAAAAATGGCACTGAGTGGCTTTTCATTTGAATAGTCGCACTTTAGGATTATTTTTATCTACAGGCTCAGCAGTTAGAACCACCTTGTGTAGTAAACAAACATCAATTTATGTATTTGAATGGTCTCACTTTAGGATGTCATCCAAAAGACTCAGAAGTTACTTGACTTTTTGTAGAACCACCTTGTACAGCATTTCGATAATAAACATGTAGAACTACCTTGTACAATACAACACAACACAACAGAACACAACAAAACAACATAATACAACACAATACAATTATACTAACTACTACTGAAATTAATAAGACATACAGCTTTGACTTTTACTAATAAAATTTAAAATTTGACGTAGTCCTTGGCTGTGTTTGTTTTGATAGACTACAGCATAATGCATGTTACTATAAGAAAGTTCTGCTCTCTACAGCTGTAGCCTCCATTTGATTAGTTTCACTTGAGGATTTCGTCCGTAGACTCAATGGTTAGAGCAACTTTACATGGTGCTGGTTAGGAGTGATTTAATTTTTTTTCCAACAGCAAAGCTCCTTGAAAAACAGATTGAAAGGGAACGGGCAAGAAAAGTTGATGAGGTTTGTTTGTCCCTGAGTTTGTTCTTAACATTTACTTGAAGGCTCATTTTAATTAATTTTTGGCTTTATGAACTTACATTGGTCTTGTCTGTTTCTAATGTGTTGTTGTAAATTGCTGTTGTAGCCTGACGCAGTCTACACGGAACTAAAACGAGAAAATGAAGAGGAAAAAGGTTTGTGCACATAGAGTTTATATATGATGCTCTATCCATATTAACCAGGGAATTGAATACAGTGGAGTCTGAAAGCAGTCACCTCTGTCTAAACTGGACACCATCACGTTTGCTGGACCCGGGTCTGTAAGGTGCATACATGTAGCTCTAAGGGAACACCTCTCACCTCTCATTACAAAGGACACCTCTCTCTAAGGAAGACACCTTTAAGGTGGATACTTCTCTAATGTGGACATCTAGAGCTAACTCTTTATAAAGTAAACTTCATTAAGGTGTATTTCTCAGAGGAGGACACCACTCTCCAAGGCAGACACCTTTAAGGTGGACATCTCTCGAAGGTTGAAACTTTTAATGTGAACGTCTCTCTTAGGAAGGCGTGTCTCTAATTTGGACATCTCCCTCTAAGGAAGACCTCGCAGAAGACCTCTTTGTACAAATAAAAAGCACTTGAAAGTTAAAAAATATATTACTTGCAGTATGTATTGCAGACACTCTCTGAGACCGTTGTATTACCTGCTTGTATTTACAAATTGTAATTGTATTTTGTTTTTATTAGTAACCTTTGCCATGCCTGCCAGTAAAAAGAAGGAACCAGTACCAGGCCCTAGCGGGTAAGTTTAGTCGTATAAACTGGGAACTTAATGACGAGAACATGGCTTCCCTGGATGCTATGAGGGAAAGCAGGACATCAATGCATGCCTTTTTGCGTGCCTTTTTGCGGGCTCAGATGTTAATGTATCAATTATATAAGGTACGAATGTCACAAGAAGAGCTTCTCGATTCACAGTGTGAGACTGAAGTGCTGCGAGAAAAGAAAACAAAGACTTACAGCTACTGTTGTTGATGGCTGGGACGTCAACGCTCTCGTTTCTTAACCCTTTGAGCCCTGGCATTGTGATACAAATTCTCCTTACTGGTCTATATACGTTTAATTGTGTACTGATTGGGAGAACTTGTTTAAACATCAAGACAATTTATCTTTGGTGATCATTTGCTTAATTCTCATGACCTGTATGTGTTATAATACACTGATATGATAAGGAGAAAGTTGATGCTGATCAGTATTGGGGCTTAAAGTTTAACGTCCAAATTCCACATTGATATAATCAAACGGGCTTTCAAGCAAGTTCAGATATCAGCTTATCTCATTAGCATGAACCAACAAGGAGTGTGAAATGCCGAATGATCATTAAAAAGTTCTTGCCAGAATATAGTACTAATAGTACTAATACTATAGTATAATGAGATGACCCTCTTAACGGCGCTATTGTAAGGCAAAATTCGACTGTAATTTTACATTATTTTGAAACTTACAGAAGATGGTCTTTATTGACTGCTAATAAGATATTTCATATTTGGACATGGTGCATGTAGTTTGTGGTTACACTCTTTGACCAATAAACTGTTGCATACGGGATATCATAAAGGTGTTCGTTTTAGGGAAAAATTAAACATTGAGACATTCTAAATGCAGTGTTTGAGTGAGAACTGTTCCGTACAGAATTTCTCATATGGTCATAGTGAATTTAGGGAGATGGTTGCCAATGGGAGATTCTACATGTACGTACTTGGTTTAGAACTGTTTCGTACAGGATTTCATAAATATGGTTGTTTTAGGGGGGAAGTCATTCACGAGATTCGTCACTCAGAAGAAGTGTGGGTGTGCCATTTTCGGGTCATGCTTTTGTAGCTACAAAACGGGCAAATTCGTATGCACTGTCTGGTAAAGGAAAACTTTTTGTAGCATGCAATTTTCAGTGAAGAAAAATGATACATTTCCTTGTATTTCAGGATAACCCCCTCCAAACCAATAGGAACGCAAAATCCATTAAGCTCTGCGAGCGTGGTGCAAAAGGAGAAGAAAAAGGAGAAGGAAAAAACAAAAGACAGGTACTTGTGCCTACAACAAGCGATACCCAATGTCAAAACTGAAAAACAACAACAACAACAACAAGAAAAACAACGGCACTTCTAAATAATTATAATGATTAACACTGAAAAACAAGCAACAACTGCTAAAACCACTTCAAATCATTCCAGTTTCTTTTACTAAAATTCTAAAGATCTCATTGTTTATCGTTCAACAATAAAACCAACTAAAGCACACGTGTCATGACAGTGAAATGACTGGCATAGTTCAGGTTGGATCCAACAGAGAAAGTCCATCTCAAGAATTCTTTCTGTTAGACTTCTCAATAAAATCAAGTCAGTATTTAGGTATTTAGGTTCATGGCCTCATGACATTCTTTCCCAGCCAAGAGAACATGTCCCGCGCCCGCCCCACCCCCCCCCCCCTCCTTCCGGTATTTTCATCATCCCTGCCGTATACCTAATCCTGTCCCATCCCACCTTATTTCCCCCTGTTAGCCCTCCCCCTCTATTGAGCCGCCCCCCTTTCTAACGAGCCTCCTTCTTCTTCCAGGTCTAAAACATTATAGTTTCCTGCCACCCCCACCCCCCCCCCCTCCGTTTCCCCCCAACACACACACATTACCGTGTGGCACTACATTTTGGCGGGAGTTTAATTTTGAGAATGGGCGATTTTTTGTGTTTTGCGGAAACTAATTTTTGCGATTGGGAAAAACTTGTTCTTCTTGCTGGGAATTAATTTTTGCGATTGTCAGGAAGTCGCCTTCTACTTGGAGTTATAACATTCTCGTTTTTAGACAAACAATTGAATGCAGGTGAACATGGACTCCTGGTTGAACAACATGCATAATTGTAGTGTACTGACTGTAATTTCATCGTTTCAATTTTGAATCTTTCGTTTTTAATTTCCTTTTGTTTCTGAACGAAAGAGACGGTTTACGTAAATAGGCACCAAAATGATTTTACATTACATGTAAAAGGCGATCGACAGTGGAGTAAATTTTGGCGGAGGACGTTTTTGCAGGATTTATTATTTTTCTTTGGTTGGGAACTTTTTTTTCGTATCGTAAAAAAAAAATTAGAACCCGCAAAAATTTAGTGTCACACGTGGTCTAAATTTGCGCAGTTGGTCTGTGTACTAAAACTTTAACCCAAACTTTGTTAATGCCGTTCTTAAATTTATCCTCTTCGTGGTTCTCGACAACGTATTTCATCTAGTGACTTAAAGATCAAGCTTTAAAATTCATCCTTCTTGCTAATTGTTGGAAAATCATCCGTCTTAATATTCTTGTAATATGTGATTAGTTGTGTTGACAGTGAATTTCAGTCTGTAAAAAAAAGAAAGAAAAAAATTGTTACGCTTCAAAAAATTTATTTAGGAAAAAAAATTTGGGTTCAAAAAAGAGAGCCAGCAAAAAAAAGAAAAGAAGCAAAATGGCCTGCTGTGACCGGGTGGCGAACCCCGGTCACAGGCGCAGAAACCTGATACAACTTAGCAAAAACAATAGCTTTTAAATGATTTTACATTACATGTAGAAGGCAATCGACAGTGGAGTAAATTTGAGCGGAGAACGTTTTTGCGGGAAATATTTTTGGTGGGCAAAAACAAAAACGCAAAATCGGGAAAAATAATTAGAACCCGCAAAAATTTAGTGGTACACGGTAGTCTTCTAAAATTGCGCAGTTGGTCTGTTTACTAAAACTTTGACCCAAACTTTGTTAATGCCTTTCTTAAATTTACCCTATTCCTGGTTCTCGGCAACGTATTTCATCTTGTGACTTAAAGATCAAGCTTTAAGATGCATCATCCATCTTGCTCACTGTTGAAACCTTATCTGTCTTATTTTTGTGATGTGTGATTAGTTGTGTTGACAGTGAATTTCAGTCTCTAGTGTCCTTCATATGTAATAACAGAACATCGTCTTGGAAAAATGTCGCAAGCTCCCGCCTTCGGTTAACCCCCTCCCTGTTATGAGACCTGACATGATATTTATTTTTTTTTTTGGGGGGGGGGGGGTTGGGGCGTCTGTAGAGGAAATACAGTATGAAACTTTATTGTCGGACCTTTGCTGTTGCGTTGTGGGATATGAAAGATAAATGGCGATTTAATAGTATTCATAGGTCGGCTGCGGTTGTTTAAAGGGTGAATAACTCTAACCGATGAATGCACTGCTACCCAATGGATAAATTGCGGTAGTGTGGATACATGTCAATCTTTCGATGAGCTTTTCTTAGACTGCGAGTAGTCTCTAATTTTGGCAATGGCAATTGAGGGGCGAGCGAAATGCACTCGCGCGCGCGCGTGTATTTTGCCCCCTCGCCCCTCAATTGCCATCGCCAAAATTAGAGACTACTCGTAGTGTAAGCTTTTCTCCATTGAATAAAGTTGATAAAATTAGATGTACGACACTTTGCTTTTGTGATATTTGTAACAGTTTGCGATTTTTTCTATCCGATCCTTCCCTAGTTTAAAAAGGAAATCAGCTTTAGAGGAGATTATGGAGGTGAGTGTATTTCTTTGTTGTTCACACACATAAGACCTTGATTTCGTGTCCGTGCCTAGGGTAACCTGTAGGTATCAGCGGAGTCGACCGTATACAATGTTGCCGGAGCCATAACTAGACTACTTTCTCTATTTTCACCGCTTAAAATTTTTAGAAATGATGTATAGGTTGTTATCTTACAGATGGAAGAACAGAAAAAGGTGAAAATTAGCCGTAAAGAAAACTGGATAACAAAGGTAAGAATGGGAATTAACACAAAAACGCTAAGGCAATCAAAACACCTCGTCTGTCGTCTCTAATTGTTGGGAAGTTGTCTTTTGTCGAAGTATACTGCTTTTTGTTAAGTTTAACAATCCACTTTCTCCAGACCACAACTTGTCCCCGTAAAAGAAACAAGCGAGTTCGGGCAGAGAGTCTACTGCACTAGAAGTCGCTGCACAGGTAGCCCAAGCTCAGTGAGCTGTGTTGACCTTTGTAGTGACCAGCGTCACGTCATGTAATTTGAGGGTCGCGATATTATTGCGTAACAGGGAAAATATACGGCTTTGTATGGGGTAAAATACAGCGCAATATAATGCCATAGTTACGAATTTTTTTAAAAAATAAAGATCGCTTATCTTAACTCCTTTGTTTGTCCTTTATCAACGGCCGCTTCTTCTAGAGCTCATTAAGCTTGGGGTACCAGTGGTCAATGCACATGCTTTCCTTCTCGGAGCTTGCTGTCGACTATCTCTGATAGAGAGTAGGAGTCTGCCTGTGGATTGGTAGCCTTAAACTTGATGTCATTGTGATTTGAAAATTCTTGCACATGTAAAAGTAATCATTAATACTTTAAGAAGGAATGATTCTTGGTGTCTTAAGTATATTGTTTTCTGTGCTTTGCAGGGAATCATCGTCAAAGTCGTAACCAAAAAACTTGGAGAGAAATATTATAAAAAGAAAGGAATAATAAAGGTATGCAAGCCCTAAAGGTCTTGAGAATTGGGGAAATGATCACCATAGATGAATAGTCTTAATGTCTTAACAAGTTCTCCCAATTAGTAGTCAATGAAATGTATGGAGACCAGTAAGGAGAATTTGAATAATGATGACGGGGCTTAAAGGTTGACAGCCTCAGTCTTAAGCGACAAGGCCCAAAGCTGTAGGTAATGTCAAAATTTTGTGTTTGTTTATTCGTTGGGTGGAAACATAAATTCACAAACGTTTGCCTTTGTTTGTTCTTTTGTGTGTAAGCGACACATTGCGGATTTTGAAAAACTTATCCATAATAGATACTTCGTGGTCTTGTTGTTGATTTGGGCACGCCTACTGACTAGTTTGGAGCGAGGAAAGCGAGAATTTATGGAGGAAGGGTAGAGGGTGGTTACCGCGAAAATTCGACCTTAGTCTATACGCTTTGTGGTTTTATATGTAATCATGTTTTCTTTTTTTTAACACAGGAGATTCAAAATCTGTTTGTCGCTGTAATAAAGATGTCAGATGGCGGAGATGTGATCAAAGTTGATCAGGAGCACCTCGAAACAGTCATCCCAGCTTTAGGTAATGCGCATTAGAGGTAAACAGCAGAACTAGGTTCTGTAGCATGAAGCAACTGGACGTTTTGCTACTCTTCCCTTAGCCGGCGTAGAAAGCGTTTTCATAGGGCTTTACCCAGGTTTAAAGCATTTTTCGCTTTTTGGCCGCGCGAAAATCGAGGCGAGTGCAAAGTCCTTCCATTTCTTGCGCTCGCCCCAATTTTCGCGCGACAAAGAAGCGATAAATGCCTTGAACGGGCAGAAAACGCCGACGGAAACGCTTGCCACGCAGGCTACTCTTCGCTGAAAAGGGTGCTAGTTTATCGAGCATTTTGTGGGTAATCCCTGATTCCAACTTGTGTAGTAAGCAAAAGCGAGTTTCGTGCATTGCATGCACAAACATAAGAAGAATTGTATTGGAACCAGCGTGAGATATGCATAGGCACAGTGAAAAAGAAACTGTTTTTCTTTTACGTGTATTTATGCTTCTTGCAGTTATATTTATGCTTATTTTACAAGTGGGACCATTGTGAGTAAAATAAGCACAAGAATAAACAGAAGAACTAATCAGTTATTCTGTTCTAGTTCTCCAGAACAGAATAACTGATGAGTAACGCGTCATACCCGTGTATGAATTGGTGCTCGGCACAATTTTTGAAGTCTTACATGTTTATTTGTAAACAAAAACTTTGTCCTTTTTGTAATTCGATGATCACCTGAAGCTGTTTTTCTGTGCTTCTTACCATAAAATAGATTGAGTTGGTAAGCCGAATATTTTTTTTCAGTACCGTCGCGTTTCACTTAAAATGCCTCTGGAAGAATATTAAGCCAAAAAAAATGTTTACGCTTCACAAAATTTATTTAGGAAAAAAAATTGTTGGTTTAGAAAAGAGACGCAGAAAACAAAAGAAGAAAAAAGAAGCAAAAGGGCCTGTGGCCGGGAAGCGAACCCCGGCCTCAGGCGCAGAAACTTAACTTAAACGACGGCCAAATAAGGCCGTCGTTTAATTTAAGTCGTGCGCCTTAAACCGCTCGACTACACAGGTTCGCGGGAAAAATAGGGGCAAAAATTAGCTAGAAGTAGGTTGTGGGGTCTATTGTTCCCAGTGAATACTTTTGTAATTACTCATATTTTATTCATAGTCCGTGCACAAGTTTGCACGCTTTGTAGAATTGTGTGGGGGGAACGTGTCAATTTGAAAAACGAGGCAAGAAAGATGAAATAACAAAATTCAGCTCCCAGCTTTTTTGCAAATTTTTTCGGAAGCAAACAAATCTGGGATCAAGTAGTGATGATGTAAGGAGAAATTTGATTTTTGTCATTGTTAGGGCTTAAAGGGTTAATTTGCTAAGGCCAAGGCCAAACGTTGAACTTGAGATGAGTCGAACCTGATACAAATTAGCAAAACCAATAGCTTTTAAATGATTTTACATTACATGTAGAAGGCAATCGACAGTGGAGTAAATTTTAACGGAGAACGTTTTTGCGGGAAATATTTTTGGTGGGCAAAAACAAAAACGCAAAATCGGGAAAAATAATTAGAACCCGCAGAAATTTAGTGGTACACGGTAGTCTTCTAAAATTGCGCAGTTGGTCTGTTTACTAAAACTTTGACCCAAACTTTGTTTATACTGCCTTTCTTAAATTTACCCTATTCCTGGTTCTCGGCAACGTATTTCATCTTGTGACTTAAAGATCAAGCTTTAAGATGCATCCATCTTGCTCACTGTTGAAACCTTATGTCTTATTTTTGTGATGTGTGATTAGTTGTGTTGACAGTGAATTTCAGTCTCTAGTGTCCTTCATATGTAATAACAGAACATCGTCTTGGAAAAATGTCGCAAGCTCCCGCCTTCGTTTAATCCCCTCCTTGTTATGAGACCTGATATGATATTTATTTATTTATTTATAGATTGAGTTGGTAAGCCGAATATTTTTTTCAGTACCGTCGCGTTTCACTTAAAATGCCTCTGGAAAAATATTAAGCCAAAAAAAATGTTTACGCTTCACAAAATTTATTTAGGAAAAAAATTGTTGGTTTAGAAAAGAGGCGCAGAAAACAAAAGAAGAAAAAAGAAGCAAAATGGCCTGTGGCCGGGAAGCGAACCCCGGCCTCAGGTCGCAGAAACTTAAATTAAACGACGGCCAAATAAGGCCGTCGTTTAATTTAAGTCGCGCGCCTTAAACCGCTCGACTACACAGGTTCACGGGAAAAATAGGGGTAGAAATTAGCTAGAAGTAGGTTGTGGGGTCTATTGTTCCTGGTGAATACTTTTGTAATTACTCATATTTTATTCATATTCCGTGCACAAGTTTGCACGCTTTGTAGAATTGTGTGGGGGAAACGTGTCAATTTGAAAACCGAGGAAAGAAAGCTGAAATAACAAAATTCAGCTCCCAGCTTTTTTGCAAATTTTTTCGGAAGCAAACAAATCTGGGATCAAGTAGTGATGATGTAAAGAGAAATTTGATTTTTGTCATTGTTAGGGCTTAAAGGGTTAATTTGCTTAGGCCAAGGCCAAACGTTGAACTTTAGATGAGTCGAACCTGATGCAAATTAGCAAAACCAATAGCTTTTAAATGATTTTACATTACATGTAGAAGGCAATCGACAGTGGAGTAAATTTTAACGGAGAACGTTTTTGCGGGAAATATTTTTGGTGGGCAAAAACAAAAACGCAAAATCGGGAAAAATAATTAGAACCCGCAGAAATTTAGTGGTACACGGTAGTCTTCTAAAATTGCGCAGTTGGTCTGTTTACTAAAACTTTGACCCAAACTTTGTTAATGCCTTTCTTAAATTTACCCTATTCCTGGTTCTCGGCAACTATTTCATCTTGTGACTTAAAGATCAAGCTTTAAGATGCATCCATCTTGCTCATTGTTGAAACCTTATCTGTCTTATTTTTGTGATGTGTGATTAGTTGTGTTGACAGTGAATTTCAGTCTCTAGTGTCCTTCATATGTAATAACAGAACATCGTCTTGGAAAAATGTCGCAAGCTCCCGCCTTCGGTTAACCCCTCCTTGTTATGAGACCTGACATGATATTTATTTATTTATAGATTGAGTTGGTAAGCCGAATATTTTTTTCAGTACCGTCGCGTTTCACTTAAAATGCCTCTGGAAAAATATTAAGCCAAAAAAAATGTTTACGCTTCACAAAATTTATTTAGGAAAAAAATTGTTGGTTTAGAAAAGAGACGCAGAAAACAAAAGAAGAAAAAAGAAGCAAAATGGCCTGTGGCCGGGAAGCGAACCCCGGCCTCAGGCGCAGAAACTTAAATTAAACGACGGCCAAATAAGGCCGTCGTTTAATTTAAGTCGTGCGCCTTAAACCGCTCGACTACACAGGTTCGCGGGAAAAATAGGGGCAAAAATTAGCTAGAAGTAGGTTGTGGGGTCTATTGTTCCCAGTGAATACTTTTGTAATTACTCATATTTTATTCATAGTCCGTGCAGAAGTTTGCACGCTTTGTAGAATTGTGTGGGGGGAACGTGTCAATTTGAAAAACGAGGCAAGAAAGATGAAATAACAAAATTCAGCTCCCAGCTTTTTTGCAAATTTTTTCGGAAGCAAACAAATCTGGGATCAAGTAGTGATGATGTAAGGAGAAATTTGATTTTTGTCATTGTTAGGGCTTAAAGGGTTAATTTGCTAAGGCCAAGGCCAAACGTTGAACTTGAGATGAGTCGAACCTGATACAAATTAGCAAAACCAATAGCTTTTAAATGATTTTACATTACATGTAGAAGGCAATCGACAGTGGAGTAAATTTTAACGGAGAACGTTTTTGCGGGAAATATTTTTGGTGGGCAAAAACAAAAACGCAAAATCGGGAAAAATAATTAGAACCCGCAGAAATTTAGTGGTACACGGTAGTCTTCTAAAATTGCGCAGTTGGTCTGTTTACTAAAACTTTGACCCAAACTTTGTTTATACTGCCTTTCTTAAATTTACCCTATTCCTGGTTCTCGGCAACGTATTTCATCTTGTGACTTAAAGATCAAGCTTTAAGATGCATCCATCTTGCTCACTGTTGAAACCTTATGTCTTATTTTTGTGATGTGTGATTAGTTGTGTTGACAGTGAATTTCAGTCTCTAGTGTCCTTCATATGTAATAACAGAACATCGTCTTGGAAAAATGTCGCAAGCTCCCGCCTTCGTTTAATCCCCTCCTTGTTATGAGACCTGATATGATATTTATTTATTTATTTATAGATTGAGTTGGTAAGCCGAATATTTTTTTCAGTACCGTCGCGTTTCACTTAAAATGCCTCTGGAAAAATATTAAGCCAAAAAAAATGTTTACGCTTCACAAAATTTATTTAGGAAAAAAATTGTTGGTTTAGAAAAGAGGCGCAGAAAACAAAAGAAGAAAAAAGAAGCAAAATGGCCTGTGGCCGGGAAGCGAACCCCGGCCTCAGGTCGCAGAAACTTAAATTAAACGACGGCCAAATAAGGCCGTCGTTTAATTTAAGTCGCGCGCCTTAAACCGCTCGACTACACAGGTTCACGGGAAAAATAGGGGTAGACATTAGCTAGAAGTAGGTTGTGGGGTCTATTGTTCCTGGTGAATACTTTTGTAATTACTCATATTTTATTCATATTCCGTGCACAAGTTTGCACGCTTTGTAGAATTGTGTGGGGGAAACGTGTCAATTTGAAAACCGAGGAAAGAAAGCTGAAATAACAAAATTCAGCTCCCAGCTTTTTTGCAAATTTTTTCGGAAGCAAACAAATCTGGGATCAAGTAGTGATGATGTAAAGAGAAATTTGATTTTTGTCATTGTTAGGGCTTAAAGGGTTAATTTGCTTAGGCCAAGGCCAAACGTTGAACTTTAGATGAGTCGAACCTGATGCAAATTAGCAAAACCAATAGCTTTTAAATGATTTTACATTACATGTAGAAGGCAATCGACAGTGGAGTAAATTTTAACGGAGAACGTTTTTGCGGGAAATATTTTTGGTGGGCAAAAACAAAAACGCAAAATCGGGAAAAATAATTAGAACCCGCAGAAATTTAGTGGTACACGGTAGTCTTCTAAAATTGCGCAGTTGGTCTGTTTACTAAAACTTTGACCCAAACTTTGTTAATGCCTTTCTTAAATTTACCCTATTCCTGGTTCTCGGCAACTATTTCATCTTGTGACTTAAAGATCAAGCTTTAAGATGCATCCATCTTGCTCATTGTTGAAACCTTATCTGTCTTATTTTTGTGATGTGTGATTAGTTGTGTTGACAGTGAATTTCAGTCTCTAGTGTCCTTCATATGTAATAACAGAACATCGTCTTGGAAAAATGTCGCAAGCTCCCGCCTTCGGTTAACCCCTCCTTGTTATGAGACCTGACATGATATTTATTTATTTATAGATTGAGTTGGTAAGCCGAATATTTTTTTCAGTACCGTCGCGTTTCACTTAAAATGCCTCTGGAAAAATATTAAGCCAAAAAAAATGTTTACGCTTCACAAAATTTATTTAGGAAAAAAATTGTTGGTTTAGAAAAGAGACGCAGAAAACAAAAGAAGAAAAAAGAAGCAAAATGGCCTGTGGCCGGGAAGCGAACCCCGGCCTCAGGCGCAGAAACGTAAATTAAACGACGGCCAAATAAGGCCGTCGTTTAATTTAAGTCGTGCGCCTTAAACCGCTCGACTACACAGGTTCGCGGGAAAAATAGGGGCAAAAATTAGCTAGAAGTAGGTTGTGGGGTCTATTGTTCCCAGTGAATACTTTTGTAATTACTCATATTTTATTCATAGTCCGTGCAGAAGTTTGCACGCTTTGTAGAATAGTGTGGGGGAAACATGTAGATTTGTAAAACGAGGCAAGAAAGATGAAAAAACAAAATTCAGCTCTCAGCTTTTTTGCAAATTTTTCGGTAGCAAACAAATCTGGGATCAAGTAATGATGATGTAAAGAGAAATTTGATTTTTTTCATTGTTAGGGCTTAAAGGGTTAATTTACTAAGGCCAAGGCCAACGTCAAACTTTATACGTGAGTCGAACCTCATGCAAATTAGCAAAAACAATAGCTTTTGCTCATTTGCATTAGGTTTGTAAAACAGGAGAAAATTGAAGTTGATTACTACAAAAGTCTTCTCTCAGTTTGCCATAGATGGGAGAACTTACGGGAAATTTTTGCTCTGACCCACAGGTAAGACTGTATTGATTGTAAATGGCGTCCACAGAGGATCAACAGCCTCGCTTGTGTCCCTGGACGAAAAAAAATTTTCAGTTGTTGTGGATCTAAAAGACGTAAGTGAACCATGTTTTTATTTGTTTGTTTTTTGCTTTTTTTGACGAAAGAACCTCCCTGTTAAGTCCTGTTAATGTACCGTGAGCGAAACGTGAGGAACCCGATTTACGTTAGACTTTTCTCAAAAGTTATTCGGCTTCATTTCCGGTTCCGGTGGTGGGCCCCGTGCGTGAAGCTCCCGCTCGCTCGCGCTGCGCGCTCGAGTTTTTGTTTTTTTTGCGCTTTCGAAATCGCGGTTTTTCGCGCTTCTGAAATCGGTCTTCCGAAAAAGAAGACTATGAGCTCGACTAGTGGGCAAGTCTAGATTTACGTCTCCTCAGTACATGTTTACAGAGGGTGTAGGTGATGTAACAATGATAAGTCGGTGAAGTATGATCGTCCGGATGAGTGTAGTCCTGAGAAGGACTGTTTATAGTGACTTTGACTGACGTTTCGACGACCTGAGCGAAGTCACTATCAGAGTTAAGTGACATTGATATGACTCCTGGATTCAAACCATTTACAGTGAAAAAAGAAAAAAAACGTTTTATCCCCGGGTTTTATCCTATGGTCTTGTCGCTTAGGCTTGAAGCTTTGATTCTACAAAGTCAATAGGGATATCTGTTTTCCTTTACTCTTTCACGTACCTCCAGTTTTCTTGACTCTGATGATGACTTCCGCTCAGGTTGTAGAAACGTCAGTCAATGTCATCACAAACAGTCCTTCTCAGGACTACACTCACCCGGACGATCGTACTTCACCGACTTATGATATGACTCCTGGGTTCAAACAATTTACAATGTAACAATGGTTAAAAAAATATTTTTAGTCAACTGTTTTTGTGGCCTTAGCCCCAAATGTTTCATCATGCATTGTCAGTGAACCTGGTTTGTGATCAGTGAAAAGTCAGGGAAGCGTCAGGACTTTGTTTTATCCTTCGGATGGGTGGGAATCCTGTGCAGTATAGGTGTCCTGTGACTCATCCGCGACATATGTTTACCAGGACCCTGTATTTATATAACACGTGTCTTTTCTGTTACCTCAGGGGCCTCACAGAGGTAAGAGAATCGACAGGATCCCGTATGAGGACATCTGTAAAATGGACACGTGATATTACGGTCAAAGTACAGTCAAGATCGTAAGGCGCATGCACACTATGATGTTAATATGTAATTTAGTCAGTAAATGAAATGTAAATAAAGTATTGTATTATTGTTTATTGTCGGTTCGTCAAATTTCGTTATCTTTCGCCTTTCTTCTGTCGTATTGGCTGATAAATGGCGGCTGCTCACTACACCATCTTGAAGTAACTATCAACAGCTATTGGCTGACACTGTACATTCTGCTTGTGTCCTTCAGGACACTTTCGACATTTCTGACCACTTGGATTTGTTTCACGGTAGTCCCGTGTTCAAATTCTAGGCCACGCTATGTGAATAGCCAACTGGTAAGCCTCCCACCAGTTGGGATTTTTAAAAATGTTTATGTTCAGTTTATAATGTTACTTTCTCCAGTTTATGGTGTCCCCAATTAGCACTTTCGTGCTAAAATACATCGAAACCTAAATAAAGTGATTATTATTTTTCTGATCCTAGCAGGACTCTTCCTGTTCTGGAACCATTAATTTGTAGCTGTGAGCCCTCCGATTACCAGTTCATTTGAACAGAATCCTGTAGAGCTTTCTAATTTCTTTTCACCTATTCAGCGGCGTATTGTGGTCGGTATAATGTCCAAGTCCATCTTGAAATTGTTGTGCAAAACAATCGGTAAGACCACCATTTTTGAAAGTGTCCTCTAAAAGCATAAAAATCGGCGTGTGGCTCTCCCCAGTCCACACTCAGTTCAGCCGCTCTGACGGCTGCTTCTCAATAGTCAGCTCTTTCTTAAAGTACCTGCGGTTGTTCAGTCATTGTGCTGTTACTGAACTCTCTCTGAAAGACACACACACACCTCTAGTCCTTCTATAGATCATTAGCTCTCTAACACAGTTATTTCTGCTCCTGAAGGTGTCCATCTTGGAGGGAGTAGTCTGTATTGCTATTTTAAACAACATGGACACTAAAATGAGATCCACAAAGCAGGGATAAAAGTGAATTTTTTTTAACACTAGGTCGTTTCTTGTTGTTGTTGTTTTTTTTTTACTAGCAGCCAAAGTGGGAAAAATGGAAAAATTGTGGACAATGTTTCTTTTGTTCTTGAAATATTGTACAGTAAATGTGCGCCATAAAGCAAATCTGGGCAAACTTTGTAAAATGACCCAAAACTTGACAAAGGCATTTTAAAATTATGTTCCCTGACAACCAGACATTTCCACTGCAATATACAAATAAATCACAGAGGTAAGGTAAGACATTTTTGTTGCTTTTCATCTTTATTTGTGACTCCTAAGTACATTCAAACTTTCCGTGATTCTTCGATTATCTCGCCTGTACCTCAGTATAGTTTCCCCCCCTTGTTCTTAGTCCCTTCCGGCGCCCGACAGCTCATAACTTGTGGACGAGTGGAACCTGGGAATCGAGATGCCCTGGACTTGAGTTTCGTTGTTGCATGGCGTTTTTATTCCAATAGACTGGACAGTCTGTACAACAGGAACACGGTTTGGACGTTCAGCACTCCTTTGGTAATTTTTCAATATTTGTCTTGTTCGTTTGGATGTGAAAGGGAGTCGTTTATTTTGTTCCGGGCGATGCTATTTTTGGCACATCCCGATGCAACATGGCGGATCGGATGGAACCAATTCAGTTTTACTACAAAGAGTATCACAAAGGCTTGAAGACCTGGACTACCAAGGAATGCAAATACATGGCTTGAAGGTAAGAGTTTATCTTCTATTTTGCACAAAGCCCCGGTGTTACTTAAGTGGGATTTCACTTACATCGTGCTATAAAAGTCCCGAGAAGACCGCCAACTGTAAATGACTGAGATAATATTTCAGAATAAGAATCGTGAAACATTTTTGCCTGCAATTCAAATTTGCGTTTTGGAATATAAGCCTAGTTTCCAGACACTTGAAAACGTTTTTGTCTGTAAAGTTTGCTAATGCATGAGGCATACCTAGCAGTGCCTATCCCCCCATCCCCCACCTCGCCTGGGCAACCCCCGGGTGTTGCCATTGCTTCAGTCTCCTAAACTGATCAGAGGGCCCTGTTGCACAAAAAAGGCATCTTCACAAATGAATCCCAGTAGATAGAACAAGAAGAAATTAACCCTTTCACTCCCAGAGTCAGTTATGAAGATATTGAAGGTGCTTCTCTCTTTTGAGTCTCTATGGTGTGACCATTGAAATGAAACCTCAGTCGGGGGAACAAGTGCCATTTGATGGCGAAATCTTTTCTCCGAGAAAAGACTGAGCCCGCGATTGTCGGCATTTGGCCAGTGGGCTACTCAGGGCCTCGATCACCTCGAGTGAAATACCAAAAAGGGCTCCATTTCTAAAACTGTTCATCGTGAGGACCAGTTTATTCTGTTACTTCGAAAAGCGGCTACTCTCAACTTGGAAGGAAAAGCACAGACCGTTAAAAAATATTTATCAGGACAAACTACGCGCTCGCTATTAAATTTGGGTGACATCTATTTTAAGAATTGTTTGTGACAGGTCGCCGAGTACAGGTAAGGGCCAATATTATAAGTCGGCTGGACGAGTGGTCTCTGAAATATCTTGAGCATGGAAAGGATGGGGAGACTGACTGGCTCTCAGCAAACATGACAACGACAACGATTTCGCCGACGTGCTATTACTAAATCCATGCGTAATCCGTTGTTTAGACCCGACTGATTGATATGCTTATGGATTCAGATTTGTATTCTTATTCTTTTCAATTTTCCACTTTATCACCATTTCAGTCTTGATAATGATGTCAGCGATATCAAAACGCTGTCTCTTCTTGCTTTAATTTTTGTATTTATGGCAAAATGCTTGACCAAATGAGCAGTAGTTTGTCTTGAAACCAAGAGTTATGAACGCTAGAACCGTATAATAATACTTCAGTTTCAAGTCGGAATTTGTGGGTTTCTCAGTCGGTTCTTCAATGTGAATTCCTTCTGAGCTTGAATAATAAAGAATTACTGATGTGTTTGTCGTGGAAGGCGTTTCTCAGTGGGTCATAAACGAAGTCAGTAATGCTAACAAACAGTTGAGAATTATTGACGAGAAGAATCAATACACCATGCGGACCGCTGAGGAAACAGCAAGTTTAGCTCTTGTTTTTGGTTCAAATAAAAAAGCGCGTTGTTTTAGCAGTTTTTTTCTAGTAGAAAATTAACCTGGATCAGAATAGTGGTCACTGGACTTAATAAGGCTTTTAAAGCTTTGAAAATGGAGAATTGCTTTGTTCTCCGCCCGGCAAGTGCAAGAAGACTTTCACGCAATCAGCTGTTTTCCACTCCGTGAGTCAGCTTTTTCTTCAGATTTTGCATGAATGTGAATAAGGACGGGGAAAATATTTAAGCAGTGCAGGATACTCTCTTATCTTTCGTGAAGAATACTCGCTTTACCACAGTAATCAGCGAGGTGTAAATACAGTTCGAAGCACTTTTAATATAAGCTTAAGCTTAATTATTTCTTTTTTTGCGCCTTCGTGGAAAGCTGTCTTGACTCATGTCAAAACCACAGGTGAACTGCGTTTCACCCGAGCTTAACTGCCTTTCCTAAGATCAGGTAACCCTCTTTTCTATCGGATCTTTTAACGTGCTTTGAACAACGGTATATTTCAGCCTTGGAAAGCGGTAAAAACAAAATATAATTTGGCAATTCTGTGTTGCGCCCCGGCGAGATTAATGAAGAACAATCTAAATATGTGACCAATTAAGCTTCAATAGACTATCTTTAACCATTATTCAACAGTAACGCATAAATTTCAGAACTTCCAACAGCCAAACTTCTCGCTGATACTGCCAAAGCATGTCTGGAAGTGCGTTTATGGCCTGCAGATTCCTCCGTGCTAGGGATCATTTTTCTGCGCGAGTTCGACCGTGAGTTCGTTGTTCTCTCTGATTGGACAATATAAATCGGAGCTTCTTCGGACCCCTTCGGGCTTCTTCGGGCATAGATACAAAAACTGACCAAAACAAGTACTTGTTCCCCCGACTGCTCAGCAGTACTTTCACATGGCTCTATTTAGAATTTTAAAGTATTTACAAAATGAAATTTGGGATTTGTTTTGATTTTAGGCATTCTTGGTGTTGAAGGTACTAGCTTCTGGAAATTACAAAAAATAATAACAGTAAAACACCTACAGGCCCCGGTTCCTGGAAGGCCGATTAAACTATCCCCCGATTAGCAGTTAATCCACGATTAAATTCCTTATCTCTAGAATAACTAATCCAGGGATAAAAAGGCGTTCCTGAAAGCAGAGTTATCCCTCGTTTAACTATCCCTCGGTTAAACTCATATCAAACCGGTTAAACAAGTTACCAGCATATGGAAGCGCGGGAAAACGACAGAGCGGGAGAAAAAAGTCAACTCCGATACTCGTTTTACCGATCGATACCTGTTGTAGTCTATTGTCGATATTTGACCGCGGTACGATTTCCCCGTTGTCTGGTTGTGACAAAACAAAACTTCAAACCTTTCCTCAAAGAAAAACAAAGCGGAAATCACGGTTCAGTGTAAAGTGATGCTGATTCGAGGTGAAATGTGAGCTATATGTGAAAATCGGTGAGTTCTCTACCTCTTGATTCTTTCAGCAATCGAAACTATTTTGAGTTTTACAAAGCAAGACTTGCCTCTCGGAAAAATGTTAACAATAAAGTACTGATTTGTGCCGAATAATTGTCTTTGATATTAATTTTGTAGCCTATCTGCTTTGTTACGTTCGCCTGGTACCAGGGTACAGAAATCTGACATTTTGTTTTTGCTCTAAATCAGTGAAAAACCTGTTTCAGTGTCATTGTTTGAGAACGACAACAACTTCGCTTTCAGTAATTTTAAAATCGTCAACATTTTGTCTTATATTTACGTTATTTCAATAAAACATCTCCTTCTGCTTTTGTAAAATTGCCGTAAATATTTTATTTCATTCAATAATTCTTCTGTAGAAACCTAAAACCGGCAAATTGTTCCGTGAAAAGTTGATTATTCGTGCTATCGCTTGCGATGAAAGATGGCTTCGAAATTCATGGTTTTCAGTTTCGTTTTATCATAAGCTTACTCGTCGTCCTGAAGATCGGTTCATTGAATTCTGCTTTGTGAAGATCCTATTTACTGAAGCCACATTTTCAGAGTTACTGTTTAATAGAATTTTATAGAGCTATTGATGGAATTGTTTAATAGTGTTTTATAATATATACAAAAATCGAAAACTCGACTACACGATTTGCGTGTTGTGGTCTTTTTTGCTCCATCACACTTCGCTGCAGGTCTTTGCGCCCAAAACTCAGTCGATTACCGCTCGAATTTGTGCATATTTGTTATTTAAGTTGCTAAGAGCAATTTATCTAGTATAAATTGCCTTCTTTGTTTTTCCTTACTCAACTGAACTAACAATATCGCAAAATTTAAGTCCGCCATTTTGTTTGTTTGATCAAGTTTTTCCCCCGATTAGTGAGTTAATCGACCTCGCTAGGTGGATTAAATTTAACCCCTCATTTATCCCTAGGTTAGTGTTAATCGTGCTTTCAGGAACAGAATCTAACCGAAGGATAAATTTTAATCCTGGATTAGCGAGATTTAACCCTCGATTAGCGCTAATCGGCTTTCCAGGAACCGGGGCCTGGATAAGCAGTGAATTGGAGGAAAACTATGAAGCAGTTTTCATATCAAAAATACTATTTACTGTGCACATTCAATTATGTCTGTTTGCCATTCAGTTACGTCTCTGTCATTCAATTATGCCTGTTTGTCGTTCAATTATGTCTCCTTGTCAGTCAATTATGCCTAGCTGTTTGTCATTCAATTACATTGTATGTCAGTTTCATGTCATTTAATTATTACCTTTTGTCATTCACTTATGCCTTTCTGCATGTCATTCAATTATGGCTTGCTCGTTGCCTTTCAATTATTCAATATCGATTGATCCCTTGTACCTGAGCCCGCAAAAGCACCGCTGAATACTAAAACTGACAAGCGCAGGAAAGGCATATAAGTTGCGCGAGGTCAATGAAAATGACCGGATTGAGATATGAGTGAGGGGGCGGTGAATAAATATGCAAATATAGACGGGAAACGAGAAAATGGAGGGAATTATTAACGAGCCTTAACACTGTTGAATGAGGCTGTGGGTATTCTAACGTCACCAGCCACGGCCACAGATGCATCCGATTGTCAGTCACAGCTCTCACGGCACAGCAATCTGGAGTTACAGTACAAGTTTCAGGTACTTCTCAAAGGAAAGAAATGGCCCGGCTCTTCCCGTTTTTTGACACAGTGCAACTGCTGCAGGTATGAGAACTAGTTCCCGCCAACCCTGCAAACATTTTCCACCAAGCACTTTCGCAAGTGGGCTTGAATGACATGAAACGGACATAACTGAATGACAAACAGGCATAACTGAACGACAAACAGGCACAATTGGATAACAAACAGGCATAATTGAATGACAAAAAGACATAATTGAAGAAAATGGTACTAAATTTCACACGTTTAATTTTTGCCCTCTTTTTTGCGAGTATTAATTTTCACAATTATTTCCAAAACACGAAAATCATGAAATTAAATACATACAAAGATTAGTAAGAATAAGTACCTTTATGCAACAAGAAAACTTGTTGTTTATCAAAGACAGCTCTTTAAAAGAAGCAGTTTTGGGTGGTTATCTTGTCAGTGATTTTGTTAAAATTTGCCATTATTGAGTCCCTGAGACTCACCCTATGAAAAACCAAAACCAAATGAGTCCCATTTATCAAGTGCTTGAAACTTATACTTTGTTGTTTTGTTTTGTTTTTCTCACCTCAGCTATTATCATAAATGGCGGGTTTTGGCAAGCTTTGCATGACACGTGCTTGATTCCAGATTTGAAATGACCTCATTCTCAGGGTCCTCTTGCCCCGGGGGAGGGGGGAGCTACTCAATAAAGTTTTGTACGGGGAGGCTCTGCCCCGAGGTTTAAACCCTTGCCCTTTAATATACTAATTTTTACCAAAATGGTACCCCTTTCAAATACCTAAAGCAAAATTGCACCCCTTTCTTATACCTCAAGGATAAGTCAAAACAATAGAATTACCTGGAATCGCCACGTTTTTCCTGCGTTTTCAGTCGTTCTGATTCAGTTGCGTAGTCATTTCTGCCAAAATGTGGCACCCTTTGACGCAATTTGCTTTAGCCACCATTTCTTCCACTTTGCAGCTGATTTTGTGACCGTTTCATATACTACTAAAATGGCAGTTTTCCCTACTCTTTCATATACTGCGAGCTTAAAAAGGGCACCCCTTTCGGGTGGAGCCTATAGCCCACTGTAGGGAGTACCCCTTCCCCCGGGGTCCTCTTGGCACCAAAATATGTAGCCACTTGATCACAAACAAACATGGCGGCATTTGGCATAGATCAAATTTATCAACAATGCAAGTAAAGGCTGGAGCCAAAGTCGTGTTATAGATTCTGAATTACACAAATGAGACATTCGATCAATTGTGATACATTTGCGTTTGTGCATCCTTAAGGATGCATGCCATATATTATTTTGCATTTTTTAGGATTTTTTTGCGTCAGAGACGCAGGACGCAGGGGTAACAAAATCACTGTTTCATGCATGGTTAAAAGGGGCAGTTTGGGGTGGTTATTTTATGCCTGGTTAAAAGGGGCAGTTTGGGTGGTTATTTTATGCCTGGTTAAAAGGGGCAGTTTTGGTTTCTTATTTCATGAGTGGTTAAAAGGGGCAGTTTTGGGTGGTTATTTCATGTGCTGTTAAAATGGGGCAGTTTTGGGTGCTTATTTCACGTGTGGTTAAAAAGGGGCAGCTTTGGGTGCATGGTTATTTGAGTGGTTGTTTTTGTTCTTCGTCAAAACATTTATGAAACGTTTTGTTTCATAAATCGGGGGGGCACAGTGGTGTACTGGTTAGCGCGTTGGACTTCAGATCTTAACGTCGGTGGTTTGATGCCCAGTCCCTGTCATTGTGTTGTTTCCTTAGACAGGAAACTGTACCCCACATTGTCTCTCTCCACCCAGGTGTACCCATACTGCTGGGGGTAACCATGCGATAGACTAGTATCCCGTCCAGGGGGGAGTAGCAATACTCTCAGTTGCTTCATGCTGCAGAAATTGGGATAAGTTCTAGCCATGAGGGCCTCCTTGGCTCGTGTGCGGCTTTACCTTGTTTCATAAACAACATGTTTATAAGGTCTGTAAGTTGTCAATGTGAATCAGTCATAACAAATCACGTTATTCACAAAGGCTTCATTCATTCACATATATCTACATAGCAGCCTTACCATTTATTTGCTTGAAATCTCTTAAAACTACCCTCGATGACCAAACTAAAACCACCTTCTTGGGGAATCAAACTCCAAAATCGCTTACATAATTTTTGAACCAGCAATTCAAACATATTCTGACTCTCTCAGAAGCTTATCTACTGCATCTAACAATCTTCAAATGCTTCACGCGCTCAGTGAGACAAACATGACAACTATGCGCTCTTTTTTGTGTCTCCTGTCCTCAAAACATTGTTTTGCTCCCCTTTTTTTCTAATATTGACTAATTATTTCCAGCATAAACATGTCGCTTTTATATTCGTCAGTGACAACTGGATAATACTAACAGAAAAAAAAAACAGCAATTACCAGAAATATTTTTGCCTGCCAAGAGTGGTTACAGCAATTCACAAGATAATTATTGAAAGAAAAAATGCTATAAGTACCTGAGAGGAGTTGAATCGATAACCTGTACACAGGAACTCTAACCACTGATTTACAAGAAGACTGGTGGCGAGCTATGTTATTTACAAGATTCATATATGATGTCATCATCATTATTACTATTGCTTCAATACCCGAAGTCACAAAATTGTTTATTAAACAATGGTTAGAATTGCTAATTGAGTCAAAGATGGAAACAATGGATATATTTGCTACAATCCAAGGACAGAAAATTGTTGAAATGATGGTTGGATTTCCCAATTGAGAAAACCTGACAACTTAACAGCCTTACAAACTCCTAGCTCTACAGCTTGATAGCCTTAAACCCTAGCTTGAAACTTTTTTGTGGACAGTGGAATAAAAGTACAAAAGGACCACATGTGTCAGGGCTGCTTCCTCTTCTTCAGTGGTCAAGATGCAACTGAAAATCTTTTCAGAAAAAAACGTGTGCTACACAGTTTCTTCCTTACAACCTGAGAGCCTGACAGTCTTACAATGTTACAACCTTTCAGCATTACAACCTGACAAAATGGAACCCTTACAACCATAGTACCTGATGACCTGATAACCTGACAGCCTGACAGCCTTTCAACCTGGCAGCCTTGCAAGCTGACAAGCAGACAGCTTGACAAGCCTTACAACCTGGCAACCTGACAGCATTTCAACCTGACAAGCTGAGAACCTTTCAACCTTACAGCCTTACAGCCTGACAATCTCAGAGCCTTACAACGTGACAACCTTTCAGCATTATAACCTGACAACCTGGAAACCTTACAACCATGTACCTAATGACCTTACAACCTAATAACCTGAGAGCCTGACAGCCTTACAACCTAATAACCTCACAATCTTACAATTTGACAACGTGGCAGCCTAACAACCTTACAACCTGACAACCTTATACACAGTCGTACAACCTGACACCTTTAATCCTAACAATCTGAAAACCTGACAACCTGACAGCTTGACAGCCTGATAACCTGACAGCCTTACAACCTGACAGCCTAACAACCTGAGAGCCTGACAACCTGATAACCTGAAAACCTGACAGCCTAACAACCTGACAACCTGACAACCTGACAGCCTGACAACCTGACAGCCTGATAACCTGACAACCTGATGACCTGACAACCTGAAAGCTTGACAGCTTGATAACCTGACAACTAGACACCCTAACAACCTGATAACCTGACAACCTGACAGCCTGACAGCTTGATAACCTGACAACCTGACAACCTGATGACCTGAAAACCTGGTTATCCTGGAAGATGTATCATTAAGTTGGCCAAGTAAGTTAACACTGTTTGAGTTTTGTTCAAAAGTTATTTTAAGGTTACATGTTTAAAGATTGAAAATACCCCCCCCCCCCCCCCCCCACTCTAATAAGCGGCCCCTTCATGGGACCTGAAATTAAATAAGTCTCAAGTCTTAATAGGGCTTTTACGGTAAGTTATGATGTTGCATGTTGTACATTCCAACTCATTTCCACATTCAAAAAGGTGCCCATTGAGGTATCCGCTTAAGACACACTACAGAGTTTACTTAAAGCTACACACTACAGGGTTTTCTTAAAGCTTTGACTGGCCAAGCTGACTTGTTTGTAGTATTACAAGATCAAATCTTTTTTGAGAGTCTGGGAGAACTGATAAGTCTAAAGTGGGGTTTGTTGTGTTATCGGGAACCACAGAGCTTGTTTGTTTGTTTCATCCAAGGATCGATGCAGCTTATCCACGTGGCAGTTCAAATTTTGTTTACACGGTTGTTTTACAGAGCAACAACTTTAAATGTTGCCACTCAAAGTTCACCAACTAATCACAAAAAAGAGAAAATGACGTCAATCTAACAGAGGCATTGTGGTTAGTATAGCAATTATGAGATATTGTGGTAGAGTTGGGCTATTCCTGAGCACATTCTTGTGGTCATTTTCGTAAGTTTTTGGTTGACATTGAACACAACTTTTAAAAAAATGCGCATGTGCATTACTCAAAATTATAACTTCTCTCTTGTGTTGAAATTTTGTTGAAGTTATCGTTGTCTTCATTTGTGCTCCAATCGTCCTCATTTTACCGTATAGAAAATTTGAGATAGCTGGCAAGTAACTACATGGGTCAAATTGTTCGTCGGTTTTGGTACTGAAAAATTGAAAAAAAAATTCTTTCGCTTGAAAATTATGTAAGAAAGTTTGAAAGAAATTTAGCTTCAAAACAGAGAGCCAGCAAAAAAAAAGAAGGAAAACGAGGCAAACCCGCCAAAGCTGCAATTAATGACTGACAACTGAACACTCGCATATTCCCATGCAGTACAGAAAAAAAGTTATGAATCACGTTGTTTATTTTAAGTTTCTTCCTTTTCAGTTGTTCACTGGATCAGAAAACTTGAATCACGAAAGACAAAGTACGAAGATACTTAAAACAGCGAGGACGTACATTGCTGTAAATATATACGTTTAATATTGAGATCACATAAGCAAGAGGTTCCAAAATAAAAGCTCAGAAATTTCACGAATTCGATATTTGTACAGTTCTCAACTTTGAATTTTGCGCATCCAATGTTTTCCAAACACTAAAATCGAAGCAGGCGTACTTAAAATTACAGCGTGCATTGATTCAAACTGAAGTTTGTTTGAATTTTGGTCAGTGTTTAAAACTGCAGTCGTTTTTTCCATTGTGGAACTTCTTGTTTTGTCTCATTTGTTAGCCTAATTTTGGGTCGTTTAGATGTGTACGATTGAAACCTATATAGAAGGTTTGTGCTTTTTGTAATTCGAGGATCATCTTAAACTACATGTTTTCAAAGCGTCTCGTTTCCATTAAAATGCTTCTCCAAAAAAAATCATGCCCAAATAAAACGAAAAAAAAGGAAAACAAATTGTTACACTTCAGAAACTTTATTCAGGAAAAAATTGTTGGTTTAAAAAAGAGAGCTAGAGGAAAGGAAGAAAAAAATGCAAAATGGCCTGCTGTGGCCGGGAAGCGAACCCCGGTCGCAGGCGCAGAAACTTAAATTAAACGACGGCAAATAAAGCCGTCATTTAATTTAAGTCGAGCGCCTTAAACCGCTCGACTACACAGGTTCGCGGGAAAAAGGGGGGCAGAAATTAGCTAGAAATAGGTTGTGGGCTGTATTGTCTCGGAGTGAATTGATTACTATTGTAATTACTCATATTTTATTCATAGTCCGTGCTGAAGTTTGCATGCTTTGTAAACTTTGCAAATTTGAAGCACAAAGCTAGAAGCAATAAAAACAACTGAATTCTCGCGTATTCGCAGTACATAAAAAGAAAATCTGGTTCACTGTTTTTATTTTAAGTTCCTTTTCTTTTACTTGTTAGACTGCGAGCAGTCTCTTTCTTCTCCTAATTTCAGCGAGGTTGGCGAGTTATTCATTTCCACTCGCGCGTAGCATCTGAGGAAAATAGGACGGCTGCTCGCAGTCTATTTAGTTGTCTGCTATTCTCAAGTTCTGTGGATCAGCAAACTTGAGTCACGAAAGACAAAGAACGAAGGTACTTAAATCATCGAGGATAAAAAACTGACGTACATTACGGTAAATATACACGTTAAATTTTAGTTGTTTTTTTGGGCAAAACGATTAATAAAGGCTGGTTCACACTTGTGACATAAGCATAAGAAATCGTAAGTGTGAACCGTAGTGACATAAGCATAAGAAAAAAGAAACTTTTCCTTTTTGTTATGTCGCGTAATCGCAAATGTGAACCGGGACAACATAAGCATAAGGAAACTGCAGTATTTGATGTGAGCAGAAATTCAAGCGAAAATAGTTCCCAAACTGAGGTCTTCTTCTTTTTAAAAACACGCTGTATTATAATGAGAAACTGGCTGAGGCCGTCCATGCTAACTACCTGAACTACCGGAAATAAAATTCTTGGTCCTCGTCCGCTAGTCGCATTTCAAGCACAAGATTGTGTTAATCTTCTTCTTGTTTTCTCTTCGTGAAGACTTCTCTTACCCAACAGGATACAGGATTATCAAAAGGAGCGCTTCCTCTTTCTCTTCTTCGTCCACCATTTTGAAACTAAAACTCGTGACATTCCCCCAGGATTATAATTCTGAAGCCCAATGCGCCTGTGTATGTCGCGTTTCTTATGCTTATGTCATAAGTGTGAACATTTTTTCATTGTAAACTTCTTGGTCAGAAAACATTAGGCTTTTACTAATTTACAGTACGTCGAAAGTAAATTGTGTCAACCAGTTAATTCTACATAAAAATGCGCGTCTTTCATCTTACAGTAATTTTCACTTTAGGTTTTAATCAAGAGCATTTCAAGTTCAGAACACCTTGTACAGCATAACAAACAACACCGCAGAAATCTGTTCCTTAATCATTATTCAGGATGTCAGCCGCATCCCCAAATCCTGCAACCACAGTCACCTAAATTGTAAAAGTGTGATCACCTTGTTCCCGGGTTTGGGGATACGAATGAAATCCTAAATTCTAACCATTAAAACGGCAGCTATTGAGTAGTAGTTTTTTGTGGTGTTGTTGGTTATGCTAAACAAGACGGTTCGTAAATTTTTGGAAAGCAAGAATTCAACCCAAAAATTCTGGATCGTTTGCATGTGGACGAAGAAGCAAAACGAATCACGTTTATTTTGAGTTCCTTTTCTTTCAGTTGCCCGCCACGATCAGCAAACTTGAAAGACAAAGTACGAAGGTACTTTAAACAGCGAGGACAAGAAAGGAAATAATTAAAAGTAAACTATTTACTGTAATTTGAGATCACGTAAGCAAAAAGTTCCGTGATAAAAGCTCAGAAATTTTACAAGTTAAGGTGATTCCATTCAATTGCATTGCGCATCCTTTCTGCGCATCATTTATTGCTGATTCGCGCGCGCACGCGTGCGCGTTCGGATCTTGATAGGTTTTCTATGGAAACTGAGCTGTTCAGAGAAATAAATGGTCGTTTTCTCCCAAACGAACTCGGTGACCCCACTTTTTTATTCCATTTATTTAAGGAAAATACGACTTTATATGATATATTCAAATTTGAAGAATTTTTCATTATTCAATTTTGAAATATTCCGGTTGATTCACTGTTACAGTCAGATTTTGGGCGTTTCACTGGAACCGTGCAGACGCTCGATTTGCCTATAATTTCAAATTAGTTTCATTGTTATGGCAATTTTAAGACTTTTTACTAAAACATTGTACTTCTATCATAAGAATAATGCTTATATTTCATTGCCAGTTATAACTTTGTTGAAGTAATGGGTGTCTCTAGTACAAGGATAGGTTTTTTTAATATTGCTGTCTACACATAGCAAAGTGCCTATATACTACAGCCCCGTAGCGTGAAATCAGACACGGTGACCCCCTCTTTTTATTTTATTTTTTTAATGTACTAGGTGTAATTAGTAACTCTGCAAAGTTTCAACAAATTCTCATTACAACTTCTTTTTCGATGGAATCACCTTAAGCCAAAATTAAGTTTGTGTTGGGATTTTCATCTTCCATCGTGCACTAACCTTTTGTATTGCTCAGTTTAGTCCATGTTTAGTGTCAAAGAAAGCTTAACTTCTCCAAGAATGAAAGAGACGAATACCAGCTTGTCAATTTTATTGAACTTACAAGTAGGCTGTATTTCCATTGGTGACCGTCATTACATCTGTATTGTTAGTTAGTGTGGACTGAAATGTTTTGCAATAAAAATGACCCCGAAAAAACTACTGCTCTTTCATTTCACTGTTGTACACTGTAAATTAGTACTTTGCTGTAAGGAACAGTGTTTAGAATATAGTGGTACGTTGAAGAGTGTTTAGAATGTAGTGGTACGTTGAACACTGTGTAGAGTGTACTAGGACGTTGAACAGTGTTTAGAATGTAGACGTACGTTGAACAGTGTTTAGAATGTAGTGGTACGTTGAACACGGTATAGAGTGTAGTAGGATGTTGAACAGTGTTTAGAATGTAGTGGTACGTTGAACACGGTGTAGAGTGTAGTAGGACGTTGAAGAGTGTTTAGAATGTAGTGGTACGTTGAACACTGTGTAGAGTGTACTAGGATGTTGAACAGTGTTTAGAATGTAGACGTACGTTGAACAGTGTTTAGAATGTAGTGGTACGTTGAACGGTGTTTAGAATGTAGTGGTACGTTGAACAGTGTTTAGAATGCAGTGGTACGTTGAACACAGTGTAGAGTGTAGTAGGATGTTGAACAGTGTTTAAAATATAGTGGTACGTTGAATAGTGTTTAGAATGTACAGGTACGTTGAACACTGTATAGAGTGTAGTAGGATGTTGAAGAGTGTTTAGAATGTAGTCGTACGTTGAACAGTGTGTTGAGTGTAGTATGATGTTGAACAGTGTTTAAAATATAGTGGTACGTTGAACAGTGTTTAGAATGTACAGGTACGTTGAACACTGTATAGAGTGTAGTAGGACGTTGAAGAGTGTTTAGAATGTAGTCGTACGTTGAACACTGTATAAAGTGTAGTAGGATGTTGAACAGTGTTTAAAATATAGTGGTACGTTGAAGAGTGTTTAGAATGTACAGGTACGTTGAACACTGTAATAGGATGTTGAACAGTGTTTAGAATGTAGACGTAAGTTGAACAGTGTGTTGAGTGCAGTAGGATCTTGAGTGTAGTAGGATGTTGAAGAGTGTTTAGAATGTAGTGGTACGTTCAACACTGTGTAGAGTGTAGTAGGATGTTGAACAGTGTTTAGAAGTTAGTGGTACGTTGAACACTATAGAGTGTAGTAGGATGTTGAACAGTGGTTAGAATGTAGTGGTACGTTCAACACTGTGTAGAGTGTAGTAGGATGTTGAACAGTGTTTAGAATATAGTGGTACGTTGAACACTGTGTACAGTGTAGTAGGATGTTGAACAGTGTTTAAAATATAGTGGTACGTTGAACAGTGTTTAGAATGTAGTGGTACGTTGAACACTGTGTAGAGTGTAGTAGGATGTTGAACAGTGTTTAAAATATAGTGGTACGTTGAACAGTGTTTAGAATGTAGTGGTAAGTTGAACACTGTGTAGAGTGTAGTAGGATGTTGAACAGTGTTTAAAATATAGTGGTACGTTGAACAGTGTTTAGAATGTAGTGGTACGTTGAACACTGTGTAGAGTGTAGTAGGATCTTGAACAGTGTTTAGAATATAGTGGTACGTTGAACACTGTGTACCACAAACTAGTCTGGACAACTTTGTCGTACACTGTTTACAAAGTAGTACTTTGTTGAACAGGAGATTAGTTTGTTGAAAACTGTACTATTTTGATACAAAGTAGTACTGTTTGAAACTATCCAAAGAAGTGTACAAAGTAAAGGACAAGTTTGTTGAAAACGGCTGTACTTTGTACAATATTTTTGAAGTACAAAGTACAGCGCTTTTCAAAGTACAATTCTTTTATTGTTCAAAATAGTGTACATACCACTAGAGTGATTTTACTCAACCCGTAAATTAACAGCTAACAATTAGTATCTACTAGTCAAAAGTAAAGAAAACAAAGGAATTGTGTAATAGTGCCCAACAGGTAAGTATATCTATTTCACGGTTTAAGGAAAATCACTCTACTGTTTGAAACTGTTAAGAATATTGTACGACATAATACTGTTTGAAAGTGTTCAAAATACTGTACAAACTAATATTAAAGTAATTAACGTCTTACTACGTAACGAAAGTAGCAAAAAAATAAAACTATCTTTCAAATAATTTTTCTTGAAGTTGTGTTTCCCTCTACAGCAACATAGAGAAAGGTTTCCAGAAAGCTATCTTCTAATCCTTTTTGCATAATCACCTTGTGTAAAAGTCATCACACTCTTTCACCTAATACATATGGCTCCAAGTGTTGGGTCGACAAATGAAATCCTTAATTATAACCATTAAAGTGAAAGTTAAGGTTGATTTCCACTGTTGCGTAAATTTTACGTGCGTACGGTCGTGAATTTAACTGGCTTTACTTATAAAGTTGAAAGGTGTCAACTTTTTACGTTTACGTAAGCCGTTCATACATCGTCTCTAATTTTATTTACGCACGTAAAGCCAGACAAATTTACGCCCGTACGCACGTAAAATATACGCAACAGTGGAAATCAATCTTTACTGAGCAAAACAAGAAGTTCCACAGTGGAAAAACAATGGCACTTTCAAAACATTTTGCTGTGTCCTAACTATGCTTGCTTTGAAAGTGAGTGTCAACATAATTCTCTACAAGTTTCAAGTATTAAACAGCTTAACCCGGTGGGATTTCTGAGCTTTTATCAAGTGGAACCTCTTGCTTATGCCATCTAAATGAGAATTAAACGTTAAAATTTACTATAATGTAGGTCCTTTCTTTTCCTCCCTGTTTTTATTAGCTTTGCCAACTTGTTGCTTGTGTACTCCGTCTGGTCCCAACAGGTACGTGTGTATTCCATCTTCTGGTTTGATGGCATCTGCAACATTGTACAACCTGAAATTAACAGTCTGTTAACTTTTAGAGACCACATGTAACACACCAATGAAAACTTATAGAAAATGTTATAAACAGTTACAATAATAAGCAGCAATTTCCTTTTGCAAGACTGATTTTTTGTTTTGAATACAATAGCTTTGTTACCTCTTCCAAACGTTAAAGGAACTATGTCACGGCGTTTTCATTCATTTTTCTGATCTGACAAAATTATTTTCTCATTAACGGAAACCTCAAAATAATAGTTTCCTAAGTTAGAAAAACACCAAAGAAGTAATAATTAACCAAAACTAAACAAGGATGGTTACGACTGAGGGAGATTAAGACGGATGACGAATGACAAACTTGAAAAAACTTGCCAGCTTTTTCAAGTTGCGTTATCCGTGACGTAGCTCCTTTAAGACCAAATCCATTAGGAAATTGAGTAATTTTAATTTTCAGTAGACAAAAACCTTGTACCAGAATAATTTAAAGCACATCGCATTCTTTTTTACATTTTTTGAGAGCTATGGATGTAATTTGTTATCTGTAACAACCCCAAAGACAATTTCTTATGGGAGCCCGAGAAAATAGATTTCAAATTTCACAAAATGAAATCTTACGCATAAAAATTTACCTATTTTAACGGTGTTTACACAATTCCTGTGAAATTTGAAACTTAATTTCACGGGCTCCCGTAAGAAATTGTCTTTGGTGTTATTACAGATAACTAATTACGTCCATAGCTCTTAAAAAGTGTAAAAAGGAATGCGATAAACTTTAAATTATTCTGGTACAAGGTTTTTGTCCACTGGTTACTCAATTTCCTGATGGATTCCATCTTAAAGTCATTTTCATGACACAATGTGTCACCATAGTAACAGTATAACCTGTTCAAAACACCCTTAGTTTTAGCTTTAAGTACAACTCAAAAACGAGCTTGGTGACCCCGTTTTTATCATCAATCTGTAATTGGCTTGTTAAAATACAAGTTTTTGCAAAGTTTAAGAAACATTAATTTAATGTGGCTATGAAAGCCTTCCGATAAATTTTTGTAAACTTTGCAAAAAGTTGCATTTTAACAAGCATACAACAATTCGATAATAAAAAAATATGGGTGACCGAGCCCGTTTTTGAGTTACGAGTAGTTATAAGTTGAAATGAAGGGTGTTCTGAACAGGTTATACTGTTACTATGGCAACATATTCAGTGTCAGTGAAGAGTGATAGATATTTACCTTGCCACTCAGCTAATATCCACTTAACATGGAAACATCATTGTGGACAGTCTGTTCAGTCCTAACCCATACCATGGATTCCTTGTTATTCCTTGTTTCACGTTGTTTATTTGCACCGTCTACAAGAAGAGAGTCAATTTGGCAGTTGTAAATGGAACTAAAAGTAATTTTGGCAACATCATTTATATAACAACAGCACTAAGCCAATTTTTAAGTTAGAATTAATTAGCTGTCTCAAATGTGTTTGGCACTCTCTCCTCCACAGAATTAGGACACTCTGTGGAGGAGAGAGTGTTAAGCATAATCTTACACCCAGAAGAAGGTGACAGAATCACGTGTAAGCGACAGTCACAGCTGCATGCATTCGGAGTTGGCTCTGTAAAATTTTCTATTTTACATCTCTTAGAACCTCGAAACTTCCTCCTAAAAGGAAGATTTGTGTGTCTGCAATCGTAATGCGCTTCCTTCAATCCCTGGTGGTATGCTTTGAGAGTTATTTTGGAGCTTTTCGTTTTGGTGCTTTTGAAATCACTCAACCGTCACCATCTAACCAGAGCCCACAGGTTCCTTGGTCAGAAGATGGTTTTGAAGCAAGTCTCCAAGACAGCTGTTTCCAAATTAAATGAAACAACACAGCAGGCAACAATATTTTTAATATCGTCCCAAGATGTGGCAACTTCCTATCTGCCAACTACTATCTAGGAACCTGTGGACTCGATAGGTATGAGACTGTGCTAACAATGTTTACACAACAATTTTGTAAACAATCATAATTACCTTGAATATGTTGTTCATGATTGTATACATCAGTATTAGTAGAGTAGCCTCTTTATGAAGCTTGGAGTCATTTTCAGTGCTGTATATCCAGCAACAGGCCTGGAAAAAAAAATGCATCACTCAAGATAAATAAAGTTGTACTCACAGTGTGCTTAAGACATTGTAATTTGTGCATTGCTATGGAATGTTGCGGTTTCCTTACTTCACCAAGACTCCACAGTTCCTTAGCCAACAAAATGTCACCAGGGAACACTCTGGGGTAATATGAAAATATTTTCTTTTGCTCAGGAGTGGCTGTTTGTATTAACAAACTACAACAATTTCAATAAAAATTGTCTAATACCAGTACTTTTGTTTTATCATCCTGGGATTTGCCTGGCAACTGGACTCTTGGCGCAAGATTATGTCTTGCAACATAACCAAATTCAAACAGCTGTAAAATACCTGGAATACTGATATGTGCGTGTGCATGTGTTGGCTCCAGCATTTTGACCAAGCGTTACTGTAAGTGAATCTTTTGCCAAAGAAAGTCACTGTTGGCATATTAATTTTGGAGATTTCAGTCCCGGGAGGTTTAGGAGTGAACAGAAAACAGTTAAGACGATTTCTGCTGTACGTTCGAGCAATAAGTGCAAAAATAAAGTTACCAAAAAACACTCATAGCATGATAACATTTTAAATAACAAAGAAGAAAATATCAAGTACTTAAGCTCCTAAGCTGACCTCGCGAGAGAGAATTGAATTTGAAGTTATCCATGTTTTAACTGAGAATTTAATCACATGGTAACTTGGAAAAGCAAATTAAAGTGGGATGTTTCAAATAGTTTTCAAAATGTTACTGTGTTATGAGTAGTTTTTTGGTAAATAACTTTTGCACTTATTGCTCGAATGTTGAGCGGAATCCGTCTTAACTCCTCGTCAATCAAACCATGCATCAGTAAGTCACAGTATTTAATACCCCCCCCCCCACCCCCCGCCACCAGTCCACTTATTAGGGACATGCCCCCCCAGGAAATTTTTAGATTTTAAGTCCCCAGAAACGGAATTTCCTAGATTCTGAGCACAAATTTCCACTAATGTCAGTTCCAAAAGTAATCGTAACTTTTAATTTTATTTGTATAAACTCATGCCTTTAGTGGGTTTCTACATGTAATTCCCAAAACTCAATGTAATGAACTAATAATCGTGTATCTCTGTGCCAAGCAGATTATTTTTAAGTCAATAAACTGCAATGGGAAATAAGTTTCATTTTCATATATCTGCGCCAGTAAAGAAACAAATAATTTGTCTTTAAAAAAATATAAATATCACAAAAGTAGCCGGCACAAACGACCCAAGTAGCTGGTTAATTCTGCCGGCTGCCGGCTGTTAGGGACAACCCTGACTAAACATTAAACTAAACATTAAACACTTTAACAAAAGAACTGTTTGTTTCAAAGGTCAATAGATCTTTGGTCGGCGCATTAATATCCCCGGGGGTTGGGGTAATCTGGCATATTTGTGATGGGGAGGTGTGAAGGGAACTCATGCAATTGTTTGACATAAAATTGAGAACCAACATCAGATACGTTTAGTCATGTGAAGTTTCTACCGAAAATTTTATAGACAAAAAAGTACCACAGTGCCCATTATAAAACTTAAAGAGGCTTCTCACCTCCCGTCACTAATATACCTGAGTACTCCCCTGGGTTAATATCAAGAGGTGACAGCAATGATAGCTTTGCAATAAGTGAGCCCCTCCCCACATTGTCAATTTCCAAACCAAAAGAGGCTTCTCACCTCCCATCGCTAATATACCTGAGTACTCCCTGGGTTAATATCAATAGGTGACCAATGATAACTTCGCAATAAGCGAGCCCCCCCCCCCAACCCCCATTGCAATCAAGTTCGTACAACACATGGGAAAACTTCAAATTGAAAAGCAAGTGGAATGTGAAATGTGGAATGTCCAGTTACAAGAGGTTTGAGTGTAATTATTACACTCAAACTTCTCATAACTGGACACCCTCGGGACCAAGGACCAAGGCGGGAGGCCTACAGGAGGTGTCCGCTTACAGGAGGTTGGAAGACTTCAAAGCATCATAGTGGGTAGGTGTGTCAGTCATGCTTTTCACACTTTCTAAATCATATGGACATGTCAAAATGAAATGTCGTGGCAATGTGGCTGCCAAAGTTTCTAAAGCAGGCAACAAACTCAGCAAAAGTAATAGCTTCTACAAATCAGGTCAACTGAGGTGCCGGATACAGTATGGAGCCAGGCTTTTAGCCAGGAATTGAAAGTTAGCCGTCCAAGGAGCATGTTTCTTGTAAATTATTTGAAAGATTAAGTGAATTTTATTCAAATTTTTGAGTCGACCAGCACCTCATTGAACATCTCACATGATTGGCCATAAGAACAATAAGATAAGGGCACAAACAATGCCCCTATCCCTGAAGACAATGAGCAATATTGTTTTAGAATGCCTCTGAAATTAGAGGTTCACAAGAGGTACTGGACTACTCAAATTTTTCCAAAAAGTGGACGTCCATAGGACGCCTGGACGCCCTTCTGGCTTAAACCTTGTATGGAGCTAACTATACCCTGTGCATATACAGGATTTGTTGTGTTTCTTTTTTAATGAGATACTCGTACAGCAAGAATGTATTGCCGTTTGTTCTTCAGTGATGTGCATAGCAGTCTTTACACATACATGGAAATCACATTCAGTGTTAAGACTTGACCACCTCTTAGGTAGCCCTTTCTGGTGCCTGTCATATAGGATTCTAGAATAATTTTTACTGTGGTCAGGGTTTACAAGCAAGAAAATTTACACCCCAAATACATCTTATCGGGACACATTGTTTATAACGTATCAACAGAAAAAATAAGGTCTGAGCCAATTTTTACCAAAGCATCAGGAACCACAGGACTACATGTAGTTTATTTGTTTGGCCAAAAAAATACCAGTGACTATACTGAACTAATTAACTATCTCAAAGACCTCACCTTTAAATGTTTTGTTTTGATTCTCTGTCTTTTTTGTCTTTTTTTTTCTCATCCTTTCTTCTGCTTTCACTTCCAATTCACCAAATTATACCATGTCTGAAAAACAGTAAACAAACAAATTTTCAATTCAAGATACAGCCGAACAGGTTCAAATCATGACGATTCAAGAACAGCCACGATTATAAGCTTGTCCTTGAGAAGAAAATTAGTTAGACCCATCGCACATTTGTAGCATTATGTTACTGAAGTTTTGGAGGTAAAGTTTTCGTTTCGCCAGATTTTCAAGTAGGCGCAACACACACCCTACGCCAATACCACTTCCTCGTTTCTATGACAACTTTCTTGTTTGGTCTAAATATCTCCAACTTTTACTTATTAACCCCATTAAAACAACCATTCGATATGCCACATGATCTACATTACAAAAAGCAATAACACTGACTATATTATTCTGAAAAACAAAAAGAAAGACTTTTTAAAAGGAAATATAACAATTAAAACGTTACATGACGTTTCGATGACTTCATGTCAATAACAACAAGTCAAGAACAAATTTAGTCAATATTATCTTTTTAAACAGTGTTTGGTAAGATTCGAATTTATTTTGCTGTCTTATTTGTCCCGTCTTCTTCTGTTGTTTTACTCTTTGGACCTCTTTCATTCCTGCAGGAGCACCAGTTGGCACTCACTTTACCCCATTCATCCAACGGACACTCTGGAGATCCAAACAAATCTCATCGCCTGTCTGTTTCTTTGTTTTTGTTTGTTGTTTGGCTATATAGGTTTCTCATCAGTAACTGGTACTGATTTATGATTTTTATTTTAAAATCCCAAAGTTCTTACCTATTTGTGTTGTCCTCTACTTGTCCTACATTGTATCAACTCTTCTTCTTTTCTTTCCTCTTCTCATTCACTGGATAAGCACCTCCTACAAAGTACATTTACCCGTGATTATCAATTCAGGGGGTTAACTTACATTGAGCACACACAATGTGTGTTAGAAGGTCAAGCTACTGTACATGTAAATACAAGCATAAAGCCGTTTATGCTTAAAGTGCACCTAACCCTAAAAATTTTTTCCCCGTCAAATAAATTCTGTTATCATTTGAAGTATTTCGTCACAAACAGTTTTTGTTTTGGTTTATCCCTGATTTTCTGTGCGCGGTTGAAGAACGGAAAATCGGCCGAAAATAGACACCATTTTGGTTCAGGGTTGAGCAGTGAGGGCATGGGACTAGTCACCTTGTGACGTCAAATCAAGAACCCGCAGTCTCGCGCTATCTCTATCGGAGCTATATTTCTCTTGAGCTCTCGAAGATGTACAGAAAACTGTCGACCGTTCGTATTGCTCCGAGATATAGTAACCAAACAAACGAATCACAAGACGTATCACTACAAAAATACAGCATTTTTTGACGACGAGCGACCAGAGGCGAAGGGACGAAATGAGTGGATTTTGTAAAGCAATAGCGAGCAAAGCAGCAGCCTTCCAAGCACTCGATACTACGCTTGATGCATTTTAAGCAAAGATTTGTTGTCGCAGAAGAAGGTATGAATGAATGAACAACTTTAGTATCCAATCAAAAGATAGCTTTTTGTGTATTTCCAATGATTCAACGGCCGATTAACCACAGAATACCCGCGATACGCGGCACGCAGAAAATTATCACCTTTGCGAATTATTCAAGTTGGCTACACGGTAAGCGCTAAATAATTACATGTAAGCGGTGCCCAAAACAGCGAAGGGTTTAAAATAAAAGACCGTATTTATAGAAAGTCCTCCTTCAGCAGAACCGAACGCGCTTTGTCCACAATGACAAGCCATTGCCATTATTCCTTATTCTAGTCTATAAACGTGCCTCGCTATGAGAATTTTATCTTGAGTCATATCAAATCACTCGAGCATAACAAAACATTACTGTGCAGAGATCCGTTGTTCATATCCTCCGTTGAAGTAGAGGACAAGCAGTCTCTTTCTTAATTCTTTTATTACCATTTTTTGTGCGAAAAAAGGCCGCAAGAAGATCGAAGTGTGAGCGATGAGCGGCGAAGCCTCGACTCTCGAGTTAAGCGAGGGCCAGTTGATATACATAATTTGTACATTTCCGCTCGCGCTGGGATCTGAGAAAACTGCTTGCACGTTGACGCGAGAAAAATGATTGGCAAGATAATCTCAGTTGAACTGATACTAACAAACTCTCGTGCTTATAATTCTCGTCAATGTCCTTTGGAAAATAATTACCTTCCTGATTCACTTTTAGTGTTATAAATTGTTGTTATTGTTAATGCTGGTTACAGAAATGAGAAATGAACAAGACGTAAGTAATATCGCAGTTTCCACATTAAATACTCACGGGCGAAGCTCAGCATTCCGGTTTCTTCGCGGCCCTCCAAGGCCAATCGCAAGTTGCTTTATTTGCTGTTCCAGTTCTTAGTTAGCCTTCATTTCCTTTTTGCATTGTGCAATTGATTCTTCTTTGGTTAGCGGCTTTTTAGCAGATATGGGCGACTTCGTGTTCCGCATCTATCTCGTATTTAGAGCTAAAATTCATCTACAAATCAGCAGAATCCGCATAGCTCGTCTCAGTGTCTGCTTTGGATTGCAACATTGGAATTTTAGTCATACTATGACTTTGTTCGAATTAGCTAGAAGGTCAGAAAGCTTCGATCAACAGATAAAGTCAGAGAAACACAGCTAAAAACTAAGCAGCGTGGAATTCTTGGTTCTTGATCTGACGTCACAACTACGGCTCGCCCCAGCTTCCTCTTACTCGGACGTGAACCAAATTTTTCTTGAATTTAACAGGGCATAGAAAATCGAGAATTTAACCAAATCAAAAAATTCTTGTGAAGAAATGTTCCGGATGATAACAGAAATTATTTGGTGAGAAAAAAATTTAGGGGTTAGGTGCACTTTAAGGATGGTGCCTCCTTTTGTTACTGCACATACTTTCTGCACATCTCAGGAAATTCGGGTTTCTTAAGGAATTTGCCCCCTAACACAACAATGTTTTTGCGCAGTTTATGACTATGTGGAAAAAGCAGATCTTAGCAAGGGCTATCAGAATCCAAAAAGAAAATTGGGGGTAACCATGCATTTTTCAGAAATAATTAACCTTAAATTTGAAAAGAAATTGCCATACATGGTTGCATAGTTATCTCTGAAAAATGCACGGTCACCCACATTTTTCTTCTTGGATTCTAATAACCCTTGCTAAGATCTACTTTTTCCCCATAGTTATAACCTTTGCAAAAATACATCTCTATTAGGAGGCACGGTCCTTAAGTGTACTTGCATGGCGTTACTGGAATAAGCTTTACTACTTTAAAACACCTCTTACCTTTCACCAGCTTGCCCCATGGATT
The DNA here is from genome assembly GCA_964017195.1 of Siderastrea radians. NCBI lineage: Eukaryota > Metazoa > Cnidaria > Anthozoa > Scleractinia > Rhizangiidae > Siderastrea > Siderastrea radians. The sequence goes on from OZ024899.1 coordinate 38,033,300, forward strand.
ATCCCTTCTGTTTTCCACCTTCAATGCACTGGATCAGCCTGCCTGAAAATGTACACCCGTTTGAAAAAACGTTGTTGGGTGAAAAGTATAAATGATGGACAAGGTGACACAATGGAACCCTGGGAAGACGGCAGAGGCAAGTTTGTCAATGGGTTTCGTTTCATGATATTCAAAATATTTTCTTTTCAAGATAATTTAAAGAGTAAATTTTTCAGTTGGGTGTACACACAATCATCAATTACCATATGGAAAAGATTTTAGAAACCGTTATTCTCCACAAGGAAACCTACACCCTTCATGCCAGGCCTTGAAGACTGCAAAAGCCCTACCCCGTTTTTTGTGCACATATTATTTATTTGCAGTAATGTTCAGTTTTGAAGTGTTTCAGGGATAGTAGTTTGAAGTCTCACATTATTTCCTTCAATAAAGTTGTCCTGAAAATAATTATAAATTAGGAATTCAGTGGTACTGCACTAAAGCGAGCTTAACATGTGCAAGTTTTGGAAGCTTTCCAAAGTTTCAAAATGTAGCCTAAGGCTATTAAAACTTTCCTGTTAGTGTACATACGACAGTGTTCACCTTGAAATCTTATTCTAATGTTTGTTTCGGGTGTCAGTCCAAATTTTAATCTTTGAGCACCAAGGAGGAGACAATCTCCCATTGCACATGTTAACTTCAGCAATATTTTCAAACTCCCTCTGTGGCATTTGGAATGGAAATAACATAAAATTATCAAAAAGCATTTCTCACCTTTGGTTGGCGAACAAGTAAAACACTTCATTTCTTTATAGCTTTGCTGGAACTTTTAAAGTACAAAATTGACTTCAAATTGACGACGACACATTGGTCTTTGCACAAACTGCTGACATAAATTGAGCAACTTCAATGTTCTTTATGAATGGTATTGGAGGCAATCATTGGTTTTGCCACTTGAATAGGCACTTCCTAAAACAAGGGAAAGAAAAGAAATCAAAGCTGAAGAATGAAAACGAAAAGAAAAAAAGAAAAGAAACCAGAAGCACACAACAACAAAAAAAACATCTTAGAGAAGTCAGGTGGTGACCATGAGAAAACTAAAGCCCCACAAAAAGAACCTCTAAATTTTAGTTTTTTGAAAATTGTCTGAAAATTAAAGTTAGTGACCTACATTTTTATTGTTTTTTTGGAAAACGTCCTTAATTCTTTTCTGCCAGTATGGCAGAAAATTAGTCAGCAGAAATTAAGTTAAACAAAAAAGTTGTTTTTTGAATTAGGAAAATTTCCACCGGATTAGTTTCCCCTTTATGTTAGCCCTCTGAATGCATGCAAGTGATCGGGATTGGTCACCAATCCAAACTACATGTAAGAGATAAAAAATGTTTTGTGAACGTTTATTTCCGTTGCACATGATTTTTCGTCTGGCATTTTGCGTGCGTACCTTTTGATAAAAATCTGGAATAATTCAGCCTACAAAATAACAATAATTGTTATTTTGAATTATTCAAACACCCCAAGTATGCCCCCACTCCATACCCCTACCCCGTGAAGCTTGATCATTGGCTGATATGTATGGCCAGGCATAACAGTGGTACATAATATTTACCTCAGACATGCAGACAGTATCCACTTGATTACCACCTCAACTAACTTCATGAGTGTGCTATTTTGAACAGACAATGGAGCCAATGTGTGTTCTTCAAGAGAAAAAAGTGAAATCTATGTTTATAAATTTATTTAGATGATAACAATATTTTATTCCATAACTTTGTAATTGCTTGTTGAAAAGCCCCTTGTGGGGACATTCAATAAAGTTTACTGACTTACCGAATGAATGAATGAATCAATAACCTTTATTTAAACACGATAGAAAGTTAAAGCACAATGCTTGTGGGGTCGTGTATTAACTGAATACACTTCTTCTCTTGTTATATAAATATGACAATGACTTGCGTGGGATCCATCCAATACATGCACTTAACAATTTCTAATGAAACGAGGCTAAATACCAGTATGCACCAAGATGGAGAAGTGTCATACAGTCTAAGTGCTGCATAGTCGTACAGTTGTGTTGCTGCACAGTTGAAGTGCTGTAGAGTCATACAGTTGTGTTGCTACAGAGCCGTCGCACTGTCCAGTCAGGTTGTTGTACTGTCGCTGTGCTGTTCAGTCGGTGTTGTACAATCATTGCGATGTACTGTCTCGTGCTGTTCAGTCATTACCTCCTCTAAGTTGTCGTCCTGTTCAGTCAGTTTGGTACTGTTGCCATACTGTTCAGTCATTGCGATGACTGTTGTCGTGCTGTTCAGTCATACTGCTCTAAGTTGTTGTCCTGTTCGATTCCTGTCGGGGACTCAGATTTTTCTTTCTCCCACGCTCACGACATGTTGAATATTCCATCTTTTCTTATTTCTTCTCTGAGCTTAAAATTCACCATCTTTCTTTATTTATCACCTATAGGGCACTTCAACATTGCTGATCCTAGCAGTATGCAGGATGCGTGTCACCACGAACTCAGTTAATATGACGTATGCTCGCCACGAGTCTCCCAGTAGCTCAGTGGTTAGAGCGTCCGACTGGTGTACAGAAGGTCATGGGTTCGATTCCCATCCGGGACTCAGATTAGTCATACATGTACTGCTTTAAGTTGTTGTCCTGTTCAGTCAGTGTTGTACTGTTGCCGTGCTGTTCAGTCACTGCGATGAACTGTTGTCGTGCTGTTCAGTCATTGCGATGTACTGTTGTCGTGCTGTTCAGTCTAACTGCTCTAAGTTGTCGACCTGTTCAGTCAGTGTTGTACTGTTGCCGTGCTGTTCAGTCATTGTGTTGTAGTGTCTCGTGCTGTTCAGTCATACTGCTCTAAGTTGTTGTCCTGTTCAGTCAGTTTTGTACTGTTGTCATGCTGTTCAGTCATAGTGTTGTACAGTCACTGCATTGTACTGTCTCATGCTGTTCAGTTGTTGTCCTGTTCAGTCAGTGTTGTACTGTTGTCATGCTGTTCAGCTGTGGTTTCATACAGCCATGATACTGTTCAGTCTAATTGTTGTTACAGATGTTGTGCTGTTCAGTTTTAGTGTTGCACTGTCACAGTGCTGTTCAGTAATAGTATTCTACTGTCACCATGCAGTCCACTTGTAATGTTAAACTGCTTTAGTGCTGTTCAGTTGTAGAGTACTTTATGGTTCCTTATGAAACAAGGCTGAAAAAAATATGCGCCAAGATGGAAAAGTGTCGAACATGCAGTCTTAGTGCTGTACAGTCATACAGTTGTGTTGCTACACAGCCCTAGTTCTGTACAGCCATCGTACTGTTTTCTCGAACTGTTGTTCTGTCATTATACCATTCAGACCAATTGTTGTACTGTCACCCAGCTTTTTATTCGTAGTGCTGTACAGTCATTGTGTTGTACTATATATTGTCATGATGTTCAGTTGCAGTGTTGTACTGTCATGGTGTCAAAGAGTTGTACTGTCGCTGTGCTAATTGGTCATAGTGTTGAACAGTCGTTGTGCTCTTCAGTCATAGTGTTGTACAGTCATTGTTCTGTTCAGTGGTACTGCTGTACAGTTGTAGTGCTGTTCAGTTATACCGTTGTACTGTCATTGAGCTTGTTCAGTTGTAGTGTTGTACTGTCGTAAGTTGTACTGTTGTCGTGCTCTTTTAAGAGGTAGTGTTGTACAGGTGTTGTGCTGTTCAGTTGTAGTGTTGCACTATCATAGTGTGCTGTTCAGTCGTAGTGTTGTACTGTCACAGTGCTGTTAAGTTGTAGTGCTGTTCAGCCATAGTGTAGTTCTGATCAGTTACAGTGTTGTACAGTCCTTGTGCTGTTCACTTGTACTGCTGTTCAGTCTTAAAGTTGTACTGCTGCAGTCCTGTTCAGTCCAACTATTGTACTGTCATAATGCTGTTCAGTCTTAGTGTTGTAAAGTCGTTGTGCTGTTCAGTCGTAGTGTTGTACTCCCGCCATGCTGTTCAGTGGTAGTGTTGTACAGTTGTTGTGCTGTTCAGTCACAGTGTTGTACAGTCTTTGTGCTGTTCAGCTGTAGTTGTATTGTCATCATGCTCTTCAGTTGTAGTGTTTTACAGACGTTGTGCTGTTCAGTCGTAGTGTTGTACTGTCAAACTGCTGTTAAGTTATAGTGCTGTACGGTTGTAGTGTTGTACAGTTGTTGATCTCTTCAGTTGCAGTGCTGTGTTGTCTACCGGAAGGCACAAGTTTGTAGTATTGTTTCTAACTAGATATGTCAAAGATTGCAGCAAGTGTTGTCAGGGACCCATTGAACAAGACCACGGGTCATATTGATATTGTACATAAGCTTTGCATACATTTGGTGGTCCATATAGTTTTGGTGTTTGTGATAAAGGATAACTTGGTCAGTGGTAGCACCAAGTATCTCTAGGGTCAATTTTCTCAGATTCAAGTAATAAATTATACCATCAAGTTTGAACTGAAGTGATGGACAGGTTTCAGGTCTTGTTTGAGTTCTTCGCAGCTCACTTGGTAGCAGCAGATTGTTTGACAACATTTTTGTCACGCTATAGTCGTTTCAGTGCTTGTTGTTCATCAATTTTCAGTCAAGTAAATGCAGTTTAATTCATTATTTAACTAAATTAACAAATGCATTACTAAAATAAAAATGGAGGTTGTGTGCCTGGGATGTCCAGGTGCTTCCACTGGAGGCTGGCCAGCTAGCTCCTAGACTGAGTACCGCTCCCATGGCTAGCAATCCCTGGAGCCAAGCCACCAGCCCCCATGCAATGCATCCAGGCATCAGTCTCACTGACAAGCAGTGGAAATAGATAAAGGAATAGATATTTTACTTTGTGTAAGAAAAGATGAAGATTGAATCTTGAGATCTTCCAACACAAATCGAGAACCAACTCGGTTTTGTGACTGAGCTATTCATTTTCTGCGGTTACAAGGTCTCGCATATGATTGGCCAAAATATAATGAACATTCCAGGAATATTTTCATTATTCATCGTTTTCTTAGCTTGAGTGTGAAATGGATAGAGATGTTAAAAAAGGCCAATTTTCAACATGCAAACTACATGTATGATCTTCAAAAACTGACTAGCCATGGCATTTTTACTGCCAACAATCACAGTTATGTTGACAACTAAATGTAAACCATGAAAAACAGAAACCAACAAAACAGATGGAAATCCATTAATCACAGTCGTCAATTTGACCTTATGACTTTACTGAGCTTAACTTCTAAAGACCCGCCAGGAAGATTAACAGCAGATTTTAAAAACATAAGCCTTGGTTAAGTCTTAAGCTTTAGAGTTCTTGTGTTATTGAAAGATGCAGCAAGAGCAGACTAGTGAAAGATTTTAGAAAAAGAACAACATCACTGATCAACTGTCTTCATCTGTTTTCCCATTACCAAAATTTTGTAAGGGCAGAAATGCTGCACAAACAAGCCAATGTTTCCCAAGGTCGCCATTTGAGCCCTCGCGAAACGACGCCTGAGTAACAAGGGCAGAAATTCCATTCTGACGGCGTGCCACTACCCAGACTGGCTGAAAGAAAATTCTAACCAATCAGAAGCACTTCCAAGATCTGGGTATGAGCGCAGAAATTTCATACTGATGACGTGCACTACATAGTGCACGTCATCAGTATGAAATTTCTGCGCTCATTACTCAAACGTCGTTTTGTGAGGGCTCAAGTGGCGACCTTGCGAAACTTTAGCTGTTTTCTCAGGCAAACAAAAAATATATACACAAAACTAAAATATGTACTCTGTAAAAACTAAAATCTTGATTTAAGGTGTTTTGTCTTCCTCTAAAAGCAGAATATCGCTTATGTAGTTGTTTTGCTATCACTCTGCCCTGAGGTATTAAAGATGAAATAATTAATGTCTTAAATGAAGATTTTAGATTTTACAGAGTATTAATTCACAGCAAAGCCAAAATTTGCAAGGTGTCTATGGTTCCTAAATGTTTTGAACATTTTACAAATAAAAAATGTTAACACAAGCTAAATGGCTTTCCATACAAATACTGTATTTCTACAGATAGCCTTAAGCTTTGTTTATAGCTGAAGATAAATACCGGTAAAAATTCTGTGAAAATATCAACACTGAATCTTTGTTCATAAACGTACCTTACTTGCTAACTCGGGCAAAGATCCGCTCTCCAAGTGAGAATAAGTGTCCTTCTTATTTATCCTCTCAATTAGTGTAATATTATGCAAAGGTTATACACTATTCGACCCGACCAAGCATACAGTGCTCAGTAAATGAGCTATATTTCTTGAAATGCACAGCCATTTCCACTCACAATTTCCTCAAACCAGAATAAATCCATAATGAAGAAACAACTATACTATATGCAAATAGCATATTTTCGTGATTAATCACTGGGGGCGTTTGTTTAAAACTTGGCCTCATAGACCCAGAGTTTATTCAAACCCGGCATTTATTTGGGGCCTGGCATTTACTTATTAAGAGCAATTTTCAGCCATCCACTTTTTAACATCAGTACTGGAGGTTTACGTCAAAAAATATGAAACAATTTCACCAACTTTGTCTTATCTCAGTGAATCTGGTAAGTCATTTATCAAAAAAAACCTCACTGACAGGAACTACAGTGATTGCACTCTTCCTAAATGTGTTTGAATGACTCGAAAAAGCTTTAGGGCTGGGCACCCTGACTTCATGGTTAGGAGCTTTTGGACTCCCTGGCCTACGATTCTTACAATAGCACAGCCTTGTTCACATTTCTTCATGAGTTATGGAGGAACTATATCGACAACTGCGCAAAAACAAAGGTACAATGTACTACGCAAGCAACAATAATAATAATAACTTTATTTATGTGTCTAATTGATCTAGCACCCTGTAAAGACAGGGTGCTAATTGGGGACACACTAAATAATATTACAAACTGTTAAAAAAATTCACTTATGTCTAAATAATAAAATAATTTTCTAGTATATAATTCAAGTAATCATAATGAAAATACTAACTAACTAACTAAGTAACTAACTATAAACTAACTAACTAACTAACTAACTCAGAACTAACTAAGTAACTAACTAACTAACTATGACATAGTGAGCAATGGCAACAAGATGGTCGTGAGGTCCTTGCTCCATCAGTTCTGAGAAAGACAAAATTATGGAGCAATTCAAGGAACTGCTCTCGAGATGATCCTTGCTTGATGGACAAGCCAGCAGACTGATTTAAAAGAGATACCGGACGTGTCATTTGTTTCCTAAGTGTATACATTTCGATAAAACGGTCTAAAGAGAACTAGTATGCAGTTATGACACATAATCCCCACTAAACATATCCATCTCAATTAAACTCCGGACCCGAATGAAGACCCAGGGCGTTTATTTCAATCTTGGCCCCGTAGCTTACTGTGTGCACCCCCCCCCCAACACAGCATTCCACTAATGATTCACTATGGATTTATTCTGGTTTGAGGAAATTGTGAGTGGAAATAGTACATTTGAAGAAATATAGCTCATTTATTAAAAACAAGAAAAGCCCCAGGGGCATTAGACCCCATCCTTGTTCTCACTCCCTGCACGGTCCAAAATATATTATGGTCATTCAAGATACCAGCCCAAGCAGTGTAAACTTTTTAAATCATACATTTGACATGTTTGCTGTGATAACACAAATCCCTGATAGCATATCCAAGTTAGGACCTGCCCTCTTTTCTTCAGTCAACTGCCCTGTTATAGCCTGCATGACGAAGAGTGTGACGAAATATTTCAACCATGGCGAGACTCAGTTACATTGTGTAAGAACCCAAATAGTTATTGCGCCAGCAGCTGGTGTGTTATTTGCGTGAGGCTGTTATGGGCACAAGTCCTTCGTCCTTGTTCTCATTGCGCAAAAGTTACATGGAACTCCTTTAAATTCCTTGTACTTTTCTACACCAATTTCCCTAAAGAAACCAAAACTGCTAAAAAATGCTTATATTTCACTGTTGAATATTTAACCTTGTTTGTTTGGCAGAGAAATACCCAGAAGCTTGGGTCCAGTAGCTTAACGAAAATAACAAGATCGATTTCATGACTTTCAAAGCTTGCCAGCATCTTCATTCTTACTATCGTCCAAGGGATTTTTATGCCATTGAATCTCCAGTAATTTTCAACACCAACTTTCATGAAAACTTTGGCGAATCGAAGCTAAACGACCAAAGATAATGCCAATGTTTACTGATGAGTATGTTTTGGCCGAACAAAAACCGGGAGTCTGGGGTAAATGACTAACAAAAAAGAAAAATATAGGTATTACTAGACCCTGTTGTCTTCCCCGATGGCAGGTTGATGAGCATAGGTATGCTTGATGCTGGTGAATAGTGTATATCCTTTCAGTTGCATAATACTATAATACTAATTGAGAGGATACACTTACTCTTGCTAAGAGTGAACCTTTGCTCCAAATAGCAAGTCGTAATATATAATCAAACAAGATATAATCAAAGAAACACTGTAATTTCACAGAATTTTATTGATTTTCAGTCAAAACTAAGCTTTGACTACCTGTGGTATTACACCCTAGGGAGCACCCCTGGGGCGGCAAAAGCGCGAAATTCAAACTTCTCCCTGGTCAACTATCATTTTGTGAATGTTGCAGTCCATGACCCACTTGAATGGCATAGCTCTGCGATATTATAAAATTTTCTTTCACAGAACAGTCGAGAACGAATGTGGCAGTCGGCTTACGCGCGAAAACGCAAATTTGTAATAGTTAATCATGTGTCAAAGGACGCGATCTCGAGGAGTTTGACAAGTACTTTTGCCCCTATTTTTTCATGTTTGCCCATCAATAATTAATTATGAGTGCGTTTTCATACCTCAAAAATGACTAAAATACTCACTACTTTATGATTTACGAAGCTTACCTCCATCAAACCCCGTTCATCGCAGGTCAAGCAGGCTCGTGCATAGACATTTGAGGTCTTTGAGCATAATGTCACTTCGATGCAATCTCCAAAAACCTGCAAAGAAAAGAAAATAACCTTACATTTTCACACTCCAAACGCGTCCACTACATGTTTAAAGCAAAAAGTAGGTAAAAACAGGATAACTTTCAACGGCAAAATACCTCAGCGAAGACTTCTCAGCCATGTTTCTGTTTTGGTCGCAAAGGTTCTTGGGTCTGAACGAAAGACGCACGTGACCAAAGTGAGGGTGAGGAAGGGAGGGGAGGGGGCCAAGGGGAGGGCCAAATAATGTTTCGATGCACTTCGGTGTACAAACGAAACAAAAACCTTAACTAAAAGAAAGTCAAGGAATCATGGTATGTTATTCTCACTAAATTTCGCGGGCATTAAATTTCGTGAAAAATCAAGAGCCATATTTCGCGAGGATTAAATTTCGCGATTTTGAGAGGAAATTAGAATTGGAGTGTATTAAATTTCGCGATTCTATTCTTCAATATGTGGCTTTGACCTCAGAACTGTAGCAAGATATTTAATATGATTGTCATCGTAAACAATAGGAAACAAAACAAGCTAAACATAACAAAGTATAAGGTACGGATGTATTCGACAGTCTAAATACCCGATAGCGGCAGAGGACAGTTCGGACAGCGAGAGTGATGCAGTGGAAGATAACTGACGGACAAAAGCAAACAAAAAAACTCCTAAACATGAAGCTCAGACATGTTGGAATAACAGTAATAACCGTTATAAAGCAACAGCTTGAATTTTATTATTTTATTGATATTATATAGTATTAAATTTCGCGATTTTAATCTTCGCGTGTCCTTTATTTCACGAGTACTAAATTTAGTACTCGCGAGATTAAGTGAGAATAAGGTAGTTGTTACCCTGGGTGCCAGGGTAACAACTACCCTCATCCCTGTCATATCACACACCTCTTGTGTTTCTTATATTGCCGGCCGACAAGACTTCCTGCGAAAGCGTGCTGCGAGAGAACCTGATCTGTTCACATGGGAAAATATTTCCAGCCCGGTTACCTCTCGGTAAAAACCGGGTTAGCCTGCTCTCTCATACGAACAAATCGAAACGGTAGACCTGCACGGTTCCAAACCTCTTATTTCATTGGTCCCTATGACCTGCACCGTCTATTGTTATCAGGGTTAGGGCTATTGTTTCGTCCTTTACCTATTGTTCTCCTCGACCAATCCTAGACCTCGTCTGGAAGCGGTGTGGGTCCTCCCAATTTTTTACACCGGAAATAGTGGTGAGGCCAGATTTCGGAAACGATGCCAACCCAGTCAACCTGGCCAGGAGCCCACCTCATGGATGGAGAGGCCCCTTATAATGCTTCTCAAAAAATAGTTAAGCCAAAAATATATGTAACAAATAAAAATAATGCTTCAAAAAATTTGTTTAAGAAAAAAAAAAAGAAATTGTAATTCAAAATAGAAAGCCAGAAAAAAAAAAGAAGCAAACCCCCGGGGCGGAGGCGAACCCAGTCAAACTCACAGAAACTTAAATTGAACGACGGCAAATAGGAGGTCGTCATATGTTTAATTTAAGTGCGTGAGCTGATTATCGCTCTACAGCACAAGTTCGCGAGAACAAGAGCAAAATGGCCTGTTGGCCGGGGTAAAGCGAACCCCAGTCACAGGCGCAGAAACTTAAATTAAACGACGGCCCCTGACTCCCCTGCGTTAGAAGGAATTGGGGAAAACAAAGAACTGCCTATCACGCTGTCAATGATTTTAATTCTCTCAGCCAGATCATACGAGACTCTGCCAATGTAAATATTTTTAAGCGACAGGTTTTTAATTTTTTAATTTAAGTGTTTTATAAATTTCATATTTTTAGTCCTCTTATTTTTTTTAATTTAATGTAGATATTTTAGTTTTTAGTATTAATCTTTGAGGTCCTTTTCGAAAACCACGTAAGTGAAAAAAGTTTCCTCAATAAAGATTATTATTATTATGACGGCCAAATAAGGCCGTCGTTCAATTTAAGTAGCGCGCCTTACACCGCTTGACTACACAGGTTCGCGAGAACAAGAGCGGCGAAATTTAGCTGGAAGTAAGTTGAGGGCTCCATTGTTCGGAGTGAATTGATTGCCACTGTAATAACTCATATTTTATTCATAGTCCGTGCAGAATTTGCACGCTTTGTAAAATTTGCAATTTTGAATCCAAAGCTCAGATACCACACAGCTCTTTACAACCAAAGCTGGGACCAATGAAAACAACTAAACATATTCGTACTAAAAAAAAGTTCGAAAATTTAAAGTTGTTTGAGTTCCTTTTCTTCCAGTTGTTCGCCACTCTTAAGTTCAGTGGATAAGCATTTTATTTATAAGCAAACTATTCGAAAGATAACGCACAGAGCTACTTTAAAAAACAGCGAGGACAAGAAAGGACGTACATTACAGTAAATATACTCGTTAATATACTCCTCTCCGTAAAAGAAGAATACAGGAAGACTAAAACTTCATTATGATATTCCTTTCCAACAATATATTTTATTCTATTCAGTAAGCAAATAAAATAGCTAATATTTTTGTTTTTGTCAAGTCCTTTTGAGTTCTGCATCACGGTTGGGATTTCTTTGCACACAACCTCTAGAAATAAATATTTCACACTTATAACTTACAAAATTACAACTTTGTCATCTCGGCTTCAATTTCATATTATTTTAAGGTTACTTCGGTAAGCGACAGCTTAATTTAGCAACCCATCCCCCCTTAAAAACTACTTGTCGCTATTCACAAAGTTGTAAGTTAGCGAGCTTACATGAGATCATTTTAAAATTTAGGTTAGTATACTTAAGGTATACTCCTTTACATATTAGAAAAAGCTAATTTAGAATGCGGTTAACGAAACCATGAACGCCAAAAATATTTTTGGAATGATGATTAAAGCCAAAGATGTAAGGGACTGACTATACTAGGAAACATTGTTGCGGAGGCATTGCTGCAGTCGCAAATGTTTCCTAGTTTAGCCGCGCCAGAAACATATGTTGCGGAAGGAAGTTTTGGGTCTTGGAAGCAAGGAAATGTTTCTGAATCCAGTCAAAGACGTTTTTGCTTCACGGACGCAAATTTTGCTTCCGAAACGTATGTTTCCCAGTTTAGCCCAAGGAAGTATGTCGGGAAACAATGTTTCCTAGTTTAGCAAGGCCCTAAGAGGCCTTAGCTTACAACTCTATCAGTAACCAAAACACCTTAAACTGAAACCTGATTAGTTATAATAGAACCAAAATTCCAGATATATTTACATAAGGCGTTGGAAGTTTTTAACCGCACCTGGACTATCATAATTAACTACCCTACAAGATAGTGAGTTTCATTGGGAGTCTAAGGTAATTTGTGTTCGCTTTTTTTTTGGCGCTCTTTTTCTCAATTCACGCTTTCCCCACTATCTCGGAGCCTGGAACAGGCTACTTTGACACGCTCTGTGACTGGTTAGAAAAACTCGTGCCACTTTCTCAACCAATCAAAAGTGAAAACAAAATGAATCGTGACTTGCGTGCAAGAGATTTTCCCGCGCTTTGCGCCAGTCACGTGCATTCGCTTGGACTTCTGATTGGTTGATTGGGTGGTTTTTTTCCTGTTGTGATTGGTTAGAGTGATAAAATTTGGTTTTACGATTCCCAGTTGAAAACCGGTTTAGCAGAATATTATGAAAACAAATCCAGAGTTAAAAAAATAACGCAACTCCGAAGTTTAAGAAAGCAAACTACTCTACAGGGAACAAATTCCAAGTTGAAATCGAGCTAAATGCCAGCACCTTTACTTTAGGCTTAACCTAGAATACTTATTAAACTCTTAAATATAAATTCAATTACATTTCTTTTTTAAATACGCGGCTACAAAAAGCCCTCCCAAAATACTCTCAATCCGACTATTTTTATTATTATTATTTCAAACAGCAATAACCCGAGATGAAAATTATTTTCTCCTAAAAGGATATTTAACTAAGGATGCAAAAATACATTTTTGAAAAGAGGGAGCATTTCGTCTTTAAAAAGGTTTGTAAGGCTTGGGGTGAATTATTTGTGCAGAGTCAATAAATAAAATATTACCAGAAGGACAATAGATTCTAGACTTCCCCAAATCACCCCCTTCAAAAATGTCAATGTGCACTCCTAACCTCTCAATTGATTACTTATACAATGTGTATCTAGATTATTTGACACTAATTTACCTTTAAATAATCAAGGTATATGTTTAGTTCAGGATATTCTCGTTTTTATGAAAGCTGGTGTTAAAAATTATTAAATCTCGCGATTAAACGCGCTGTCCATCTCCCACAGCGGTCAAACACAAAATTTGGAGAAATGATGTCGATCATCGCAGTTAAAGATATCACATTAAGCAGCTAGAAAAAAGAACAAACTGAAAACAATTCACGCCTGTACGGGCGTAATCGTAAAATTCAGCGCCACGTCCAGTTTTAATTGCCTTGCAACTTTTATTCGCACAGAGCGTTTACTTCCCTAAGATTTCTACAAGACACTGTGCAAAAATATATACACAGCGACAAACCGAATTTCAAGGCGACAAAACTGGTGGCTAACAAGAATTTTGAGAATTAAGAGCAGGATTGTAAAGATGGTAGTGGATTGCAGTTAATCGAATTTCAATTCGGAAGAGGTGGTCCAGAAATCGAAACTGCCATTCTAATATCGAAATTTCGCTTGTCTAATTTGCCTTCATCACTTTTGACGATTTTTTTGTTCCTATTTCAAGGTAATAAAGCAAACTTCAACCGCGTTGCTGGTCGTAATAAAGAAAATACGATATATCAATCTGGATAATGTCCCTTCAAACCTTTAAGCCCTATCAGTGATCAACATTAAGTTTCTTCTCATCATATCAGTACACTATAATTAATACAGGTCACGAGAATTAAGCAAATGATCGCCAGAGGTATGGAGAACAGTAAGGAGAATTTGTATAATAATGCCTGCGCTTAAAGGTTTCAGAATCGACCTCGAGGTTTGTGTTTTTACGTGGACCACTTCACATTTGTCTGTGTATTTTCAATTTGTTAAACATTTTGACCGGAAACGGCGAACGCGTTGACCGTTTGACCGCTGAGTGACCTCTCCTACAAAGAATCTGCGGGCTCACTTACTGCACTGACTGTGCAATAAACAGATGAACATGTCGTCCAAATTACAGCTAACTTCGTTTCCCGTCTGACCCACCATTGACAGCAACGCCATTAAAACCCTGCCGCGATTCCTTCCTTCCTTGAAAAACGTCCATGCGCTTGGCACCTTTTTCCGACATGTTTCCGTACAAAATCCGGCTTCTGGTCGGCTGTTTGTTCCGTTGGGGAAAAGGTCTAAAATTCTCGGGATACTTACACCGCCTGTCCTCTTCCAATAGCCACGAACTATTAGAATTAGAGTTACTAGACCCGCGGGAATATACCCTTCCCGTCCCACTGAAGCTGCTTACACCCGTATCAAGAACAGCCGGGCTGTTTTTGTCAAGTACTTTGATTGGCTTGGGTGTGTCACTGTTCGTTGCCGTTAATGTTGACGAAGATGACTCCGGTGGTTTCCGCGCGGGATTAAACCCGGAAAGAATGGGTCGACTTTGCGTCGAACTGCTAGTTTCTAGTGAGGATACTTCACCATTTAATCCAACATGCTGAATTTTATGCGAATTCGAAGCAACTCGTTTGTCCTTTTTAGCTAGAGAGGATTCAGCATTCCGGCTTTTGTCCTCGCTTTGCTGAAATTTCCCTTCACTCTTCTTTTCAACCGCACTCTTTAAAGGCTGTGTTCGTTTAGTTTCAACTTGTTTTCTTGAACTGTTTGGTTGTTCTTCCTCTAGGGCCACATTTTTCGCTTCTTTTCGCTCTTTCTGATCACCTTTAAACAACTCATTCAAATGCTGCATGCTTTCTTTTTCGTACGCGTTCGGTTTCACTTCTGGTTTCGCTTCAGCCTTGTAATTACTCTCATCTGCAAAGAGTCGTTCAACGCCCTTGGCTTCCTTGCCTTTTGTATCTCCGAAACGGCTTCTAGTAGTCTTATTTTTCTTCTTTGTCGCAGAGACAAGAAGATGATTTATAGCAGCAGGAATGCTTTTGCGTTTTTCAGATTCCTGAATGTTCTGCACCGCGGCCTCTGAAAATACCACCACAGCATTTTGCTGCATTTGTCTCATTCTCGCATACTGTTTCTGTAAATAGGACATCTCTTCAAGAACGCGGCTTCCTCGTGAGCCAAACTGCTTTGTAGTGTAAGGCAAAGGCGAGTAGCCGTCAGTAGCAAATACACCTGGACTAGCTGCCGCGATGTCATTCGCATCCGTGTCACTAGCACCTATCGCCTTCATCCCGTTGCCAGGGACAATTTCCGAAAACGGTAAGAAAGCCCCTAGGCAACTGACTCCCTCTAGATCGTCAACGTCGTCTTCTTCGTCGCTAGACCCGCGTCCCAGTCCTGATCGCGGGCTTCGGTCGCGAGTAGCGTCGGAGAATGGATGGATGTTGTATGTGTATTGTTCTCTAAGCTCTGCTAAGCCCGGTAAAGGAAATGGCGCTAGAGAATACACCTCCTAAAAATACAAGGCAAGTTGGTTTCAATAAGCGCTTGCACATGGGCAAAAAAAGAACAGTTTGTAAGGCAAGGAGCTAATCTTTGAGTCCTTATATCCTCACTTCCACTACGAATGCTAATGATTTCAAACCTACCTGATCTCACAGCCACAATTTCAAATTACCTCTATCGTTAACCTGAGATGGCAGTCGTGTTAAAGGGAATGTTCAGAAAAAGATTTCCATCGCTTTTCCACTTTCAGTGATGGTTTTTTTAACAAAACTCTTCAGATACGCAAACTAAGCTAAAACAATGTCTACGTGGCCGTTTGAACGTGGCAAAATACACGAGACTGCGTGAACATTTGACAGTTTCTGACACTTGTATATTGGTGTGGTACACTAACTCTTGTGACAAGTATGTCTAAATTAAAGCTGTGCCCACGTGATTCATCAAATATTGCACCGTTAAAAACACTCGTTATGTAACGTTTGACAGTTAATGAAAATTACATAGCGGGGTAATCCTATAACAACTAAAGATCTTGAACAACCTTGACCAAACGGAGAAGTGAGACACGAAAATTTGGATTCATAAACAGAGTTCACGAGGCAATCGGCCACCGAAAATAAATTCAATTCAAGCTAAGGTTTCAATCAAGGCTCGGCCTTTTCTCAAACCTCTGAAGAATAGCTAACCCTCAAAACATCAGCTTTTTAATTTCTTCGCTAGCCAATTCACCTTATCAACTCAGACAGCTGAGAATCCAGATTGCCAGAGCTGTAGTTTTTGGAACCTCCAAAGCCCTTCCATTCGCTCTGAACAAGGGCTAACGCTCGAAACGTCGGCTTTCAATCTCTTTACGGTGGCCAATTTACCTTATCAACTCATTTGATGAATGCAAAATTTTTGTGTTTCACTTCCCCACCGACGCAGTACCACAGTTTCTTTAGAAACTAACCCCCTTGTTTAATATGATAAACAATTGCCTTCGTGTTTTCTTTTAGATCGAGTGGGACTTGGTTAGGATTTTGTCGGATTTGTCGAGCAGCCTTGAAGCTTCGAACTGACAATGTTAATCGAAAAGAATAGCTGTACGTATTTAGTAGTATACAGATTTCCACGTTTACTATTAGGTGTTAGTGAAAAAATCAGCAAATTCGCATACCTCCTACCGTAAAAAAGCCATTCAAAAAACCTTCGCCTGCGTGCCCGATTCAACGTGCCACCGTGTTAAATGCAATTTTTTTTTCGATATGATGGTATTTCTATTCCTACAGATTTTTATGTATATATTCGCAAATTCTCTTTACCTCTAGCATCACAAAGTAAGTAAAAAAAAATGCAGGTGTCCAATTGAGCGTGGGACAAATCACGTTACCTGCATAAGTGTTTGACAGTCAATGACATTTCCAGACAAGACATCTTGAATCAGGAGACCCATTGTGCTGTAAAAATCATCTGATGTCTCCACGTCTTCAAGGCGCCTGCAATGTTAACATGTACATTAAAAAACAACACGTGAAAAAAAAAACATTTCAAGCTAAATGGATTAGATCTTTAACATCAATTACGTATCGATTACAACTAGAGAATTTATTTGGCGGAGAAGTTGTTGCCAGCCTTCTAAAAGAGGTCATATTCTAGTACAGCTGATTACGTTAAAGAGAAAACCAAGTGTGGGAATATGCAAATGTGTGCAGTAACACGAGAGACACCAATATTACCACTTATAGCACAGGCAAGCTCACTTATGCTCATAGACGGTACTACAAATAGTCTTGGATATGCCAAATGAAACGTAGGCCATAGGCAATAGGCATCGCGAGGTTACCAAGTTACAGGACGTAATATCTGACAGTGCTGTGCAACTTTTTGCCGGGCTAAGCCAGCATCACACGATAGCGATATTAAAACTAAACTTAAGCCTTGAAGTCCCAATAGTGACCAGCATCTAATTTCTCTTTACGTTATCACTACTTGACCAAAGCAACAGGTCATGAGAATAAAGAAAATGATCCACCATCAAAGATCAACTGTCTTGATGTTAACCAAATTCTCGCAACTTGAATGACACGAATTGTAAGGAGAACATACATTTTGATAGTTAAACCAAATCATTGACAAAAAATGTGCAAGAATGATAAAAAATGGTTTTGAAAAAAAAAAGGTTCCTCTGAAAGGCTATTCATCAAGGAGCAGGTATCCAGAGTTACCCTGCATTAAAACATCTTGCAGTGATCAATCACCTCGGTACCAGCCACGCTTAAGTGTGCATGTAAATTTTGGACTTATCATTAATAGCACGTTGCATAAGTAAAGTTTTGGGTGAAAAATTTGCTGAAAATTAAAATAAATGCCTTTTCTCATACACAGAATACTCCTTGGAGGTCAAGAGAAGGAAATCAAATGATTTTCTCAAAGGAAGAACAAACCATAGACAGTTTCTGGCGATTTTCCCAAGAAACAAAGGAAAATCTTGAAACATCAGCCTGATGTTTTCAAGTTGCAACCCATTTCCTTCCTTGCCAAACACACTGAAATATAGTCTCAGAGAACTTGTAGAGTAGGTTTAAACGAAACACAACCATTATATCTGAAATGGTGAAATGATTTTTAAGAAATGGTGACAGTGTCCCTTTAACCAGGAAATTGATCGCGAAGAACCGTTTATAACCCACAAAATGCGTTTACTATTTTGTTAACAGTTAAAGTTAAGAATTTTGCTCATTTCGTCAATCTTTGCACAGTTTGTCTCGATTGTAGCGTCGCAATGTCTGAAATTTTGTCAGAATTTTGTCCGAAGTCAATAACAATTAGTCCGACAATTATCGCTCGAAATTACCGCATCCAAAATTGTGGCCAAACTTTTGTTCAATCTGATGAAAAATTGATCCAATTCAGCTCGATGGACGCACATAGTAGACACACGAGAGTCGATTTTCACGAATCAGGATAATTTTAAAAATGGATTCTTTTAAAATCCGGTTCGGCCTTGCGTTCACACGGCGTTTTTGCCACCAATATCGGCTCTTTTCAAAAATGCCACTAGAAGGGAAATAATTTGAAAGAGCCCTCTGCCCGTTTGATAGTGTAATTGGCAAAGCAGATCTTTTCAAAAACGCTTACCTCATGGCAAGCTTGTGATCTTCGTTCCAGTTTTTCAGGTTAAGAGTAACGATTCAAAAACGATTATGTGCACGGAAAAGTTTTTGCTTTTTTGGTACAAAACCGTCGTTTTAGTTAAACTTAATCCGGATTGTAACTGGTTTGAACCCAGGGTCATTTTAGCGGGTGAGGTATGATCGTCCGGGTGAGTGTAGTCCTGAGAAGGACTGTTTGTGATGACAATGTGAGTTGCAGGTCGAATAAGAGCAAGAATCGATGACAAAAATTTGAGCAAATTGAGCATGTAGCCCAACTCGCGCTGAATTTACATCAACGCAATAGGACGCGGGCTTGTAAGCTCGTCCACTAATTTAACACTTATTCTGATTGGCCCGGCTATTTGAAGAAAGCTTACGCGAGGTTTAACAAAACTGAATAAATGAAATGTATTTTTCTGCGGTCTAAGTCGCTTTCAACCTACCATATCTCGAAACGCAAGCTTTAATTACCATAACTAATGTAAAGTAGGCATGTAGCACAGACTAAACGTTTTTTTTCCTACAAATAACTCCACTTGTAAACTGAAGTAGGGGTTCATTTGTTGCCTTAAACCACGGTCTATGCTAGACTTCGTTTACATAATCGGCCTAGTTATTGAGTTTAAAACCTCGCAATCGCGCAAGGAAGAGTAACATTATAAGAGTTCAAAACCATACTCCTGATTTATATGCGAATACTTGAAATCAAGTCAAAAATCACGGAGAAAACACGAGAATTGATGATTCGTCAGTTCACACTGACCCTCGATTTCCTTTAACTCTTTAAGCCCTAAGAGTGACAAGCATCTAATTTCTCCTTACAATATCACTACTTGATTAAACATACAGGTCATGAGAATAAAGAAAAGGATCACCAAAGTTGGAGTGACTTGATGTTTAATTAAATTCTCACAAGTAGTATCAAAAGAAATATACGGAGAACAATAGGGAGAACATGCATGTTGATACTGGTGCTAAGGGTTTACTCAGACAAACAAGAAAAATACCAACAAACAAGACTGGATACTTACTCTCCCAGTTTACCCCAGATAGCCACAGCAACTCTCAGAAGCACCTCAGAGCCTTCTAGCAAGATAGAGTCCCACACTCGCAACACCGTCTCCTCCGGTAGACACGTGGCAAACAATGTCAGAAACCACTGCATGGTGAACACGTTGATCAAGGGGGGCTCGTACATGCCGTTGGAGCCGTTCTGTGACATGGCCTGAGCTTGTAAGCTGTCTAGGTGTTTGGAGAGACGACTTAGCTTTGCTCGCATCAGGTCACGCAGTACCGCCATATCAACGGACAGCGCGCGAAGATTGTTTGCAAAGTAGTTGGTGGGTAACACGTGATCGATGACGTAAACCATGACCTACAAAAAATAACATACAGAATCGCATCAAATCCTGTAAAACACTTTCCGTCTCAAATTGTTTAATTGCCTCGTATGAAGATTGAAAACTAAACTTTAAAGTAACGAAAAACGTTCAAGAACATTCCTTGTTGGGAAAGTTTTCGGTAAGTTTTATTCGCTTCGTGGCATTTTTATGAAGACTGTCTAACGATTGTAGTTAAAAATGCACCAGAGGGTTAGTTTCTAAAGAAACTGTGGTGCTGCACCCGTGAGGAAGTGAAATACAAAACGCTGCGCTTATCAAATAGTTGATAAGGTAAATCGGCCACCGTAAAGAAATTGAAAGCTAACGTCTCGAGCGTTAGCCCTTTGTCAGAGCGATTCAAGGAATTGTGGGTTACACTTGTGTTTTTATGAAGAAAAGTGGAGCTACGCTATTGGCAGCGTAAGTTTTGCAATTTAAACTGGCCAATCACACGAAAAAAATGTCGGAGGAGGACTTTCTCGTGACGTTTTACTGACATGACATGCAAAACAAAAGAACAGAAGTGGTTATAGTTTCCGGCATAAAAGTGCAAACAATCTTTCACTGTGCAGAGGTAGAAAAATTGGACCTTGTTCTCCTGACAACTGCCAAATTCCTCTTACTAGTAAAAGTACAAATATACAAGAACATTCTTTGAAGAGCACTGGGTTAAAGTTGTAAGCAAGTTTACCTTCAATGCATCTTCCTCATTTCGTTCCATGACCTGGAGGATTAATGCTGCAATAACATTAAATCCTTGACAGTAACCAACTGCTTTGTTGCGCCTGGCATAAGCTAAAAGAACACGCTTCAGGGACGCTCTCTCTTCGGGACTGTCCTGGCCACAAAACCACCCGCAACCTGTGCGATGCAGATCCTAAAAGAGACGAGTACAAGTGAATTAATTATTTATCATACAGTAAGACGTTGGGATGATGCCGGAAAATATACGAGTAGCCTAGATCACCGGCATACTTTATGCTATCGCATCTCACAAGAGTTTTACTCCTAGAGCTTCTCTTTCTAAGAGTGATGTTAAATGGGACGATTCGCAACCACAAACATGTTCAACATGTTATCGGGAATGACTTTTTCCCTTGTCTGTTCCTTTTAAAATGTAATTTGCATCCATTTCCCGATACAGCTGTAGTTTTATCTTTAAAACCGGTTGGTTTTTACTCTAGCGATTTTAATCAACAGATCTCTATGTGTTAAGAGATCACATTCATCCCAGATGAGTTGCTAGTTCATCATCCCCGGACCCATCATTTTGTCATGTTTTTGTTAGGTTTTTGTCAGCTTTCAGTGAAGGTTCACTTAAAAAAAAACTGACCTGAAACTATGATAAGTTTAGCTTAAGAACCACTCCATTACCATGCCTCCACAACACAAAGGTGGAAAATTAATAAAATGATAAGTTTTTTTTCATATAACAGTAAAACCATTTAGTGTCTGACACTAATGCTTGCCGACTTGACCTTCAGAAGCAAAATTGTGCCTTGAGAAAGAACACTTTCAGCTCTAACAGGATCAAGTGTGACTGTTTCACCTGACATAAATCCTTTGCAACTCTCACCTTGACTATTTGTGAACCCAGCTCATCATCATCTGGATTACTTTTCTCGTTGAAGCAAAACTTGGCTGTTTTCTCCCAATCCAAATCCCTGATCTTGCTCTCAGCCAGACATAACCACAGCTGAAAAAGAATAGTAATACTCAGTCATTAATAATTGTTTTCATTTCTAATTGTTGCTCATCAAATCAGCATCAAGTTTCTTCTCAGATTTCTTCTCATTACATCTGTGCATTATAACACATACAGGTTAGGAGAATTAAGGCAATATCACCAAAGATGAACAAGTTCTCCCAATAAGTACTTAATGAAATGTATGGAGACTAGTGAGGAGAATTAGTATAATGATGCTGGGGTTTAAAGGGTAAATGGATAAATAATCAAACTCTATAGCTTGTAACTGAAGTATTAGAAACATTTATATATTTAAAAAAAACTTGGCCAGTTGGTAATTGTGTAAACCGAATTCGTGCAAATCAAATCAAGTTAGTGAAAGAATGTTAAAATGTCTTTACAACAGCCACCTGCAGGATTTGCACCAAGTAAAGTGAGTGCAAAGGAAGCAGCAGATAGCTACATATCCGTCTCGCATCGCAAGAGTTCCTCATGGTTAAGATGTGTAAATCAGAGGTAAAAACTTTGGGCAGTGTTCTTTGAGAGAACTGAAGGTTCCATGCAAAAATTGAAGCAATAATAATAATAATAATAATAATAATAATAATAATAATAAGGCCTAAAATTCGACATAAGAAGGTTATGGAAGCTTATTGGAAGTTTTTGGTTCTGGGAGCATTAAATTGAATTAACTGGAGCCAAAATACAAGGCCATTGGATAAAGACAGCAATTGTAAACAGCAAGCTGATGTACAAATGTATATGAGCAGGTTTCGACAAGAGTGTCATCTAAAGTGACTAGATTAGTGGCTGGAAGATAAAATTTGGCTAGTGTACAGAGGTGCCCAGATTGGAGTGCTTGCCTTTGGTAACTGCGCAAACATTCTGTGCATCTAGAGTCTGGTCCATTGATACTTGGGTTTCTTAAGGATGGTTCCTTCCAATACAAAGGTATTTTTGTGCAGTTTATGACTATGTGGGAAAAGCAGATCTTAACAATGGCTATCAGAATCCAAAAAGAAAATTGGGAGTAACCATGCATTTTCAGAGATAATTGAGCTTAAATATGGAAAGAAAATTCTAAACATTCTTTACATTTTGATGCTTTTTTTTTTAACTATGGTTGCTGAATTATCTCTGAAAAAAGCATGGTTACCCATAATTTTTCCTTTTCCCCATAGTCATAGCCTTTGCAAGAGTCCCTCTAACTAGGAACCACCGTTTCTAATAAAAAGTACAAAAAAGAACATAGTCATAACCTTTGCAAAAATCCCTATATTTATAAGGACCCAACATCCTTAATAAAAGTATCGGCATAAAAATGAACGGGTTGACTCCCAACAAAGACAAAAAACAAGGTCACAAGAGAGGCTGCAGCTGTAGGAGGGCTGGCTGTCATGGAGATCAAATAATAGAATATGACCTTATCATTATTTAGATGACATGTTTTAAGTCCCCCTTGCCCTGTCTATTATAAAGATATTAATAACAGCTGGTACCCTTCTTCTCCACTGTGATGGCACACCTTCCTTGAGACGAGCAATGGCTTTGAAAGCAGCAAGCCACTAGAAAAATACACAACCAGAACAATTATGTCAGCATCAATGAGGTGTATTGTCTCTCCCAGGCATTTTGGGGACAGAGGTGAATGGCGAGGCCACAGAAAGAGCTCAAGGCTGCTCACCATGTGGCTCCCCCCCCCCCCACACCACTCTCGCAGTATCAAGCTCTTTACTGTGGTGTCACTGATCTTCATCTACTTAAGAACACCTTGCATGCACTGGCTAATACATCTCACTCTGGATAGAGGAGTTCTAGATTTCTATGGTTTCACTGTTTCCTGGACAAACTGTATCATAAAATTAATTCAAAACAACAAATGAAAGTGAGTGATGCAAAATAAAACTCTATGTTTGAAAACTTACATGTTTAAAGGCCTTCTTTCCACTTTGTGGGATGAAAGAGAATCTGATTTTTGTATCTACACCTGCAAAAAAGAGCAGAAATATTAAAATTATAACGAAGTCTGCTCCACTTACAATCAAACACACTGATGACACAGACAAATATTTCAGGCCCTCTTTCCTCCACAGAGGCACCTATTAGTAAACAACAATGAAAAAATGGGAGTGGGGGGAGGATGCATGTTTTTCCCAGCATGCAGTAGTCAATTTACGACTGTACGAGGCCTCTGTGGCTGAGAGAGTTACTGGCCCTCTTCAAAATGAGTAAGCTATGCAAGCTACCAGAGTTCTCTCAATTTTTTTTTTTTGGGTGGGGGGTGGGGGGGGGGGTGGGGGTGGACCAGTCAGCCTGGCATTAAGCCATGTAGCCAAGTGTATCCTGGAATCAGCAGAAGTATGCACCTGGATGAACTATTATTGAAACAGTGATATTGCACATTGTGTGACAGTTAGTCAATCAGTCAGTCAGTCAGTCAGTCAGTTAGTTATTTTTATTACGACTATACGAATTATGTAGAAAATTATTGTAATTATATTATCTAGACATCGGGAGTGTATTTTTAAGAATCTGTAATTAGAAGATAGCTATGTGTCCCCAATTAGCACCCTCTTTTACAGGGAGCTAGATCACTTGAAATGTAAATAAAGCTATTACTTCTAGCATACCATCTCATTAGACAAGTAAACATTATATCACTGTGTTCAAAAGCTCAGGTTGAGTAGTTGTTGCTGCAAGGGACTGGAAAGTGTGGAGAGAGAGAATGCACAGCCCTATTCCATGGGGGGGGGGGGGGGATTGGAAAAAAGTCGATCAAGTCAGTTTATAGGGGGAGTGACGGGCATTTAACCATTCTATGAAGGAAACTATATATTTAAAGGATTCACAAAGAACTAAATTTGTATGAGATATTTGGTGCTGGAAAAGAGGGGTTGTAAGGCTCACACAGAATATTAATTTGTTGTGGCAATAAAACTGCCTGGTACTTTGTGCAGATAGTTGTGCTTAATATACGGCTATTTAAATTAACATTGTGGGAAAGCCTATGCAACAAGACTGCAAATTGATATGGGTAATATATTAATAAGTTACCGAACTTAGCTATGGTTTACCCCTACAGAAAATAAATCACCAAGACAAGTGTTTAGTGTACTTTCACCCATCTTTTGGCAGTGACAACTGTGAAATTACAACCGAATCATGAAAGATTTACAGACTGATACCCACAATACCTTTCAGTCCTGTGGCATAAGCTCAAGGCTTTAAAATCCAACAACTAAATATTGAAATAGCTGTATATGAAACATTAAGTCTGTCCCCTTGCGTAAAAAATATTTAACAATACAAAGATTGCAGAGTACATAAGAAAAAAAACTTGCATTTACACTGTAGCTTCAAAGATATTTTTTTTGTATAACAAAATAAATGTGTCTTATTATCCAGATGGTTTTATTCTTTACAGTACCAACATTATTAAAGCCAGAGTCAAAAAGTACACAAAAGTTAAGCCAGTTTTGCAGTCTGTATCATTACCACTATCATCACTTCAAAACTCTTTGGATACTTATGACAGTATTGCTCTTAATATTGTTAACATTTTATCATATCTGAGATTTTAAAATGTGCAATGATATTAGTTTTGTATGACATCTGAAAAACACACCAAGTCTTGCAAGAGTTTCAGAAAATTCCAACTTATGCTGTTAAACTTTTCTTTTACATCTGATCTACGCATGTAACATAAAGTTACGGCATATTCAGCTCATGGTTTGAGTAGAGAATTGCAGACAGTAACAAAGTCTAGTACATTGTATTGAGGCCAGAATATAAACTGTCTTAATATCACCAAATTCTCAAGAATCCTCCACACTGATAAGCTTAAGAGTGATACGGGACTGTCAAGTGGAAGACTTAGATGTTATCACCAGCATTTATCACAAATCTGTATGTTGCCTGATTTTCAAGTTTATGTATGGTTGGGTGATCACCAGTGATTAGATGAAAACGAAATAAGGGAGATGGCATCAGTGATTAAGAAATAAAGCAAGCTTTTTATAATTACAGTGATCTGAGATAATGCCTAATCAGAGGTTAACCAAGAGTTCAGTTTTACAATAGTGTGGAGGTTTTAATCAATATTTTAAGTTTGCAATCAACTGGTAATATAGAAGTGATGCCAATAACAGGAATTCAGGATGTATTAAAAGTTAATTTATCTGTCAGATTTGCCAGGTACATTAATTTATGCAATTTTCTTTTCTGTTTTTTAATCTGCACTTACACACAGCTGTCACTGCAGAAAAAGAATTGAAATAACAGACTGTGTGGTTGTATCAATCTCTGATCTACCAACATTGGTGCAATAATTTTTGTAATTACCACATGTAGCACCTAATCTTCAAGAAGACCACAGTGGTCTAGAAATGCTTCCATGCATTGCAATATGAAGACAAATGGTAACTTGACAGACATAATGACTTGAATGATGGTTTCATCAATGTCGGCATGACAAGTAGATTAATATGCTTGTCACCCACAATGTCACTAATTATAGATTTCAAATTAAAATTACTTCACACATGAAATGATACTTTTAGCAGAAAATTTTTCAAAAGGGTATTGTTGCTTCCCAGTGTAATTATCTTCCTTTAAATCTCAAATAACATCTTGCCATCTTTTCAGGGTGGTCATTTGGACATCCCAGGACTCATTCCATAAATAAAATATTTGCAATGATCTTCACGCTTTGATCTTACTATGCTTTAACTGTGCGTTCTACTCACACTAACAAAACTTCTGACAAACACAATGTGGAAATACTTTCATTTGAAGCCAGAAAACAGCAAAAAGTCTTTCGCTGAAAATATGAAAATTTCCACCCTTTGAAAAAACTGTGATTGACTTAGAAAAACTTAACACGTCGAGAAGATCGAAGTAAGAACTGTACGTGTCAGGAAATTTACATTACAATAGATTTTAGGAAGATTCGACGATTTATTTGTATCTTAGACCTACAGATGCGTTTGAACAAGTTTAAAATAATGGCACCAAACCGCACCTGCTTATGAAAACATATGAAACAATTTCCAAAGGTCTTTTACAAATAAGTCTAACTTACAATTCTGCTTCCCAATAAAGGCAAATCCACCTTTGGCTAAGCCAAATATCTTCCTTTGTGATGAAAATTGAGCAGTTACAGAAATTGTTGTGAATGCTATTGTCTCGCTTGCTAAAAATTGAGGACGAATTTAATTTGCCACAAAGAGGGGCCTTGTTTCCAGAAACGCACACCATTCAATTTTCGTTCTTTTTAATTCTTATTTTAAAAAGTAGCAAAAACAAACAAGGATTAACGAATAATGCTGGCACATTTGAAAAGTTATAAACCTCACAAAATTAGAGGAAGGGTACTCACGTCTTTTTAGCGACACTGCTTGAAGAATTGCTGTTAAAACATCGAAATTTCTTTGTAGTTTGTAAGCATGTTTGTCCCTTCTTTTCAGCTGCTTTACCAACTTGGTAGAAAGCATGGAAATTCTCGTCCGCATCTCCTTCGCCATGACTCGCAGTTCATCCGCGTCTGTATGTAAAACAAGCGAGAAAAAATATCAACAGTGCAATTAAAAAAATCACCACCTTGAAATACTTTTTAGTAAAATGCTGACTGTTTAACTCGACATTGAGGTTTATACGAACGAAAAGAATCTCTGTTTTCGCCGGAAAGCTACAGTACACTAGCTTATAAATCGAACATCACGCAAAATCGAGGAAGTGTCGCGCGTGTTATTCAAATCCAATTCCCGTCTCACTAAAAAATCACTAGCAAAACGCGTGCATTTTGCAAAACGAAAAAACGTCCGTTTGGTTTTCTCGTTTTCACATCAGAGAGCATGCAAAACATGGTAGTATTCCATGAACAACAAGATCAGTATTCGACCAATGAGTTCTTAATGATATTATACAACGAAATACGATCGTACTGTGCTTGTAATAGCCTACGTAAGCTTACCTTTCCCTTGTAGCTCGTTTCGCGTCCAGCTTTCCCCTCTCTCTTCAAGGTCGAAAGACCCACCATAAAAGCTTCCCGAAGTTGTCGAGCATTCAGTAACATTGTCACTGTCGACAGAGTCCCTGCTATGATACTGGTCATAAATTTCAAACAGAAGACAGTCAACAATCGAAGCTTTTTTCTCCGCATTAATCAGGTCGTTACGATGTTTCTCCGGATCATATCCATTCGTCAAACCCTCACTTTCATTTATACCAAAACTCCAGTCGGAGTCTTCACTTCTAGGACTTAAAGGACTACCATCGTAACTACTCTCTGTACTTAAACTTTCGCGTTCTGTGCTTCCTTGCCGCTCTAAATCCGAATCTTCATCCACTTGTTCTGTGTCCGCCATGTTGGTTCGTCCGCTGACATGGCTCATTTGAAATTCATTGATCGCGCGCACAAATATAACAGTTGTCGCTTTGTTTACAAAACAATGTCGGGATAAAAATATCCCAACACTCCCAAAGTGGAATTATTTTGCAAATTAATAAGAAATTAGCGTAAGTCGTAGCATCTTTTTACTTTTTTAGTGCAAGAAGAACTCAATTTCTACCCAAAACAGAAATAATCATTGACAGGATAAAAAATCCTTGTCCGTATTGTTCAGTTCTAAGATTTGACCTTTTCATCTCCAACCCACGACTATATCACTTCCTTTAGGGAAAACCAAGAAACAAAATATACTTATTTTGCGACCAAGAGAGTTTTTCTTCACTTGACTGATTTTGTTAAGAAAGTCTGGGCGAATTTCAGTTTCACGATATTTTTGGTAAAATGTTGATGTCAAAAGTTGCTAAGTGCTAAAAAGAAACTAAAAAAAAAAATTGTCAACAGAAATTAGTGCATGACATTGTGTGTGTTGCACCTTAAATTGGTGGGAATATGAAGATTTAGTTTTAAAATAAAATGGATTAAGGTAGCGTTGTAATTATAAGTAAGAAGGCAGAACGTTATTTTTATTTTTTTTTTCAACTCCAGAAAGATAGATTATTCTCTAATATTGTACTGGACTTCTGTTGTCATTTCATTGTTCACTCACTCTTTACAAATCAATGGTCAGACCATATCACGCCATGTCACT
Organism: Siderastrea radians; assembly: GCA_964017195.1. Lineage (NCBI taxonomy): Eukaryota > Metazoa > Cnidaria > Anthozoa > Scleractinia > Rhizangiidae > Siderastrea > Siderastrea radians. The sequence goes on from OZ024899.1 coordinate 38,062,049, forward strand.
GAAATTTTCATGTGATATTCAGTTGCCCGGAGACCACTTCCTTTATTAAAGGGCTGTTTCCGTACTACTTTAAAATATATAAGTAACACTTGAAATGTGCTATCCTTTGCATAAAAACTTCGTTTTTTCAAATAGGTAACTATGTCAGTCAGCTTGGAAAAGTAACGTTTTAGAAACGTTTATTTCATTTTTTCTCAGAGATAGAGGAAAGTCAGGAAAAGAAAGAGAAAGGGATCAGTACATGCACAAATTAATCGATACGGAGATATTGTTAACCGTAATTTATGAATACAGCATTCGATGGCGTACTCGCGCTCTGATTGGCTAAAACCCATGCTCTATCAGATTACAATGCCTGCTTTTGCCTTCTTTATTTGTTATTGAAAAATAAATTTCTCCACTGAGGCAAGGAAAGAAAACTGCTTTTTGGTCACCTAAAACATGTATAACCTCCCTATGAATTCCCTTGTCCCCAGTTTGACAAGATGCGAATTTTTGGTCGTTTTTAGTCTCAGCGTTGTCTAGATGGATTTCCGCTATCCGGCAAGACAGTTACAAACTCCAATGACTGGAGGACTTTTTCTCCTGTTTCACAGTGATTCATTTCTCTTGAGATCCCGTTCCATCCAATGCCTGCCCCCTTAAATTTTCGTTTCTTTCTCCCTTGTTTTGTGTTTTGACTATGTTGGCTGTCGTGAAGACTCGTAGCGTTGAAACGAGTTATAGCAGTTAGGAGGAAAATTCGGTCGGTTGATGACCCGTAAATTTTGTTCCTTAGAACTTTAGAACAAAACTTTCCAATGGTACTATTTTGGCAAACGAATTTGGGTGTATTCCTAGGGAAGAACTTTTAAAAAGCGCTGTTTTAATAGTAGCCAAAAGGTAGTATACAATGCACGTTAAGAATAAAGAAAACTACAACCGTGATCTCTGGTTTAACGTTCATGTAATCTGTACAAAACGTTACTTCCTTCCTGTTTTGGGAAGAGACGAAACGAGTAGATGCAGGAAGGAAATGACTTCCGTGTGCAAATTAGTGGTATTGCGTGATATTGCGACAACCTTTACCCGCGGACGGAGAGTACCAAAGAACAGAATGGTCAAACTTAGGGGGAGAGAAACGTCGCAAACACGTTGTACACTCGTCACGTCACGTTGCACTGCCAATCCTAAGAAAGTACGGCTCAGCAGCATCTGTTTGAATGGTCACACTTCATATGAAAATCAATACTCAAAACCACTAATCTGCTCATAGACGTCAATTTCCTTCCTGGGTTTAACAACATACTCGAAATTTAGAACCACAAGGTACAGTGTAATAAACAGTACCACACGAAAGTACTGCTCAGAAGCTTTCATTTGAATGGTCACACTCTAGGATTTCATCCACAGACTCAAAAGTTAGAACCACCTTGTACAGCACAATAAACAGCACCGCAGGAAAGTACTGTTCAGTAGCTTTCATTTGAATGGTCACACTTTAGGATTTCATTTAGATTCAAAAATTAGAACCACCTGAGTACCACAGGAAAGAACTGCTTAACAGCTTTCGAATCATTCGCCATAAAGTTTTCATCCACAGACTAGTGAGTAAAAACTACATTGCATCGAACAACATCCCCAAGACGTCCGATCGTTTCCAATTACCTGTTGACTGAGGACATTTTGACTTTTTACGTGAATAATCGCTTGAGTTATTTAATATTGATCATCGGCAACAGGAAACCCATAGGCGATAATGGACAATGAAAAAAAAAGTATCATGTGATGTACCTTGCGTTTGAGTCTGTTGACGAAATCCCCCCCGAGGGTTTTCTCTATAGCGGGCTATACGGGGAGACTCCGGCCGAAAGGGGTGCCTTTTTTGTGCTTGCAGTACCCTAAAGGGTGAGGAAATTTACTGTTTTAGCAAAAGTGTACGAAAGCTTGGAACCCTCGAGCGACTGAAATTCTGCGATGGTCTACAGTTTTTGACTTACTTTCGAGGTTTAAAAAAAAAAGCTGCAAATTTTAGCTCAAGGTATACAAAAGGGGTACTATTTTGATTCAAATTAGTATTGCAAAGTTAAGGGTCTGAACCTCGGGGGGGGGGGAGCTTCCCTGTGCGAAACTTTCCTGAGCGACCCCCCTCCCCCCTCCCGATGAAATCCTAAAGTATGACTATCCCAATGAAAGCTTATTGAGCATTATATTCACGTACAGCTGTCCATTGTGCTTTAGAAGAGGTTTCTTTGGGTTTTGAGTCCACGGATGATGTTCTATGTCTGAATATGCAAATAAAAGCTATTCCGTATTTTTAAGTGCGCTTATGCATGCAGGCGTACTTAACTAGAGCCGGCTCGTAAATCGCGAACACAGTCGTGGTTACGCCGCCAAGTTACTCGCACGAAAAACTCAATAAGTGAGTCTGCTCGCAGGCTATTATCACTGTAATTAAATAAAGGCTACAAGCCATCAGTTTATGGAATCAGAAAAAAAATATTTTGAGCTTTTCCTTCATGAAATAAATAGAGAACGTTCTTTCCCTGTTTCCATACATTATGGTAACATTTCTAAAGTTTGCATGTAGGAAGTCGAAAGAGAGTTCCAACTTCAACTACATTTATCGCTACTCTATGGAGACAGAAAACGATGTCTCTTTTTTTAATTAACGCAAGCTTTGATTGCTTAACTGGAAGATTTGAAGTGGAAAGTACTCGTGTATTACCTTCAGCAATGGTGAAATGTATTCGCGCGTTTGGAAGCGGTTACGTTTTCGCGCGCCCAGAATGCACCGGAAGAGTGGGATTAGCGCTCGTGCCAGTCCTTCTCCTTATCATATCTTGCTTGAGAGAATAACCGCTCGTTTCATCGCCCTATCTTTCCCCGCCCTGCTCGCGACTGTTGCACGTTTTCCGCTCTGGGTTTGATTGTCGGTGTGTTGGTTTGTTTTTCTCTTCGTGTGCTACTGGGCGGCACTGCAAATTCTAATTCACATTGGTTTAATTAGCGTTTGTTTGGATGAGCCATGTTCGACTACATCGGGTGCACCTTCACAAACAAGAGACACCAAACCAAATTTGTAAAAAAGATCTCGCACTTTATTTGTTCTCTTAAAGTAGGCTTTCTTGGTTTAATTGCCGAACGTTATAGACAAAACACATCGAACTCGCACACTGAAACGTAGAAATCGTATGTCATATGCAAGCAAGAAATTACAAGCTTGAATAATTACTTGGAAGACAAACCATAACGTATTCCCACTATGAGCTAAAATTAACCAATAACGTCCAGCCTCGATCAGGAAACGAGGCTAAACACCTCTCCCTTAAAAGTCACCTCTTCTAAAACTGATCACGTGATTTCACCCCAGGTGAAAGAAAGATAAGAAAATATTAACGGGATAAACATCCGGAAAACGGTTGTAAATCGTCGCTACAGAGGATTCCTGTGTATAAAGCTTAAAGCTGAAAACTTAACGGTGTCGCTGTCAGTTTATATAAGGAAGCAATTTCAAATAATTTTAATTTAGTTTCACGGTGGGCTTACACTTCTAGTGCGCACCAACATGCATGCAGCAGCCATGAGCAACATGGTCTTGTTCTGTTTACACGAGATACACGTCACAGCGAGTGTAGGGAGAACACAATCACAACAAGTGGACACACCAGAAAACGTCGCGCGAATTGTTCCAGCGACATGTAGCAGCCACACGTACAAGTTAACACTTTTACCTGCGCAACACAATTTTTGTGGGGGGGAAATGCGCCTGTGACATTCTTTTATTACAAAGACAACACCTGGATCTTTAGAAAAGTTATCAACTTCCTAAAACAAATTTTCCTGTTAAAAAAGCCTCTTTCCCACCATCTCCATTGTGCGACTTCTCTTCTCGTTGAATTTGGCCCTATAGCCGAATCAGAACGCACAATTCCTCATATCCAAGGGATGTTTATATATAACAACAGCTGTTATAACCCAGCCATTAATCTTCGCGCGCGCTCATTGGATGAAACGCATCACGTGGTACAAAATCGGACGGCGGCTCTCAGGAGATACCCGCCGCCCGATTTTATTGACAAGACAAAGAACAAGAAAGGAAGTCACTTTTTCGGTTTTTAACATTTCAGATCTAATCACATTGTAATAAAATCGAGTAAACTAACCAACTTGGATCTGATGAGCTGCAAATGTGCTGTGTCTTCCTCCCTGTCTGTTTTCTCTTCACAACAATAAAGTACGCGTGTTGTAGAAATTGATCGGAGGGTTACAAGGCCTTTTTTTCTAGCTTGATGGTATATCGGAGGATAATGCCCTTAGCTGAAAGACTGTCCTCAAAACTTCGCAGTTGCCATCGAAGCTTCGCTTCTCAGCCAAATGTTCATTTGTCGGACAATTCTTCAGCCTCAGTCATTATCCTCCGATATACCAGCCACCGGAAGGGGTTTATTTACAAAATATCATATCAGGGCGCACATTTACTGGTATCCAGGACTCACTAGATAGCAATTATTCCCTGACGAGCGGGCGTTGGATATGAGGTGATAAACAACCACGCACCTGTTGGTTTATTGGTTATAATTACCTCATATCCAACAAGCGTGAGTGAAATAATTGTTATATTTCATAAATTCTCAAATTCGGTAAACTTTGCTGAATTTTTGTGCCATATTTTTGGAAAAACTCCACACAGCGACGAAAACTAAGAACGCCACGGCCCCTGGCATGGCATCCAATTTCCTAATAAGGGCCCGAAAGGAAGGGCCGGGTTATTCGCTGATATCCTGTGAGCGATGAACCAATGAGAATGCTAGAAATTCAATAACTGAGATTGAGAATTGTACCACGTGATGTGTTTCATCCAATGAGTGCACACTAAAATTAATCGGTGGGTTATAATTGTTGATAACCATGAGCGACGAAGCAATAAGAAAGCTAGAAATTCAATAACCCAGATTCGAGAGTACGATAAATAATGGTAATCTACCCCGTAAATCCCTTCACAGCGAGCCCAAGCAGTGCTTTTAATATAAAAGCTCTTTGTGATCTTCACGGCAGCATAACGGCAAGTTACACATAACATAAAATTCAGTAAAATAAATAGAAATAAACAAGTGGTACGTGTCTAAACTTCTTCCACGCTACATGTAAAGATAAATTTGTGTAATTTCGACGGAATGTACATTTTGAAATATGGTCGAGGTGAAAAAGACTGATGTTGCATGCGGTCGCCACGAGGATTAGACAACCGATGCCTTCCTTGTTACTATGCATAGATTAGGAACACATTTGCTTGGTTTCCCTGCGATCCCATTTAGTAAATTTTCCTAGAGTCGCCCGTGTTCTAAATACTTTGCATACAAGACATCTAAATACTTAACACAGAGGACATTCCAAGCACTTCCTTTGAGGAAAACCGCACATTTCTGGTGAGTTTACCCATTAAAGCCGTTTAAAATGTCGCCAAGAGCAAGGTACATTTGACTAAAATTAAAAGAACTTGCCAATGCTGATAAGTACTCAAATCGTTCTCAGCTCAAGATATGCCTCAACGCCATCCCCAGTTGTCTATATAATCAAGGAAAAACCTCAGAGATCTAAGAAAACTGCAGGCCAGCTTTCCACGATGAAGTTACTCCGTTTTCGTCTGCTGGGCAGCAAAAGGATCATCGCGGGCTCAGTTCAATCAATTCTCAAACTTTTCCAGAATCCACTGAGCAGCAGAAGATCACCAGGGACTCAGTTTCATCGATCTTCGCAAACACCGAAAAAATAAGCTTGCTTGAAAGGTTTGTTAGAACGAACAATAAAAAGCTTTTGAGATAAAAAGGACTGCGTACAGTTCGAACTGGTACCAGCCACTGTTATCGGTGTTTCTTTAAAAGGTTCTGTACAGAGAAGTGAAGTTTTATGGCGGGTCCAAGCGTCACTCCAAGGCACTTGTGAATCTCGTCCAAAGACAGCAACGTTAAGGCTCGACCATCGATTTCCTGAGAAAAAGAGAAAGGCAGTTTATAAGTCTTTTATTTTCTAACAACACCAAGCCAATTAACACACTGAAAACAAAGATGAACAGATGAAAGTCATGAACAGACTCAAAATGTAGAACCACCTTGTACAGTATATTAAACAGTACCACAGGAAAGTACTACTCAGTAGCTTTCATTTGAATGGTCACACTTTAGGATTTCATCCACAGACTCAAAAAGTTAGAACCACCTTGTACAGCATAATAAACAGTACCACAGAAAAGTACTGCTCAGTAGCTTTCATTTGAATGGTCACACTTTAGGATTTTGTCCAGACTCAAAAGTTAGAACCACCTTGTACAGCATAATAAACAGCACCACAGGAAAGTACTGCTCAGTAGTTTTCATTTAAATTGTCACGCTTAAGGATTTCATCCACGGAGTGAAACGGTAAAACCACCTGATACAGTATTTAAAACAAAAAAAAAACACTACCACAGGAAACACAGCTTTTATCTAATGGTTCGGTAGGATTTAGAACTAAAGTTCTAAGCTGTGCCGCCATCATTACGAGCTCGTCTCACAATAAGTCCCAAGACAAGTTGCGTAAAGGACGTGTAACAGCGAAAAATAGAGAAATTTCTCCTATCCGTGAAACAAAACAAAACCACGAGATGCAACACTCACCTGTCTCATAAAGTCGTCCGCAAATCTGTGGCAGTCTGTTGTCTTGATGTAATCCACAACTTCGCTGACGCTCCACTTGGTGATGTGTTTTCCTATCCGCGAGGCTGCAACACTCGGGGATTCTGATCTAGGAGGCTCGGGAGGTGAACTGTTCGTTACAGGTATAGATTGCAGAAGATGACTCGGACCCGAGGGTTTATTGTTTATACTAGCAACAGTTGCCCCCTTCACGGGATTGCTCGCGGGTTTGTTTACATGAGTAGTGTCCATCACGGGATTGCTCGCGGGTTTGTTTTCAAGAGAAGTGCCCTTCACGGGATGGCTTGCGGGTTGGCTGACGTCTTTTTTGACTACACTTTTAGGAATAACGGGTTTGCTGCTTTCTTGCGGGGCGGGCTTGATTGGCGTAGACGTGGGTTCGCTGTGTTTTCGAGGAGATTCATGTGGTTTAGTTAGGGGAACTGAAAAATCAACAACAAAAAAAAATAATTATTACCAATCAGGAAATGCTTTTTCCCGGCCTTTGAATAGTTGCATTGTGTCTCCATGGTAATATTTTCCCAATCAGCCTCAAAAGAAATCAGTGGAAACTGATAGTGTGTGACTTGCTTAGCCGCAAAAGGGAAGGGGGGAGGCGGTTGTTTTTGAGATGGAAGGGGCTTAACAGTCAAAATGTCACAAAAGTTACAAATACAGCATGTTTAAAAAGAATAAAAGAAAGCAATGTCGTTAACAGGTTGTTGAAAAAAATAAACAGGACTTTCGTTACTTTTAGGGGATCCTGGGAAATGCAATCATTCGCTATCATTCCGCGATTCAGTGATCGCAATCATTCTGTGACTCACACATACATACAAACATTATTTATACACGAAAAAACAAAGCTTACAGCTTGTGGGGTCGTGTACGAACTAAAAATAGAACAAAATGATTAAAAACTCGCGATCACCCCAGTCATTTAGTTGACACGTGATCATTAGCAACAAATTTCACGGGAAATATATTTATGCTTTTATGTATTGCAATAAATTTTTAAGATTTGTTAAATTTAGATCTTGCTTGGAACTAACAGTTTAGTTCCGGATACGATTTCTTGATCGTTTGGCTACAACCGAACTAAACAACATTTGTCACGTGGTAAAACGAAATTTCATTTCTCGTTTAAGAAGGACACGTCGAAACATCTTTGGTATAATGACTGTTTGGAGGTTTCGAAAGCGTGAGCTTGTTAAGCTGCTTTCGATTTGTATATTTTTTCCAGAACAAAATGTAACGCACCTACGTCTGAAGCAACCGCCTCCTTTCCATTCCAAATTATCTTCCTTTTGCGGAAGGAAAAGAACTTACTCAATTTTCCAGTTATTGGTATTCCATGTTTTAAATTAGCAATTACTTTCCACCGTGAGAGGAATTCATCTCAAAGCGACACTGATTATAAAGAAAAGAGCACTCTTTGAATGGCAACGAAACAGTTTATGACAACATAAACTCGTCTGATTGTCTGAGTGTCAACTGATCACTTACCCTCAGCTAATAGCTTTTGACGGTCAATACAATACAATACAGTACAATACACTTTATTTAACGAGGGTGAACATATTAACCTTTCACAGTTTTCTAACATATGGCCCTCAAAATAAACATTAAACATTACAAAATAACAGATAATCAAAGCTAAACTATAAGTAAGAGAAGTAATAAGCTAAGAAACACTTAGTACCTATAGACTATTCAAAGGTGTCTCCAGGGATTTATACGATTTGTATGTCTTTTGATCACAATTCTTCAAGACATTAACCTTGTTTGTTTAACAGATTAAAACATAACAATCTAGGCCGGTTTTAAAACTAGAAACCGGATACAGTTACAAAACAGGATGCAGTTTTCTTGCACTACGTTTTTTAAATCTGTTAAACGTACATTTTGCTTGGAACGAACAGTTTAATTCCAGAAAAGATTTCTAGATAGCGTGACTATGACCCGGCCGAACTTAACAAAACCTATCGCGTGATAAAACGAAATTTCATTTTTTTTTAAGTACACGCCAAAGCATCTTTGGTATTTCTAAAAATAACTGTTTCGAGGTCTTGAAAACTTGCTTTCGATTTGTATATACTAGAAAGCAGGATGCAGGCAGTTTTCTTGATCTGTAGCTTTGTTTCCATTGGCGACCCGGTTGACCAAGGGCGCCGCTTCGTCACGTGATGGAGAAGGCATCTGTCATAAAGATATCCGACGTGATCTTCCTACAGATCGACCATTCCTGTGACCTCTTTGCACAAGTTTACTGAATGAAAAGACAGATGGCCTCTTCTAACAGCTGCTGCTCTGTTCTCTTACGAGTGCTTTTTCGTTCAATACGACGAAAACTTTCCAACGCATATGGCTCTATAAGGTGCCAATGTCAGAAATGCTATCGTCGATTGAAGAATGAAGAGAAACTGACAGGTGAACCTTATATGTATGTATGTAGCAAAGAACGCTACAAAAAATAGTGTATTCGGCACAAATGATTGTAAATCCTTGTTACCGGGGTTGTTAACATGAGCAATGCAAAGGCAATCACAAGAGTTGTATGCAAGGGAGCAAACATCAGCAATTAAAGATTGAAAATTTTCTGCAACGTAATCATAACATGCAGCCGCACGGGAAAGAAAAACGAACTGTTATATCAAATTAAACGCTACGTGACCTACGTGTTGGCAATACTGCCTTCTTCACACTACAACTGCACGCACAAACAAGACTGTGTAGTTTTAGTTGACAAGTTAGTTTGGTTGATAGGTTAAAGGCACGTGGTTCCCGAAAAAGGCAACGCAAATTGCCAAAAAAGTCGGTAGCTCAACCCAAAAAGCGTCTTAACTCACAAAACATGTTTCATTTAGTTGATGGTATCTGCCCCAGTTCAACCTGTGCACTGCAACATTTGAACAAGTTTGATCAGTAAAATTTGATCTTCTGGACGAGTTGAAGTGTGAAAAGAAGGACAGCTACCCTTATGCTTTATGGCTTGCTTCGCATACTAAGAACAGGGCTCATTGTTGTAAGACTTCTCATCTTCACGTAACAGGGAGGACACCGCACAGATAGCGACAGCACTCGACTTCAACCACTTCGGTGGCTGGTGTTTGAATCCTGGACGGGCATTAAGGGCTGAGTTTGTGTTACAATTTCTTCCTTAATTCGATAGCCCTTCAGGTTTCAGTAATCTAATTTTCCCCATTCAAATTCGACATGGAAACAGTAGACAGCAATTCCAATTTAGGCGATTTCATAGTAATACGAAGTAACGATAAATAGTCTAGGAATAACCTTTCGTACATACACGCACAACTCTTACGTTTTGTTCAGAATGATGAGTTATTTATTGTGCAAGAAGTCTCCTCAAAAGCACGTATTCTTGTCACAGAGGAGCTGAACTTGAGAAGTTGCTTAAATTTCTCTACAGTCGCAATCCAGTGTACTGAAGGGAACGAAGGTCCTACTAGCGGATTCTCAGCAAACAAAGCCATCGAGCATACTTGGTATGGAATAAGACAGCCTAGAGAAAATCCTGGAGAGAAAATACAGCACATCCACTGCAAGAATGAGGCTGGGCACGGTAATATGGATATCTATTCCGCGGAACACTGAGCGACAACGTCTAATAATTGTTTATAGACTTTGCTGAAAGAATGCAGAATATAAACGACGTAACTTGAACAAATAGAGATATTGAATTGACAAAAACAGTTCTGAACAGCTTGACCGATGTTCTCAATTATGTGGCAATGAGAAAACAAAATGCTAACCATTGTACGAATCGTTTTCCGCTTTAAGAACGTTTATCTACGTTCACTTTAAAAGCTTATAGAGCAAAATAGTTGGTTATTATAAACAGGATTACTTGACAAAAATAGTCTCACTGGTAAAATATCAGTTATGTTCCAGAAGTTTCGGGTCTTGCCCCTCTTCAGTAGTTTATGGGCATAACCGTAAACATATAACCCCAAAGAAAGTGAAGTAAAGCGGCTTTAAGTGAAGAAAAACACAAAGAAAATTTTAAAAAGCGCGTATTTTGGCCTTCTGGGTTGTGTATCTACCGCGTGATAATAAGACGAAAGCCCAAATAAAACCTCTGGATACAACTCAGTTTATTTAGACCAATACGACTGCATGTTATATTTTGTTTGTTTGATTGTTACTCTGTTACCTGAAATATCGTCTGACAAGTAAAATCTCATTTATGTTCTAGAAAATTCGGGTCTTGCCCTTCTTCAGTGGTTTATGGGCATAATCATAGACAAATAACCCTAAGAAAGTAAAGCAAAGCCGCTTTACTAAAGAAAAACAACAAAGCGTGCATTTTGGCCTTCTGCGTTGCGTAAATCAAATTTTGGATACAACTCTGTTTATTTACACCTATACTAATGTTCTGTTATGTTTTGGCTGTCTGACTGTTTGGTTGTTACTCTGTTACCTGTAAGATCGGGTTTTAATCTTTCTGGGAGAATGCCATCGGATAACGGCTAGAAAACCAAGATTTTTTGCCATCCTTTTTATTCTGAACTAGTCGAAGGTGAGCGCCCGAGGAAAACAAGCCGTTGGCCGGTTTCATGCATGCTGGCTCACGCTGATGTACTTAACACCAATTAGGGCTGTTTATAATACGTTATCATAATGCATCCATTACATTCAGCACATGAAGAGTTCAGCCTATTTTCAGAAATTCTGTAGCGATTTCATTCGTGCACAAGTTTTGCGTAATTATCCACTTGAAGAAAAATTTTAACCAAAAAAGCACCAATAAGAAAAGCAATATTTCAAAGATTTCAATTGCATGATTAGCCAAGGCACACAACGACAAAATACTTAAAATAAGATTTTCGGCTTTCCCAGATCGTTTTAGCGCCTTAGAAGAAAGATACTTGTGCACGTAAGCTAACACAGTTTAACCTGCTTAGATTGTAAGGTGAAAATGTCAGTCCAAGGAAATTCTACGAAAAGGAATCTAATCCGTCTAATTTCCAAGCCGTGCTGTTGGCTTACTGAAAATGCAAGCTGACCTTATTAAACACTGTAAACAACATTTTTGCCCATCGGAAAACAAAGAGAATTAATCGTCATCTGCTATGAAAGTTCGGGGTGATATTTCACCAAAGAAAACTCTAGTTTTTCATCACAATTAAATCCGAAATATATTAGACGATCAAGGTTTCCGAACAGGCATTCCGCCCAAACAAACCGCTGGTGGTCCTGTTTGGTTTGATTACTTAGGACTTTGACTCAATGTTTTCGTTTGCGAAGGGCGTGAAAGGGAATTAAAATGATCATTATTTTTGTTCTCCGGTTAGGGAGAAATAAGTGACTAATGACTGCAACGCTGCAAATGTTTAAACACATTGTTTTCTAAACTGCTTTACTAAGCAGTAATCGCTTTACAAGTACGGTAGCTGAATTTAAATATAAATTCAGGGGAAGAAACCAGCGCTATTAAAGACCTATTTAAAACAGCCGATTGTAACGATTCGCCACGTAAAGTAAACAAGTACTCCCGAAAATAATAACTTGTTCCCTTGTATTTCAATCAATTAAATTCTGCAAATCGTCATCGCTCACTCAAACTCGAGACATTTGTACTGGAAGACAAAACCGCCCATCTAATTTACAGCAAAAGCTGAATGCTTTTAAAGGTAAATATTAAAAAATTAGAATTAAATTAATAAATCTTAAATATAACGAAATAGAGAAGGAGGAGGAGGAGAAAGAGGAGGTGGAATCCTAATAAGAGTAATAAGAACAACAAAAACTCCCTAATAACTTCTCTTAAAATAAATGCGAACCCACTCATCAAGGAGGTTCCCTTCGCTATCTTGAGCGCAATTCATTGTCATTTTGTTCTCTTTATAAATTCATGAGCTGTTCAGTGAAAAACACGGATGGAGACGGAGGTTTGACGCATTCTATGGCTTCTATTAAAATACGCCAAAGGCCCATTCGTTACTGACGATTAGGGACCGTTCATTTTTTCTGAGGTGGGGGGGGGGGGGGGGGCTGGTGGGATTTGAGGGGGAAACATGCAAAAAAATATGGCTTCAAAGGGGGGGCCAGCCAAAAAAATATCGTGTGTAAAGGGGGGTCAGAAGGCCAGAAGGCCAAAAATTGCGTTTCTAAGGTTCTGAAAATTCAGATTTTCCCGGGGGAGAATGCCCCCGGACCCCCTACTTTACTATACACCTAACGACAACTCTACCTCACCAACTGTTTCATTACAAAATACAGCCAGGAGAATGTGAAATTCTTTTTTGGCCTCCGCTGGACTGATTCTTAAACAACTGAACGACTGATAACAGTGTCCAAAATAATGCTTTAAATCGGCATGAATTTTCTGTTTATGTACTTCAGAATGCAGCAAATTGCATTAGAGCATCTCTACATTTTCAAAACTTTCCAGGGGAAGATACCCCTGGAACCCCTACCAGAAAATTACTTTTAGTGCTTGTCAATAAAGACGTTTACTCCTGTAGGACTCGAGCGTTAAAATTGACTGTTTAATTTAAGGTTGATAAGTTTTAGATTTACTTTATCACTTTTTCTTTTGTCTCAAATATTTAGGACTACATGGGGGGGGGGGCAGGTAAAAAATTTCTAATGTAGAGGGGGGGTCATTATATTTTGTAGGTACTACCAATCAAATCCCACCAGCCCCCCCCCCCGCCCCCCCCCCATCCCATAAAAAATGAACGGTCCCTTAGAGCTAACTTCAAATTCTGTTTTGTCGAGTGCGATATACGATGCACAGGTCAATAGCTGTGTACGCTTGGTTAAGTTTATTACTAGTCGTAGGCAGACAAAGCCTGTTCCGAAGTTCTATATCATAGAGTTTCCAGGAGTTAACATGGCAGCGTCATCTCCCGGGCTTCCTCGTGAGAAGGGACCAGGAGTACTGAAGACTATGTGCGTGAATGCCATGCCATTCCACCCCTTGCCGTCTAGGGATGTGCTCACAACCGGATAGCTTTCCTGCGGGGAAGAAAACCATACCGGAGAAGCTTTCTGTCCACGTTGCTCTAAGTATTTTGTGAAAAGCTTAAAAGGTTTGCGCCCCATATAAAGGTTCTTTTTACAGCGCAAAACTTATACGGTGTTGCGTGGACAACTATACCGTTTTTTGCCGTTTATGTTCACATTGTATCGAATCAGGGTTATGGGCTGCTGATCGAATAGATTTCTATGCCAGTACAAAATTCGATCTGACATTTCATAGTGTGAACGTAGACAGTGAAATATAACATACCTTTGACAGTATCGCAATGTGAACACTGCGCTACTCTGTTCAGACTGATAAGATTCTCACACAGGGACAGCTTGGTCTTCAGAGTCTACAGAGGAACATTAAAAAAGAAAAGCAATTTAACGCAATCGAATCTCCAATTAAGGTCAAGTTAGTAACTCTTATAGGGTCGTTCTTAATTGAGCTTCGTATAGACCAAGCAAAACTAAAGTAAACCAAAGTCATGTAAATACCCTGACCAATCAGGCAGATGCAAACAAACCAATGAACCAATCAGAACTCGAAGCAAATTTTTACAATAACTGAGCGAATTCTCGCACGCTGATTGGCTAATTTTTATTGTCAATAAGAGTACAGACGGATAAAACACGTAAAGCTGACGCAATCATCAAAAGTTTTGTGAAACTTTTCAGCGCTGCATTCTTGATGAGGCGAGAATTGTACCACAAATCTAGTTGTCTTCAATGAGGAAATCATCTAAAATTTTTTGGTTAAAACTGAACAAACCATTGCAACCTTAGAGCGAAAAGATAAGGATGTTTATTGTGGATTCAGACCTGAAAATCGACGGTGAGCGGGAATTTTGTGCTGTCGATGAAATTAAGCTATTCTGTGTTTTAACGGATTATTTTGTGAGCAGTTTTCTCTGGATTAAAGGTTAGTTGAGCAATTCGAATTTGCCCTTGTATTTCTGGCCTATTTTTACTAAAGTTTTAATTTACGAGGCTGTGATTCCCCGAACTGCAGCGATGAAATTCAGATCCTGCGGCAATCGCATCTTCCATTGACTCTAGATAGCATTTCTTTCCTTCGTTTGAAAATCAGTTTTGGCTTTTTGTTATTTTAAAAAACAAATTGACGTCAGTTTTTATGCGTCTGTCCTCTTACTGATGATAAATTTCGTCATAACATTGTCAAAGTTTGTTGTAGATCTACAACGCTTTGACAATGTTATGACGAAATTTATCATCAATAAGAGGACAGACGCATAAAAAACTGACGTCAATTTGTTAAACGTAAAACCGGCGTCAAGCGCGGGAAAATGCATGCGTCAAAGTCGCGATTGGTTTTGGTTTTAACTTCTGATTGGTTGAGAAAGTGGCGCGAATTGCTTCAACCAATCACACGGCGTAATAAAGCAAAACCGAAGCGAACACAAATTACGTTCGACACCCAATTGAAACTGCTCTAAGCGCTGTTTATAACTCTCGAGTGCTCTCTCATCCACTCTTAACAAGCTTGTTTCAGTTTTGATCCAAATTTTTATAAAACCGTGGATTGCAAACCCTCTCTGTCGTTTGATCTCGAACTCTACTGCATTCTACTCGATGCGTGTAGTCTTAGGACTCTCATGCATTATCACTGTCCTATCCCTTTAAGCCCCAGCGTTATTATACAAATTCTCCTTACTAGTTTCCTTATATTTTGTTGATTACTAATTGAGAAAACTTGTTTAAACATCAAGGCAATTCATCTTCGGTGGCCAACTCCTTAATTCTCATGACCTGTATGTGCTTTGATACAAATATGTTTAGGAGAAATTTGATGCTGATCACTGTCGGGGCTTAAAGGGTAAACTGTCATCAACTCTAGTTCTCGAGTGATTCCGATATACGAGTCTCCTTACTGAAACTCAACACAAGCCCGTTCACAGATCTTCAGTGTCCTCCTAAGATCGTCGACCGCGCTAACGAAATAAAAACGTCAGGGTATTTAAAGGGGTTACAAAAGCTGAAAGACATTTTGGAATCAAAGAAAACCCGAATATAATGGTTGTGTCTGGTTAAAATTTACACTACTACTAAAAACAAAACTGGGCCAATTTCTTAATTTTTTTTTCCTCGCTAAAACCCTACTATAATTTGTTCTCCCTTTCAGAGAATCACTTCAGATCCACTTCTTACGGTTCTGATGCAGAAAAAGGCGCTTGTTTTTACTTTCAGGACAGTTATAACCCAAGAACGTAGAACCCCAACTGACGTAAGCGTGGCCAAGGAGTTGAACTGGGTCTAACGAGAACAACTCCAGCGGGGCTTGGACCCGGGATCTTCGGATTTAAATCCGGTACCCTGACCAGATGTCTACAGCCACAGGCGCACCATCCTCTGTTTGGCTGTGCGTTTATAATGGCTGTATCCGTTTATCAAACTAGCAAAACTAAAGCCTGACGAAATTGAAATAAAAACTTCTAAAATTGCTGCCATGTTGTTTTGTTAGTGTTTCTGTGTTAATTTGGTGAATTTAGGATTGCGAAAGCGATGTTTAAAAAAAATCAAGTCCGAACGTTATTTTGAAAACATCGTTTCCGTGAGACTTAAATCGTCAAAATAAACACTGAAACACAAAGCAAAACAACATGGTACCAATTTTATGAGTTTTCATTTCATTTTCCTCACTTTTGTAAAGCCTAAATTTCGGCTTACTTATTCTGGTTTGACAACCGACGCAGTCTTTAAAAATGCACAGCTCACCACACAAACAGAGGATGGTAGGCCTGTGGTACAGCCTTCTCAAAACTGGCTCACCTTTATAATGGAAGAGATGGTCATTTTATTGGTCTCAGAGGCAAGAAGCTTGAGGACTTGTTTGGACGAGTTTGCACTGAGCACAATCTGCTCAACAAGCTGTCTAAGCACCATGTTTGGTACAGCGGGGCCAATTATAGACGGCATACGGGCAAGTTTGGACGGCTCTAGAAACGGACCAGGTTCACAAGATTTCTTCACGTAAATACACACTCCTAAAAAAGGAGAGATAAAAAACTCTTTAATGTGTTCTTAACATGGAGGATTAAACTTTTTTAAGGGCTCGTCATCTATTTTTAGGATTACTTTAGTATGGTGGAATTGAGGAATTCCAAAATGGTGGATTTGACTGAAAAAAAAGGTCAACTGTATTACCATCATGTAACATGCTTGTGTGTGACTTCCGTGAGGTTTTAGGAGTTAACTGTTAAGATCTGTTGCTCACAACTCACCATGAATTGCATCAAACATGACTGTATGTATACATACCTGGACCATCCTTTTTGGACGGAGTTTTTTCCTTGGTGACTGCCACATCATCATCCTCAGTCAAATCAATCACAGCTTCGACCTTCTTCTTTTCCTGATCACTGCCATCTTCATCTTCATCCTCATCTTCGTTCCCATAATTCTTAGGGGTAAGAGTAGAAGCCCGCAACTCGTACTTCCCTTTAGGAGTGATAGGGACCTTTTTCTCAGGTACCTCATTTTTAGGCCCCTCGCTTTTGGGCCTCTCGAGTTTCTCTTCTTTGCTCACAGCGGCCTCCATTTTGACCATTTTTTCAGTGTTTTTGGTAACGATGGGACTGTGCGAGTGATTTGTATCTTGTGCTACCGTTACACTGACTGCATTTAGTACAACTGGTGTTGTGTTCTCAGAAGTTACTGAAGAGTTTGCGGTACTAGAATTGTTTTCTGTGTCCGAAGAAATACTTGAAGAGTTTGAAGTGTTTGCGACGCTTGAATCAGACGCCTTTTTCGTGAGTTCTCTTTGTCTTGTTGCCCTGAAAGAGAACAAACGAGGCTTTTCATTGCCCAGCCACTACAAACGAAATTTATTTTGGGATCCTTTTGTGCGGCACTATCCAGCCCTATTTCTTACCCCAGGAAAAGGAACGAATTCAAGTCAGTCAAAGTTTCTGTAGCACAGCAAAATCAGGACGCTTAGCACATTTATTAGACTTTGTGATCTTTGCAGTGCATGGATCATCCAAATTCTAATAATTAAATTTTGACCCACTCAGACGTGGCTTATGGAGACCCTCTAATAACCTCGATTCAGCCTAAACCAGGTATAACTTAGACTTTGTAATTTCGTAAGCAATCGGCCCCTATAGGGTGCCTCCCCGCACTCTACGGGGGAGACGGCTACGTAGTAGCCTATGTGTAGCCGTACCCTCCCCCGTTCGTTTTCTCCTCGGAGGGGTGGGGAGGGGAGGGTACGGCAACGTCTAGGCTACCGCGTAGGAGACCACTCCTAGGGTTTTCCTCGCTTGTTTATCAGTGATTCCATATTTCTGTTGAACACTGTCAGTTGGTTTGTTTGACGTTGCCTTTTGCGCTTTGTCGCTACCTTGAGCCACATCAAGGTACGCCTTCTATATCTTATTACGTCTGTCTTTCTGCTGTTAAGATTTCGGTATTGTACTTGTTTCAGTTTGTACAGTTCCACGTAGCATTGAGTTTTGCTTGTTTACGCTAGATTTCCATCTACTGTTTTGTACTTCGAACCTTTCATCTACATCAACTGCGAATCTACTAAATGAAAATAACGCTTTGGAATGAACCAGTGTTTGAAGATCATTTGTGTTTTGTGTCTTCGAGTCCGACTCCTATGACTTGACACTCGACAAGTTAAAAACATATATGTGGGACACTCGACAAGTTAAAATTATATATGTGGGTCCAATACCTTAATGAAGATAGGCGTCTATTTTCCTCAGGAGGTCCTAACAGTATAACAAGAAAGTACACAGTAAAAAAAAGTTACAAGTTTAAGGGCAACTTTGCCTTTAATAATTATTGAATGGGCCTAACAAAGAGCTGCTGTAACGCCCAAAACGTCACCTTTGGAACGCCTTGAGTGTAAACTTTGAAACATATTTAGAGCAACATCAAAGAAACAATAATATTATCTAAATAGAAAAACCAAAAATCTACTTTTTAATAAGACCTACACCGATACTACATTTTAACCCTTTAAGAACCAATATCAACATGTATATTCTCCTTACTGTTCTCCATACATTTCTTATGGTACTAGTTGGGAGAATTTGCTCACGAAAGTGATGTTGTGGTTGCTTTGCTTTTGCTTCACTACACTCTCTGATTGGATAAAAAAGCTCGCACCACTTTCTCAACCAATCAGAGGTTAAACCCAAACCAATGGTGATCTGTCGCACGCGATTTCCCGCGCTTGACGCTAGTTACTTGTATTTGCATTGATTTCTGATTGGTTCATTCTGTCTTTTTCCTTCTGTGTTGATGGGTGAGAGTAATTACTTTGGTTATGGTTTTTACGACACTCATTTAAGCGGTCGCTATTAGACAGTTACCCTCAGTTGAGTGGTCAGTTCTCAAAGTCCCAAAACTGTTCGCCTTGATTTTCTGAAATGTGACCTCTATTGGGTAGTCAACTCTATTAAAGCTGGTTGGCTGGGGTAATTACTTTGATTTTGGTTTCAAGACACTGCATCGAAAAGCGCTCAAAGCTCATGCTATTACTGTAAAGGTCGTCTAAATGCTTCATGGAGTCATACCGTGAGATAACAAGTCAACCACACACATTTATACAACGGATCGGAGAGCACATCAAATATCCCGTATATTGGGCCCGTTCCTACCTCATATACGACCAACTGAATTATAACAATTCATGTATGTAACACAGAATATAACAATTACTTACGTTGTATCCTTGGTGTACGAAGCGGGTGTCCATTCATACTACACCACCCAACAGGGAATAGATCATACGATTCCACATCATAAATGTGTTCGACTGAATCATCTTTATATCCATCTAATAACACCCACATGGTTCGTCCGACCACCTGTGTCACTGTCGCTACAGTCATGGTGCCAGGGTCGGTTTGATCAACAGCCTCCAGCTTCATTCCAATGTCAAATTCATGAGATGGAATTTCCTTAAAAACCAAAACAAAGCGGTATAATGGGAAAAAAAGCTATCAAAAGAGCTGAGAAGTGACTCGATATAGTGGAACCCCAATGTAACTGCAAGAGACTGGCAAAATGCATCTGTGCTTTGTAACGGAGGTTTGTTATATTGTGGGTTTTTTCCAGAGATTTCACTATTACTGGGCTGAAGAACATGGTTCGTTATACCAGGATCTTCGTTATACCAGGGTCTTTATATAGGGCTCGTTATATCGGGGAAAAAAGACAAAACAAACAAACACGTAAAGGCATACCAAGTTGAAGAACGAGTCTGGAACAGCAGATGAGTTTGTCCATTCAAGGTACGTTTGCCAACGGAAAGGATGCACAAGATACCCTACCAAAAGTAAAAACATCAAAATAATGAAAACAAGCAAGAATAATAGTTTTACATGGACAAGTTAGGATGAGCTGAAAAAATTAGCAAAATCTTTGGGAATGTTTTTAAATTCAAATTTTATTCTTATTGCTGGTATCTTTTACTTTCCAACACGTCTGTTTCTTGCATTGATGATGTTTTCAAGCCGTAAAAGGCTTGAAAAATGTTGATATGGCCCCCGGGGCTTGAACCCGCACTCACCCACTTTGCAGTCTCGTGCCACACCCACTGTTCCACGCAAGTCATGATTGAAGACAAGGTGCTTATTTTGGTACTAATCTCTTTGCATGTGACGTCATGTTGATCAAGACAAACACGGGGTTTTCTTCCTGGGAAAATGTTTTTGGACCCGAACAAAAAGCAGGGTTTTGGACAGAAGAAAACCAAAGCCACTGACTCTGCTAGGTGTGACATTGCGATCATCCCCAAATGCTACAAACTCAAGGGCTTGGGGAGTTCACTGGATCCAGAACTACAAATAACTGTCGGTCATCGGACAAAGTCCGACTAAAATCGGACCACGTCCGACGAAATCTTAAGTTTGGTCGCACGTTATGTCCGGACAAATTCATTTACCAAATAATAAGTAAATAATGATAAAAAATAATATTTCGAAAAGACTTCCACTTAAAAATAGTAATTAAAAAAACGTCCGACCAAAATGGAGACTTGGTCGGACATATGCACCTTCACGAAAGAAAAATTATTTGCAGCCCTGCTGGATCAGCTCTTGGATTCTTACTTAGTTCCGACTACGTCAGTTCCTCACACTGATTGGTTTTCTTCTTTTCTTTTGTAACATCACAGTAGTGTTCGTGTACGGTAGTGATTGTGTTTCTGTTTGGCAGCAGAACACAATAACTTATGGGATACTCTTGCAAAGCAGAAAGTACGCTGAAATATTGTTTTTAACATGCAAGACTTTGTAACTGCAAGAACCAGTTGTAGCTAAATGGGCTTTCACCAGTCACAGAACAATGCAAAATGTAGGCAATGTGTACTGTGCATATACTGTTATTTCTAAAACTGCTCTCTGTTAACATTCCTTTTATGTGACAACTCAGGGAGCTAAAAAATTTCACAAAAATGCCTGAAAGAGAAATATTACTAGGCATGATTTTGGGAGAAAAAACAAAAATTGGTTTGATTTAGCTTGTTTGCATTTTGAAAGCAAGAACTTGAACCTGATTGTCCCAATACAATTGGAAATATTTTCAGCATTCACAATTTGTTACTGCAGATACGTTCTGCGCATCTCGGGATATGCGGTTTCTTAAGGAATTTGCCCCCTAATACAACAATATTTTTGCGCGGTTTATGAGTATGTGGAAAAAGCAGACCTTAGCAAAGGCTATCAGAATCCAAAAAGAACGCTGGGGGTAACCACGCATTTTTCACAGATAATTGAGCTTAACTTGCTTGGAAAGAAATTGCCAAACATTCTTTGTATTTTAACGCTTTTTTAGAGTTATGGTTACTTAATTATCTCTGAAAAACTCCAATAACCCTTGCCAAGATCTACTTTCCCCCCAATATTCATTACCTTTGCAAAAATACATCTCTATTACAGTGTTCTCCTTATCAGGCAGTAACCGGTAAAATTTACCGCTTGTAGCACCGTTAGCACCGCATACCAAGGCCTGGATTAGAAACATCCAACAGTGTTAGATCGTAAAAAGACTTATTATCAGATTGAATTATGAAAAGATTTACGTCAGTCGTACTACGTACCACGTAAGTCTTGTCTTAGTAACTTTTCTCATTGTCCATGGCCGTACTACATTAGACAAAGTCTTATCATCTCGACGTTTCTAAGTTCATTAGATAATAGTCTCATCTTCTCAACCGGCTTTCTCCGCACGTTTCAACCTTCGCAAGACGTTAGTCGTATCTTTTAACGTTTTTTCCGTGTGCTAGTACATTCCCAAGGTACTAGTCTTCTTGACATTTTCCGTGCGATAGTATTGTCACAGGACGAATTGCAAGTTATTTTAGGTTTAATAGAAAGTAAACAGGTTTAGGGGTTCAGAAAGTTCTGCTAATCAATGACAGTGTAACATAAGCTTATAGCTAATTTTAAAACATAGTTGGACACGTAGCAACTTTTCAGTTTAGGAAGCGACAGCGTCCAATTCTATACATCTTATTTTGTATCGTGTGTTTTTAAGTTGTGGGATATTTTATATAAAGGATTACTAAGAAAAAGAAAGAGTTTATTTTGCGTGATTTCTATAAGAGCACTTTTGAATTACCGTCATTGGACGGGACATGCCGGCTACAACCTTGACATGTTTTCCTTGATTGTGGTAATTTTACTTTTAAAAAGCATTTCTACACTTTCTTATCAATTAGCTAGAACAAACTTGGGTTTTAGGTTTCGATAAGTTCCCGCGAATATGAATAGGGCGCTGTCCTTGTTTTGCAATTAAAGTAAGTTTAATTAAAGGTTACTTTCTAGTTATAACAACATAATCTTACATAAAATTATACCGGCCAAAAGAACCTTGTAAATTGTACTATACATATTGTTATTCATTTATCTAGTATGTTGCTTCTTTAACATTGTAAAAACTTTTCAAGCAAACTTAGCTTTTCATTTTAATTATATGATATTTAGTTTTTATCTTGTCAAATTGTTGTCAACCAACTACACGTAATTAATATTAAGAAAAACTACAAAAATAGCACAGAATTGTAAGACAGCACACACATACACAGAAAATTGTAAGTTGGAAGCCGAAGAAGGAAGCTGAGAAGAAGAAGACTTCATTAAAAAGTGAAAGAAGGGTAAGTCTTGTCTAGTGATTGAACTACGTATTGAAACAGTACTCTTGTTAAAAACAGCGAGTAGCTCCTGATTCCCCCAAGGAGAGGAACAGAACGCCTTTTCACAGTATGTTCGTCAGTGTTGGTCTTATCTTCCCGACTGTCGACATTTCTCTGTACGTTAGAACATTCGAAAAATATCATGCATCGTTACCTTCTCGACGTTTGTCCGTATTAGTATATTCGTAATTAAGATTTTGTTCGTTGTATCTCCTTGACATTTCTCCGTACGTTTGCCTTGTCGTACGTAAGATATTAGGTTATCCTCTCGACGTTTATCCGCACTTTGGTTTGTTCGTAAGGTGCTGTTAGTATTGTCTTCTCTTCGAAGTTCTTCGTTTGTGCCTTTGTAAAGTGTTCCGGTCTTATTTTCCAGGCGTTTCTTCGTACGTTTTTTAGGCTGCTGTAAGCTTTTTCTTCTCGACGTTTATCCGCACGTTAGTCCATTCCTTGTAACAGGAATCGCAAACGTCAAGCGTTTTGATGGGTTTTCGAGTCGTCTTTGAGCTTACTGTCAGAAGCAACATTCGGGGTCTCATGACGACACTTTCACTCCGGGGTAGAAAAAGATTTTCAACAGAGCTGCTTTACCGCTGACTTACCTGTCACCCTGAACACTAGGGAGAACACTGTATTAGGAGGCAGCATCCTTAAAACAAGTGAATATGATCAGTGTCCTACCTGGGGGAGGTGTTAGTTGTATATTGTTCTTCTCACACCATCCCACAGGGAAGATATTCCTGGAATTTGAACTGCACCACACAGAAGGCCGGCTTCCGTCGCCGCAGCTAATCATACTGTCAATCTCTACCTGGAAGAATATCTCATTTGCAACTTTGGACACTGTAGCTGCGCAGATTGAGGATGGATCTTTCGGATTAACAGCTTCAAGCTTCAATCCTGTTGTAAAACCATGAGGCTTTGGTAAGCTGTCAGACTGAAAAGAATGACACTGATCAACATGTGAATTCTCCTTACGCTGTACATGCATTTCGCTCAAAAGGCCATAATGAACTATACTCTGTCTTTGTCAGATGAATTGATTTCTATGCCAGGTGAATTTTAAAGTATATGTAAATCTTTTTACCCTGCTGTCAGGATGGGTAATACCCCTTTTTTTGTCTGTGTTTTTTTCCTTTTGTGGACGCTTGCCCCGGACTCCCAGTTTTGCTCGGCCAAACAATACTCATCACAAACTTAGGCTACACCACTTGGGCTTGTATCCCGAATGACCATAATATATTTTGCACCCTGAGGCGAGGGAGAACAACGGCAGGGTCTAATGCCTCTAGTGCTTTTCTTGTTCTTATTTGCAGCACGAAAAATCAATCATGGACGCAAAAGCTAGCCCTGTCAAAATGTGCTGCCATCTACAGGCAATCATTTGCCGCTTGCTTAACACTGAATTTCCTGGGGAACCTCCAAGCAAACAGAAAGACCCGGTCTTTGTTGCCCACTTCTTCTGCCATGTTGCCTGCTACTAGAAATCATTTTGACAGGGCTGAACAGCAATTTTGGGAAGAAACAGTTTCTAAATGTTAGAAATGTCCATGTGACTACATATGACAAAGCTGTTATGGCCACAACCTACATTGTACATGTTCATTCTATTTTAACAGCTAAAATTATACCAACAACACAAACCTTGTTCAATGATTTGTTGAGTGACGCATCTTCAGATGCCAAATTACAAAGTCCCAGAAGCCTTCCTCTGACTTGTGCCCAGTCCTTACTTGGATACTTTGTCTTCAACCCTTGTGATGCAAGAAAACAAAACATATGGGTTTGTGTTATTTTAAAAGAACAACTTTACTACTTCTGAGGATTTCTGGAGCTACAAGTTACAGCATTCCAGACAAGCATAACCTGCAATCAAAATGTCCTTCTCCCACCCTGTTATCATATAGAGGAGGGCCTGACACAATTCTTTGTTAGATCTCATTTATTACCCCCTTCACTCCCAGAGTCAGTAATGGAGACATTTAAGGTGGTCCTAACTTTTGAGTATGTGGACACAATCTTATGGTGTGACCATTCAAATGAAACCTCTTCAGCAGTACTTTCGCATGGTACTATTTTGTTTTGTAGGATTTGAAAAAAAATGAAATTTAGGATTTTTTCTTGAATTTTTACTTTGGCCACTACTAGGAGTGAAAGGGTTAAAAAAGTCAGATTTTGGACTTTTTACTAACTGGTCAAAAAACACTAGTTATTGACAATTAGCAGACATGCTACTTGTGTACATTCATGCCAACTAAGCTGTATGTGTCTTCCATCAATTTCAGTTTGGCTGATACCATGAGACAAAATGTAACACTGCTGTTTACAGACTAGTTAAAACACAGTTTGTTCATTTTAATTGGAAGTGGTAGGCTGCCAGGCATTCTTTTTCTTCTCTGTCATGTGTCGATCACCTGATCGCAGGTTAAAAAGCTTCTACACAGTTTCCCTGATACTAAAATAATAAAAAATTCTTGACTGTCCAAAAGGTTTACTAAAGTGTCAGTTAAAAAAGGGCATGTTGATGTCAGGGTTTCCATTTTTAACTGGACCTGCTACAAATTCACTCAAAATTTATGATCATCAGCATCTGCAAAATAGCAGGGCAGGGATTGTATACACCATGAAAATGCAAGCCTACTGTTTTGTTGTTATTGCTTGTTTTTTTTGTTTTTGTTTTTTTTGTATTTATTTACGGTATGCTGCATGTTATGGAGTCTGGCAGTAATTTCTACAGTAGCAATGTACATGCACTGAATGCATGTTATGCATGAGCAGCATGGTTGAGGATACACTGTATAAAGAGGGCTAAGACAATAAAAGTTGTGTACATCACAGTCTTTTGGACAACCTTCACATTTTCAATTTTATCTCAGCCTTTCTTTCTGCTTGTCTCAATTTTGGCAAAAAAAGTGTTTCACTCAGTCACAAAAAAATCACAAATTAAGACTCATGAAAATAAGTGACAAAAAATCGTCTCCCACAGGATAACTCACCAGAAGGAACATTTAGCCTGAGATTATTTTTCTTTCCCCATCCAAGCTGATGAATGTTATCTGAGAGAAAGTAGACCCATGCATCATCAGCTTCATTCTCAGAGCCTTCCAGTCGCAGTCTGAGCCTCAAGCCATAAGCATCTACCACAGATGCCACCCAGTAACTGAGGGGATCATCAGGGTGGAGCAATTCCAACTTTAAACCAGGCTTCAGCTGATTTTCCTCATCTGGATCTGATCTCTAAACAGATGTTAGGCAAGAATTCCATTCATGATCTCCTTCAAGAAAGCGGCTTAACCCTTTAAGCCCCAATAGTGACAAGCATCTACTGTAATTTCTCCTTGAAGTATTACTACTTGATCAACCATACAGGTCTTGAGAATAAAGGAAATGATCACCAATGATCAAATGTTTTGATTTTTGATCAAATTCTCCCAACTAGTAAGATAAGATATAAAACGAGAATAGTGAGGAGAATATGGAGGTTAATTAATAATGGGGCTTAAAAGGTTAATAAAGTTACTTGTACTTTGAAAATGTTAACTGTACCTACCCTATGAAACAGATGTTCTGGAGCACACACTGCATTTTTAAGATCCTGCATAAGAAACTTGGCCCAGTTTGACTCCTTATGTCGGATGGCTAGCATAACAAACAATAGGTTTGTCTGGTTAGCTTATTTTATTGCAACTTTTAAGTTATTGAACTAGCGTGAGGTCTGTATTGGGAAGCTACTGGTCAAGTTCCTTTTTGGAAGTTTATGGACAGAGCCAAAGGCGAGGTCCATAAACTTCCAAAAACGAACAAGACCAATATTTTCCCAATATGGACCGAGCAAGCTAGTTCAATAGAGGATTTATTATTATGGCTCTTTACAAATTTGCAAACAGCATAACAAGAATTAGCATGACGCTTTGTTCAGTCACGTTCATTGTTTTGAATCAACAAGATCGATTTGTGCAATGAATTTAGCAGCATTACAGTCAAATATGACTCCTCTGTTCCCTGTGTTTCACTCTGCAGTTTGAAAAAAGAATGGTCACAGGTTGGTGCATTTCGTTTACAACAAGATGGTAAGGTTGAACTTGGGATGAATGACAAAGAGGCATTCTGCAAGATTTGGCTTAATTGAAAATGTTCCTGGAGTGTTACTAATTCCACCTATTGTGCTGATGATGCTGTATGCCTGGGAGAATCTGTTTTAAAATGTTGTAAAAAAAGCCAATGATTAAGGGTCACAACACATGGTTCACCACCAGGTTAACAGAAATTTGGCAGGATCGAGATCACCATCACAATACATAACTTGGTGGGACTTTTGGGACACTGCTGTTGATGACACAAAACTACAAAATGCACAATCTAAGGGAATGAGATGCGAATGAAAGTCAACATTCATTCATTTCATGTTTGATGTTAATGCTCTTGAATCATTTTGTAGTAAAAACAAACTGAAAAAAAAAACTGCAGTCACATGATCAAATTTTCTAAATGCAGAGTAAAATGGCAAGCCAATCCCAAGAACAACATGCCATGAAAAACTGAATTTGCTATGTATTAATATGCACAGATGTGACCTTTTGACCCCACTGAACTAAACTTTAATCATTCACTGAATGATTAATCATTCACTGAAAATTCTGCAAAGAACATCAACAGCGAAGAAAGAAACTGTGAAAGGTGCAGTTACAGTTGACTCCAGAGAACTTGTACCCTCGTTAACTTGAAGCATGCTTTAACTTAAACCAAAAGTGATTTCCCCTGGATTTCCCCATACATTTACGGTAATTTTACCCTAGATAACTCCAACCCCCCGTGAACTTGAAGTGGTTTCTCACCTTCACATTATTTTCTTTATTTTACCCTCAATGACTTGAACCTCACTTGTCAAAGTGTAATGCGACATAACATATTCCATAACATTGAATTTACCTTGAATCAAATTTTAAAAAAACGAACAGCAAGTGTTTATTGAAGTGTCAAATTGTTCCTTGTGGCCATTTCTTCAGTTTCTTGATGTTCTGTTACACAAAATGTGTCAGTTTTTCATAGCTGTGAGAATACTTATAATTGCGTGATGAGTGGTGTCAGCAGAATTCCACTCCCTGATAACTCGTTACTTTTTTTTTCCTTGAATGTTCAAGTTATCAGAAGTCAAGTGTAGCTATACTGGTTTCACAAATATTTGCCAATAAACAACTATACTGCCCCTTTCATTTATATTATACAGTAAAACTGCATCCCATTTCTTATACCTCAAGGATTAGCCAAAACAATAGAATTTACTAGGATTGCCACATTTCCCTGGACTTGCAGTTTTTCTGGCTCAGTTGCTCAAAGATTCCAAGCTTTTATGTGTTTCACATTGTTATTTTTCCAAAATTTGGCACCCTGTTATACACTTAGCTTTAGCCGCCATCTCTTTCACTTTGCAGCCGTTTTAGTGACCCTTTCATTATTATACTAAAATGACAATTCCCGCTACCCTTTAGTATACAGGGTATATGTGAGCTTAAAAAAGGCACCCCATTCAGGTGGAGCCTCCCCTTATAGCCCACTTGACTACAAGGGGTACCCCCCACCCCCTCTAAGCTATACTGTGTACATATAAACCTACCAGCAGGTGGTATCAGTATATTGTTAGTTCTTGCGCACCAGCCAACAGGCTGAAGATCTTCAGATGCCGCATCACACCAAAAGTCTCCACTGCGATCGTCTTCATAGCCATCATGTCGCAGAAGAAGCAGTGGTCCTGATGCCATGACAACCGTAGCAACCCAGTAAGTGTCTGTCTCCAGAGAAGTGCGATCCATACACTCCAGCTTCATCCCGGGAACAAAGCCTTGAACTTTAGTGTCTTGTACCTTCCAAATAAGAGAAAATAATATGTAGTCTTAAGATCAAACACAAACTTAGGAGTTAAAAAAAGTTTTAAACAAGAAAAACAAAAACCTTGAATACATAATTTGTATTTTATTGATAGTTGTAATGAGCAGTTGAAAGTTCTTATTGATAACTGTGCAAAAATAATTGGTCCGCGTGCATGCAGACATGGGATGAGCCCAAACAACACGGCATGATGCAGACACCAAGCCTTTAAGTACCAACATTGTGAACTGCGCTTAACTAACCCTTTAAGCCCTGGTATGAAAATGCATATTCTCCTTACTGTTCTCCATACACTTGTTATGAAACTAGTAAGGAGAATTTGTCTAAATATCAAGATGTCTTATCCTTGGTGATCATTTCATTTGGAGGGCCCAGTGGAAAAAGGGCATAAGTGACGATTTTGGTCCAAAAACAAAAATTGCTCAAAAATTGCCGAATTTTCACATACAGACTTCTTTTGACCTGGAGAATGTCATCCCGGCATTTTTCGTTGATTTGCCCTTCGTTTTCGAGAAAAAACGCGCAGAAAAGCACCGTCAGCATCCTCTGTTTTCTTTTGTGTAAGACTTTAACAAAAGAGAACGATTACGTTCTTTGTTTCGTGGAACAAAGAATCGAATCAACAAAGCAATGCAAACAAAAATTGGCATGAATAACAAAGGATTTTAAATGTTAATTTTGCTTACATAATGTGTATATTTCTGTGTGGCACAATCGATTAGACGTTGCGTCGCAAATCGAAAATCACCGGGTTCGAACCGCCCCAGTTGATGAATTTTTTTCTGTCCATTTTTTTAACCTTTTTTTTAACCTTTCTTTGCCTAAATGACAGTTAGTGTCGCGCTGTCTACAGATTTTCTGGGTTTCAAGGTTTTGCATAGTTCCCAGCCCATTCCTCGAAACTTGCGAGAACTTTTCGGGCCCGAGAACTATTTTAGGTGCACAATATTCTCCAACAGCTATACAATTTTTATTGATTTTGAAAGCTAAAGTTTAATCTTAATAATTTCTTGTGGCATATTGCTAAGTCTGCGCCAATCATCACCATTAGCTGATAAATAAAAAAATTCGAAAAAATTCTTACCTGGGACAGAAAGTTGCGCTTCTGGTTAGGGGCCACCGGGCTCGAGCCGCGCCTAAGGATGAAATTTTTTTCTTCTCCTTTTTTTTTGAACCGTTTTTTAACCCTTTTTTTGCCTTAATGACGATTATAGTCTATCATTGTTTTATTGACTGGTCTCAATAGACTGCGAGTAGTCGTCCTATTTTCCGCAGATCCAACGCGCGAGTTTAAACGTGTTACACAAAATATATATGTGTTATTCACCGGCCAGGAGGTCCGTACAGGGAAAAACTGTGCCCTTGGTCTTGAGTACAGCCCAAGGCCGCAGGCCGAGGGCCGTACTCAAGACCAAGGGCACAGTTTTTCCCTATACAGACTGACCTAGGCCAGTGAATAACATGTTCATTTTTATTTCTGTAATTTTGGAGGTAGAACAAGGCGAATTGGTTTGAGAACTGTTTGTAAACAGTCCTTCTACGTGCGCTAGTTCCCATGATCAAAGTTAAGTTAAAAATTATTAAGCTCACGAAAAAGAGCCACTAGCAAACCTCTGTATAAAGCACTCTGTATAAAGCCACCGCAAGCACATGAAGACAAAACGACAGCTGTACCAGCACCAGCAACATCAGTAACAACAGCGGCAACAACATCCACAACAGCAGCAGCAACAACAAGAACAACAACAACAACTGCAACTACAAAATCTCACGGTGACATTCACACCGACTATTTTTTATCACTTATTTTTTTCTCTTGGGGAGTTCCTCCATGATTTTGCGCACGATTTATTAGTTGTTTTTCTTGTCTCAGTGTGGATTCTTGCTTTAGCTTGTGTTTTTCTATGTTGTTTTTACTGGTTCAAGATCAGGGGGAAACCCAACAACAGTGATGTGCACAATGGAATTACAAGAGAGACTTGGGCCGCTTCCCCCTGTTCCAGAACTGAACACTGAACTTTAACTTTATTTTATTTTGAATATTTCTACCGTTTTCCCTTTTTTCCTACATTTTTCACTTAAGTTTTTCTTGTTGTTAATATTTATTGCTCCTAAACTGAACACTGGACTTTAATTGTGTTTTAAATTTTTTTCTTCCGCTGTACATTTTGCTATATTTTTCACTTAAGTTTTCTTGTCTATAACATTTATTGATTCATTTTTTAATTGTGTAAATTTGTGATAATGTGTAAATTTCTTGTGTGTAAATTTCGCGAGGATTTTTGTTCCCAAGTTATAAAATCCTTCCTTGTTCCACTGTACAAGAGAAACGTGAGCTCACCCACTAGACTGTGGCTTTCGGAGACCAATATTTCCCCAGTATAGACTGTAGTTTGATAAAGGGTTTTTGGGCGTCTTAATTTTCGCGCTTTTAGCGAATTGAAAAAAATCGGTCTGGATGATCGTTCACTCAGGAACCTGAAAAGCAAGGTTAATTAACAACTATCTGGTCGCAGGCTTGCTTTTATCGAATTGTAGTTTTCTTGCTGACACGCCATTTGATTTAACACGGGTTAACTTCAAGGTAGTCTTTTGACCTCTGCTTCTCGGTTGAAATTTCGTTATTTTCCTTGGAGATCTCTTTTCTAATCTCCTCCCGTTTAGCTTCATTCAAGGCAATATTATGATTATGAATGATTGTTAGCTAAAATAATCAAACAAGAAACCTTGCAAAGCTGTGTCTTGGATCGACAAGAACTGCTGCATGTCAACAGGTTTTTTAATACAGTTTAGTTTTCTCTAAGTATCTCTTTGCAAAAATCTTGACCAAGAACAAACAAAAATGTTTAAAATACTAAGATACGCAGTGGAATTTGTGGCATGTAAGCCTTCGGTTTAACTGAAAATCTTATTAAAGATCTTTCGGTATTGAAAACCAAATTTAAACGTGTGATTTCATTTTCAACAAGACAAAGCTTATCTTGCTATGAGACGTCGAGGTTTGTTCTTAACGCTTATTGTTTTATGATATATTTTTGGTTCCATTTTATCGTTAGTCCATCCTTTATCACTACGGTTTGCTAGCGGCTCTTTTTCGTGAGCTTAATAATTTTAACTTAACTTTGATCGTGGGAACTAGCACATGTAGAAGGACTGTTTACAAACAGTTCTCAAACCAATTCGCCTCGTTCCACCTCCAAAATTAAAGAAATAAAAATGAATGTGTTATTCCCCGGCCTAGGTCGGTCCGTATAGGGAAAAACTGTGCCCGAGGTCTTGAGTACGGCCCTTGGCCTGTGGAGCATTAGAGCAAATCGTTAGCAATCCGTTAGCTATCCGTTAGTTTTCTAACGGATAACAGATAATCGTTAGTGTACGTTTTCCCAAAGAAGGTCACATATATATTTTGTGTAACACGTTTAAACTCGCGCGTTGGATCTGCGGAAAATAGGACGACTACTCGCAGTCTATCGAGACCAGTCAATAAAACAATGATAGACTATAATCGTCATTAAGGCAAAAAAGGGTTTTAAAAAACGGTTCAAAAACAAGGAGAAGAAAAAAAATTCACCCTTAGGCGCGGCTCGAACCCGGTGGCCCCTAACCAGAAGTGTAACTTTCTGTGCCAGGTAAGAATTTTTTTGAGCTCATTTATTTATCAGCTAATGGTGATTATTTGTTATTCATGCCGATTTTCATTTGCGTCGCTTTGTTGATTCCATTCTTTGTTCCACGAAACAAACAATGTAATCGTTTTCTTTTGTTTAAGTTTTACACAAAAGAAAACAGAGGATGACGCTTTTCTGCGCGTTTTTTTCTCGAAAATGAAGGGCAAATCAACCAAAAAAAAATGCCGGGATGACATTCTCCAGGTCAAAAGAAGTCTGTATGCGAAAATTCAGCAATTTTTGAGCAATTTTTGTTTTTGGACCAATATCGTCACTTACGCCCTTTTTCCACCAGGCCCTTCATTTATTCTCATCACTTGAATGTTTCAACAAGTAGTAATAGTGTAAGAAGAACTTTTATTTTCCTCAGTGTTAGGGCTTAAAGGGTTAAAAATCCAACTCAAAGCCTGGCCACTACACCACAACACGTCCACATCTAGATCAAACTTACATGTTTGAAGGTTTCTTTTGGAACTGCCTTTGCGTGACACTTTTTGAGATATTCTTCCCATGAAAAAAGGTCTTCATCTTCTTCTTCTGAACCTGAAATTTGGCAAATCACAAAATAAGAAAAACCATTTAAGTGTGCACATGTACAGTACAGGAGACAAAGATAAAAGTTTGAGAACAGCAAAATAATAATAATAATAATGACGATGATGATGATGATGATACATTCAGACTGAGTATCTCTGCACTGTAAACATGGCCACATCACAAAAAAACATGACCTAATTTGGATA
The DNA here is from genome assembly GCA_964017195.1 of Siderastrea radians. Taxonomy (NCBI): domain Eukaryota; kingdom Metazoa; phylum Cnidaria; class Anthozoa; order Scleractinia; family Rhizangiidae; genus Siderastrea; species Siderastrea radians. The sequence continues at coordinate 38,095,161 of OZ024899.1, forward strand.
AAAGACACTACATGATCGTCAAAACAAATACTTGTAGGGTAAGTTATTTAAACAACAACTAAGTTGGACTACAGCTTAAAACAATGAATGAAAATCCAAATTTTAAGCAGATTTAATTTATTCCTTACACATTTTAATGTAATGTTATTTTGGGTGGAAGTGCCAATACTCTGGTTTTAGGTCAATCAACATGGATTGATCGATCAATCAGGTACTATGATAGATCAATACGCACTGACTTCCGAGTCAGATTTTGAGTGGTTTTCTCCAGTGACATCAACATGTAGCAACAAAGAATTTTTATAACAAGTGGAAGAAGCTACTCTGGCTTTATGTCCAACAACATTGCTGGATCAATCAATCAGGCGCTATATTAGCATAGGCGTGTTGACTACTAAGTCACATCTTCTCCAACAACATCTAGCGATCAAGATACCACAAGCTACCACTGTGCATATCAACTCGCTGGAAGGCCAGCGTAACAGATCTGAAGCCCAACACGCTAACCACTACACCCTCTTACAAACTCTACACATACCTGAGCCATTTTTCATTGACTTTTTCACATTCCTAACAGCATCATCAACGCTCTTCTTTCTTTTACGAGAAATGGAGTCTTTGTCCATCTTTACCTCATCGCAACATCATTCTCTTACACCATCGTCACTGTAATTCTGTATAAGTGAAGAAAAATCAACATGGGATTTTTTGTCTATTTCCAATGATAGTTGATCAAAAAAGTGTGATTTACACTAGAATTGTTTGTGGAATTTATTGACTCATGTAAAAAAGCCAATCAGATGCAAGGCAAACCACCACATAAGCCCCAATTTCTCCTGTGGTGTGATCTCTTATGTGATTGGCTGCAACACAATGAACACAAAGTTTTTACACTATTCAGATCAACACATGTAACATTAAAGAATCATTAATTCATTCTAAGATTGTTACCTTGGTGATACACATTTTAACACCTTTATATTAGGCTTTTGAATTAAGTGTTGTAACAACAACACCAAAATAATCAATCTAGACAACAAAAGTGCAATGTGCCAGTCATCACTTAAAGAAAATACGTAAAAACTGCATCAAACACAGGAATTGTTTGTAATCAAGCTATAATGTTTGGTTTTCTTTCTAATTGGCCCTTTGCATGACTTGGCCACATAGTACAAAATCCGTCAAGCTGGATAGCAAATGGTACAATGGGAAATAAAAAATAAAGAGATGCCAGCCATTCAGATGTTAATTTTGTTGTTTTTCGATGTCCCACTGTGCCATTTGTCATCCAACACAGCGGATTTTGTACCATGTCACCAAGTCCTGCAAAGGATCTATTGGTTGAGAAAGTGACATAAGCTTGAAAGCCACTCAGGTCAATTAAAGGCTGGTTTCCACACGGTTGCAAATGATTCAAGTCAATTCAATGTGATCCCAGAATTTTTGGTGGCTGATGTTGCAATTGTCTGTATCGTTTGCTATCATTTGGAAACCAGCATAAACTCCTCACATACTTTCAGCTTACATGTAGTTTCTAAACCTCTACAATTTTGTTAGCATTGTTTAGGTGATTGTTTAGTGTGGCATTGAAATGGAATGCACCTAGGCTCCAAGCTTGATCTCAAACAAAAAATCAAATTGAAATCGTTTAACTTTCGTTCACTGCGTTCAGCGAGTTTTCACTTTTAAACAGAATGGAGCCTACAATTCACAACTTGGTAGTAACAACAACAGAAAATTCAATTTCGCGCTTTGTTATTGGCAGCCAATTACACTAATTGAGGATCATTGCAACCCACGCACGCTGGGGCTGCAATTTAACATGGTGTGCATTTGCTTTATCTAGCTTTCCGATCATGCACATCAAATCTGAAATTGAATAAAGCGCAGTCAAGTCTCATTCCACTCCAGTATATCAGATCCACACAAATAACAAGGCAACTCATCGAAAAAATTCAGACGTGACATCGGAATATTGAAGTTGTTTACCCTCCAAAGCAGAAAGCCGCGACCAGTTAAATTGCACGATGAACGCTCAAGCTATGACACCTACGTGTTATTACTAGATCAAAATCAAGCTGATCTATAAATTTAGCATTTCCTGATCAATGTTATTGCCTTTAGGAGATGTTACGAAGTTTTCTAGAAAAATTGCGTGTAAACCTACCGCGGGAAACAATGCTCTCTCCAGAGCTGAACGCCGATCTCATATCACTCAAAGCGATTCGAATGGCATCAGGCTTGGTTACCTGCCCAATGCCCACGATCCTTTTGGTCTGGGGCTTAGCCCAGAGAGCAGGTACATCCCTCATATATGATACATTATAGTGTACCGGGGCATTATTGTGTACCGATATAAAGCAAGCAACAACTCCTCCCCACTCCAGGGTCTGCTCCAGGGTCTGCTCCAGGGTCTTCCCAATCCTCGATTCAGACCCCCGCTATTTGGAACTGAAATCTGCTTACCCTATTTCAATTTCCCCAGTCTTTTAGTATTCTCTATGTTCGAACTCTTCCGCTACGTCAAACAAACTATGACTAATATCAGTAAAGGATCGCAAACGAAAATGCTGCACGTGTACGTAGGATCTAGTAGAACAGACCTAATCAGCCAAAAAAATACTCAAATGACAAACATAGCAGCAAGGCTGATCTGACTACGTAGAAAGATTTGACTTTGCAAGACATCAACACGACACTGATAGAACTTCAACACAGCAGGGTTGCAGCGGTAGACAGCTGTTTCGCTCTTCTTAGAGCTCATGTACTACAGGGCCTGAATCAACACTACATATCTCGAATGACAATGGCCTGTCTAGCTGGAGGTATTGTCTGCGCGCGAAAGTAAAGTTTTGGCGCAAATAACCCTGCCAGCTACCCAGGTTACTGAGTATGACAACGGAAAAGAGCATTACGCAAAAGTGTATAATGAAATTTCGCTCTTCAAAACTGGAAAAACTTGACGTCTGCGAAAGTACCTGGCAAACAGGTTCGTTAAAAGTAAGTAAGTAAGAAACTTAAAAACATTTCGTGAGTAACCAAGTAAGAAAAAGTAGCTAAAAGTATGCAAAGCGAATAATGGGAGGGGGGGCTACTACCATATGTAAGTTATATAGGTATGTGCAGCGGGAAAGATTATGATTTTGGGGTTATCTTTCCATAAATAGGGTATGCAATTTACCCCTTTTTGGTATTGTGATCCCGGTGTGGTCCTTAAAAAGGTTTTTTTTTTCTTTTGTATTGGCTAAAATTGCAGCACGCAAAGGCCTTGGGCCTTTAAAAAAGGTCAGGGTTTATGAAGCTTTGCAGCACACACCTATTCTAAATTGAAAGCAGTACCCCCCTCCCCAAGCCAATCTGCCAAGTACCCAAGCCAATCTGCACAGGGTACCTATGGAACAAACTCTGAAACACCTATAGGTCAGGAAACCGTCAAAATTTTCCGTTTCCTTAGAGAGTTTGAGATAGTGGGTGTCTACTGTATTTGTTTCAACCCTGCCGGTGCGATTATGCCCCGATTTAGAAGAGCTATTAAGGACGGTGCCTCGTTTTGTTACTGCGCATACGTTCTGCGCATCTTGGGATATTCGGGTTTCTTAAGGAATTTGCCCCCTAATATAACAATATTTTGCGCGGTTTATGACTATGTGGAAAAAGCAGATCTTAGCAACGGCTATCAGAATTCAAAAAGAAGATTGGGAGTAACCACGCATTTTTCAGAGGTAATTGAGCTTAAATTTGGAAAGAAATTGTATACATTCTTTGTATTTGATCGCTTTTCAGTTTAGAATTATGGTTGCTTAATTATCTCTGAAAAATGCGTAGTTACCCACATTTTTCTTTTTGGATTCCAATAACCCTTGTTTAGATCTACCTTTTCCCCATAGTCATAACCGGCTTTGCAAAAAACATCTTTATTAGGAGGCACCGTCCTTAAGCGAAACGAATCAAAATAGCGGCTCCGGGGGAGGGGTGTACTCCCATAAATAAGCTATATAGGTATGTGCCGCGGAATAGGGTATGCTTTTTGAGGTTCTCAGGCCTTAAATAGGGTATCCATTTTGCCCCTTTTTGGAATTGTGATCCCCATGAGATCCCAAGAAAGAGTACTTTTTTTTGTTCTAACTAAGATTGCAGTACGTAAACCATGATGGCGTGTTATTAAACTAGGCCTAGTCTAATATTCTACGCAATGCTAAACTTCCCATGTTACAGAAAAAAAAATAAAAACGACCTGATCACAAAATTCTTAGTGTTCGTTTTTCCCTTTTATAGGGTGTCATTTTTTCGGGTTTGGGCCTTAAAAAGGGTATCAATTTTCGATTTCCTATCCTTAAATAGGGTCAGGGTTTAAGAACCTCTACGGCACACGCCTATCCTAATTTGACGGGAGTACCCTCCCACCCACCCCCACCCCCCCGGGAGCGGCTGTTCGCAGTAGCTGGTCCCGTGTTTAAATCCTCTGCCACGCTTATGTAAACAGCCACCTGATTTCAGAAAAGATGGTCTGTGTCACTTTAAAATAAAATGTGAGTAAATATGTCAGTTTGTTTATACGTCGAGTGCTGAGTTATCTAGAGTCTGAGGGTACTTTCTATAGTGTGTTAAACGGGGAGACTCCGCCTAAAAAGGGCGCCAAAAACCAAGGAATTTACCATTATGAATGAATGAATGAATAACCTTTATTTAAACACGATAGAAAGCTAAAGCACAATGCTTGTGGGGTCGTGTATTAACTAAATATTACTAAATACTAATAAACTAATATATTTCTAAATTACTTCTAAATACTTATATACTAAATTGGATTGTAACTACTTTAAAAATAATTAATTACACAACAATCAGTAACATTTAAAGTCATTGTAATGCCTAGGGAGCGACTGAACCGACTGAGCACTGAAATTAAGCTCCTTAATATAATTATCATTTTTCACTTTTCGATAGAAAACCGAAAATTGGGATCCTGTATTATACGACGAAACAGCATTCCATAGGATGGCCCCCCTATGTCCAATTGAATTTTTTACAGAGTATGAATTAAATCTAGGGACCATGATGTTATTGTTTCTTCTGAGGCTGTAAGAAATCCTGGCTTTATTCGCTAAGTGTGACAATGCAGCTGGTGCTTCACCGTTTACCACCCTGTAAAATAGTTTAATTATCCGGAGTTTGTATAAGTAGTTTAGTGTGCTCCATTTCGTATACTGGTAGACTTCAGCGGATGGCATATCGCGGGGCAAGTTGTAAATCACTCTGGCCGCCCTACAATGGAGCACTGTCCAAAGAATTTAGTTGCTCTGCATTAACACAACCGCCCCAGACGACAAGACCATAAAGAACTGCCGGCAGGATGACCTTAAAATACAAATCCAGAAGGACTTCTCTCCTTAAGAACGAACTCCTCTTTAAGAGGTTCAGTTTGTTCACAAAACTCTTTTTGACATCTGTAAGATGATGTGACCAGGCCAGCCGGTCATCGATAGTGACGCCCAATAGGCGAGTGTGTTTCACCCAGTCTATTCGATCATCTCCGATGATCGAATAGACTGTATACAAATGTATAATTCATTTTTGTGTCAGTGTAACCATTATATAATTCCTGTGGAATACTCTTACTTCTTTCCGAAATACAGTGGTACATGTATACGTAAAATGCTGTCTCGGCAGCTCCACATGTAGTCCAAAAGAATCAGAAATTTCTAACTTGGACTTGAGCCTCGAATTACTAGTCAAAAAATAAGCCTACAGAAACTTCAGGCCCAGTAGAGCTACAAACCATTAACATACCAGTTTCTACAGGTTAGAACACTCCGATGCAAACGTGTCTTGTTTTTCGCTGTTTGAATAAAGCCTGTGGTGGTATGAAATATTGTATCTGCTCAAATAACAACACTTAGAACATGATTAATAAGTTTCGGAGCAAAACATTAAAAACGGAATCGTGACTACCGTCATTGCCTTTTACCACTCTATTAGTATTTATAAGCAGTTTCTTTTTCGATCGAGTTACAATCTCTAGTTACTTTTTGTGTCAGTGTAACCAAATGTCACAAGTTGGTCAGTATCTCACTTGACAAGATTCCAGTTGAGTTAATTGATGTGGTGCAACTCTTTCATTGAAATTGTTTTTGACGAAGAGAAGTTATCTGCTCTTCTAGACCTCAGTTGGGGAGTCCCCGGTCACAAACGCCTCAGTCCCTTTGTTTATCGTGCTTAAAACTATTACCATTGTCCTTTATACCCATGGGAAAGCTTTCTGTGTAAGCCTTGTATGGTCTGTATGCTTTGTATGGCCTTGTATGCTTTTCAGCGTTTGTTCCACTTTTCGTTTATTCGCCGCCAAATGATCGCTTAGCGTCATTCCCTCCTTCCCGAAGCGATACCCACCACTGTCTTCTCACGAAATTTTCCCGCCCTCTTTCGCCTCCGGGCTCTTTTCCCCCCATCCCTTACTTAAGCCTGGTTCTCATATGCCGCCGAACTACCTTCGACATAGCCGCCGATACTGCCTGGGATACTGTTCCGATATGAGAACATACGCCACCGGCAACAACAACCATCGCAGGCCTTTACGCCGGCAAGCCTGCAAGCCTGACTTGAGTTCAACTTCGCAGGTACGTCGGCGGTAAAGGCCTGCGATGGTTGTTATTGCCGGCGGCGTAAGTTCTCATATGTCGGAACAGTATCCCAGGCAGTACCGGCGGCTATGTCGAAGGTAGTTCGGCGGCACATAGGACCAGGCTTTAGTTTAGGGCGTCTGGGAGTGCTAGAGAGCGCCAGATGAGAACATACCAAGATACAGGAGCCTCGAAACAGTATCTGGTTTTGGTATGATATCATACCAGGACTGGCTGTTATTTCTGATTCGGTCTCGTCGGCATTTATTGTAGATCAGAATGTTCCTGACAAACGCTCTAGAATTGAATGAAAACGGTACGGCTTTTCCGCAAATGAAAGATTGAGGACAATATTCAACCCGGAGAATATGGTATATGCTAATTAATTTTCTGAAATGTTTTTCAGCAGTTGCTGAACGACCGTAACATGACCGTAACACTTTGTAGCCTGTTTCCAAACGTTCATGCACGCCCCACGGGTAACGAGGGGTTCTTATGGGTTTTGGGTTTTTGTTTGCGGTTTGACCCTGTTCGTAGTCGATCTGTTATGCAACATGGATTAAACATCGATGTGTTATGCTCTAAAACAAATTAATGCATGTCATCTTCTGAAACAATTATGCCTTGCTCACTGAATTTGAACACTGTTTAAAGCCAACCGGCAATTATTCGATGGACCCAATTTCGCTTGGCACTCAAGTTAGCTCTTAAGAATCTAGAGAGTAGGGAGAACTGAATTGATTTCAGAAAAGGAGGTTTTTGTTATTTTAAATAAAAATGTGATAAAACATGTAAGTTTGTTTGGACGTCGAGAGCTGAGTTCTCTGGAGTCCGGGGGTGCTTTATATACTCTGTGTTACACGGGGAGACTCCGCCTGAAAGGGGTGCCTTTTAAAGATCGCAGTATCTTAAAGGTTTACTGAAACACACCATAAGTGAAAGGATTAGCAACTACATCTAAGTAATATAAAGGATGTAAAAAGGTTGCAAAATTTTGCCAGAAATTACAACGCATAATATCCAAAAGCTCTCGTTCTTTCGAGCCTTCTTCTGACTGAAAACCCGGAAAATGCGGCTAATTTTTTTTAACCATTCACACTGTGGAGTGTTCAACTATGGCCAAGGGTGAGTGAGTTTTTCAATACATTAATTAGCGATTTGGGTCCGGCTTTGAGTATAAGAAAGGAGTGCAACTTTTATTCTGCGTACATGGAAGTGACATTAAAATAAATAAACATCAGGCTATGAAGAGGTGAGTGCTTGAATCTCGAGACGTACCCATGGTATGAAACTTTACTGAGTACTCCCCCGGGTTGCACTCATCCAGGCATATTAAAGTCAATAAAATTGTTATTTTATCCGATGCCTAAAAATAAGTTTCTCTTGACATATTTATTGAGGTAAAACTAACCCTTAGTTGATTTGTTTTGCAGGATTATGCTCTCCCAAATCGTTATCCAGTCATTATCAGCAATACCTCTCCACTCTTATGCTCACTAAAAACATGACATAGCAACTAACAGTCATTTAAGCGATTTTTCGAATACCTGAAAGACAGCTCAGTACATACAGCGCACACACTTTTCAGTTCTCTTTCCTCACAAGTCTTTGAGCCTGAAGGAACTGAGTGAGAGTTTTGTTTCAGGTTAGTACAGCTTTAAGTTAATCGTAGAAAACAAGGTTATGTCTTAAGGTGGCTTAAGGCGGGTCATTTACTAAAAGGAGAGGAACTCACCATTTAATTCCTATGAAGTATTCTTACTTCTCTCCGAAAGATAGTGGTATACGTAAAATGGTGCCTCGGGTTGTAGTCTAAAAAAATCAGAAATTTCTAACTTGGACTTGAGCTTCGAATTACTAGTCAAAAGAATAAGCCTACAGAAGCTTTGGGCCTACGGAGCTATACGTAGTAGAGACATCTCGGTTTTCACAAGTTAGAACACTCAAATACAGGCAAACGTGTCTTGTTTTTCGCGGTTTCAATAGGTATTCGGAACTACTGCTAAAAGCGAAGACTTTCTAAGGAAACTTTCGGAACAAGAATTTGACTTTCTCCACATGAAAAGCCTGTGGTGGTATGAAATTTTGTATCTACTAAAATAACAGTACCCAGAACGTTTTTAAATACGTTTTTGGAGGAAAACATGATGACCGGTCACCTACACTTTACTACTCTATTAAGTATTTACAAACAGTTTCTATTTCGATCGGGTTGCAATCTCTAGTTAAGGTTTTGTATCAATGCAACCAAATGTCCCAAATTGGCTAGTATCTTACTTAACAAGATTCCAGTTGAATTCGGTATTCTTTCATTTGTAATTGTCTATGTCGAAGAGAAGTTATCTACATTCTAGACCTCACTTGGGTGGTCATTGGCCACAGACGCCACAGTCCCTTCGTTTAACGTGTTTAAAACTTTTACCGATAGCCCTTTATACCTATGGGAATGTTCACTGAGTAAGCCTTGTATGAACTGTGCATATGTAGGCTGCTTTTCAGGATTTCTTCCTCCTTTCATTTATTCGCCGCCAAATGATTGCTTGACTTCCTTCCTTCCTTCCTCACCGCAGTGATGACCCACTGTCTTTTCACGACTTTTTCCGCCCTCTTTCGTCTGCGGGATCGCTTCTTCCCATCACTTATTTAGTTTAAGCGCTGGAGAGCGCCAAAAGTGAATATATCAACATACAGGAGCTTGTATTTGATGAAGATGGCCACACATAGTAGGGTTTGATGTTTCATTCATTCATTCATTCATTCATTCATTCATTCAGTCAGTCAGTCAGTCAGTCATTCATTCGTTCGTTCATCGTTCGTTCCTTCATTCACCCTTTCGTTCGTTCGTTCGTTCATTCATTCATGCATCCATTCATTCGTTCGTTGGTTCGTTCGTTCCGCTTGGTGGTTCAGACAAGGAAGTCAAAAACATTCAATGTTTTCATTGTCAACACTAGATTATCGGTGATGTTATTTTTATCTTTCTTATTGTACTTTTTTGTTGTAATTTTTATAATTCATATTTTTTAATTTTTTATCGTTTTCATTTTAATATCTTGTTAAATGCATTTGATCATACATATATTTACATGTTAATTTGCGCTATATAAGTATTAAATATTACTAATGTTACTGTCACATTTCAGGTTTTTTCATCCAGTTCTGTTTTTAGGTCGCTACCATGAAGACTTTTGGTGTTCTTCTCTTTCTTCTATTTTTAACTGCGACATCAGAAGCGAATTGCTGTTGCAAAGGTAAGTGATACCCAGATAAATAAATGTCGGCATCGTTTTAGATCGTGGACTTCATAAAAATGAGAGGACTTTGTCTTCCCCAAAACAATTATTAAAGGTCCCGAAGAGAGCACCATTCATCAAGTTTTCTGACAATAGTGAGACAATGAGATGTAATTAGTTATTTATATTGTACTTTTCCATTAGAATTGATTGTAATTAGATCTTGCAATTCAGAAGTATGATTTGTAAAGCGCTGTGGGCAATTAATGGAGATAACGCTATAAACTTATTATTATTATTATTATTATTATTATTATTATTATTATTATTATTATTATTATTAAAAGCCACAAAATAAACTGACTCATGTACATATAAATAACTGTGTTGAAGGATATATTTTTTTATGAAAATCATGCACAACTCACTCTCAATTATGTCAAACAGTCAACAAGCCCCACTGTGGCCGGGCATAATCAATTTGTCTAGTATGTGGTTCTAGTGTTTGATTTTAGGAATGTAAAACGCCTGGGTGTTAAAATCAAAAGCCACCTTGAGAAGTTTTGTCTCCCATTTTTGAGCTTTATACTTTCTTCTCCGCAGAGGCTCTATTAGTAAACAACAGGGAAAGAGAAAACTAGGGGCCCAGTGAACGGGAGAGCGCGGGAAGGAGGCCTCTCCGGAGGAGAGAGAGCTTTATAGATTTTGTGAGGAAAGTGAGTAATAATCAGTTCATATAGGGGATCAGTCTTAATTCCAGGTTTTCTTTTTTCAGAACTCAGGGCTGAAGTTGATGCGTTGAAAAAGAAAGTGGAAGAACTGATCAGTCAGAAGAAAAGTATATAATTTATTATCAAATTAATCTTATCAATTGTTCTGAAGATCAATACAAATTTGTTACCTTTCACTCGGTACTTGTGTGAGAAAGCTGTCAATCTTTCTGTGAAAAATAAAACCAGCTGGAAGACCGAAAAATCGTGTTGTATCTGATAAACGCCAGGTCAGATGTCATCAAGAAGTGGTCATCTTTAATTTTCCATAATTTACCAAAATACGAAGAAACTTGGCAGACTGATAGACGTTTTATTTTCAATCAATCCTGTGTGTTTTTTTCTTTTGTTTGTTTTTTCGATGTTTTTGGTGGGATGTGCCCCATTGCCTTATAAAACTAATAGAAACCCAAAGTTTCAACCCCGACCGACCTACAGCGTAACTCGTATAGTATCTCACTGCCTGGAAAACTTATCAAGTTGTCAATTTTCAGTTTACAAGAACTGTGCCGAAGTTTACCAGTCTGGTGACAGAAACAGTGGAGTGCACAAAATTGATCCTGATGGTTTGGGTGAATTTGAAGTGTTCTGCGATCAGACGACAGACGGTGGTGGATGGACGGTGTTTCAGAAGAGAATGGACGGCTCTGTAGATTTCTTCCGTGGGTGGGATGAATACAAACAGGGCTTCGGCAATCTGCGCGGCGACTTTTGGCTCGGATTAGACAAGATTCACCGTTTGACTGTAAGCAATAACAAGAAGCTTCGTGTTGATCTGTCAGACGTTGAAGGCAATACCTCATATGCAATGTACAGCTCATTTGCTGTGGCAGACGAGGCCAACAAGTACAAGCTGAGTTTGGGAAGTTATTCAGGTAAGTTACCTCTGCTGATACTATCAAGAGAATTTTTCAAATAAAATCGGTAAATGCCAAAATATGGTATTTTCTTACAATTAAAATACCTAGTGAAATACAGTAATCTCTCATCGCTTCACACCGCTAGGCGGCTCTATTAGAACGCTAGTTATCAATAAAAATAACAGGTGTAAAGCGATTCAGTCAAGTTGCAGCAGTATGGCCAAATAGAGACTTAAGGTGATTCCATCGAAAAAGAAGTTGTAATGAGAACTTGTTGAAACTTTGCACAGTTACTAATTACACCTAGTACATTAAAAAAATAAAATAAAAAGAGGGGGTCACCGTGTCTGATTTCACGCTACGGGGCTGTAGCATATAGATACTTTGCTATCTTTAGACAGCAATACTAAAAAAACCTATCCATGTACTAGAGACACCCATTACTTCAACAAAGTTATAACTAGCAATGAAATATAAGCATTATTCTTATGATAGAAGTACAGTGTTACAGTAAAACGTCTTAAAATTGCCGTAACAATGAAACTAAGTTGAAATAATAGGCAAATCGAGCGTCTGCACGGTTCTAGTGAAACGCCTAAAATCTGACTGTAACAGTGAATCAACCGGGATATTTGAAAATTGAATAATGAAAAATTCTTCAAATTTGAACATATCATGTAAAGTCGTAATTTCCTTAAACAAATGGAATAAAAAAGTGGGGTCACCGAGTTCGTTTGGAAGAAAACGACCATTTATTTCTCTGAACAGCGCAGCTTCCATAGAAAACCTATCAAGTTCCAAACGCGCGCGCGCTCGTGCGCGCGCTAATCACGCAAAAAATGATGCGCAGAAAGGATGCGCAATGCAATTGAATGGAATCACCTTAAGGACGTTCGCGCTAATTGTTTCTGCGCATCCTTACTGCGCACGCAATTCACTGCCACGTCATGCATTGAGCGCGCGCGCTGTTGGAGAAATGTGGAGATATATAGCGCAAGTGGGCACTTTAGTATCTATGCACGGTTTTAACTCTCTTAAATGTTCGGTGACCCCATATTTTCTTTTGATAAATCACTTTCTCTGTCAATTATCTACGTTTTGAGAAAAATTAAAGAAAATCTGTATTGTGGAAGTTTTATTTTTTTCAACTTTTCTGCCCTCGCATCATCGAATTATGCTATTATTGTAGCTGCACGGTGTTCGCAAAAGTCCATCTTAGAAGACGAGTTTAACTAAAAGGATGACACCAGCTCACATTGTTTACTTGACAGACCCACTTAAATAAAATTTGACTAAGAAAGTGGGTCTACAGCGAATCATTTTAAATATTTTTCAACTAACAAGCACTGAGGCCATGTCCAGTTGCGAGGGCCGATTTGTCAAAATTGGGGTAGTTTTCCACGCGCTTTATTTTGAAAACGAAGTCGGTGACCCCCCAATTTTTTTGCATTTCTGACATAGGTAACTCATTATCTGACTGTAGCCAAAGTATGAAAAAAATCTGTATTGTAGAAGTTTTTCGCGCGAACGTCCTTAAAACACTAGTTACCGAAATCACAGTTGTCCAATTTCTTAAAAAATCATTCAATTTGGCGTACTCTTTCCAACAGAAAGCTAAGCGCCATGCCTTCTAATAAGCACTTCCTTTTGAATGTTTGTTTGTTAACATATCAATAAGCACCTTAATGCTGAAAAGAGCGTTAACTGCTTAAGTGGCCCTTTTTCGGTAAGTGCGCCAATAATATAGTGCATTGAACCTAAGGATGAAAATGACCACTCTAAAGGTGTACTGTTACTTTTTGTACTGCTTTAGTTGTTCATTAACTCTTTCGCTCCCAAGAGTACTAGTGCCTTATAAATCAAGATTCAAGACGAATCCCAAATTTCATTTGTAAAATACTGAGATATTAATAGTGCCAGGTGAAAGTACTACTGGCAAGGTTTCATTTGAATGGTCACACCATAGGATTTCATCCACAGACTCAAAAGTTAGAACCACCTTGTACAGCATAATAAACAGCACCACAGGAAAGTACTGCTCAGTAGCCTTCATTTGAATGGTCACACTTTAGGATTTCATCCACAGACTCAAAAGTTAGAACCACCTTGTACAGCATAATAAACAGCACCACAGGAAAGTACTGCTCAGTAGCTTTCATTTGAATGGTCACACTTTAGGATTTCATCCACAGACTCCAAAGTTAGAGCCACCTTGTACAGCATAATAAACAGCACCACAGGAAAGTACTGCTCAGTAGCTTTCATTTGAATGGTCACACCATAGGATTTCATCCACAGACTCCAAAGTTAGAACCAGCATAAATGTCTCCTTAACTGACTCTGGGAGTGAAAGGGTAAACAAATAAGCGCCCTCTCTTGTTTTTCCAATTTTGTTTCTTTTTTAGGCACCGCTGGAGATTCCCTTGCTGATCATCGTGGTCTGTCATTTTCCACCAAGGATCGCGATTACGACAATTACTCGTCCGGTAACTGTGCCGTGGATAAAAAAGGTGCCTGGTGGTATAACTCTTGCTACAAATCCAATCTGAATGGACAGTACCTTCCCGGCAAACTCGATCAAAACGAAGGAATGAACTGGTACACCTGGAAAAATTCCTGGTACTCTGTTAAGAGCTCCCAAATGAAAATACGACCAGACGACTTTTAACATTGTGCGTCTTGTACTTGCAAGTCCTGTACACGTAAGGACGCTTTTTCACGAGCAACTTTGGGACTTGAACTCCAAATTTAGTGTAAAACTTTAATAAGAGTTTTGACAATCGTAAACAATTGCTTTTTTCCTTCATTAGTGAACACTTCTACCGCTAGAATTTTTGTTGGATTTAAATTAATTGGCCTGCCGTTTTAAGAGAAAATTGAAGTGACTATGAAAGCTTCTCTATAGTCAATTGATTAGCTCGATTGTAGTGTGTAACAGTTGCTCTGACTAATAAAACTCATTGATAATGGAATTTAATTGTACCCTAGTCTGTTCTATGTTTGCTTAGTTTTAAAGCATTTCTTCATGGGGGTTCTTTATTACCGCAATCCATTAGTCACAAGTCTGAACTTTTGATAAAATCTTTAAGTTTGATCACTGAGATGAAACTATTAAGCAGTGCTTTCCTGTGGTGCTGTTTATCATCCTTTACAAGATGGTCCTAACTTTTGAGTCTGAGGATGTAATCCTAAAATGTGACCATTCAAATGAAAGCTACTGAGCAGTACTTTCCAGTGTTGCTGTTTATTATGCTGTACAAGGTGGTTCTAACTTTAGAGTCTGTGAATGAAATCCTAAAGCGTGACCATTCAAATGAAAGCTACTGAGCAGTACTTTCCTGTGGTGCTGTTTATGATGCTGTACAAGGTGGTTCTAACTTTTGAGTCTGTGGATTAAATCCTAAAGTGTGACCATTCAAATGAAAGCTACGGAGCAGAACTTTTCTGTGGTACTGTTATTGTGGTCATTTAGGTGTTCGGCATATTTCTAATGATAGCAATTACCGTACGGATCGTCAAACTGTTTAAACGTATGACTTGTTTAGAGAGATGCATAAATTAACGGATCGCCAACGGACCGACTACTGCTTTTACGGTCTGTACAGACCGTACAGAATAATAATCATCATCATCATCATCATCATCATCATCATTATCATCATCATCATCATTATCATTGTCATTATTATTATTATTAATAATCCGACGATTTGCAAGGCTTTATTCTAAGAAAACAGAACTAGTGGCTTAGAAACCCAGAAAAAAGCACTCCAGTCCCTGGACCCCCTATCTAGAGGCACCCATCGACCTACGGCTTCTAAAATTTATCGTGGATCCGCTCCTGTTTCTTACTTTTTTATCAAAATAGAGTAAATAAGTGATTTCTCGTCAAAAAAAATCCCTAATTTCTAACTCGCACTGATGTCTCGAATTCTGTTCGTTAAAAGGTAAGCGGACAAAAAAAATGCGAGGTTTTAAATTGAGCCATACACGGGTTAAAGGTTAAAACAGTCCCATACAAATGCCACGTAGCTTTTACCCTACCTCCACACCTATTCGTAGGCAATTCGTTTGGATGGAAGAAGATGAGGTGTCTAGAGCCGGGGCAGGTAAGATACTCTCTACAGAGTGTCAAGATGGCGGCTGATTAACGTTTTTAGCAGAAAAAGAGAAAACGACCGTTTAAACAATTCAAAAATTGGTTGGATTCAAACCAATTCTCTGTTGCTTCTCTAAATTTTCTCTGCCAAAATGTCAGTTTCCTCGAACTAGCTCATTTTCAACCTGTTAGCCTACGTAGCAGCCGTTTCCATTTCCTTTTAGCCAAGTGGGATACGCACACGCGCATGGGGCGAAAAGGAGCAAAACGATTATCTTTCCTTCCCCGCCCCTCCCCGCCGCTTCTAATCTTTTTGCTCCTTTTCGCCCCATGCCTTCGCGCATATCCCGCTTGGTTCACGCTTCTCCCGCTTGGCTAAAAGGAAACGGAAACGACTGCTACGCAGGCTATCAACGTGTATATCGTGTCACTTCGCAGTATGCGAACTCAGTTCGTTTTCTCAAATTAATCAGCCAAATATTTGTCTTAACATAAATTGCAACCTTATTAATTGCCTACTCCTCAAGCCAAACAGTAAAAGAGCGCTCAATTTTAAATGTTTGACACTTTTTGAACCTGAAAAACATAAATGTGCGCCGTCTTGAAGTGGACGTAAAAAGAAAATTAGCCGAAAGAGGTGTCTTTTCTTAATCTGCATGCAGTATATTAAAGGGTTGTTGCAATGCACTGTAAATTTAAAGGATTAGCAAATAAAACTAAGTACTAAAAGGGTCGCAACGTTTAGCAGACAAATCAGCAAATGGAAATATACAGAAGGTACAGGCGAGCTTTCAAGCCTTCGAAGGACTGAAGGTCCCCGAAAAAAAAGTAGAAAAGAAAAGAAAAAGCCGTCCTGGCATAAGTTATCATAATTAGTTGTTATTCAGAATAGGAGACTTTCAAAAAACGTTCCTCCTTTTTTACTGAAGTATAACTAAGCCCCGAGGGGAGTACTCTCCTATATAAACTACATAGGTATGAGCCGCCCCAAAGGGTATGGTTTTTGAGCCGTTTTGGTCTGCAAACGGGTATAGATTTTGACCATTATGGTCTGAAATCGGGAATGGTTTTCAAGGGAACCACGAGAGCGTATAAACACCTTTGTCTTTTCAACTCCAAATGAATAAAAGAGAGAGAGAGAGAGAGAGAGAGAGAGAGAGAGAGAGAGAGAGAGAGAGAGAGAGAGAGAAGTAACCAAAATGTATCATTCGAGCTGGATTTTACCAATTCTTTTGTTGGCGTTTGCTTCCATTGACTTCGGTACTGATGCCAAGCTTAAGAGGCCAGGTCTGAAAACGGGTATGGATTTTAGAGGCCAGGCCACGAGTTGCATAAAACGTAACGTCCGGCGTAACTTCTAACGTCAGACGTTAACTCCAGCCAAAGTCACTATCTTAACGTCTAACGTTACTTAGCAGTTACCGCGGACGTTAAGTCTTATGCAACTCACCCCAGGTCTGTAAACGGATGTGGAAAATGGCATGTTTTGGTCTGAAATAGGGTCAGGATTTGGAGAACCGGGCGGCACACCCCCACCAAGAAGCCCCCCGGGAACTAAGCCTAACTTGTGTCTAGAGCTATTTAAAAATGTCTCTTGGTGCAAACTGGTTTAGACTGACTACCTGAGAAGACATTGGTATTGCTCCGGATCGGAGATTTGTTTTGCATGATTATGGTTTCCCAAATCCCTATCCGGTCACGATCAACAATACCTCTCATGCTCTCCAGTATGGCGCTCACCACTGGAACCTACTTTAGCAACGGACAGACATCCAGAGATTATGTGGATGCCTGATTTGTCGTCTAGCAAATTCTAACTTGGACTAATGTCTCGAATTCTGCAAGTCAAAATATAAGCTGAGAAAAAATGTGGGCTTTATGGCGCCATAAACAATTTAGGTACAAGTTGCAAAAACACTCCCATAAATGTGTCGTATCTCTCACGTTCTGCCTACACGTAAAGGGCGTTAAGTGCTGAGCTCTCTAGGGAGAGAGTTAGCTCTGAGCTCTCTAGGGAGAGAGTTAGCAACTAAAACTAAGTACTAAAAAAAGGTGCAAAATTTGGCAGATAATGCGAAATATACAAAAGTGCTCAAAGTCAACGATTAAGGGAGTTTTCTGCGACTTCCTTGGGCCTTTAAGGTGTAGGAAAGGAGTTCCATTTCAAGGGAAATTAGTGTATGAAAGGGTAGCCTCCCGTATGAAATTTCACTGAGTACTCCGCCGTGGCCAACACCCATCTAGGCGTTATTCGGGATCCGATATCTTCGAAAAACAAGTTTCTCTTGAATTTAACAAGTCTTGCACCAAAGTATAACTAAGCCTAATTTGTGTTTAGAGCTATTAAAAAAGGTCTCGGCTCGCCAGGCCAGGCTTGTTCCTCCACTCCCCCCGCAACTAAAAAAAATAAACGACAGACAACATTACCGGTGCATTTTGAGCGTACCAATCTTGGCACGAAATCACATAGCGTACTCGTGAGCTATGCGGGAAATTTTTCTTTTGCTATAGTAAAGAAGAATCGTAAGTGCGGTAATCACGAATATATCACTGACATGGAGATTTGAGTGACATAATATACGTATATTGTAAAAGTTATTTTTAACACTTTTATCCGTTCTGTGGAACCTATTCAGATTTATGAACCACAAAATGAAAAGTGGTAAACTGATACCCTACTGCCGCTTTGCTAAAATATACAAGCCCTCTTCTCTATTTAGCCTCACTCAAACGTGCTTGAAATAAATAAGCCCCCATCTTTAAACGTGCTTGAAATAAATATGCCCCCCCCCCCGGGGGGACTTAATAGGGGATTTACCGCATATAAGTGGAGAATGTCGCAATTAACAAGAAAAGCAGGATATGACGTACATGGTAGCAGTGATAAAACAAGATAACCTGATAGAAAAACATCTACATAACATTTCATCACGTTTCTCTGTGCCTGTTTTATCAATAAAGTGTGCGAATTGAATCGCGTGAAGACTTAATTATTGCTAATGCAATTAGCTGCGTACGTGTCAGTGTTACAATGATTAAGATCACGATTAGGATCAGGATTAGGAAGTTTCAATTAGTTGATTTGTTTTGCACGATTATGCTCTCCCAAATCCCCATCCGGTCACGATCAGCAATACCTCTCCAATATTATGCTCACCACTGGAACGTACCTTAGTAACGGACAGACATCAAGCGATCACGTGGATACCTCAAAGACAGTTAATTGCAGTGCACACCTTTTTCAGTTCTCATTTCTTACAAGGATTTGATCCTGAAGGAACTAAGTGAAAGACTTGTTTCAGGTTAGTAGAGCTTCAAGTTAATTGTAGGAAAAAAGTGTATGTCAAAGAGGACTTAAAAGATCGGTTACCAAAAGGCAGGGAATTGACCATTTAATTTCTATGGAACTGGCTAACTTCTTTCTTAGAATAGAGTGTACAACGTGAAATGGTGTCTCGGGATGTCGTCCCCCCCAAAAAAACTCCACAATTTCTAACTCGGACTTAGGTCTGCAGAAAGTTTGAGCCTAACGGAGCCATAACCTATTAAGATAACGGTTGTCAGAGGTTATTGTTTTCGTCCTGTTTCAATACGCACTTGGAGCTAGTGCTAAGAGCGCAGACTTTCTACGGAAACTTTCGGAAAAAGAATTCGATTTTTCCACATCAAAAATTTGGGGTTGTATCAACGTTTGTCATACCTACAGAAGTAAAAGTACTCAGAACTCCGGTGGGTGGGGGGGGGGGGGAGCGGAAAGGGGCACTCAGCAGATGCTCTGGTAGGGAGGTGCGGTCGGGGCGCCGAAACCCTGTTTAAGACAGAATTCAGATTTTTCGGACCCTGTCTGAGACATTTGACCCCACATCATACCTTCTTTAAGGCTAGAATGGACTAGTCAGAGACTGTTTCTTATTTCAATATGCTGTACATCTGCAAACTGGTAAAAATTCAGCTTGTGGTGAGGTTTCTGTAAATTAACGAATACATAAGGTCGTGTAACGATACCCTGTTTAAGACAAAAATTGATAAAATCGATACCCCGTTCAAAGCAAAACCGTCTGAAAACCATACCCCATCGGGCCGCACGTCCCCGTTAAGGCAATGCGAGGAAGCACCCCCCTCCCCCCCGCGGGAGGGCACTTTACCACTCGGTATGAGTTTTTACAAGCACTTTCTTATAGCTTGGTTTACAATCGCTGGTTAATTTGCAGCCAAATGTCACGAATTTTGCCCGTATCTTACTTAACAAGCTTCTAATTGAATTCAATATTTTGTCATTTGCAATTGTTTATGCCGAAGAGAAGTGTCTACTATTCTCACTGGGGTAGTTAGTCACTGGCCACAAACGCCCTAATCTCTAGGTTAAACATGCTTAAAACTATTTCCATGTCCCCTTATATCCTTGGGTAGGTAGGTTGTTTAAGCCTTGTTTGTTTTGTGTATAAATAGGCTGCTTTTCAGGATTTGTTCTCGCCGTCAGATGTTCGCTGCACGTCCCTGGGTTTTACCTTCTCGCAGCGATAACCTGTCTGTTTAGGTGTTTTTTCCCGCCCTCTTTCGCTTCTCCCCATCACATATTTAGCTTGGAACGTTTGGGAGTGAAGGCACGCGCTGAGAATATACTAAACTAGGTTTTAAGATGGGAATAAATAAATAGCTACGACAGAGATAGAGGGGTTTGATGCTCAGTTTTCAAATGGCAAAGAATTGTTCATTTACACATTCATTCTCTCGTTTGCTCGTTCTTATCGGCGATTCAGGAAAGGAGGTTTATAACATTGAACTTTTTTATTGTGGCATTGAAGGTTTTTTTTTTTTTTACCCGGTCCTGTTTTTAGGCCATCACCATGAATACTCTTGGTATTCTTGTGATGCTTCTAATTATAACTGTGACGTCAGAAGCGGGAGGCTGTTGCGAAAGTGAGTGAAGCTAAGTAGAATAGTTAGAATAGTGACTTCATAGAGTTTTCCTCGTATCGGATAGGATTTGTCATCCCCAAAACAATTAAAGACCGAAAAAGAACATTACTCGTCGATTTCCTTTGAAAATGTTACGAAAAGCCACAAAACAAACTATATTATGTCATTACTCTCTCTTAACATAATGAAATTATGTGAAACAGCTAACACGCTCCACGGTGCTGGGGATACACAGTTCATCTAATATGTGCATAGATCTAGCTTTCGTTTTTGTGAACGTAAGACGTGGCTATTAAAATCAAAAGCCCTTGAACACTTTTTCATGGTTCCCGTATCAGAGCCGTACTTTTCACCGTCTTGCAAATAAACTTTGCAACTGGGGACTTTTGTCTCCTAGTTTTGAGCTTCATATAGCTTTTGGGAGGGAAATGAGTATTAGTTAGTTCATATGATCAGTTTGATTTCCATGATTTTTTTAGAACTCAAGGCTCAAGTAGTGGAAGCAATTGACGAGTTGATGAAGAAAGTTAAAGCAATTGATACAAAGAAAGGTACATAATTTATCAGAGTGATTTCTCCAGTAAATTGTTTTGAATTAATACCAATAAAAGAAACAGTTGACTGAACTGTTCCCTTTACGACTTGATCAATGCAAGAATTTCAACGGATCAGACTAGAGGTGTTGCATAATAAAAGTGCCAGTGCTGTAGTTAGAACACTGGAAAAACGTTTTGTGCTCGGTGCATGTCGCGTCAGCAAAAGTAAAAAAAGGAGTCAAATTAAAACTTATTTTAGTTTTCTTTATTATACGATGTACAATAAAACCTGTCAGGATGATAGAGCTTTCACTTTCAAGCAATCCACACTGGGGGCCTCACATCAAATGTAGTTTCTGACGACTAAGTTGCAGGAGTGCTGAGTGACAAAGGAACGAACTTTTCAGAAATCAGTATGCTGACGACACGCTAGAGAGGCTCGGGTATTGTCGTAGGACGTTTCGTGACTATTTTTAAGATTTGAGTGGGGAATATTTGTCATTCTGTTCTATTTACTGGGCTTTCATAAGTTCAACAGATAAATGGGAGGAGCCCGGGGAAAAGACTGGAGCGGGGAAAAACATAGCCTGTTCCAGGCTCCAAGATTATAGAGAAAGCGGACGCGACCCGCCCCCATTCCCATTAAGTCTTCATGCATTTTCTTTTCCCGTTTGCTTTCCTACTATCTGAAATCCTGGAACAGGAAAAAGGAAGAGTTTTCCCCGTTTTTTATTTTAATCCTTTACTTTCAAGTAAATCTAAGGGTTCAACAGTCATCACGCTTTTCCTACTTGCACCCTTCAACAAGTGCCCTCTCTTGTAGACAACATTGACATTTCTTCTCTGCTTCTCAAATAAGCAACACTGCAATGACCGTTTTAAGACGAGTAAGTCGAATAATTCGTCTCGGAAGGATCGCCGGTCTGTCAAATTTTAATATCCTTCCTAGTGTGAAAACACAACTTGATTGAAGCCGATTTATAAGTCTAACACGAATAACCCATTCTCGGAATTCATCTAAATACATTAGATGGATTAAAAGGATTATCTCTGTCTTGATCCATCTTGGACGCATAACCAGACTCTAGTGTAAAAATGGTAAATCCTGATTGAAAAGATTAGCATTTCAAGGTGGAAACTCCACGAAGGCCCCCTTTTTAAATTTATCTAGTGTAAAAATGGCAAATCTTGATTTTTGGTTTTAATTTACCTTTTGTTATTCATTCAACTTTATATTGATCAATTATTTCTTATTATTTCGGCTTATCAAATAAAAGCGCATGATCCCCTCGAGCACTACAAATGCACATGAAATGACTGTAATTTGCTCCATTCCTTGATAAAAGTTGAAAACTAATGTTCAGTTGATGCGGACCATATACGTACAGATTGTCACTGCCTGGAAATATCTTTTGTTGTCAATTTTTAGTTTACAAGAACTGCGCCGAAATTTATCAGTCTGGTGACAGAATCAGTGGAGTGCGGAAAATTGACCCAGATTGTCTGGGCGAATTTGAAGTGTTCTGCGATCAGACAACAGCCGGTGGTGGTTGGACGGTGTTTCAGAAGAGAATGGACGGCTCTGTAGATTTCTTCCGAGGGTGGGATGACTACAAAATGGGCTTCGGCAACCCGAGCGGCGAGTTTTGGCTCGGACTGGACAAGCTTCACCGTCTGACCGTAAGCAGCATTAGTAAGCTTCGTGTCGATCTGGCAGACGTTGTGGGCAACACAGCATACGCGGAGTACAGCTCATTTGCTGTGGCAAACGAGACAGATAAATACAAGCTGAGTTTGGGTAGTTACTCAGGTGAGCTTACGCCTGCTGCTGACATGCAGATTGTAATATTATTATAATTTTGGAAATAAAATTGTGAATACAAAATATAACATGAATATAAAAATGTAATGTACAGCCTTTTTATACGTAGAGAAGTAAATTCCAGTTTCCCGTGTCCAGATGGCACACATAAAGACAATTAAAAATCTGAAATTAACTTATTTCAGTTTCACCTTAGTGGCAAGAGGTTACTACTGCACACAAAGTTGTAAATACAGTTCCCTGAGGGCTGACGAGAGCTGGGAATCGCAATGCTTCTAATGTTATCTCGTGTTTTCTTCAAATGTTCCAACGGGCAGTACGTGCACTCATTGCTGCGAGTTTGTCAAAAGAGCGAGTGTTACTGATTGCATAGCCCTCGCTATGTTGGCCAGCAGAGAAAAAAGTTTACATTATGAGACTGAAACACGGTTTCCATTGATAAATCCGGCTGTTTATTTTTAAGACTTATTGCAAAACACGACAATGTGTTATTACAATTTACGACAGCTCGGATTATTACAAATTACGGAAACGAGTTATTATAATTTGCGATAGGTAGGTTATTACAATTTACGACAGGTATTACAATTCGTGACGTTATTACAATTCGCGACGGCACAAGAGGCGTGCCCACCGAGAAACCATTTTTAGCGAGGCAAACATCGCAGGTACATTAAATTGGAATCCAACTAAGAACGTTTTGCACAACTTATCAGACCCCTCTCCCCGAACTTCCTTCCAGAATGCCTCTAACTGCAGTTTAGTGTTGCCTTTGTTTTTGTTTATTTGTACGTAGGAGAATAAAGAGTTTGTATAATTTTGTCTACTTGGAATGCTCCTAATCACTAGCCTTCTTTAAGTGCTGCGCCTCGGCGAAACGAGTTTACATTTGTTTCACAAAAATGAAATACTAGCTTACTCTGTGTTTTGTTTCCTTTTTCTTTGTCAGGTACCGCTGGAGATTGTCTTGATTTTCATCGTGGTATGCCGTTTTCCACCAAGGATCGCGATAATGACAAAAGCTGGAGTAAAAACTGTGCCTTGAGCAAAAAAGGCGCCTGGTGGTACAACGATTGTCACAATTCCAACCTGAATGGTCTGTACCTCCCCGGTAAGATCACTAATGACGGCACAGGAATGAACTGGATTTACTGGAAATTGTCTTGGTACTCTGTTCAGAAGTCAGAGATGAAAATACGCTGATGACTTTTACTACTGTATGTCCTGCATGTACTTCACTTTACATTTATCCGGGGCGATTAAGAACTTGTTAGGGTACACGTAAGGGACCTTTCGTTTTACAAGCAACTTTGGGGAAACTCCAGAGTTAGCGTAAAAGTTGAAAAGAGTTTTGTCAACATTAAAAAAAGGTGCTTTTTAAATTATTATTTAGTCATCACTTCTACAGTGAGAAGACAAATTGCAGCTTTGCTGGTTTCTAATTAATTTGTCCGTTTTAAGAGTAAGGTTAAAATGGCCCTAAAAGCGCCTTTGTAGATTAGCTCGACTGTAATGTGAAAGGGTTGCTCTTACCAATAAAAGTCTTTGATGATGATATTAAATTGCTCCTTTGTCTTATCTCTGTTTGCTTAGTTTCTAAGCATTTCACCCTTACAGCAAACCTTCAGCCCAAGTGTAGTTCTAACTTTGGAGTCTGATGTGTGGCTGAAATCCTAAATTGTGACCATATAAATGCTTTCTACACAGGTAGCCAAAGCTTTTGTTAAGCTTATATGACTGAAAATCAATAAAATTATGTGAAATTATGAATGCTTTTGTTGACATTTTTTACTCACTTTCTTTTCTTCTTTTTGTTCTCAACAAGTATTTTAATTAAGCAAGGCCACACACTCACCCGTCAGATCTCCCACACGCAAGTGAACCTCTTTCAAATGAACAAAATTTTTGAAATTCTCTATTTGCACCGGCACAATTTCCGCAAACTAGAATAAATCCATAGCGAAAAAACAACTAGGGACCGAAAAAGTTCCATCTGTTTCCACCGTTTCTCACCATAAAAACGGCAATATTTTGGGCTTCTTACTCATTAACTCAAATGTCGGTATTGGTCCGCCGACCACTGCGCACATCTAAGTTAATTTTATTTCCGCTCTCCGTCTCATTAGACGATTCGCACAACACACGCACAGTTTTGCTAGACTTGCTCCAAGTCGCTCGTATTTTCTTATAAAGGACAAAAGCAATGATTGCCATGCGGAGATAAAGGATGATACATGAGTTCGTGTATAGCACGCAATAATTTTCTTTACGTGTGCGATGCAAATCGCAGAACCAGCGAGAACCAGCTGCCATTTTGGTTCACGCACGTGGACCAGCCGCCATTTTGATTCACGCTCGTGGACCACGTGCGCGCCTTCGATAATCAGAACGAGCGACTTGAAGCAAGTCTAGAGTTTTTCTTTCATGGCTTTTTGCGTGCGAATTACCCTGGGTGCCAGAGGCTTTCATGGCGCTCTCGAACACGCGCGAACTTTCGTGTCTCACATTTTCCTTTGAAGTAACGAGATGAAATTTGCATATCTGTGCGCAGAAATCTGAGTACGGACACCGACATTTGATTTCATAAGCGAGAAGCCCAAAATGTGATAACTAGTGTAAAGCAGTTGGGTCTAATAGCACGACACTGCAAAATATTTGATGCAGTATGGCCAAATGAAGGGTTAAAATACTATTTACTGAAGTCTCAGTTGACTAAGGACCTCCACAGACTAGACATTTAGTTGTCGACAACTATTTGTTGTCGACAACTAACTGTTATCGACAACTTAAAAAAGGTGTGTGAGATTAGTTGTCGACAACTAAACGCTAAATTTTTACTTGATGACAACTAGCCAGTTTCCCGTTTCAAAAAGGGAAAGTGCTTAGTTGTCGACAATTAATAGTCGTCGACAACTACGTTTTTGACTATTTTACTGGTGAGTTGGAATGACTGGTTTAGTTGACGACAGCTATCGTAACTGCGTGGTCACGACACAGCGGCAAAATGAGTGCGCATGCTCGGCTTTTTCGCGGGCTTCCGGTCATTTTCTTGTTTCGGTATGATCAGAAAGCTATTATAACAGAGAAAGTTCCAGTTTTGTGTAGTTTGTAACCAGAAAGCAAGAGTCAGCGAGGTAAGCTTGGTTTTCTTGAAAGGGTTTGAAACTTGTTATACTCATACACTTTGCATAGAGGGTTTGGTGCTTACAACAAAAGTGAAAATTAGTTCGGGGCCGCTAGTGTTTGATCTTTAATATTGCGTTGCTTGTGTTGGACGCAGCGCGTTGATAAAAATGCATGAAGAGAGAGAAGACCGAGACTAAAACTCTATTGTGTCTCCAGAGAATATTCCTTTAATATATCAGAAGAGTTCACTCGGGCTGCTCAACTTCCAATGGGCCGCACTGAAATCAAATTGGAAAAACAACAACAGTTGCTCCGTCTTAGTCCCGAAAACTTGTTCACGATCACGAGCGCTGCGAAAACAGCCAATTCGATCAAGACTTTTCGCTGTTTTGGAGTGACCAGGCGAATTCAAGTTGAGGTTACATTAGCACCGATACAAGGTAGATGGTGTTACAATCGCTTGCTCAGAAAGAAAAATTGTCACGCATCGGTTATAAACAGCTGAATCACAATGTTTTGAATCGCCTTCTTTCGGCTTGTATGAAATAAACCTTCAGCGTGCTTTTAGCTCTTAGAATCATGCGTGATTAGAGTTTCTTTCTTTTTACAAATTTAAAGTTAAATTTAAATTTAAATTTATAGATTTGTAGAAAACTATTCCAGTGCTGCGGTCTGATGCCAGAACGCCGTGATCGAAGATTATATTTTGCACATTTATTTCATTACTTTAATTTCTCCAATTATGTAAACCCTTTCCGTTCGGTGATGCTAGAGTAGTTCTCGCTTTTATTTCTTCAAGAGAGAAA
Organism: Siderastrea radians; assembly: GCA_964017195.1. Taxonomy (NCBI): domain Eukaryota; kingdom Metazoa; phylum Cnidaria; class Anthozoa; order Scleractinia; family Rhizangiidae; genus Siderastrea; species Siderastrea radians. The sequence goes on from OZ024899.1 coordinate 38,121,953, forward strand.
AAAAAGCTTCTTGAAATGACAAACTTTCCTCTCTTTGCTCTGTCTGTAAAAAGTCGATTGATTGCAAGTTTGAGTTGTGACTAAGGACACCTTGTGTAGCATGGAAACTGAACCAAAGAAAAAATATGACTTCCCATTATTTGCCTAAGGGTTTCAGAATTTTATTGCTGCAGCTATCATGCCAATCCAAGTTAATTAAGCACTTTAGAAAGACGTATAAGTAAGAGTCAATTCTATACTTCGTGGTGAACAAAGCAAGCAAAAGTGTCGTTTCCTCGGCGGTCCGCATGTCGTTTTCGCCTCTAGCCTGAATTTCAGGCGAGTTTTTCTGTGGCTTTAATTTTGACTACCAGCTTTTGCAATTATCTTTTTCTTGCAAACGGACTTATCCCGAGTTTTAGCCCTCGAACAACAGCTAAGTAATTTACCTTTAGAAAAGGCGAAAGCTAGCACTGCTACGACAAAAGTATAAGCTTATCTGACACAATTCACGTTTCACTTACGAGCCATTGACTTCGAGCGAAAAATTTACTATGGTGGCGAAGACAATTAGTTTGCTAAAAAAGATATGTGGAAGAAGAATCTCTCTAGGAACTGCCGGCAAGGTGAAAACCTTATCTGTTTCGTGACGGCCTTATCTCCGCGAAATGAAATCATCTGACGCGAATTTTTAAATTGCCACCATTTTCCCCGAATGGTTTCTATTGAATCCAGTCTCTCTGCTCGCGCCCGCCCGCGAAAATGGCGGGAACGAGTTAGCGCACGCGCACTCATTTTGCCGCTGTGTCCGTGGTCATGTACTGCGTTATGAGCATGCGTAGTGAACGTTAGTTCCCAAGCTCTCGCTGGCCTGACTTAGTTATCGACAACTAACACTCCAGTGTGTGGAATGCTTGCATCGTACAGAATCAGTTGTCGACAACATTCAGTTATCGACAACTGTCTAGTCTGTGGAGGCCCTAACCTATAGTGGCTAGAAGTGGGCCAACACTAACCCTCTGTAATTAAGTGCACGCCTCGAACTACTTTCCTTTCACAAAAAAGAAACCTCAATGATTCAATTTGGCGCCGTTTTTCCAAAAGCGCCCTCCCTTCTAATAAGTGCTTCGCCTTGAATGTTTGTTATTAAGAGCCCCCTATCTTAATAATTTATCACTCCTATACTGAAAAGAGCCTCATTTGCAGCGTAAGTGCGCCAGTACGATATTAGCCACTTGGTTCAACACCGTACAATAGCGTTGTATTCAACAGTGTTGGATGACGTTGAGTTCCTTTGTTGTAGGCAAACGAATTCTTACTACCCCTGACAAGCTCCTAAGATACTTGGTTACCTATTTGTTAACTATTACATCAAAACAGCATATCAATGTGTCTCTTTTCATCTCTTCTTAAAAGAACAAATTATTGCATTCGTGTTTCCTGTTTTCTCTTGTTTTCTTTCTTTTTCTCCTTTCTATGTATCTCTCAAAAGACAATCGCCAATGGACAGAAGAAGCAAAAAGTGAAGTGAACGTTCCAACACAGAATTCCATTTTCACTCACGTCAGCAACATCAAACATTGCATCATACAAAATTCTTATGTAATCAAAACCGGAAATCGATTATTCTTATCGTCATAAAACATGCCAGGCCGTTTGTTCCCACCTATTCACTGGAAGTAATTTATAAATCACTAGTCCAAACACACTTCGACTATTGTTCCCCACTTTGGGATACCTATGCCAAAACGTTAAAGGACAAACTGCAACGCCCGCGATCTCGAACCGCCAAGGTGATAACATGTCCGAACTACGACATTCGATCAACTGACATTTTTCCCAACTTAGGTTGGAATACCCTTGACGTCAGACGCAAACAATTTAAAATTAGTCTTAATGTATATAACAATTCGCCCCGAATTTGAGTAATTCCTTCATAAGAATTAGACTCTAATAAATGTTATCATTTACTGAAGAAATCCTGAAACTGATCTAGCACTTCCAACGCCGCGATCTAAAAGTCTTAAGCGAAGCTTTAGTACAGTGGTGCTATGTTATGGAACAACCTTCCCGAAGAGACTAAAATATCTTTACGGAATCGGGTTTTAGAAGCCGTGAGAGTGTCGGCTCTATCTGTTCCTGATTCTAGTTATGCATTGACATACTTTATTTATTTACCTCAACCATATCATTACGCCCCACTTGGAAATCAGCACAAGTTGTAGAGGCTAGCGTAGAGAAATAAAGATCATGTGTATACCTTTAAGAAACGGGCCCCTGGGTACGAGTTTAGCATATTTTGCATGCGCGCTCATACGTATCATATACTGTATACCAACGCCATGAAATTGTTTCTTGCACCGAGTTAATTTGAGCGCTACAGTATCCCGGCTGAGCTATCGTGTTTTCTTAAGTAAGGCCAGGAACTTGGTGTACGAATTCTTTATTATTTTGAAATAGAAAGAAAGAAATCACCAACAGAAATGAGAGAGAGGAAGTGTAAACTTTAGAGACCAATTAACTGCGTAAAAATCCAAAGCTCCACCAGAATCGCAATTTTGTTTTCTGGCCATTCAGTCACGAAATCAGATTTAACAAACTGCAAGCCACTTCCATCCTTGCATAAATCCGGTACTTTATCCCCAAACAACTTGTTCTCCTTTTACTCTTCAGAGTTGTTTTATAGCGGAGCCTGCGCGCGTAGCGCGCCAGCGGAGCATCATTGCTAAGCAAATTTGGTAACCTATCGATGCGAGAAAATTTGGTTCTGACGTCAGCGTATGCCCGTACTTACGTCCGTCCGTCGGTACAGGCCCTGGGGGAGGGTGAGGGTAGTCCCAAGGCAACCAGACCGGGGAAGGAGAATGTCATTTTTTCTTGGCGGGAAATCGCGCGGTGCCTTTAGGCAACCAGTGTAGCAAAACGATTGTTCGACAGTGTTGAAGTTTTAAACTTGAGAAAAAATACCAATATCTATAAATGGAAAGAAAAATTTCAAAAGAATACTCAGTTGTCTTTTTGGTGGAAGGGTTCCAAGTTACAAAATTTGCCTTCGAGGACTTCATCTTTGTTGTCGGTTCTGCTGCGAACTCGGTCGGCACAACGCTTGAGTTCGCAGCATTTCGCAGCCGTCCCAACGCCACAATAGCACAGTCAATGCCTTCTGGTTATTTCTGTTCACAATCATGGTTTCTGCGGCGGTCCGAACACATTTCCCCAGGAAAAACACCAGCATGTTCATGTCGATAGGCATCTTGTCACGGAAACGAAATAAGTAGTAATATATAGATTTAGCCAAGCCTAAAAGCGGAGCCCCCCTTTTGTTTTTTGTTTGTTCGTTTGTTTGTTTTTGCTGGTACTTATTAATTTGTGAAAATACCCTAATTCAAGTCATTAAATTAAAAAAAAGAGAAAAACAATTCATGTCCTCGCTGAGAGCCGAACTCGGCTTGACGGCGTCGTAAGCCGGCAATTCGCCCACTAGACGTCGACCATGAGCGCTTTTGTTATCCTCGGGTGTTAATTTTACTACTTATTCCTTTTTCGTGACAACCTGCCTATCAACATGAAAATGCTGGTGTTTTTCCTGGAAAAATGTGTTCGGACCGCCGCAAAAACCATGGTTGTGGACAGAAAAAACCCAAAAGCACTAGCTCTGCTATATTTGGCGTCGAAACCGTTGAGAAATGCTGCGACCTCAAGCGGTGTACCGACCGAGTTCGCAAAAGAACCGACAAGGCAAATTTGAGCTTTTCGCCTGAACTTTATCGCCTAATTTTTTTCGCCTAAATTGAACTTTTCACCTTCCACCAAAAAGACAACTGAGTATTCTTTTGAATTTTTTTTTCCATTAACAATTTGTTTTTGACTTTTGTTGTCTTTGCTTGTTTTGCTACAACGCGGGTCACCATGCGATTTCGCGCCAAAAACACGGGATTCAGCACAGGGCTATATCCAGTGTATGCCACTTCGTATTGGTGACCCGTGATGCGGACGGACGGACGGACGTACGGACGGTCACGTGACTATTACGTCACTACCAAAATTTCTTGGCTTGATAGGTTACCAAATTTGCTTAGCAATGGTGCTCCGCTGACACGCTAGCGCGCGGGCTCCGATAGAATTAAGTTGAACATATTGTGTCAGCATTTGTGGCCCAGCAGTAAGATGCCGGCCTGCACTGCCAGCGAGTCGAGTTCGATACTCAGCGAGAATATGAATTTTTTCTTTTCTTTATTTATTTTTGTATAAATTAACAACTTGAATGAGAGTATTTTCACAAGTTATTAAGTACCAGCAAAAAAAAAAAAAAATTTGGAGCTCCGCTTTTAGGCTTGGCTAAATCTATATATTATCCAATTTAGTTACATGGTTGGTTGCATCTGGCAAAATAACAAGGAAATTATGGGAGCCAAATGTCGATAATTTGGCATGTCCATTCAAGACTTTTACTAATGACTGTCTTGCCTTTCTGCTGATTTTGTGAGCGGGGAGAAATTTTTTAAAATATCTGTCAGCAGCGGTCAGTCTGTCGTGTATCACAGCGCGCGCACTTTTTTACGTCACTGCCAGACAACCAGTCCAAGATGGTGGACGGCGGCAGGTCAAAGAATAGGACGGTTTTGCGCAGTGGTTTTCATTTTTCCCCGCCGGAAAACTAATTGGAGCGACCAGGGTAAGAGCATTCGCGCACTCACGCTCTCACTAACATACGTGTAATCGTCTGGCAAATCTCCCCATTCACGGAGTTGTTAACGCACTAATACGGAAATAATAAAAATTGATTAAAATGAGCTTCTGAGTGAATTCGATTGACGATTTTTAAAAACTGCCTCAGTTTTGCTCATTGAAAAAGTTATGTTTTTAATAATTCATAGGCGATTTCCTCATTTTCTATAAGTTCTCTAAGAGCTACTAGCTTTGACACTTGTACAGAACATTCTGGCACCACACTCTTTCTTTCGCAGGTGATATTGGCCGGCAGTTCCCCTTTCCACGGAGTTAATAACGTTTAAAAATTGAAACAATAGAAATTGGTTAATGAGCTTTAAAGGCCCCTCAACATTTTTTGGAAAACCGTCTCAGGATTGAATACCCATAAGCCACTTTCTTCTTCTTTATAAGAGTTCCAGCGTAGACACTTGCAGAAAACATTCTTACGCTCACACACTTTAAACGCCCGCAAAATTGACCAGCAAATCCCCTATTCGCGTAAAATTCCGATAATAAGCCCTCAGGAATATAAGCCCCACAAATCTTATTTGCAAAAAGCCCACCGATAGTAAGCCTCCCCCCCCCCCCCATATATAATTCCAAGAACAATTACGCCATAATATCCTCCGATTACAAGTATCCACACAAACTACCGTATTATTTTACCTACGTAAATAGCAATCTGAATACTGTACGTACAACAACAACGGGCTTGTTAACCACAACCGGGTGCCATACAAAACAACAAGCAAATTGTATTTTATTATACAAGATAATTGCAAAGTTCGATCCTAAGATCACGGTGTTTCTGTCTTATTTGAGAGCAATACATGTTATGTTACCAAGAAGGTCACTTCCTCCACTTTGTACCCACATTCCTTCTGGCGCAGCATTTTCAGATGCAAAATCCCTTCCAAATATAAGCCCAACCATTTTTGAAGCGCAAAACTTCCTCCAATAATAAGCCCCTCCCCCCCCCCCCCCCCCCGAAAATAAGCAATCCCGGAAATAAGCCTACCAAAACGGCCCTTCGTACAAATATAACCCCAGGGCTTATCATGGGAATTTTACGGTATATTATAATTATGTGATATGTAATTATTAAGACATGAATCACGGAACAATAGTAATTGGTTATTCAAATGAAGTTAAAGAGATCTGGTCGGAAAAACAACTACAACTCCCAACGGAAAAATCGAGATTTGTCCGTACAGTTCAAGTTATTAGCGTGTGATGTAGACGTCTATATTTTGATTTCCAAAGCAGCAAAAATTTGAAGGCAGACTTTTTAGGAAGTTTCAAAGGCGTTAGGCGGCCAAAATGGAAAACACACTGAAGTATTTAGAGTAGAGATTGCCCAATATAGTAGTTGCAGGCGAGTTATCCCAACCTGATGTAAAACATGTGAAAAGTTATTATGCCTGCTAGCGTTACCCTGCGTGCTAGCTATAGGGTACCCTAGCTGCCTTGTAAACAACAAAAACGAAGAAACATGGGATTGCTATGGTAACCCTCTTGCTAGGGTAACCTTAAACAAGCCTTTCAAGTTTTTTTTTTTTTTTTTAATTTTAAGAAAATTATATTCTTTGAATATTCATAGCGTTGTAGTCCTCCGAAGTCTGAGGCCGGTGAAAGCGGAGCACCTGTTATGAAATGAGCAGATCTATGCGATTACGCACCCCACACATACGTACATAAGGTTGCCGATCAATCTACATTTAAAACGAAGGTTGCACGCGTGGTGCAGTGGGGTAGACCATGCCAATTTGGAATATTTTTCAAACAGGTCGCACGAAAAGAGCTGGTCCAAGTCACAATCCAGGTGTTTTCTTTAGCTTTCGTTGTTTCAGTTTCTTTTTCTTTTAGCTCTTTACATTTTTTATCTTTGCCTTCTTTATGAGGTATTGTAATTAACTTTGCGAATGCACGTGTTACTCTGATGTTCGTGATTTTCGTTGTTTACGAGCTTCACTGTTAGGCTACGCCTACATGATAAAATAATTTATTATAACTTACAATAAAATAATAGATATAACTTATAATGAAATAATATATGTACTTCAACAACAAAACTGATCGAAGGTTAATCGGCGTCTTACGATTTTATAGAGAGAATTGAATAAGTCAACGATAATTTCAATGCTACCAACTGGTATTTTTAAGTTGAAAAGGAATGGAAGTAGAAGTAAGCTTTTATTTCCTTTCTGCTTGCACTTTCGTTTCTTTTCCTTTTTCACTATACTTATCAAGTAAAGATTCCCATAAAGGCATCTTGTTCCTCATGATCTTGCTCACCGCTAGAAAAGTAAAGGAAAAAGCAAGTCTTTTTTAAGAAAATAGCCTTGGAATTTGTTTGCCTGGCCTCCATGCTGAATTTTGCTGGCTAAAGACATTTTTATAGGACAACAACCTTACCGATTTTCACTTCAATAACGAGAAAATCATTGACAGCCTCGGGTGGCTAGTCCATATTTTAACCTTTTAAGCGCTAACAGTGACGAAAATGAAATTTCTCTTTACATTATCACTACTTGTTCAAACAATCAAGTGATGAGAATAAAGGAAGTGTTCACCAAGGATGAGATTTGTGGTTTTGATATAGTCGAATTCTCCTTACTAGTTCCATAAGAAATGTATGGAGAACAGTAAGGAGAATATGGATTTTATATCAGGGCTTTAAGGGTTAAGGTACGGAATACAAGTAAACTGCACAAACCTTTACTTTGCTACAAATAATAAAAAGAAAAGAAGGCTAACTGATGTGCTATCTATTTTATTTTATTTTATTTTGTAAACATTGCACTTCAACTTGCAATGTGACAAACGTAACTTAGAACCTACCTCTTGAACGATTTGGAACAGAAAAAAGAAGAAGCAATGGAACTGAAAAAAAAAATAGAAGCTAAGCTTAAAAATTAATCCAATTGAAATACATAGTCACTACTGTATATACATGAACTTAGGCTTCCAATTCGTACTCTTAAAAAGGAACAGAGTAATTCCGATATATTAAAATTCGGCTCCATAGCAAGACTCAGGGAACAAAAACAAAAATGTTTTCTGATGAATAAACATATTTATTCTTTTCCCTCTGTTTTTTTCCTCTAAGCCTTCCTGTCAAGCTGAATTTTAATGTATAAAATTGGCCCAGAGCTCTGGAGATGGCCTATTTTCCACTAATCTTGCGGACAACCCTGAGCTCCAATTAGACCAAAATAACGTTGTAGTAGGTTACTGTTTTGCAAAGTAATTCTCTTTGGCTTAACAATAGAGAGAAACAGTTGAACGTAACCCGTGAAACAGAATAATCGCTTAAAAGCATTGACTGCTTACCAATCAAAAGTAAACAATCGGAAACAACAGAGTGCGTAACAGTGCCCAATTGACAATTTTTTGTTTAATTCACGGGGAATACTTGTAATTATTACTTGCTACGTGTTTTTCACTTATTCTTTATACTAAACAAATTGTTCTGAATCAATCGAATTACCTTTCTATGCAGCCATTAGCGCTGAAATCTCCCTCGTTTCCAAGAACTCTGTTTGCTTTGAAGCAGGCGTCACGTTTTTCCCCACTTTCTTGCAACACCAAGGGATCCAAGCTGGTCGTGCTTACAACGGTTGTAAGGTTTGTCGGATTGCGAACTTTCTGGCTGACGCTGGAAGTTTTTCTCTCATTCCAAGTTGTAGTAATTACAACAGGGAGAATACCCCAGTCTTCAGCCTCAAACTCATCCGGAGGAAGACTCCATTTGTCATTCTGATGACTTGTTCCAGTGTTAATACGGTTTACTCGACCTTCGCCTTGGTTTATCCATTGGTCACTGCATGGACGCCTTGCGGACTCCGTGTGAATCGTCATCTCATAATCATTTGCGCTAGGGATGGGTGGTGGGGGCGGCAAAATAGGTGAAATTCTTTTATTGCTCGCTAAGTGATTTTTCGTCTCAAAATCTTTTGCTCCAGGGGTGGGTGGTGGGGGTGGCCAAACACGTGAAATTCTTTTTGGATTCCTGAAGTGATTTGTCATCTCAAAATCATCCGCTACAGGCGTAGTTGGTGGAGGTGGCAATGGATGTGAAATTCTTCTAGAGTTCCTCAAGTGATTTGCCATCTCAAAATCATCCTCTCCAGGGGTGGAAGGTGGGGCTGCCAAAGGATATGAGATTCTCCTGGGTTTCCCCTTGAACTGACTACTAACAACTGAGTTAGGTGTGCTATTTGCTAGTTTCTCCTGGGAACCCACTATAAAATGCGGGCTTCTCGACAGCGGCCGCTTTACTTCAAAGGCGCCAGTCTGACATCTTCCTGGAGCAGTGGGTTTAAAGTAGTGTGCGTGGGAAATATCCTGCTCCTTTTGCTGTGGATACTGAACTGCTGGACTTGAGAACTGGTCGCTTTCATCATTCAGACACAATGCCAGGTCGTCATCATTCCACAGCTCATCAACACTAAAGCAAGGCATCTCATCATCAAAGTTATCTAGATAATACAAGACACAGCAAAGGAAACAGTGGAATTTCTCCTCATTGGTAAATGGGGAACGGAGAAAAAATGAGTTTTCCATTTTCAAGCTTTAATGTTAAGGAGTAGGGCTTATAGAAAGCAAAGTAATTAAAACGCCAAATGGCCGTTTCTAGTGAATTTGTTAACATATATCGTTTGGTTGACATTTGTCGCCTATCGTTGAAAGAAAGTACATCAGATGATGACGATGGAGGTGTTGGCTGTGGTGATAGTGGTGATGATGATGATGATGATGATGATGATGATGATGATGATGATGATGATGATGATGATGATGATGATGGTGATGGTGATGGTGGTAGTGGTGGTGATGATGATGGTGGTGATGGTGGTGGAGGCGGTAGGTAGTGGTCATGAAGATGATTAATACCCTCACATACGGAAAAATGTTATTAAATAATTAATTGGGTAAGAGAAATGTAAGAAGACGTACCATAATTTTTAACATCTAGTGATGCTTCCTGCTGCTCTTCCATTCGACTTTTGTGCCAGTCAATTTCTTCCCAACAGCTTCTTTCAGGAACTCTTTTCGTCGCAGAATCCTCTACCTCACTCTTCACCCGACAGCTTTCCTTCTGATGCTTTACAGGGGTCTTTCGAGTGTAACCAAATCTCTCAGTAAGAGTCAAATCCACGAAATTTGTGCCTTCAGTCTCCGGCGTTGACATCTTAATAAAGAAATGTATTGTAAATGCATTTGTAATAAACATTGAATTAAAGGTACAAACCAGTTCAAAAATATTATATGGCTACCCTTTTGAGGTTGGAGCTCCACCCCTTAACGCTCCTTCCCTACTTGGCAGCTCCCGCCACTATTAAGACGGGCCTGCAGGGCACCGTCTCTTAGTTCTACATCTTTCTGGTCATAGTAGGTAGTTCAAAGTCACGATGTTTGATTGGTTGCTTAATGATATCCTGTGGGGTTGGGGACGGAAGAGGGCCTTACTGACCGTGGTTTTCCTATGGACAGGGCTAGGTTACTGCAATGCCATCACCACGCCTACTTGGAGGTTTTAGGGGACCCCAAAATGGTGGCCCAACCGATTGTTGTACGCAACAATTTTTAAGAGGGTTTGGATATTATATGGATCGAAAAACGCCATTTAAAGGTGAAAACAAATGTGAAAGCTCAGGTAGATTCGATTCAAATGGACTTGAAACGTCAGCTTTTGAATTTCTTTATGGAGGCCAGCTTAGGGTATCAACTAAGTTGATAAATCCAAGTTTTCTGATCAAAACAATCTTTGTTTCTTAAAAAGCATTTCTCGCCATCTACATCAAGCGACTTCTCCTCTCATAGGATATGAAGTCTGAGCTCTGGCTTGCTGCTATTCAGCTGGTGTCTATATAATAACAGGGAGTACTCCCCCCTCCCTTCCTTCACAGTAATCAAGGACTACGTACCTTCAAACGTTTAGCAGCCGGCGTTCCAGGAATCGCTTGAGTCCTTTGGTGAAGGTTCCTCAAGAATGAATCCATACAGTTTTGTTCCTCGCATTCTACATTCGATCTGAGAGTAAGATCTGTTGAGAGCACGTAATAGGAAACATTAACTCCTGGAAACGGTTGGAGGGTGGGGGCAGGGGAGCAACTTAGAATACGCTAGGGTCGGGAAGTGCGGGCGCTCAAACCCATTACTCACACATTAAGAGTAGAGGGTGATCTTTGTGTGTTTTAGAGTCACATATTTCTTGTATCTTAGATAAGCACCCAATGGAGTCCTGAGTGGGGGGTGAGGTTTAAAAGGTGAGGGAACAACAACAACAACAACAACAACAACAATCCATTTATTAACGTCAATGCGTGGGATAGGGTTGCCCCGTATATCCGAGCCAGAGGCTCATGTATAAAACGCTTGACAGAAAAAAGAAACATGAAATACACTTGACAGAAAAAAGCTTGACATAAAAAAGAAACATGAAATACAAAACTTACTATGATTAAAACAATAGTTATAGGAATTTAAAAATTAAAATAAAAGTAATAATAATAATAATAATAATAATAATAATAATAATAATAATAATAAAACCTTAAGGTAAACGGCAATTACACTACCATATTAAAGAGAAAAGGGTGCTCTTTTTAGGGCCACTATTTGTGATTTGGAACCCTTTGGGTGTTTAGTTTCAAAATTTCAAAATCTCGAGAGTTGAAACTATCACAGTATGTTTAAATTGGGTTTTTAACTGGGAATTTTTATTAGGGAAATTCCTGACATTGCTAACTTGGGAGAAAGGCTCCCATTGGCGAGGCTAGTGTCCACTGGTTTACATTCTGTTACCTTTTCTGGATGTAGTCTGCTTTGGTTCTTTACCCTGTTCAATCTAAAGAAAACCAACGGAAACCATTTGAGACAATTTTGTTTCCTGGCACTGACACTCTTTTTAACCGATATATTATAGACAGACGTCACCCGCCTATGTACTTACTTCTGATTTCTTCTTCTTGGTCTTTGAAATAATGCCTTGCTTGCAGCAGTCATGACCACATGTACGTTGTGTTAAGAAGAATTTCTTTTTTGAGTAAAATAAGAGTGACTGCAAATGAGCAATACTCTCAACACAATATACAATGATCTTTTACCAAGGATTAACTTAATTTATAATGTGAAAGTAAGATCACTAAATCAAACTTTAAATTAGCTGTGCTGCAACTATGTTTTTAATCTAATTCATATTAACAAACAAAGCAAAGATTAAGCATGCTGTGTACACGGATTCCATCGTCAGGTTCTTGTTTAATGAAGTGAATCTAACAGATAATAAAATGTAATGGATGATAATGCACATTTCAACTTCTGTCCTTATCTGTTATCGTACACGCGACTATTCCCGTTTTTCTTTTGTCTAACCAAAATGTTCGCTTTTGTAAACTGCTTTTCGCTTTCGTAGCGTAACATATTCCCTTCTTATAACCCGTTACTATCTTTTGTAACCTAGACTACGAGACTCTCTTTCCGCTCAGGGATAATCGAGCAAAAAAGAAATCTGATAGTTTCGAGCGAGCACGAAAATAGCTTACCTCGTGAACACGTCACTTGAGCGTGATGAGTCGCTAGTGTGGTGCCGGCTCGCTACACCAACAGCTCGTTAGGTTTCCAGGCCGTAGGTGATTCTCGACTGCCTGGCTATTTTTGCAGTCGCTAGTGTACTGTTTTCGCCCGACTATCCCTGAGCGGAAAGAGAGATTGCACCTAGCCTATTTGTAGCCTGTCGTTTTTAAATTATCTCTTAAACTTGTTTGATAGAAAGTTTGCTCAGTTTTTTTTCCTTGAAAGGATATATTTCCTTATTAAAACAGCGGTGGCTGCAAGGAACGCTGGGAGAATCGGCTTTCGACGTAGTACCACCTTTATTCTCTGCTGATTAAGAAAAGGAGAATGGTTAGTCTGCAACCATACCATTTTTGCCGAGATTCAACACAGTTAAGTATGGGAAACACTCTCTCAAATGTCTTGGACGGAAACTCTGGAATAAGCTGTTGAATAGTTTTATTTATTTAACTTTTTAAATTAAACTTCTTTTACACACTTTTTACACTGTTACACGATTTATAGCTATTGTAGTAATTTAGCTATGTGTCCCCTCGGCTACAATGTTTTTTACGACACCTTACATGTAATAAAGTTATTATTTTACACCTCTAAATAGTATTCCTTGAATGGTGCTTTTTTTCGAATCCCATTACTTTTGAGTTACACATTGTGTTACTATCACTGAATTATCACTGAATTTTGCCATTATTGAATTAAATCTTACTGATTCTCATTCTGCAATAGCCTGCGAAAAGGTTTCCCGGGAAGCCTGCTCGCTGGCTAATTCTGCAATCTTGTTACAATCCTTGTTGGAAATCGATCGCTAGTTATTTCCTGAATTGCATTAATTGTAGTCAACCCAGGTGCCCCTATTTAGAACTATTATTATACTTACCAGAAACTGAATTAGGCGAAACCCTGCCCACACTTTTCGAAGAACTTGCTCTTGGTTCTCTTTTCATCTTTTTTCAAAAAATAAAACCAATTTAAGTAGTTTATCGTTTCGTTTATTCATATAAAAACACATCGCAGTCTTTGGACTGAATTACGTGTTCTGTGTATAATACTATAAAATCTTTATACAATAAAAAGTAGCAAAAAGTTATAACATAATATAACAATAACTCAAAAGAAATATACGTTGCATTAGAAAAATTAAATTGAGTAAATAAATATATTTATTTTAAAAAGTTTCGCTACGGCTGATGATGAAACTACTCTTATAACGGTCCGTTTTGCAGACAGCAACAGACTTTTTTAAGAAACAAAGAACTCAGTGAATGACGGAATTGAAAGTTAACTCGCTTTTTGTACTCTTAAAGAGTCCAACTTTTTATGTAAAATGTGAGAAGCACAAAGCTTGCCGAAGATGAAGCATTCTCCGCGGCTTTCGTGAAAACCTCTTAGGCCCTGTTCACACGCTGTACCTCTCATGTGTTGTACCAAATACATTTTCGCTCCGAGGTCGTGTTAAGCGGACTGAAAGCTTTGCCGTACCCTGAGATTTTGCCTTGCCTAATTGAAATCTATCGAAAAAAAAACGGATTTGGACTCCGTACCACTGCCAAATAACTACGTACTACTTGGTACGGCACATGAGGGGTACGGCGACTGAAATGGGTCTTAAGGATCTACTAAGATCATCCCAAGACTCAAAACAGTATAGATGTTTGAAATCTATTAATAAAACGACAATTCTGATACTTACGGTGAAGTAGGACTGGAAGCCACTGTAGTGAGGTGAATAGGTTGTGCTTACATCCAAACCAACTGAAACAGGAACGTAAAAAGATAGCTTAATGGCTTGTCATAGATACCTTCGTTGTTTCAGGAAAGCAACACCCCCCCCCCTAACCCCCCGAGAGCTTGCTCGCAGGCTACAGCAGATGGGGAGGGCAATTTTTATGCTCGCGTCTACGTGACGACACAAGTGTACTTTTGCCTCTCGATCGACTCTTTGAACAAACAAAGGGACTTCCGGTCATTGCTGTATTTCAAAATAATGTATAACGTATTTAAAGAAAATACTAGAGAGACACTCAGCTACTTCGTATCTAGTAAACACTGTCGCGTTTACTGTTCTTTTATCAGCACTAACAATACATTGCCTTGTCAGATGATGTACGTAGTTATACAAACACTGCAGAGAAAGGCTATTAACCCTATTTTTCTATCCTACTTTTGTTATTATTTGTAGAGCGCCAAAAAATGCAAGTCTTATGCGCGGTATATATTAAGCACTTTTAGAGCTGTTTTCAAATGACTGTCGTAAAACCAAAACCAAAGCAATTTCTTTAACCAATCACAACAGGGACAAAACACAAAGTGAACTGATCATTAAGTAATTAGCGTTAAGCGCGGGAAAACGCATGCGAGCAAATCACGATTCGTTTTTTTTTTTCGTCTGATTGGTGAAGAAAGTGGTGCGAGCTTTTTAAACCAATCAGAGCGCGTAGTAAAGCATAACCAAAGCAAACACCACATTACTTTCGACACTCAGTTCGAAACTGCTCTATCCTCACTCTTGTATGTATAAACTATGAAGATACCGTATTCCTGACTGATGAGATTGATGCTAAGTTCCGTTGATTGAACTGCTGCTCGCTCCACATCCACTCGCTTACTCCAGAACCCCTCTTTCATGAACATACCGTCCCTGGTTAAAATGATCACGAATTCAAGTTACCGTATTTCATCGAATAACATCCATGAATCGATGATAATCCACGCACTTGAATAATCGGTCCCCCCCCCCCCCTTTTGGTGGTAATATTTGAAATAATCGCCCCCAAGAGGAATTGCCCTCCCGCCCACCCCACCTGCCTTGAATAATCAACCTCCTCTCCCTTCCCGACTCTTTATGATGCCACTGAGATCGGGTCCGTCCAGCAAGACTGAGTGATGAGTGAGCTTTGACGCCGGGGATATTGACATTGAAAATCCGTAAAAATAAACAAACAAACAAATTGAGAGCATTCAGAAAGCCTGTGGTGTTCAGTTTACTTGACGTGATTATTTTCTGACTAAGATAATAAAACAAAGTATTAGACAGTTTTGTTTAAGTGCAGACACGTCGCATGATTTTATTACCCGACTACACAGTCCAAAAAACTCTAAAACAAGGCAACTGCATACTAGACTTTGCCTTAGTGAGTGGACTGAAAATCTGTTCTAAAATGTAGTAGAACTAAAAGGCTAGCACTATTTGCCAAGTATTTCATTTCCAGGATCGGCGAAACCATAAAAGGGACATTACTTTTCAAAAAACTTAAGAAAGGACCACATTACTCGGTGACCTTCCACTCCGTTTATACAAACTGAGTTCTGGTCCGAGAGGGGTAGGGTTTTCATTAGTGACATGTCGAAATTAAAGACCGTGTTGCCACGGCTCTAATCTCCTCACACGATCCTTTATTATTATTATATCATGTATCTTGAAATTACCCCAATCTCTGTTTGAACACAACTTTGTTGTCCGCATCAGCAATCACCAAAAGGCAAAAATGGTTGTTTCTTCCTGAGCCCATGGCCTCTCGTCGTTTGATATAGTTCGTCATTGTCACTGTGACGACTATCTCTGCACGGTTAGGCTGTTGTCTTCCAGTCTGCACACAACACACGATAGAATGAGTAACCTGTATTCTGTTTCTCAGTAGCATGAAAAGAAAAGACAAAGAAAAAGATCCTGAATCCCCAAGTGCAGTCAAATGCATGATCTTCCAGTACCATCTTTCAATTTATCATACACGACGTACTGTATACACGAAGTACTTTTGAGCAAAATAAAGGGGGTGACTCGCTACGAGTCTCTGAGTAATTCAGCGACTTTAGCTTTCGGTGGTGCCGGCGCTTGGCAGGTCATGGGTTTGCCTCCCCTTGGGGACTCAGAAGTTCTTCTGCGTAGCCCCACGGGGCAACAAAGAAGAACCAGTAGCCTAGTACCCAGGCGTTCTCTTCCCGCTCACTCGACTGAGGGCTAAATGTCATGACGTGACAACCATTCGGTGACGTCATGAAATCTCGCACCAAGTTGAGTGAGCGGGAAGAGAACGCCTGGGTACTAGTCTGAAGAACCAGGTGACTTGGTAAAATGGTACAGGTAAAATTTGAAAAGGAATTTGAGCAAGTGCAGCTGTCCTTAACAGACGATGCAGTGATACCTCCCACATGATAACTCTGGTTTATATCGCATGAATCAACCAAAGTCCCCACTGGATGGGTTCCAAACAGTTTATCCACACATATTTGCACTCTTACCAAATGTTATGACTTAGGAGGCAACACATTGGGACTAACCTGCTGAATAGACAGCTCAAATTTTGGTAGATTTGAAGCGGCTTCACGAATCTAAAACAAACGTATCCACAGTAAAATAACTGCCAAACATTACAAACACTTCTAATCAGAAAATCACAAAAGCCGCACAAGGGGAGCAAGTGGCCCGCACTACAGGATGAGAAACCAGATGGGATGCCTCCGTTTCTCCGTTTTTTCGGGCTGATTTCGGGCACGTTAATTCATACTGTATCTTGAAAACTGCTCTGAAGTTTCTAAGTGTGAAAATTTTCTGTAAGATAGAGACATGCTAAATAAACCGGCTTTTTTGAGTGAATGGTTCATATTTTTACAAAGGCCTTTTTGGGGCATTCGAGAAACGCGCACCTGGGTAGAGAGCGACAATCAGTGCCGGAGAAAGCATCTTGTGCAAGGAAATAACACGTCATAATCCAGAGACCGGGCCTGTTGAATCTTCCGATGGAAAACATGCCCGCGAGGAGGTTGGGCGTTTATAACATTTTTTTTTTAATTCAGGCAATTTCACCGCAGGAAAAAGCCACCGAACTTTGCAACCTTTCCAGAAACTTCATCTGACTGAACAATTTGAAGTGACAAGTTAATGTCAGGCTGTGTTTTTTTTTTTAGATTTTTAAGTGAGGTAATTCTTACATTTTTAGTTCATTTATCTGTAGGCAAGCCTGTTCATTCAACAAAATGTTGCCAAAATTGCGATTCTGTGATTTCTCTCCGAAGGTATTTCATATTTATCTATTGCATATAGTCCACCATGTAAAATTGATTGATTGATTGATTGATTGATTCTTTCAGAAGCCGACTCTCGTAAATGCCCATTTATTTCGCAACCAGATTTAGCGAATGAATGGGGAAAATTGCAAGGAGAAATTAATTAATATACAAAAGAGATTCCAGCATAGCTACCTGGTTTCCAAAAGGTGGATGGCGGTTTACAATCTAAAAAAGTAGACAAAACGAAATGTTATAAAAATTTCATAGACAGATACAGGGCATTAATCACTTTAGGTGACCTACCATCTCTATTTCTCGAGGATTTGTGTCCTCGATTTTCTTGAAGGTTGTCAACCCAGCGTTCACCATCATTGTAGACAAGGAAGGCCCTGGGGAAAAACACAAGAAAAAAAATGAAAAAACAAATCATCATCATTTACAGCATTTATTTACTGAGTGGATTACCAGGGTGAGGTCACTTTCTCACAAAGTGAAGATCACCTTGTATTTTGGTCCAGCAGCATTGCCACAAAATTAACCTATCAAATCTTACCAATTTTCTCCAGCTGCCTCGATACAAACTTCGAATTCTCCCATAATCTGCAGAAAGAAAAGACGCACAGAATCGGATTTGTGGTACTCAAGTGATTCATTTAACGTGTTGCTGAAACGTGTTACCTGGCCCGCATACATTTCGAGAGGATAACCGAGTTTTGAAGCGAAGTAAAGTCAGTCTTCAACATCTGAAGTTCAGTCAAGCCTTACAAGAGAGAGAAGAGAAAAAAATATACTTCAGAACATTCGTGTAATAGAATACACTCTAGTTAAGTCAGTTAGATAACGTAGTAGTAAAAGTGAATAACTATAAGTTGTATACTTACATCGTGTAATTCTTTGCCCTGCACGAAATATTTTCTGTCAAGGATAAGATAAAAGAGTAAAACAAGTCATTCGTTGCAATGTCTCTAAAGCAGCCATCAGACAAAATATTGACTTTGAAAAATCCTCTATGAATAAAACTGGTAGCGTGCACAGCTTACATCTGATTGCCAATATATTGCTTGTTCAATCACAACCCAAGTTAGATCAGTGTAGCACTAGCCTGCATCACAATTGAATTTTGAAGTCGTTAGTTCTTTCAGAAAACTGGAAAAACGCCGGTAGTGAAGCCGTTAATTTTCTTAAGCTGTTTTGGAACAAAAAATTTGAAATTAGAAGAAGCGATTCCAAGATTGCGGATACTTGGCAAACATAAAACAATTCGACCTCAAGGTACACATGGTACACAAGGTAATTTGCAGAAAGCATTTTTGGTTACAATACACAACTCCAAGTTTTCATAGTGGTGTAAGTGTGGTGAGTCAGGTCGCGGGCAATGAACTCCCTCGGTCCAAGAAGAACAAAAAATCCCCAGCTGAAATTATTTTCTTTCTTTCTTTATTTTTTTTTTCACTCGAAATCATTTTGCATAACTGACCGTCACATCTTGACTCAAAGCGAAGTCAGATATGGTGAGAGAACCAAGCGTCGCTTGAATGAGGCTGAAAGATGTAAAAAAAAATTAGGATTAGAGTTAATCGTAACAACACACCTCTAACAAGGCAAAAAAAAAACAACAACGTAAGGACGAAAGACGTACCAATTAACTTTTTGGTCCGTTGTTTTGATTCTCCCATTGATTGGAAACCTACCCACAAACAAAATCCATTAGAAATCAGAAAAACGGAGATTAAGTGACTCGAACAGAACATTACTACTTGTAGCCGGCTATATTCCTCGTTTCCGGCTCTTTGTAAGAATCAAACTGAACAATTTCAGAAATCACTAATTTCAGGTAGGGACTCCCTCTGTAGATATGCGCAGCCGTTAAGGATGTGCTATTCGACCTGTTTTAGTCTAAACATGAACGGCAATAAATAGAGCCCTTTGAAGTCCAGAATGAAGAACGGTTTTGCCTTATGGTTTGAATTATGGAATAGAGATTGGGGATTTGTTTCCAGAAGTAAAAAGGTCACACACGTTCTTAGCACTTATGAAGGTTTAGGGGTTTAAGTTCCAGGAGGCAAGCCCTATATCCACAAATCACAAGGGCCCAATCCCCCCCTCCCCCCCCCCCAAAAAAAAGCAGGAAAACCAGGGAAGAAATACTGTTTTACCTTATAGTCTGTTTATTCTTATCCTTGTTGAGACCGTTCAGTACTTTTTTCTCAGTTACTCGTAGCTTGACATCAGAAAATTCTTTGCATTTGGACACCAACTCAACCTGAAATTTATCATAGTCAAGCCAACTCAGGAGTCGATTCGTTAGCACTATTGAATTGCTACGCAAATTTCGGGATAAGACCTCTACTGTGGAGCTTGCAATTAATTTTAAGGAAATAAAAGCAAAGACTTACTGTCAAGCAGTATTTATTGAACTTTACTTTCGATAGTTCAACTGCTTCGACTTCTCGGTAAGGGATTTCGTTTTTAAAATTGATATTTATAGATTATAGTTTATGTTCTTAGCTGTGAATTAAATCCTTTTTTGTATAGATTTTATTGTAATGTATTGTAGTTAGGAACGACCCCACAAGCTTCTAGGTTTAAACCCTATCGTGCTAAAATAAAGGTCTTATGACTTGTTGTTACGTCATATCATGTTATGTCATGTCATGTCATGTCATGTTATGTTAATCTGGAAACGTACGAGAGTCGATGTGAGTCGACTAGTATTTGCGAGGGTTGACGAGAGAGGACGACAAGACTGTCCGAGATCATCTGCATACAAAAGAGAGTTTAATTTGGTTCCATTGGGTAAAACAAATGGATCAGATAGAATATTGTCGAAAGAGAAAGGTAAGTCATTAATGTATAGGTTAAACAGAAGTGGACTCAGAATGCAGCCTTGGCGTACACCTCTTGCATATTGAAAAGGTCGCGTTTGGTTATTGCCAATCCTTATAGAACCGGTAGAATTGTAGTAGAGGCTTTTGATTAGGTTATAAACATTTCCTCCAACATTATTTTGCAGCAGTTTATAAAGGAGCCCATCGTGCCATACCGAGTCGAAAGCTTTCCTGAAATCGACAAAACAGGCGTATACCTTTTCATGGTGACAATTAACGTACTTATCTATCAATGTTCGCAAAGTAAGAACATGGTCTGCAGTTCGGTTATTCGGTAAAAAACCGATTTGAGATTTGTGAAGGATGTTCAACGAGTTGACATGTTCTAGAAGTCTTTGATTTAAAATCGAACAAAATAATTTTCCTAGACAGCTAGAAACGCAAATTCCTCGGTAATTTGAGGGGTCATTTCTTCCACCAGACACTAAGACACTAAGATAACGTACCTTGTAGATCAAATGAAAAAGAAATATATCGCTTATTGGAAACATTCTCTTTGTAATTCTCAAAAACTAGAATTTTATAATACTATTAAAGACAGTTATACACCTTCGCCTTATTTACATTTGACTAGAAAAAATCCCAATCGAAAAACGCTTGTGAAACTAAGAATAAGTAATCACAAACTCCTGATTGAAACAGGAAGATATAACAATGTCCCCAGAAGTGACAGACTATGCACTATTTGTGGGCATAATGTTGAAGATGAAACCCATTTTCTATTTCATTGTCCAAGATATTCATCACTTAGAGACAACTTTTTCAGTAAAATAGATCATGTAATTTCGAATCCCAAGCAGCTATCAATTTCAACCTTGATTGTGCAATTAATGAACTCCACTGACTATTATATTAATATGCAATTAGTGCAGTTTATATCGTCCTGTTTTGAAATGAGAGACAAATTATTGTCAAATTCTTGATCAGTGATTATTTGATTAGTTTTGTTTAATGACTTTTTATTGTAATTATTGTTATTATATATTATCTTATGCTTTTGCAATACTGTAATGTTTTATGGTCATGCAAATAAAGCGCAAGTGTTGTTGTTGTTGTTGTTGTTGAATAATCGACGGCAGAGATTACGAGTTGAATGTAGGTAACGTGAGAGGAAAAGAGTTGATCAGGGAGGAGAGTAAAGCCGACAAGAGCAACAAAGAATTGGCGAGAGTCAACGAGAGTTGACGAGGGAGGACGGCATTGTGCAACAGTGATCAAGAATTGGGGAGAGTCAACGAAAATGGAGAGAGTTGGCGAAGGGGGAGGACAGGCCGCGAAGGTGGACAGGAGAAGACAAAGGTGTCGATCTTCTTAGATTGTCAACTCTCAAGTGATCTAAAAGATTTCGTCCTCGTTCGATCCCAGCTTTTATAATGGCTTCGTTTTCACCTGGAAGCATACGATAAGTAATAAGTGTTTGATAAGCGTGGGTTTATGCTGAAGGTCGGGTATTCTATTTGTTAGCTAAGGAGGTGTCATCTTTATAGATGGAGCAGGAAGTTTGCATGAGGAAACGACAGTTAAGCAGAAAAAACATAGGTGGGAAAGGCAATATGACAAATCAGTCGTAAAAAGCAAGGCCGAGCAAAGGAAAAGTGCTTACCAAGTCGCTGAGACTTTCTTTTCCTTTGATTTGAAGAAACTGTTTCATGGAGTCATAAGCAATACAGTATCTGGCCATTAGACGGCCTGCCTCTGAAGAAATAAAAAAAGCAAAAGTGCATTCACAAGATACGACGTTTTGATGGCGTCATATCCTGGCATCATTTCCAAATATATATAAATACACCTGCTGATTCACAGCTATTCCCGAACCAAGAACAAAATGTAATTGTTCCCATTCTGTTCTCGACGGTGTGTTAGTATAGTATTTTTTAGCTAATCTACCGGTACCTAATTATAGACCACATCCTGGCATCACTTTCATAAACATGTAGAACAACCCCCAAAACGCGTTAAGCCACACTTCTTTCTGAACTACAAACACAATTCAGCACAATGGTATTATCATATTCTGTTGCTTTTGCGTGTAACTACCAAAATAAAATAATTTGGTCAATCATCCTCGAACAAACTTTATCAGTTATTACATAATTGAAAATGGTCCCATAAATGTCATTAGAATGTCGTATCGTTTTGCTTAGTACAAACGGCAAAACAAACCAATGTGTGAGCTGCGGTGGAATGGAAAAATAGAACGACAGAGATCTTCAGTGACGTGAAGCAACCTAGGCTGTTACAAAGAAAGAAAAAAAACGTAGAAAGCTTTCGCCTGGAAGTCATTCCTCCTTCCCCCGACTTTTATGACTGCTTTCGTCTCAGTTGCTCTACAATCACTTACCCGTGGGTTTTAGATCAAATCCGTCATCCATTTTTATAAGTTCGGTCCTTTCCAGCGTGTTTAAGCTCTTCAAACAAAGGTCTGTTAGAAAAAAATCACAAGTAGTACCTATCAATTGGCCTTACAAGAATTGCGGTTATCCAGTGAGCGAACACGTACTACTGACTCATAAAACCATTGATAACGGGTCATAACAATACTCTTAGTATTAAAAGAAGAAATGTTGAAATAGTCGTATTATTCAGAAAAAAAATCTGAGACCTCCCAGCGGAAGTCGAACCCATGACCTTCCAGGTACCAGTCTATAGTAATTTATAGTACAACGCGAAATTTGGGCGTGCTCCCATTAGTCGAAATCGATTACGTGTCGCGATATTGTCTCCCCTCAGGGGGGCCTATCAGCGCATAGTGCCTGTTTTTAGCAATTCGCTCAAAATTAAGCGTTGTGCAATAAAAACAGTTGAGTTCTTCTGTCTCAGGCCCTAGCTGTGATAGGTTCCCTCGGAAATTTGATGTTCAAACTTCATATAAGCCCTGGAACTACGTTCTCAGGCTAATATTTGTTGTGAACATCAAATTTCCTCGGGCAACCTATCGCACGATATAGTGCCTTCGACAAAAGAACTCTGTTGTTTAAACAGGATATATTAACATGATACCAATGAAAGTAGAGATCAGTTTTCTGCCACGTGAAAGAGTTCTACACAACAAATTAAGCCTATTAGAGCCGAACCGTCGTCAAGTCCAGAAAAACAGACATGAACAAGTGACAGTTAGGCTTGGATTTACTCCTTTTTCGCAATAATAGAGCGTCGAAAACAATCCAGTGTAACTGAAAGTGGATACGAGGCAATTTCGCACAGAAACTGCTAATTTGCCTGCAACTGAGTGGAGTCCAAGTTCCACGTTATTATTTTGCAAATGATAAAAACTGTCTAAAAACTGGTTATAAGCGCCTTTAATTTCTCCCCAAACGGCAGTGACGTCCATAACAATAAGTGGTAGTAAACCTTGTTAAATCACCTTGTAGTCTCTGTTCCAAACTTTCTTTCTCTAGGCCCTCAGGTATACCTAAATCAATATAGAATTACGAAATATGAAGTGAACAGCATCATTTGTTTAAATGTGGCATTTCTCTCTCCCCCCCTTGATGCTTCTCTCACATTCTCACACGATGAGTTTTAGCTCCAGAGTTTATTACATTCTTATTTACTTGTTCATCTGTCATGATCGCAAAATAACAGTAGATTAATATAGCTCCAGCAGAAGCTGTGGGTGAGTAAAACAATAAGCGTGAGGTCCCCTTCGCACCCCCATTTCTTATTTCCCACTTCTCGATTCTCCATTTCCCCTTTTTTTTTTTCGTTTTTCTTACTGAACGAACGTCTACATAGAAAATAGCATCCTTTATGACGAAGCCTTGAAGAATTAGCATTAGAATTAGCAAAAGAATTAGCAAAAGAATTAGCAAAGTGTTAAGCTTGCATTTTTGTCGGAAAAGCATACACTACTACCTTCATGCAGCTTCTTTGGAACTCACCGTAGTAAGTAGGGTTTTTCAGTATTCTTATATACAAGAAGGTAGACTTGAGCCATTCCAGGGCAATAGATACATCGGTGATGGTATTTAGAACAATCTCTGCATTCAAGTGCTCGATTAAATGATGATGTAGGCTGATGGAAAGATAGGAAATGTAATTATCCAAGGTCAAACCCTCAGACGTAAAAGGTGTGCGAGGTTTAACACTGGTTAAGTTGAGCGTTCGTATAACTCGGATACTTTAAGAAAGACTGGATTGTCTGTCACATGTGAACAATTTACTTACTTGTATACATGTATTTACAGATTTCTAGGACTTTCTTAGACATGGACATAATCTTAAATATTCCAGGACTTTCCAGTTCTAAAAAAATCTCACAACCCAAAATTTCAGGACTAAAGCGATTTCCAGTACCTGTTCGTACCCTGAGTAATACAGTGAAAAAGTGTTTAATACCGGCCCAAATAACAAAAAAAAATTGGGGGCGGAAACGTGTAAGAGGCTGAAAAAGGGATTTAACAAGACCGTGATCCAGGTTCTCGGTCTATAGACAGTGCAATTTTTGCCAGAGCAACTCTTGTGTTTAAAGTGAAAGAAAAAGACAAAAAAAATATGCGCGACAAAGTGGCCAGAAACACATCACAGGCTCGAGCAGTGCACTAACCGGACCTCAAAAAAAAAATTAACACTATTCTTCCCTGAAGGTCTGGATGGGGTTTCCTGACAACTGACAAATGGCCTAAATTTTAACTGACAACTGACATTTGACACCCCCATCCAGACCCTCTTCCCTACATCACATGTAGTAGGGATAAACCTTTGTAGCTAACCAATGGAGTTGGTTAGGCCTTTAAGCCCCAGCACCATAATACAAATTCTCTTCACTGGTATCCATACATTTTGTTAAACAACAGATGGGAGAACTTGTTTATTCATCAAGACAATTCATCTTTGGTGATCATTTCTCTAATTCTCATGGCTGGTATGTGTTATAATGTGCTGATTCCTCGCGAAGCGAGGAGGGCCGAAGGCCCTCCGAGCGTAGCGAGGTTTATAAATTTGTCGCGTGGGGATCGCGCGAGGATTGCTAAAGGGCGGTCAAATCTCGATCTGCCTATATTTTGTCGAAGGCGTCCGCACAGTTGCCTAGCAACAAAGCCAAATCGCGACCGCTGACAGTTGCGCACTCTCATGTTTCTTCATTTGTTGCTTGCTTCGCTGCGAACATTTGCGTGCTGACATGTTTATTCATCGTCTGTGAATAAGTTACTGGACCAATTTCTGATGCAAATGAGGGACCAAGCAAAGACAGCAACCCCTGATTTAACAAGTGGCTGGAAATCCATTCCGGGGGATTTACAACTGAAACCCAGCGTGAACGCCGACTTGAAATTCAGGGCGTACAACGAAGGCGAAACAGAGTTTAGGTTTTCCGTTTTGGATATTGACCCTGTTAATGGTTAAAAAAATAATAATATTCAGATGGTTCAGAAAGGAAAATGTCTGTTCACAATTTGGATAGAAATGCACTTGCTCTGCTCCTAGCAATTACCACTTAATGTGTAGCGGGGATAGGTACATACATGTAATCAGTATGTATTTGATGTGAAACAAAAATTCCTGCTTAACATTAATTATTGATAATAATTTCGTGCTACATACAGTGACCAGCATCGCAGCTCTGCTCGCAATGTACAAGCAAGCACCGAGTTCATGAGAATTGAGATCCTGATCACCTACAACATGATTTGTCTATGTGAAAGTTCCTGAAGGTTCCACATGCTATAATCTACATTCACCCTTTCCCTTAATTGGCTAATTAACTTGCTTTCCATACATATTGACCCTTTAAGCCCCTATGTAAACCTACAAATTCTCCTTACTGGTCTTCATACATTTCTTGTAGTACCAGTGCAGAGAAGTTCTTTCTACTAACATTAACACTATTCATGTTTGGTGATCAATTCCTTAATTCTGATGACCAAATTAAAGCATTATTGTTGTAGAGAGATGCTGATCACTGGGGCTTCAAGGGTTAATTTATTGTGACAGTTATCTAATCCAATTTTTATAGTATGTTGGGGGGAATGAATAAACTTGCTACCACATCAATATGAAACTCTGTGCTTTGTTTGCCATTATTCTGGTTAAGTCTCATTTTCAATTTTTGGTTGTAAATAAATAATTCTTTTAATGCGCCGCATCACTCTTCAGCAGAAGTAGACTCCTGCTATCTCAACCATTCAAGGGAAATAATGAATTGTTTTAGCTATTGACACTTGTCAATACCCAGTAAATAGAATAAAAACTGAACAACAGCATCTAAAGGAAACGGACGGGTTAATGTTGGAGGTAACATGCGTGCGGCTCCAAGTTGGAATTTGAACTGCATTTCTGATAAACCTACTCTCACCCAACCAAAATAAACAGAAACACCACTACATATTGTCTTGGACAACAGCAATTTACCTTATGTCAGAATACAACAGTTAGCTCAAATTACACCCGGAAACTCATACCCAGTTCCTATGCATTAGATTTTAGGATGACAGGGGATTGGATGCAAGTTACATGGAAGCGACTGGGAACCAGAATGTCGATCTAAACTCCCAATTCGGGACCATTGTGGCCACTCATCCACACCTCCAGTTAAACCGAAATTCTATCCCTTCCCAACCCCTTGTGGTGCACCCTTCCCCGAGCTTCGCAAGGTTCTGCGAGTCACGTATTTCTAGTATAATATGGAGAAATTTGATGCTGGTCACTGTTGGGGCTGAAAGGGTTAACGTTCCCTCCATTATAACTGACCTACTCTCTAACTTTTGAGTTCCTTGAAGCAAAGTGGTATACTTTTCCTGTAAAACAGATCAAAAGGAAATTAACAAGCGGAAATGGATACAGCGAGGTGCTTCAAATGAAAAATAAGAGAAGGAATGAAAGTGAACTTATAATACAAAGGAACGTCCCTTACAGTGAAATTTCAATGCACAAAGAAAGCAGATTTTAATGAAAAAAAGATTACAAAATGAATATAACTGGCGACTTCTTTCCAGAACAGAAAGTGGAAAGGTGGTCTGGGCCCGGTTGTTCGAAAGCCGATTAGCGCTAACCTTGGATTAAACGTTGTAAAAGGTTTCTGATTCTCTTGTTTAAGGGCGTTAACGGTGCTAATTTCACGTGACAATTTGAATGCAGGCAAAGTCAAATAATTTACTGGAATCCACGTCGTTATGGATTAAAAATGAATTAAAAATTGAGGCAAATCATGGGTTAGCTTTAAACCTTGCTTTGACATCCGGGTCCTGCTAACAGTAGATCTAAATCTAGTGTTTGACAACTGATTCAAATGCGTTTTTTTATGAAATAATGTCGTAATATGCCATTAGTGACATAAAAGTTATGAGAGTAAGGAGATTTGTAATAGTACACAGAGCATTTAAAGAAAGTGCCAAAGATTGGTTACGGACCTTGTGTGCGTTTGTTGTCAAAATGACGGCGGTGGCCGATGTATCAAACTGAAAAAAAGTCACACAGATATAATATTTTTCAATGAACACGTACTTCAAAAAAATCATCGGCAAAAAACGTAATTTATGAATATAGTAGCTAATTTTAAAATCTTTTGACATTTTCGGTACTTTTAGCTGATTTTTTTAAGCTTACTTTCTTTCCATCATTATTGGAGACGAACAGGGTAAGTGATCCCATCCCTGGTGTCGTTGTCTGGCCACAGGATTTTTAATCATGGGCTGGGTGGATGAATCGGTGCGGTGATCTAGGTCATTGGGGGCGGGAGGGGGGGGGGTGTAGACTTCCGGATTCCTGTACCCTTAAATCCCTGTTCCCGCCCTTTTTGTGTTGGTTGACGCTTCCTTCCATTTTTCGATTACAAAATATCACGCAGTGTTCGGTAATTTAGTTTTTCAATGGGTGTTTTATGCTGTTGCAGAAACCATCGTTGGTTAGCTATTGTCTTTTGGTCTAGGCGATGTTTATTGTCGTGCTGTTGCGCGTCATGTCACGCAACAGCAAGAAAGTCCTATATTTTCCTCGTTTATCACCACCTTGGGAATCCCGTTTTAAGCTTCCTCATTCCCCCTTCCGTACACTTTTTGCCCTCTTTTCTCCACTCTAGAATGGACTCGTCAAAGCACCTTCATATGTTTGTACCCTGTCTTAGAATCTAACACTGAAAAAATGAAAAGAAATACCTGTGGTCTTCCAGCCCTTCCAATCATTTGTAGAATTTGCGTTTCGGAGTACTCTTGAAACACTCCCATTACGTAGTGTGCGGTTGACTTGATAACAACAAGATGGGCAGGCAGATTTACCTAACAAAATATTACTCGATATGATCAACACTTGGAATGACTATAACTTGGCCCGCTTAATATCATAATCCTATAAACGTTCCCTTAATCAACTCCCTTTTCTTTAAATGAGCTTAGTTTCCAGATAAACAGCTGACAGTAGTTGCCAGGATCGTCCAGTTCATATGAACATTGCGATTCAAATATTTTTTCAAATATGAGCTATTACGGAATTGCACTTGGGCTGTACATGGTCACTTCAGTTGCACTCGGGCTGCACTCGGTTACACTTCAGTTGTACTCGGGCTGCACTCAGTTACACTTCGGCTGTACTCGGGTTATAGACGGCCCACACGGCATAATAATAGCCCGGTCTCTTTAACATGGAGCAAATGGCCCCCCATCTTTGATTATAACTTGAGCAGTTTTATACTTAAAGCATCGTTAGTTTATAAGTACTTTATTACTTGTTAATTCAGTTGTATTCTACTCCAAGAAAGTGGAATCAACGATATTACATTTTAGGTAGTAGGCTGCAATGACCAGGGGCTTCGGTTTCTCGAAACTCCCGATAACTTACCGGGTACAATAAGCAATTTTTTTTTTCAAATCCACTTTCCACTGGTTTGTGGTAATTAGGAGTAAATTGAGAATATCTTTCTTAAAATTTAGCTTTCAAAATCAATAAAAAAATTGAGACTCAGTTAAAGAATATTGTGCAAATAAAATAGTTCTTGGGCCGGATAAGTTACGGGAGTTTCGATACACGGGCCCCAGGCTTGAATCAACGACCTCCAGATGTAATTTTCCGGCTGCCGTGCACCATTCTTGATTTCTTTAATACTCTCTTTCTAAGAAAAACGAATCTGAGACTCTGCGGGCCCTAGTGTTTATGTTAACTTACCCCTACAGCAAGAGTGCTGGTGGCAACTGGAAATTAAAAAAAAAAAAAGGAAACAAACAAACAAACAAAAACAATTCAGGACCATCAATTTTGTCAAGTTTTCAAGTCAAAACGGAAAGAAAAGGAATATGCATTCAAGTGAATGGTTATACTTACATAGTACGGGGATGTCACCCTTTATGAACAATGACTCGATATTTCGTCTGTCAGTAGGATCAAGTCCTGCATGGTGATAACCAATCCCACATATCACCAGCTCTGAAAAGATAGGCCAACACAACTCATTCAATAACAAGGTCTAAACCCGAGGTGCTGTAGAGAAATACGTTTAATGTGCAGTATAATAAAATTTTTACTGCCGAGAAACACATTTTCCAGTTTATAAATATAACGATGAATGAACGCGTTGGTCTCCGTATCGTTATCGGGAATCTTCTTAAATTTTCGGTGAATGATCTTTAACGTTCACATCACTTTCGGACGACATTTGGAAACTTTTTCATGTAGAAATCTTAGAACATCGTTGGAAAAAGATTTCATTAAATGATTTACATGATAAACAATATAACTACATGGGTACTTGGAGATAACAAATTTCACTCCTCGTGTTCAACTCGATATCTCTTTAGATCTCATAGGAGAACAGAATTCTTCTATCTGGTTCGTTTGCTAATTCACCTGCCCACGACCGCGCGCACGATGCATCGAAACCGACTTTTAAAAGGATTATGGTCATGCGATGTACTCACCTCTAAGTTTTGAATCGTGAAGGGAGTTAGCCGTTCGCTGAAGTCTTAAAAAAAGAAAGCAAACAAAAATTACTAGACGTTACCTAGTGACAAACTGTCGTTCTTGATATGATATACCTGTTAGCAAAATTTGTGATCCTGCGTGATGCCATGTGCAATTCAAAAACTCCATATTACAGATCTACTACAGTAAACTGAAAAGAGTAAGGGACGCTAGTCCTCGGCATTTGGTCTGGGCTGTTTAAAACATTTTTTCATGGGTTGAGAGGGGCGGGTGCTATCACGAATGATCCAAAAGTGGTTACTTAAGGTGCCTTTCAATGTTAAGACTGGATCACCTTTTTACTTGTAAAACGTGGGGTGGGGGGGGGGGGGGGTCGAACAATTCGTTTGATTATTTTTACTGCTGTGGGTATACCAGATCAACTGAATAGCTAGTACCTCTAAACAGAGCCTACGCAAGAGCGGAGCAGATTCATAGCAAACAAGACATTTATTTCTAACGTAACGTAAACTTGTATATTTTTAGTTTAGGTCCATTCTTACCTATACCACTGGCTAATTAAATATATTCTTGTAAAATTTTTATTCAATGGTAATTCAGTCTTCGGACTGCGAATATTGATATTCAAAAAACGATGTATTATCATTATTATTATTATTATTATTATTATTATTATTATTATTATTATTATTATTACCAGTTTGCAGATGTACAGCATATTGAAATAAGAAACAGTCCCTGACTAGTCAATTCTAGCCTTAAAGAAGGTATTATTATTATTATTATTAGAGCGGTTTTCAATTGAGTGTCGAAAGTAATTCGTGTTTTGCTTTGGTTTTGCTTTACTTCGCTCTGTGATTGGATAAAACCTTTCGCGCCACTTTCTCGACCAATCAGGAGTAAAATTGAAACCAATCAGTCGCGACTTGCTCGCGCTCGCACGCGTTTTCCCGCGCTTGACGCCGGTAACATGTACTTGCTTCGAGTTCTGATTGGTTCATTGGATAATTTGTGTTTGTTGTGATTGGCTGGGGTAATTTCTTTGGTTTTGGTTTTACGACACTCATTTGAAAACCGCTCTATTATTATTATTATTATTATTATTATTATTATTATTATTATTTACTATTATCATAGGGGAATCAATAAAGACTAGGTTTACCAACCTTTGCCTATGTTGTGAGTTCATGATAAATCGTGCATCTTTCACAAGGGTCTGTGCTGCCTGTTGAGCACTTTTTCGTGTTGAACAAAACTGACCAAAACATAAATAAAGGGGTTAGTTGGCAAGGAAGTAAAATACAAAACTTTGGATTTATCAGCTCAGTTGTTAAGGTAATTTTGGCACCTCAAGAAATCCAAAATATGACGTTTCGAGCATGACCATATCATCGGCTTTTGAATTTCTTTAAGGTCGCCAATTCACTATACCAACTCAGCTGATAAGTCCAAATGTTTGTGCCAAAAGAAAGGAAAGAAAAGAAAACAAAAGAAGAGAAAAGAAAACAATAGAACAGAAAAGAAAAAAGTCACATTGCATGCAGGGAAACCCCTGCATCATTACGTTTCCCGGTCCGTACTAACAATGTTTTTCGACAGCAAAAGCTTCATAGTACGGTTACGAGCACGCTATTCAGTTTAAACCACACGGACTAGCATTTATAATTGTCTTACCACAAGTGTAGGCTTTCGATCCGAGTAAGTCTGAATGATGCCACTCAATTTATAATTCAGTGACAAGTCAAAGCGGAAGTCAGAGAAATTGCTTCCTTTGGGAAAACCAAGGACAACCTTTCTTAGCTTCACTGGCCTGTATGAATCGTCCATACTGAGAAAAGATCAGAAAATGGTTTCATCATACCATAAGTTTAGATTTCATTGGTGCATACAATTTCCATTACACAAGCCCTTCTTGATTTTTAACGAGAGTAAAGGGTGTGAGTTTGGAATAGAGAGGGTGGCGTTCTCTGCTCCAACAAATAAAGCAACATGTTCTATAATACAATACGACAAGTAGAAAATATACTTTCCCTATATCTTCAAAGCTACTAGGAGAGCTTCAGGTGTTAAAGAAAATTTTTCGGATCAATTCATATACAAATCATGAGACATGATAAGAGACTGACAGTGTTATATTAGCCAAGGTAGGTTATCCCTCACCCAAACAGTCTTGTTTACCTGTAGTACAACGCTGGAGAGTCAATTCCTCCAAGCCAAGCAGCAATCTGTTAAATATTGACAAGAGAGGTGTGTCAATCAAACAAAAACAAACAAACAAACAAACAAAACAAAAAGCAATTTATAGCGGAAAATACATGTATGTACACGCTAAAGAGGCTAAACTGAATAACCCCTAATGACGAAAATGTATATAATATACATTACACATTAGAAAATAAAGTTTATTTTCACTTTTATAAGTACGTGAATGCTTTAAAGCGTTCCCTAACTTAGTGTTGTGAAAGCGTTTTTTCACATTTATGACGGCGCGTTGCTCTAGAGGTAAGAGTGCAAACTTTCAACTCGAAAGTGACTGGTTCGAAAAATTGTTCTACCCTCTTTTTGTGTCAATAGATAGGTGATTTTAGTCTTGTTCTCTTCTCATCCTGGTGCGTAAAAGGGTACCCGTGAACAACATCTGGTGCGCAACCCTGCGATGGACCGGCATTTCATTCAGGAGGAGAATAAAACTCCCTTGTTCGTTCTATGAGAACCAGAGATAACTGCCGGCCAGATGAGCCAATTTGAATGTAAAAGGTATTTCATTTTACAAAGATCTAAAAGGTAACTTGGAAATTCAGCAAGGCTTACCAACAAAACTGAGAGTGCAAGAGGTAGAAAGGTGGCTTATAACGTTGAGACTAAGGATGAAATCTTAAAGTCCATTCAAACGAAAGCTGTTAAGCAGTACCTTGCTTTAGCACTGTTTATTGTACCTTACAAGGACATATAGTTCAAATTTTAGCGAGTGTGGATGAAATCCTTAAGCGTCTCATTCAAACGAAAGCTTTAGATTAGTTAACTTACATCTTCGACGTTTGGTATAGTAGCTGAGATGGCTATTAACCTCATTCCTGCTTTATCATGACTGTCAGAGCTACTGCGAGTCATGGTGGACTGAACGGTCTTCATGCGACTGATAACAGCTTCTACTGTAGCCCCTCGTGCGTCGTCGTTTAGGAGGTGAACCTGTAAACGGGAACACATGAATAGTTGAGTCATAAATTCATAAGAGTGACTGCCGCAGTTGTTCTCCGTTGGGAAGAGGACAGATTGCAAAGTAATCAGGTTCCAAGGTCTTTAAATACTGGCTGTTTAACACTTTATCAGTTTAGTTAATCGCATTTTACTTGACATTTACGTCGTTGGCCTTGTCTCCTTCAATTTCTCACATTAGGTTGGAATTTCACGACCACCACCAACAGTTTCAGGGTCTTTAAATAACTGGGAAGACCACACTGGCGATTTTTAATACCTTGTGCCAGCTTAGGTGATCGTGTCATTTGACAGTGGTGGTCAGTGATGCTCTTGAGTCGTTCAACCTGTCTCTTACAATTTCTCATACTAAAATACTGTAGTTAGTAGGAGACGCAATTTTTCAGAAATCTCAATTAAGGTAACTGACCTCATCAATGAGAAACAGTCTGACCGACTGTACCAATGATCTGTTGTCTCTCCACTTTCTAGTCATGCTGTCCCATTTCTCCTGAAATCGAAACATTGTATGTAGACTTAAAGAATAGGGAAAAAATTGTTTAACGCAAATTGATCACTAATGGTGAACGTTACACAAATGCACAGCACGCAAAGAAATTCCTCCTCCTATCTTCCCATAAAATACTCTAGTATTCATACTTTTTCTCTTTAACTCCTTGCTTTCACATGCTGGGTCATCGCCTTCCCCTCAGCTCAATTCCTAAGTATCAATAAGTACAACTCACCGGTGTAGTCATGATAACGTGAGTGTTCTGTAGTTCATAGTAATCATCCAACTCGCTGTCGCCAGTCACCTCTTTACATTTCAAGCCAAACGGTTCAAACTTAGTCTTCCAGTCCATGAACCGCTCACTGCACAGCGCCTTCATTGGAGCCACTTGAAGGAAAAAAAAAACAAGCACTAAAATGAACTTACGTGCATAGCTTTCATTGGAAATTTCTTACTGAATAGGTGTGCAACAATAACAGAAATAGTACTGTGACTTGACTTGCCGATTAAAATTGTTTCAATGGTTTTTTACTAATAGTGAAAGTGTACGAGGAACTTTGTGGAACATTCCACGTTTCTGGGAATCCCTCACCTACCCCTCCCCTAACCAACATTTTTTACTTATTATCACTTAGAGGAGGGGTAGGGGAGGGGTAGGGGAGGGGTAGGTGAGGGTTTTCCAGAAACGTGGAATTTTTTCACGGGTTAAACTTTTCATTACATGTATTTGGTATGTACATTACATGTGCTATGAGCTTCCAAACCTATAGTAGAGTGAGTTTTGAGTAAAACGTGAACCGCGCTCTACTTTTACGTTTACGCAGGCTGCACAAACGTGGTCTCTAATAGATTATAAATAGTAAATGCACCGTAACTGCATTTGTAGACGCGACTTAATTTTGCAAGTGTAAGTGGCGCTATTATGAGATGGTGACGCCTTAACTGTCTTTTTGAGAGGCCCCAGTTCAGGGGGGAAGGAACACGATAAGGCAAACACTGACATGACATACTATTGGAGGAACACGTCAGGCCGTTTTGATACAAAGTCGTTTCGATGCAAACTGAAGTCGTTTCGATACAATCATCAAGTCGTTGGACACATATAGGTGATTATATCGAAAAGACTGGTTGTATCGAAGCGACTTCCTGCTTGCATCGAATTGACTGGATGTTTATATCGAAAGGACTTCAGTTTGTATCGTATCGAAGCGATCTTAAAGTCGGCAAGGGTGTTTAAACTTCCCGCTTCCTGAACCATTCAATCCCGTTTCCGGCCCCTTTTCTGTTGGCTTCCGCCTCTTTGCCAAATGGTGTGCGTGTGTGTGTGTGTGTGTGTGTGTGTGTGTGTGTGTGTGTGTGTGTGTGTGTGTGTGTGTTTTTTTTTTAACTTTTTCTCCCGTTTCCCCTACACTTCCCGTCCTCTTTTCTCCCGGGTTCGTGCCTCTGCACCCTGTTCCCCCTGTCTCCTTTTCCCCTCCACCGGAATGCACAACTTACTGTAGACAACTTTAGCCTTTGATGCCCCGACTCCGTTGTTCATGAG
Source organism: Siderastrea radians (assembly GCA_964017195.1). Taxonomy (NCBI): domain Eukaryota; kingdom Metazoa; phylum Cnidaria; class Anthozoa; order Scleractinia; family Rhizangiidae; genus Siderastrea; species Siderastrea radians. Next base: position 38,157,219 of record OZ024899.1, read on the forward strand.
TAGCCGTACTATGGCCAGTTCAAAGATAACTGTTTTACCAGACCCGGTCGGAGCGCAAACCACCATCGGTTTGTCTGTGTACATCACCTCGTCAAATACCTTTGACTGTACAATGTTGAAATATGGGAATTTACTGAAAACCGAACGAAACGGGTTGGCTTAATTGTTGCGTTAAGGAAAGTTATCAAAATATCGTATTTTGGCGCTGTGCCGTATTTGTGAGAAAACTAGTGGTAGTTAGCTGCCACAATATTTTTTAAATCACTTATAAATGTTATTCTACCGAAAAATCGTGCTTAAGTAAATTTCCCGCTTTTACGTCTCTAATGGTTTATCCAAAAAAAATCTTTCAGGCCTGGGGCTTCAATAAGGATACGTATTTCATTTACAGATCGAAGTCCTATCATGGAACTTGGGCTACCGCCATCGTTTCCAAAAGCTGCAAAGAAACAACAAAAACGGAACAAAACGATTAAAAAAGAAAGAAAAACATACTGTGTCACTGCGCGTTGTTTCGACACTTGCTCTTTAATGCAGCAGTTACGCGAGTCCCCCTCAGACATGTCCTCGGGCTTTCGATCATGGGAAAATCGTGTTAGCTCTTTTTTCTTTACTGCATGGGTTCTTTGAGGAGTTTAAAATGTTTCATAACTAGATGCACAAATCACAGACTCGTCGTCATTTGTGGGTTGAGTTTGTCGTTGGTTTTGTCTTTTCCTTGGGATTTTCTCCCTCCGCAAGGACCAGCATTTAAATCTCTAGTTCTATGTGGATTTAGTGGACCTACGAGTAATGTGGGCTCTCTCTCGAAATATCATGAGTTGTCTTGAAATCCATGTTTGCCTATCCTGATCAAATATTCTCTGTATGTAACATTAAGGTATTTACGACAAAAGGCGGATCTATTTCCATTACCTGGGATAACAAGTTGACCTGGCGTATCAAAGTTATATTGTGGGACTGGTGCTTGAAATGACGGATGAATCTTGTTGTCTTTCTGCTCATACTCATTCAAAGTCAAACCTAATACAAAGGAGCACAGTTTACTTGACTTGACTTACTTTCAATATAGAAAAAACTGTGACTACTGTGTTGCATGCTAATGTATTGTTATCCCCTTATATGACCCCTTATACCATTATAATTGGCCCCTTCTGCCCTTATAACTGGCCCCTTAGAACAAAGAAAAAGCATCAGATCTTTAGTTATCTGTATATGTAACCTGTTGAAAATAGAGTGCCTCGATGATTCTTAGTTACAGTCAAGGAGTCTTGGCGGGACTCCAAGCCTTTGTCGAGATTACAGTTGCTTTGCTTCTTGGAGGAGTTCACTTATGACTAGGCACAACACCTGCACAAATCACATCGGGGTTACACTTGCTTTGCGTAGTTTAACCCCGACAGCCCCAATGTTAGGGCAGGGGTTATTTTTGTTCCCAAAGTTCGGATCCCTGATACCACATATCTCCCCGCCCCCGTCCCTGCTTCTCCGCCTTCCCCCTCCCCAAAAAATGCTTATCTATATCCTGTGGCCTCTCATTATTTGATCCCCTCCATTTCACCTGAACCTCATTTATTTGATGCTTATAAGCATGTGCCGTGTATGTAGCTCTCTAATTACCTATTCTACCTTCTGAATTCTCTGCATGTTCCTGGTGAAAGTCCGTCCGTTGAGTAAATAACTCTGGCGAGTGTTGCAAAAATTCTTCATCCCCATAATCAGTTTCATGATGAATAAACAGAGATGGCTGTGAATGTTGCGAGCGGGCAAGCTGCGATCCTCCTGTTAGCCAATTGTTGTGCAAGCTTTGGCTGGACTGGCTAATGAAGGAGCGTTGAGGAAAAGCTTTTTTGTCTTTGAATGGGGATACGGCAACCGTTTTTGAGGTATTGAAGCTTTTGTTTCTTGCACTGTCGAAATACTCGGAGTTTGAGCGAAAAAGTTGCGTGGAGGATATCTCTCTCTGGGACATTTGTGAGAGTATGTCGTCCAACATGGGCGGTGATGGAGGAGGCATTTGAACAGGTCGAGATGATGCCTGAAAGGGAGTTCTGCAAGGCAAGTCATTATAACGTTTATGCACACATGAAACAGGTCTTTGATTTTGGAACCAAATCTCGAAAAAAAGGAACTTTTACGGCCCTATCCCTGTTTCTCCCTGATCACAAGGACGATGACTTAAACATGATTTCCAGTTATACTTTTGTTAGACCATATACCCATTGAAATCTTTTGCCTTAAAAGGCTAAACGGAAAGTAGAATCAATACTGTACTTTAGACCCGTAAGCAAAACATAACTTATCTCAACTGAAAATGGGAAAAGGGTCTAAAGCTATACAGTTTCAAACCAAAGAGAAACCTTGACTTTTTAGACGCCGCCTGAGAGGATGAAAGGCGGTGGTGGGGTGCATTGAGGGGGGGAGGGGGGATACTCTATAAAGCTTCATACGTCAGAAGGTAGGGTTGACCCAAGGTTCAACATTAAAGCTGTTACCCTTTTGGTACCTTTTCCACATAACTAGAAGACGTCCATTCGCTCGAAGGCTCCAAATTTTCTTTGAAATTTTCATGTTTCAATTTAATTTGCCAAAAAATTTCGAACCTGTGAAATAATAGAATAGCAATTCATCCCTACCCACTTGCATACTGTGAGCAAAATAAAGGAAATTCTTTGGGGCGGATTGGCTGCCCGTATAGAGAGTAGCCCCCCTCACCTTTAAATATCACTTAGCACGTCAAGATCGCTAGAGTAAAAACCAGTTCTAACAGAGTCTTAAATAGAAAAAGAAAGAGAAAATAATCGTTAATTGCTGCAAGTTGCCATGTACTCACACAAAACCCTGCTTGACATTTCTGCTTTGTGACGCCTGTAATCCTAATTCCATTGATCCACCAGTAAACTGAAATAGGAAAATCGTCGTTGGGAACTCACTGGTATTTATTCAATTCAGTGGCGAAAATTTTGTGAACTAAATGGCCACATAAAATCAGAACTGGCCTCAGATGTTGGAAAAAATTGATTGAATAAGGACCGGCGAAGATAGAAGATGAAAGATCAATCTAAAGCTTGCGGATTGAAGATACGACTGTAAATGGAAAAGTGGTCTAATATCTAAAATACATAAGTTACTTAATGTTATCCAGTGCTATTCAATTTAGTCTCCCGATACTAGCTCAAACTAAAGAAATCATTGACTGTTTATTTAAGACTGAGCGACTTTTTAACTAGCTTGGCTGACGAGATTTGTTTTACGGCCCTGTTTAGCGACATGGAAATGCTGGTGAAAATAAGCTGAAATAATTTAAGCTAAGCGAAAGAGATTTTAGCGAAAGTAAACAATGAAATGTTTGAATTGGTGATAGTCGAGTCGTTAGAAGTAAAACATGTTTAGTCTTTCCTTTCCATCTCCCAAAAGCGTGAGCTTATTTTACATTTAAAGACTTTTAACACAAGCTATAGAAAGCCGACTTTAGCTATAAACAACACGAGACTTTTTAAACACTGGATGTAGCGAAATACGCTTGAAGAAGATTGGATGAAAACATGCGTTGGACAGCAAAGCAAAGCTTTGTTACTTACCTAAATCACGTTACTTACCTAAATCACGGAAAGCCACCTTTCTGATACTCCGTGGATTTTGTCACTCCATCGTTGCACGAAGTAGAAAACGAGGCGAAAAATAAACAACTTGTTTAGTTCCAATTTTTTCCAGCGCGCAAAACTTTTTCCACAAATTTAGTTTTGGCGGGAAATTGGGCGCGTGTCCGGCGGCAGCCGTCGTTACAACATTAGACTATGGGGAGTAGGGTGGGGCATTTAGTTCAATTGGGCCATAACCACTGATTCCTGTGAAAGTTTTCTGAATTTTCTTATTCAAATACATGAGTTTTTCACCTTCGGAGTACGAGATGTCCCAAGGGAGCCACAAACAAAATGAGGACTTCCGAAATATCCCTGAAGACAGTTTGAAAGCCAGTTTAATGACAACAACGACGTATTTGGAAAGAAGGGCTTTTCCCCTCAAATTGGGGATTCCCAAGAATCACCCGAACAAAGCGATAAATGTCTGTTTTATGATGATTTCTTTGGAAATCTTTGGGATATCTGGATATCTGTATGCTTTCCTCGCTAATTGTGCAATCGAAAATAAAGTCCGGGAGTCAAAAACTTGTTCAGGAAACAGACGAGATGGCGAAAACACCGCGGCAAAACGTCTTACTTCGGGTATTTCCGGTTTTGAGCACGCTGTTCATTTTGAATCGGTGAGCTTTCGGTCATAACACGTTGGAAATTTTTTTGTGTGGATCAAGTGCCGTAGATAATAGAGGCAACGACGACAGATGTATAAAAGGTTTGTAGGCGTTAATTTGTTGATATAATTGTAAAGGGGCTGGACGGTAGACCTCATTTTTATCGAAGTACCTGGCCCAATTTCAAATTTTTTAATCGGTACAGTTGTCCGTTGAGATCAAGAATGCGTTGTTCTTCCTTTTCCGAGTATTTCCGAGTGGTTTAGAGCAGTCTTAACTTCCCTGAAAACGGGTCAAAAACTTTACTTGAGAATGAGCGTGTGCCTTATAAAAAGTGTTTTCTAACAAAAATAAATCAACCTCAGCGTTTCCTCGGTGCTCAAAAGCACAACCACTTTAACTGGGATACACGTGTGGAGATCGAGAATCTCGAATTCTGATTTGACATTACAGCAAAGTCTGCAAATACATTACAATTCGCAACTGAGCTTTGCATTAAAACAAAACAAATCAAAACAAACAAACACACATTTCGATTTAAGAACCACGTTGATGTCGTTTATTTCTAAGCACTCATGCATGAAATATCAAGATTTCAATTATGTCCTCACAAAGTTAAAAAAGAAGTTTTTGAAGAATTGATGGTTCCTATCGCATCACAGTCATCCAAGCAAGACATCAACATGGCAGCCATTGTTGCTGCACTCATACACCTGAAGGACACGTGCTTGCTTTTAACTTGCTTCCATCTTGTACACTCCTCAACAATCCCTTGACAAAAAGAGCCCGCAAGATTGTAGCTCTACCAGTTTTACGATTTGGGTTCTTGAGAGGCCTGTGGATAACGATATTCAAAGTTTATTACCATGCACTTTATGCAAGGTGATTCTATGCTTCAAGTCTGTATAGATGAAATCCTAAAGCGTGACCATTTAAATGAAAGCTACTGAGCAGTACTTTCCTGTGGTGCTGTTTATTATGTTGTATAAGGTGGTTCTAACTTTTGAGTCTGTGGATGAAATCCTAAAGTGTGACCATTCAAATGAAAGCTACTGAGAAGTACTTTCCTGTGGTGCTGTTTATTATCCTGTGCAGGGTTGCACAGCATAATGTAATCATCAAGTGTGACTGTGCTTATGAAATCGTCAAATGTGACCATTTTGTACAGGGTACATGTAGCTCTCACTTTTATGTCCAAGCGGCCTAGTTCCTGGGTGTTCTCTCTTGCCCCATAGTTCGCGCGAAGTCTGGGAAGGTGTGGGCGAGTCTCTCTCGGTGATGTCACAGCTCAGGGTCCAGGTTTTACTGAGCCGAGAACGCCTAGGGACTAGGCTAATGTCTGTGGATGAAATCCTAAAAATGTGACGATTCGAATGAAAAGTACTGAACAGGGCTTTCCTGTGGTGCTGTTTATAATGTTGTACAAGGCGGTTCTAACTTTTGAGTCTGTGGATGAAATCCTAAAGTGTGACGATTCAAATGAAAGCTACTGAGCAGTACTTTCCTGTGGTGCTGTTCATTATGTTGTACAAGGTGGTCCTAACTTTTGAGTCCGTGGGTGAAGCCCTAAAGTGTGACCATTCCAAGTTTACAACTTGAGTGCACCTGAAAACCACTCACCATTTGAGACACCTCCACACAGCTGAGGAAATCTCTGACTTGCTGTGAGCACTTCAGAGCCTGTGTTGGGTTCTGTTTGTAGCAGTTTAATACCTCATTCTTAAGGTGTTGACAAGCTGGGATCTTGGATTCATGGCTGCAGTAAACAAGAACTAAAGCTATCACTCAAAGGTGACCCTCTAAAGAGGCCAGGGCAGGAAAAATCGACTGGTGGTAGCCAGGTGTTACCATTAACTAACAGTTCCATCTTACATTACCTGAACTTTCGTTTGGTTTCTTCTACTGCTTGATTAAATTTTTCAACTGTTATTTCCTCTTTATCTGCAAGCTAAGGAAGGCATACACACTGTCAGGTTTCTTTAGATTAACAATCAAAAGGTAAAGACTGAGATTACACCAGCTGAAAGTCAGACCTCAAAAGGGATGCAATGTAAAGTGACAATCCCCCTCCCTATTTTTATACATTGTAGGATATTCCTTACTTTTTATTGGAGTTACCCAGTATTATGTGAAACAAGCTTCATTTTGACCCACACACATTTACAGTGGGTGCCACGCATTATGACCACTCTATAAATACACAATGTATGGTTAACTCATTACTGTGACCCCATTCCCCCCACAGCTGACTGTGCTGTAGTCTAAAAAAAGGCACATGAATTACTGTACTGTAAATTATAATATTCAAAATTATCAACTGTTTTCCCACCTTTTTCCTCAAGGAATTCATTTCCTCCTGAAGTTTGTTTTCTTTTGTTCTTGATTCAGCATCCTTCTCCTCCAGAACATTTTTCCAGTGACTTTCAATTTCTTGTGCATCTCTGTCTCCCAGTGTACCTCTGTTTTCTTTTATTCTCTTGGCTTCAGACTGTCTTCCCTAAGATGCAATGAGATCATTTTAGAATAAAAGCTCATCTGAGGTGGGTAGTTTTTTCACTTTAGATCAGGGGATTTCCTAAAGCACTTGGCTTATGGGACAAGTAGAATTTACCACGAAAAAATGTGTCTTGTTTGCCACTAATTTCCAAGTTTTCCAAGTGTTTCTGGACTTTTAAAATGTGGGTGAACCCAGGTTTGTGTGCGTGAAATAGTGTTGCATGAAAACATGTAAGGTTAGTAAGGAACAACAAAAACTGGATCAATTATTAACTCTTTAAGCCCCAATAGTGACAAGCATCTAATTTCTCGTTACAATATCCCTACTTAATCAAACATACAGATAACAAGAGTAAAGGAAATTGAGAAAATTTCCTTTACTCTTGTGATCTGTATGTTTGATTAAGTAGGGATATTGTAAGGAGAAAGTAGATGCTTGAATGATCACCAAACTTGAAGCCCCAATATCAACATGCATATTCTCCTCAGTGTTCCCTTTATAATTTTTTATGGTACTAGTTGGGAGAATTTGACAAAAAATCAAGAAATTCCATCTTGGGTGATCATTTCCCCTATTCTTATGACCAGTACGTTTGATCAGATAGTGATATTGTGAGGAAAAAGTAGATGTTTGTCACTAGTGGGGTTAAAAGGCTTAAGGGGTCAACAAACCTCATCATAAGCACTTTGCATGAACTCCTGGAAATGTTCATGTTGATGTTTTAATCTGGCTTTTTCCTGCTGCAGTTCATGCCATAAGTTGTTGATGTCATCTAGTGAGTTATAAGAAAGAAGATAAATCTCTTTTTTTATTGAAACCAGACACTTCCTCACTGACTTCATACTTGTAAATGTCACACTTATACCAGGTACCCCCAATTGTTTTTTTAATAAGATAAAAATAACTAACTAGATAGATAAACAAACAAACAAGCAAATAAACAATCAATTGATCAATCGAAGAAAATTCAAAAGAAGATTCGTATTATCTTTGTCTTTGAGGTATTTCTTGGTTTTCATTCTTTTGTACACGTACTTGTATACAGTATAATTATGAAGTATAAGGGCGCAGTAAGAAAGCCCAAACAACAAAGAGAAGGACTGTTGATGTAGAAAGAAGACTACACTATTATATTAGGAACCAAAACTTGCCTACAAGGGAAACTCTCCTCAAGATGGAAAACTCAATAACATTGTGTAAATATACCTATGAATTTGGTGAAGGATCAATTTCCCTTTTCTCAAATTTATCCATGCATTTTCCTGTCTAAAATGATGGGTAATTCAGACAGAGCACTTGTCCTATATGGAAAACTGTCTTACGTGTAAATTCATACTAAGTGAGTAAATCAGGATGGATTTTTAGACTGAGCCTTGTTTAGCAGTTTTTCCTCCAGAATTAGCCACACCTTAAAGGCAGTTTAACCATCCTAAATCCATACTAAAATGGTATTTCTGTCAGACAGGGGTAGATTTCCAAACGAATGAGTTTCTTGTCTTCTAATATAAATTTGGCCAATGGCAAGGTTGGAATGTGACTAGAATACATTACAGTTGACTCCCAATAACTCAAACCTCCAAGGGAAATACAAAAGGTTCAAGCTGTAGAGAGTTCAAGTTAATGAGGGTAAAATTACACAGAAATGACCTGAAGGGAAAAACATTCACTTTGAGTTAGTGGGAGGTTCACATTACTGGGAGTCAATTGTACTATACATAGTAATGGACAGCTTGAAAGCACATTGTGAATGACACACTGAGCCTTGCATTCCTTCTGGTGCAGTAAGGTAAATGTGTGTTTATGATGATGTCAAACTGAGACATTCAAATCACTCTCATAATGACGGTTGTAACAAACTATCAATGACAAGCAAGATACGATCCTAGCCTCCACACTTTGAATGATGTACATGTACAGTGTTTGTTTATTTTCGTTCTTTTTTTTTTTTCATCTTTTTCATTGATTTAAAAATTTGTTTTCACTGGTCAACTCACCTTCAAAAGAGAATGAGCGTGTGATGGATAAGATGAAATTTAAATTGGACATGCTCAATGAGAAATAAAAGGTTAAATAATACAATACATACTAGTAACAGTAATAGTAACAGTATTCAGACAAAGTGGGATTAAGTACATTATGTACCTTGGCTGACGTCCTCGTCACCTTTTAGAGGTAAGTCCTCTAGACCTCTAAGGCGTCGCACTACTCTCTCTGAAACCTAGGAAACATGAAAAATTAATATAATATTTCTATTTTGCATATGAGATGGTGATTACAGAAATATTAGAGCTACCTCATCCATGCAGGCACTGTTTTTTATTCAAAATGGACATGCATGTATACACCTACAAAAGTATACCAACAGACACCCACAGATATGGTCATTTCAAATGGGACCTTCACTACTGCATTGTTTACATCAGCCACAGCTGATACTGCTGTGCCTACAGCAAGCCCAAGAACTGGCCAGTCCAGTCCCTGTGCAGCTATCTCTCATCAGCGATGACCTTCCGTTAGCGACCACTTTTCCAAAATGTTCTCAGTCAAATCACTATATAGTTGGAACCTCTTGTGGGTGACCACCTCTCACTAGTGGCTACTTTTCCAAATACCAAAATGTTCTCAGTTAAATCACTATAAATATAGTTGGAACCTCTCGTAGACCACCATCTCTCATCAACGACCACTTTGCCAAAGTACCAAAACGTTCTCAGTTATATCACTATAGTTGGAACCTCTAGCATGACCACCTCTAGTAATTAGCCACTTTCTGGGCTGAAAGTTTGAAATTTGATAACCTTAGAACTGTAAGCTACCACTTGACACATGATCCCATCTCACTGGATGGAAATTGTGTAGTGGTGCTGTATGGACTTGTATCACCTGGTCTTCGCTAAAGTCGAGTACAATGAACTTTCAATTTTTGAATACTATAAAAGAGATATTGCACTTCATTTTGGGTACTGTCTGTGCATGGATAATTTATTGACAGTAAACCTCTGAAACATTCGCTGACCTCTCGTAAGCGACCACCTCCCGTAAGTAACCACTTAGATTTGACATTTTGGGTGGTCGCTTACGGGAGGTTCAACTGCATCTAAAAGATATTGCACGCGAATATATTGAAAGTCCCTAATGGCTCTACTCAGTGTAGATGTCCAACGATTTGTGTAAATGCGACTTACCGTTACAATTCCCGCACTTATGTCATCCCCCGATCTCTCAACTGTCAATCTCTTCGTAGATTCACTGCTTCCCATCGTAGCTCCAGCCAGAATTCTCCAATTCTTGCACTGTATCTGTTAGTACATTCGTCCCAAGATGGCCGCCATGATGGATTGTTACGTGCGCCTGAGATAGTATAAGTACAGCGGATAAGGTCACCATAGCAACGGTTCTGGAATTGTAGCAGCAAAGAATGTTTCGCGGACAAGTTGTCCTATCCTTGCGCGAATAATTGTTGTTTTTTATCTTTTGCGGATTGGTAACACGCCATTATGAGCAATTTGAACCCTCTGAGGCCTCTAGAATGCAAGCGAACTGTGAGCCTAGAGACAGTTTCGCAACACCACGAGATACAAGAACGTAAATTGCAAGGCAAGCGCGAAGCGTATCGGAAACGAAGCGAGATGTACGTGAAAGCGATGTACGGATCCCTGCAAGAGAAGGAGGAAGTCAAGTGAGTGTAGTTGAGTTTTTAAACAGTGTATCTCTTGAGTGGTTATAAAACACTCATAAATGGTTATAAACTCTCTATATAAGTGACAGTAGAGTGCATCAAACAAAGAGATAATTAACTTCCATGTTACTTTTTATCATTACTGGAATAAACTCGCGGGTTTAAAGAATGATTTAAGCGTGCACCAACTTCCACTCACTGGATTGCAACCATTACCAAATAATCATTTTATGCGGTACAACTGGTGTAACATTGAGGCAATTTCTCCTGTTTTTTTTCCCTTTGTGCGGGGGGGGGGGGGGGTAATTATTGTTTTGGGGAGGGGAGCAGATGTGGTTGGTCTGTTCTCCAACCATTAAAATTTGATAAGTACATGTTGACCCAATTTAGGGAGGGGGTTTTCAAGAGTCTAGTGCTCCTCCTCCCCCAACAGGCTTAATCTTAGCATAATGAAACGATTAATTCAAAAGTTCAACATCCCCCCCCCCCCGGGCAACCCCTCAGGCATTTGAACTTTTGAAGATTGGCTTGTTCAAATTCCCTCCTCTCGGGACAAAAAAGCCATTCAAATGCCCCACCAATTAGTACTGAACTACCTCTCCTCAAAGGCAAATTTCGTCTTCAATCAAACACTGTTCACACTTTCAGAAGGAGATATGCCGTAATGACACCCTCAAACTTCTTTTAAAGAGCCTTTTGAAAGAGTTATTCACTAACAAAGGCGAAATTCTATTTTGTAAATCCACCAAACCCTGCAAACACTGGAAAAAACTCAAGGGTGAATTACGTCAGAACAAGAGATAAATCCGGTTCACATTCCCCACCCTTCCAATGCAACGTTCAAATTCCCCCCTCCCCGGGCATGATACACAGTCAAATGCCTGGGGTGTGCCCGGGGAGGGGGGATGTTGAAGTTTCGAATTGATCCCTGCATAATTATCAAGGTGATCTGCTGCCCTCCCCACCACCCTTCCAGGAGAGGGGTATATATAGGAATAGAACACAGACTTTTGTGGGCCATTGAAGTACTTACATGTAGTTACATGGTTGGCATCGAAACATCAACAACCTCCCTCAACCCCCCCCCCCTCCCCCACCCCACCCAGGCATCAAGTAGATGGCATTGTATGATCAAGGTTTATGTTATTTTATATCCTTAAAGGCAACATAGTAGGGCAGCATTATTACAGCAAATGAAAGAAAAAGACTTGGCTGACAAAAATGCAATGACTGAAAGGACAAAGGAAAGTGATTTTGCCATCAGCTATGACAGGATCTGCTTACAGCAGGATAAAGAAGACAGAGTCAACAAAGAAAAATACCTGCAGCAGTTTAGAAATGAGAACAAAAAGGTAACATTTAATTTCTTATTTTGAAGATTTTTTTGTTTCAAGTAAAAGTTAAAGTTGAAATTCTTTCAGGGTGTTGACATTAAATTGATATTAAATGGTCATGGTTTGTTTTCTCTTAATGAAATTAAGTTAATATCTTCCTTTAACTGTTCAAACACAATGTTGGACATGGATAATGTTAGCTACCGATAATTTTAGCACAGTTTTGACCAGAAATCTGCGAAATCCTTGTGACTATGCCCCTTTAAGCATCTAGCCTTCCCCACAATCATTTTTAGGGGAGTTGTAAAATAATATTTACCCTCCTACAACTCCCCTAAATACTACTGTAGGTGAGGCTACTCTAGCTAAAACCTGTCCAATTTTGTAAGAAATTAGACAGTAAGTAGCCTCACGAAAAATAGAGTTGATGTGTACACTGTAACACAACTGGGAAAATAACTGGATTGGTTTAGAAAACTCCTTGGACTGATCTAAATTAAATTAATTTACCTTGGCTCTTCAAGTTGGACTTGTTGGCTGCAGACAGCATGATATTGGAATGGTTATTGATGCAAAGAGTTAAGAATGAAATCTAGAAATACTGGCAGTTAGAGTCTTGTGTTTGAGAGATCTAGAATAATTAAGGACTGTCATTGAATTTACTTTAAGAGTTATATGAAGTGAAACAGTAGTTGTCTTTGAGGTGATCACTACACAATAAAAAACCAAAACACAACAACAACAACCAAGGGGAATAGCAAACTTCAGGCCAGTGTAAAAGTTGGAACACTCTTTCAGGAATAAATTATCATTAGGTGACCGATGGCCAGCCTCCTGCACTGATTTCATCGGGGGTTGTCACACACTTCTTCCCTACAAATGTCTGCTCATGGAGTCATGCAGCCTAGTCCCCAGGCGTTCTCAACTTGGTCAAAGCTTGACCGTGAGCCGTGACGTCACCGAGAGAGACTCGCCAAGAATGCCTAGCAAATATTGCCAACACTGAAATACTTAAGAGATCGTGTATTACAATCGATCATGACATATATAATGCCTTTCATGTTGCTACACAAAGGATGCGTAGAAAGCTCCACATCGCACTTGGACTCCCACTCCATACTCTCCAAGTCTACAAAAAAAAAAAGAGAGAGTGAACGAAGTGTGTGCAAGAAAGAAATTCGAACAGAAAGCAATGGTGAGCAAAGAAACACAACAAAAAACGTTACGCCACAAAGTTAGAACTTACTGTCATTTGTAGACACTTCCAAGGTTGGATTCTATTCCATTGGTGAGCAGCTTTTGCAAAATATTAGGATGTAGAAACTGGTGAAATCTAACCAGTTGTTTTTTCGTGCCAAAATCAGGGGTATTTTGGCAAAATCTGCTAGGCGTTCTCTCGCCCACCCCTTCCCAGACTTCGCGCAGACTACGGGGCAATAGAGAACACCTAGGGATTAGGCTGGGGGTCATGGAGTCTTACCACTTAAACTCAGGTTTATGTCCTGGGAGTACTGAATTAAGTATTGTAAAGGGAAGTCTGTCCCTAGGTTTAAACCCTCTCCCTTTAATGTGCTCATTTTCATCAAAATACCTAAACATAAACCACATCTTTGTTCTACCTCAAGATAAGCCAATTGAAACACTAGAAAATTGCAGGGTTTTTAGTTGATTGAAGGCTCCCAGCTTTTGGTTTCTGCCCTTAAACTTTGGAACTCTCAGCCAGCATTTATTAAATTATCTAAATGACATTAGAGTGATTTTACTTAACCAGTAAAATAGATACTAAACTATTGCACACTATTACACACTAATTCCATTGTTTTCTTTTGTTCAACTGTGACTATTAGACACTAATTGTTAGATATTGTTTCACGGGTTTAGTAAAATCACTCTAACTAGTCTTAAAAAGAGACTAAAACATTTCTTTTTAATGATTAGTATTAGTTTTATTCATTTATTTTTTTAACATTTGTAATTGCCTTTGTTTGTAAGCTTTTTAAATGTTTGTGGATGTAAGCGCGATGAGAATTTTAAACATGACATGAGAACTTTTATCATTATTATTAGCTGCTTGAAGGCTCCAAGTTTTTGCATTTTGATTTCTTCTAAAAGTTTCATTACCCTGCCATTCCTCTCAGTGTACTTTGCTGACCCTTTATAAAACTGAAATAAAAAATTTCCATACCCTTTACATACACCACAAGCACAAAAAAGACATTCCTTTAAGATGTTGCCTCCCCTTATAGCCCATTATACATTTGGGGTCCCCCCCCCCACCCCACAGCTATGCAATGGCACTCCTTCAGTAGTGTCGGAATTGTCAGAGATCTTTCAATTGCTTTCTATTTTTCAGTTAATGGAGCTCCGTGCAGAACATCAGAAAAATGACACTCAGATGAGGCATCTAGAAGAAAGGAATCTGCTTCTGCAAAGCCCTATAAACTGGAGTCATACTCTACATTGACATACACATTAATCTTGTGTTATCCACTGTCCAAAGAATCTTGGCTCTTTAGTATAACTATTTAATAATTGGTAAAGACAGTGCAAATAAATTCATTTGTGGATTGATCAGTCACTAAACAGAGTACTGGAGTGTAACATAACATTGGTTTCATAAAGATTATAGTCTTGCAGTTCTGTCGTTTATTTTTTCTCTGTAAACTCTGAACACATATTTGTGTGTTCTTTGGTTACTTTCAAATACAGGAAAAACATTAGTAGCACTGACTTTTTTTCACTTACACATTAATTTTAGTGTTCCAGATAAGAGGGGGTTCTCAGGTCAAAAACCCAACAAAGCTGGGCTTCTGACTCGACAAATTAACTTATAAACTTAAGATGTTTCAAAGAAACCCAAATCTACTTATGTACCCTTAATAAAAATTTCTCATTGACTCCCTGACTTAAGAATTTATTGTGAATACAATAAAAAAAAATTTTATTTATATTTTTTTAGTACAAGAATTGACAATAAGTCATTTTCATTCTCTTAACTTGTTAAATGTTCTAAGCAGAAATTGGAAATGTACACAGAATTGCCAGTTAGCTTTTCAGTCTGAAGCTTAAAGTACAGCTTGTCATATATTATGTACATTTTCTACAATAAGTTATGGTTGTCCACATAATTATTTTGGTGCTGCAAAATGCAATTTCTATAATACTCTCACATAGCCCTTTGTAGATTTACTAAAAGCCTGAGCGATTTTGTTACCTGCAGTCTGCCACCTATATTACTTTAACTGTCAAGTGGACTTGACACTAGCAGGCAAGCATGAGGACCCGTCCTTTACTACCTTGACCTACCACAAAACATTTTGAAAGCTCTGACCTCATCATCTGTCTTTGATATTGTGTTCTATCTGTTGGATAATGTATTTTTACCGCTTTTGAGAACTTTAAAAATGTTGATTGCTTAAATGTAGGGTTTCGTTCTAATCAAAGCACCAAATTAAAATGAAAAATAATTTCACTTACTCTGTGTTGCTAACAGTGCAAATAAAAATTTGGTACAGAATTCCACTTGCACTTGTTAAAGTACATTTATGCTATGGGACAACACTTGTTCGGACCTGTCCTGTGGTTCTTTTGTGCTCTTAGGTTTTAAGACATCTCATTCAACAATGATCCTCTCCACATGGTAGAAAAATGTCGGGAGGTAAAATCATTGGTACTATCTTGCAACATCCAGGTGTTTTTTTTGCCAGACATCACCCCAAACAAAAAGGGCACTGATAAAGTCGCACAGAGGCCACAAGTGGCATGATGCATCTCAGAGACAGTATTACACTGTAAATACTCCCTGGTCGGGATGTTAGTACATCATAAGGTTACCCCCAGTAGCAAAGTTGCTTGTTTCATGTTCACCAGCAGCACTGAGATGCTGCTGAGGGGAGCTACATGTAGCCTGTATGGCTACAGATCCTTGAATGGGAAGTGTTTAAAATTCCACCATCAGTGATTCTGATACTTTTGGAGATCTGTCTTGATTCATCTATGCTAAGTCCATTGCAGGATCTTGGTGTTCCTGTGCACTGGTTGCAGAACTGGCAACCTAAAAAATTAAGTTGACCAAATTGATGTTTAATTTTACTCTCCCCTTGCAGAGGGAGAAATTTCCAATCTCTTCTGTGGGGGAGGGTATGGATATTTTCTGGAACTACACAATAACCGAAAAATAAAAATTGTGTCTGCAGTAAAACTATTCGCGGTGGTTTTAACATGGATAAAAGCCAAAAATTTTTTTCAATACCTTTTAATTTTGGTCAGTTCATGGAACTGATTAAAAACAGTTTAATAGTTCAATATATTTTGGTTACATTTACAAGTTTCCAAGGTTATTTTGACTATTTATACACAATGTTTTGAAATGCTCGCTCTCATTACCAAGGAGTTACAAAAAGAGTATTTTCTCTGAAACATCAGGAATGAAATGAGCTAAATTTCAGATATCAGCGGAGCACCATTGCTAAGCAAATTTGGTAACCTATCGATCCAAGAAATTTTGGTTGTGACGTCAGCGTACGCCCGCCCTTCCTTACAGGAGGAGGAGGGGAGTACCAAGACAACCTGAAGGGGGTGGAGAATGCCATCTTTTCTTGGCGGGAAATTGCGCGCTGCTTTTGGACAACTAGCGTTTTTCTTGGCAGGAAATTGCATGACCGTCGTCGCTTTTGAAAAAGAGGTTTCTTTAAAAAGCTTTTAAAAGTTCATTTAGAAAAACTATTGTTCGATGGTACTGAAGTTTTAAACTTCAGAAAAAACGTAATAACTATAAATGGAAAGAAAAAGTTCAAAAGAATACTGGTGGAAGGCGAAAAGTTCAAGTTACGAAAGATTTGTGACAGATACAGTCTTGAACATTTTGCCGTGCTCAGCCGATTTCACTCGTGTGGACGGACCCACGATGCTGGAAGCATAATGTGAATTGCATTTAATAAGTATAAACTTACGGGTTTTCGAAAAAACTTTTTCAAAAAATAATGATTTATCTGTCCATCACTATTTTGTTTGTTTGTTCATAACAGTAGGTCAAAGCACAGTCACAAGACAACAGCACAAACATCACTTCAGTGAGATTACGCCAAATAATTGCTTTCAATTTTGACTGTCGGGTCCATTTCTTTGTGCAATTGTTGATTTTCTTGTCCTAGAAGTTTTCAGTAGTAATAAACTTCTAAGCGAAGCAGTTGTCGGTTTAAAGCTACTCTATCCGAAAAGCTTCCGAAAACAATTTTGTGTGTTCCTCAAAGCGCCTAACTTATGTAAGCTTACTTCGCAGCCCCAAAACTTATGCCATAATTTAAAGCGTGTTTGGTGTTTGTTTTCAATCTTGATAGTCTCTAGTTAGAGAATGAAATATAAAAGTTATTTAAGAAACTATAAGCGAAGAAGATGTTGGTTTAAACCTATTTTATCCCAAAAGCTTCCAAAAACTGCAGTTCTGTGCATTTCTCAAAGTGCCTGAATTTTAAACAATTCACAGCCACAAAACTTATGCCATAGAGTTAAGCATGTTTGGCGTTTGTTTGTTTTCAATCTTGATGGTCTCGAGTTAGAGAACGAAATATAAAAGTTACGTAACTATAAGCGAAGCAGTTTTGGGTTAAAAGCTATGTTATCTGGTAAGTAATGTGCACTCCTCAATGCTCAAATTTCTTCGCGGCCGCTAAAACCTACGTGACATTTCTTCACTAATTTTCATGCAAGTGTTTCAAAGCTCCCCAAATCCTTTCTTCCAGGTAATCCCAGAAAAGTTCCGGTGAAATGCCAGTATAAATTTTTGCCTAGACTATTAGTGTCAGTTCATGTTATTTGTTAACATCCAAACGCGATTTAGATAACCCATTTACTTCAGAGTACGTTTTATTTTGTTGTTGTAAATGAGTGCTGTTTCAAGTTTATTCAAGCGAACAGCCAATAATCCAAGGAGATTTGACAAGCCTTGACAGTTAAATGACAGGATATGGAAACATTGCAAAAACCAAGCAAGACAGCTCGTGAGTAAAATATGTGTTCGGTTTGATGCCCGAAAAAAGACCTTTCGAGCTTGGTTTTACAAAACAGATCCCCAAAATACTGGAGGACAATTCGGAACACTTTCGGGCTTTTTGAGAAACACTTTTCGAAAGCGAACAAGCCAAAAAAAGTCCCAAAATATATTTTGGATGGAAAAGTTTCAGGACTATTTTTGAGAAACGAATACCAGTTTATTCCTTGGCGGCTCCGCTTTTAGGTTTGGCTAAATCTGTATATTACAATTTATTTCAATGCGTATCACCATTATTATAGAATTATTCTTCCAGAGAGGCTTCAATTTTAAAGCATTAGCTCAGGTGTTTTGCCTCTCGATTATTTTCTTCTTTAAAAACTTCGCAATGCAAAAATCCCAGCATATCTGAAACTTGTTATTTAACTATTTACTTTCTTTTTTTGCAGGGGTATTAAAGACAAATTATTTAGTGTTTTTAGAGCAAAGGTTTTGCGAGAATGTTAAAAGCAAATTTGGAGTGCACCTTGATGGCTTCCTGTCTGGTCAACGAGTCAATCAAATGCGCTGAAGCTTCAACTTAGAGGATCATTCCGTCTTTAACCATGCTCCATTGTTCATAGGAGAGACTTGTCATGACAAAGACTGCCCTCCAGGTAGTGCCAAACACCCCACCAGCCCACCCTGTAAAAACTTCTCCCAAAGCCCCTATGAAACACCCTCCATGAAGCCCCCATGAGCTGACACCTTGTGTGCCACATGGCAATCTGGGCCTAAGTACACCCCTCCCGGGTGCTCTCACCTCTTGTTTTTCTCTTTCAGCCTTTTCCTTCTCAACAAGAAAAACTCTTGTCATTTCCAGTGTCTTTGTGGTGTTGCACTTGTACTTCAACTTTTTTGTTTCCTGGGCATCATTGGATTCTTAAATTATTGAAACAGAATTTCAAAATAAACCCATAATAATAACAATAATAATAATAATAATAATAATAATAATAATAATAATAATAATAATAACTGCCAAGACTGAGAGCCACAGCAAAACAGACTACTTTAATATTGGCAAAACGTTGAAGGTGCTTTAACCCCTTTCACAGAAATTTTTTATTAACAAATTTTTAAAAACAAAAAAACATGTATGGCAAATCTTCTCTGGTCTTTTTTCCTAATTTTGGAGTCCATAGGATTGTGCAATTTGATTAAATTGTCAAGCATCAGTTAAATAAGGATGACACATGTAAACTTCATGCCTTAAAACTTTTTAAAATCTCAATTCTCTTAAACCATACCGGCAATTTTGCTACCTAAAGTTGATTCTTTCTTGTCACTATTGGGACTTAGAGGGTTAATGGTAATAGAGCCCTAGTTTGCCAGGGTTGGGGGGGGGGGGTGTTGAATCTTTAACAGATTATACTGTTACTATGGTAACCAGTTACATCAAGATAAGATAAGATAAGATAAGATAACTTTATTTATACACGGTTTTTCCATCAGTCAATTAAGTTACTGGACTATCTACCTATCTAACTAACTACAAAAATTTAATAACAACAAATTCAAAATAACAAAAGAAAAGTCTGCTTTTCATGGAGGCCGTGTCTAAAATTCACTTACATGTAAAATTTAGATATTACTTTAAACTGTGCCGACTTAATTTAGATTTGAAATCGGCCAGTGAAGATGCTTGTCTTAGGTCTACAGGTAAGTTGTTCCACAACTGAGCTCCGCTGTACGAAAAACTTTTTTTGAGATAATCAGTTCGAGGTTGTGGAAGAACTAATTTGTTTTCGGTATTCCTTAAACGATAAGCACTAACATCGTCACGATATACGAATCTTGATCTCAGATAATCAGGAGTCATACCATGTAATGTTTTATACATTAGGATAGACTTCTGTTCCAATCTTTGATAATAGAGTCTTCGCCACCCCAGTGTCCGGAACAAATCATCTAAATTACTATCATAGCTCGCAGACATTAGGGTACGAGCTGCGCGGTTTTGAAGCCTTTGCAGTTTTTCAGCAAGGCCCTTGTTACAGCTTCCCCACACTACGTTGCAATAATCAAATTGTGGTTGAATAAGGCTATTATAAACTTTGATTAAAATATTAAATGGAGTGAGATGCCGAATTCGTTTAATTGCACCAATGGCACAAGCTATCTTCTTAGAAATGTTTTCAATATGACACTCCCAGTTTATATTTTGATCAACATAAACTCCGAGGGATTTAGCGGAGGTTACTTGTTCTATTGCGTTCTCATTTATAGTAAGAGAGGGACTTTCCGTAAATTGTGATAACTTCTGCCTTGATGCAATAAGCATAAACTCAGTTTTCGTCATATTTAGAGTAAGCTTGTTAGCAGACAGCCATTCGTACACATTTCTCAGGTCGTGATTAAGGCGATAATTTATATGCTCAATGTCAGTGCTAGCAAGTGTTAGGCTAGTATCATCTGCGTACATTCTGGGTTCCGAATATGTCAGACAGTGTGGTAAGTCATTAATATATATCAAAAACAGAAGAGGTCCCAAAATTGTTCCCTGGGGAACACCACATCTTAGACATTTCGGAGTTGATTAAGGCGATAATTTATATGCTCAATGTCAGTGCTAGCAAGTGTTAGGCTAGTATCATCTGCGTACATTCTGGGTTCCGAATATGTCAGACAGTGTGGTAAGTCATTAATATATATCAAAAACAGAAGAGGTCCCAAAATTGTTCCCTGGGGAACACCACATCTTAGACATTTCGGAGTTGACTTACAAGAATTAATATGACAAATCTGTGTTCGATTATCTAAATAAGAAGCAAACCATTGATGACTGGTCCAACAAATCCCATAGTATTGCAATTTTCGCAACAAAATATCGTGATCTACTGTATCAAATGCCTTTTTGAGATCTAAAAAGACTACGGCATTAACAAGACCACGGTCTATATCCAAGGCCCAGCTATCTGTAGCTTCGATAAGTGCGGTGAGCGTGGAATGCAGAGACCGAAAACCAGATTGATGGCACGAGAGAAAGTTGTTTTTTGTTAAATAATGATAAAGTTGATCGTAAATTATCCGTTCAAAGACTTTGGCCACAACTGGAATTACTGATATTGGCCGATAATTCGTCGGATCAGAACGCTTCCCAGAATTTTTATACAATGGAGTAACTCTGGCAGATTTCCACTCATCGGGAAAGATACCCGTCATTAGGGATTGATTAAACATATGAGTGAGAGATTCCGCCAGTAAGTCAGGACATTCCCTTAGAAGTTTCGCTGAAATATTATCTAATCCTGTTGCCTTTGACCTACAAAGCTTTGATAGTAGTGCAAAAACACATGTAGGTGTTGTTTTTTCAAAAACAAAATTTTTATCAGTTGCGGTAAGAAATTCGTCGAAGGATTTATCAACTTCTGTTACGTCTCCACTAAGGCTTGGCCCAACTTCTGTGAAAAAGGAGTTTAGCATTTCTGCTATATCTGTTTGATCTTCAGAATTTACCCCACTATACTCCATTTCATTAATAACAGTTTTATTGGATTTTCGTGAGGTCAGTTCATTGATTGTTTTCCATGTTTTCCTTTGATCCCCACAACAATTGTTGAAGGCATTTTCATAATACGCTTTTTTAGCGCTGTTAATTTCCCAATTCACTTGATTTTTAACCATTCGAAATTGGTTCCAAATAAATGGATCCTTTGTCTTAATAGCCTTTCTTTTGAGGCGGTTTCTGAAATTCATCCGCTTTTTTAAAATAGTGGTTATCCATGGTGATTTAGAATCTCGTGTCCGTTTGGTCTTCATCGGTGCGTGCTTTTCACAAACATTCAGGAATAATTCTTTCCACCTCCTCCACATATCATTAGGATCATACAATTTCTTTATATCATCCCAGGGTTGGGCTAAAATATCCGCATAGAAATTTGCGCTATTAAAATGTTTAAACTGTCTATATGTTATCAAGTTAACTCCTTTAGAGAAAGTGGGAATTGAAATTTTTCGATATGCATAAACTAAACTGTGATCACTTATAGCGACATGAGACACCCCTGAACAATACACATTCTCTGC
Organism: Siderastrea radians; assembly: GCA_964017195.1. Taxonomy (NCBI): domain Eukaryota; kingdom Metazoa; phylum Cnidaria; class Anthozoa; order Scleractinia; family Rhizangiidae; genus Siderastrea; species Siderastrea radians. The sequence goes on from OZ024899.1 coordinate 38,179,038, forward strand.
CCGATTTGTGAAAATCAGATCAATTAAAGTACTTGTAGTAGGTGTAATTCTGGTAGGTTCATTAATGAGTTGTTCCAATCCATAAATATCTGTTATGTTTAGAAGAGCTTTCACATTAGCATTGTCTTTGGATTGCATGTCACAATTTAGATCCCCCAGGAGAAAATGTTCTACGTTTTCAGAATCTAATTTGCCTAATAATGTGTTTACATGCGCGAAAAGTTCATGGGGTGAATTTGGAGGTCTGTACCATGAAGTAATAACAAAGGGTTTTGAGTTATGTTTACGAATTTCAATTGATATAATTTCCAAGAGCTGACTGTCCAAATCTGTACGGACAGAATAGCTTATGTTTGAACGAATGTAAAAACATACGCCACCACCAAACCTGCCATTTGTTGACCTGTCACGGCGGATTATATCATAACCCTGGACTTTCACATCCTGATCAGAAATGCTCTCATTTAGCCTAGAAAATGACCATATCTTGTTCACCATTGACTGGGTATTTGTTTGATACCATAATTGTAGCATCAACTGATAAAGGTTGGTAGTACCGATCCATCAAAGTATAAGTGGTGGAAATTACTGGAAACTATTGCAAGCCACCTTAATAGATTATCGTTCTGTGACGGCTGCAGTATGCTCTAACTTGCTAGAAGTACTATTGTCACAAGCACTACTTTACCTAGCTCCTCAAACAGTACATGTGTTCCAACAGGCTCTGAAGAAATAAAGAAGAACATATTATTATTTTGATCTGCAATCCCAGAAATGATTCCCATTTGAAGGATTCTTAAATCAATGTTATTTGTGCAAGGTATAATAAACATGTCTAACAGATTACATTATGCTCTGTTCTTTTTCTTTTCTTTGGCGGTTGAGAGAAGTTATGCCAAGTGGGATGGGGTTTTAAAATATAATTATGTTTTAACCTAATCTCACTGGACATAATTTCCCCCATCCCCTCCCCTCCAAAAAAAATTCCATGTATTCTGACTGGTTTTTGCATCCCATCCTCTGCCCCCTGCAGATAAACCAATAAACCGATAAAAAATATATGTTGCACTAAATTGTTGGACAGGTTTAATATATGCCATGAGCATAGGACAAAGAAGACAGTTGGCTGAGTCCCAGAAGGACAAATTTTTTTCTTTGCTCCCTGCTCATAAGCTGAAAACTATTATATTTTTTGTTAGCATTTTCATGGCTGGGCTTACAGCCATTCATTTGTTATTGTTAGTATTATTATTTTTCTTTATCTCGAAGACATTAACATATGTGCTACTCTTAAATTTGAGAGTAAACAAAGTTTATGTATGGAAGTATGTTACAATTACCCTGATGGTATGAAAATCTTTCTTTAAATGAAGGGCCCGGTGGAAAAAGGGCGTAAGTGACGATTTGAGGTTAAAATCGAAATTGCTCCTATTTAGCTGAACATTGGCACACAGGCTGGTTTTCATGTGAGGAACGCCGTAGCGCACTTATTTCTTGACCTGAGATCTAAAATTTGAAGAATTAGCGTATTACTTTTGTTTAAAACTGACACAAAGAAAACAACAGGACCGCAGATTCTAGGTTGAATTCCTTTGTTTTAGTTCAGGCAGAGAACAAAAGAAATCTTTCACGCATCACTTGAGCGAGTTCAGTTCAACAACACTTTTCACGCAAAAGTAATACGCTAATTCTTCAAATTTTAGATCTCAGGTCAAGAAATAAGTGTGCAACGGCGTTCCTCACATGGAAACCAGCCTGTGTGCCAATGTTCAGCTAAATAGGAGCAATTCGATTTTAACCTCAAATCGTCACTTACGCCCTTTTTCCACCGGGCCCTTCAAATATCTTTGATTGGTATTTAGCTAATTTATGTACTACCTACTGTGCAGCCCAACAAATTAAATAATAATTAAAAAATAAAACATGTGGCTCATTGGTGCTAGCCTTTGAGAGTCTGATTTCTGTGATTCCTTTAGCATGAATCAGCTAGAACTTTAATACAAATCCTCCTCATACCAGTCATATAAAGGTAAAGTCGCACACAAGCCAAGGAGGCCCACAGGAGCCAGAGCTTTTCCCAGTTTCTGTAGCATGAAGTAACTGAGAGTATTACTACTCCCCCTGGAAATTGCCAGTCCATCGCAGGGTTACCTTCAGCAGTATGTCGCCGGTACCCATTTATACCCCTGGGTGGAGAGAGACGAATGTGGGGTAAAGTTTCTTGTCCAAAGAAACAACACGATGGCAGGGACTGGGTGTTGAACCACCGACCTTCAGATCTGAAGTCCAACGTGCTAACCACTAGAGCACCACGCCCCTGATACACCAGTCATATGGTGTATATCTAAAGTTGTATAAGTTGCATAAGCCTAGCCTGGTTTCTAACTGATTTCATGGTACATCAGTGCTATGTGCTTTACAAAATAAAGATTTTACATGTACATGTAGGTCAACGTGAAATAGCTGGTTCTCAAGGCTGTGGGTAGCCTGAACTTACAAAAGAAACAGTTATGATGATCAGAAATTCTGTGCTTGCTATACTTTACAAAGAAAACTGTGTCTACCCTAAATTTACAAGGTTTACCTTTGAACTCTCCGGTAAATGTATAATTCCCAATCTGCAGCACAGGTTCATCTGTATCAATTCCCTAAAACCAAAGCAAAAAAAGTCCAAGGCAAGCCATTTTTATTTCACAATGCAAATTCAACTCAACTGAATTTGTTTGAGGTCACGTTTTGACCTTTTTGGGTGATCATGTACAATTTTTACCTTGTACACTGATACAGTGCAAACATTTTAATCCAACCACCAACAGAACACCGAAACTGTGGTCAGGATAACACAGCATTATTTTGCTCAATTAGTTTACAACCAGTTCCTCTTTTTCCTCAGAAATAGCTGTCAGTGAAGTTAAGAGTGAGTGAGCAAGAAAATTGCATGTACAAGTTTGTTGGCAGGCAATTTCTGGCTTGCCCACGTGCTACTATTGTTTGCTCGACTATATCCCTGGGAGGAAAGAAGGGCTGCTCATAGTCTAGGATTGATAGATAATAAAAACACAAGACAAAGTTTGTATGAGCTTTTGTGTGGACAAAAAGAAGGCAAAAGGGTGGAGGTTATGTAACAAAGTAGTTTTATTAAGCCTGATCTAATTATGTCAAGTATGCTTGATTGATTGTGAGGGCGCGGTGGAGAAGTGGTTACTGCATTGGCGGGACTTCAGATTTGAAGTTCAGTGGTGCAAGGTCTGGTCTTTGCTATTGTGTCGTTTTCTTAGACAAGAAACTTTGCCCCACACCGTCCCTCTCCACCCAGGTGTGTATTAAATGGGTATCAGCAACATACTGCTGGGTGCTGTGATGGACTAGCATCCCATCCAGGGAGGAGTAGCAATACTCTCAGTTGCTTCATGGTACAGAAACTGTGCTATACTCTCACTACTCTCTCTCACTCTCACTGTAGGTTTCCTGTGGCTCATGGTTATACATTAACCTTGCAGCCCCAATACTGACAAGCATCTAATTACTCCTGACAATGTTGCTGCTTGATCAAACATACAGGTCACGAGAATAAATAATCACGAGAACGATAACGAGAATAGATAAAGGAAATTATCAACAAAGAGGAATGTTGGATGTTTAAGCAAATTCTCCCAACTAGTACCAAAAGAAATGGGTGGAGAATGGAGAGAACATACATGTTGATAGTGGATCGCAGTTGGTGAAGGGCAGCAACATATTTCTGAACATTTCCACCCCTAAGGAGTCTGCTGATGCAGCTCTGATATTACATGTTAGTCCAGTTTTACAGAGGTCAAATCTGACTTTTGTTGTATGGTCATTGATAGTTTGTGAATGGGGTGTGTTGTTCTACTGTATCTGGGAAGGGGATATACAGAACTCATTATAGGGGGACAGATAAGAACACCAGAGGAAAAGGATTTTGCAAATTAATGTCTAGAAAAACTTACCAAAAGTCGGCAATTTTCAGACTTAACATCATACAAAAACTCATTGTCTATGACTCCTTTCAGTTCAATGACGACAAGATGTTCCTGTTATTAAACAGAGATTGTCAAGGTCATATATCCCAAATGTACATTATCCCTAAATGTAACATTTTGTATTTAATACAGAAAGCAACAGAAACACACAAAGAGAAATGCATGTTATAGGCAACGCCACTGTTAACTGAATACTGCAAAATATTACATGGGAATCAATAAAGTACTGGTCTAATACGATGTGAATGTGTAAACATTGAGGTCAATTACATCTAAATCATAAATGTCACTATTTTCTGTTATAGTAATTGACAATTATTCACCGAAGTGGAGGTGAATAATGGTGGATATTTGCCAAGCTGCGTAGTGGTGAGGGAAATATCCACCACTCTTCACCAACACTGTAGTGAACAATTGTTTGAGTATATACCAAACCCAGGGGCGGATCTAGAGGGGGTGGATTGGATGACTAGCCACCCCCCTCTTTGGGTCATTTAAGCTTGAAATTAAGAAAATGAACAAAACTATCACGGAGGTGACTTTGTCTCTGATTGTTCCGATATTGTTCTGTCAGGTCAGCCATCCCCCGTTCAAAAATCCTGGATCCGCCACTGCAAACCAGTGGATAGCTAGTACCAAATACTTTCTTTTTTTCCTAAGAAATGAGGGAAAACTTGCACGCAAAATCCAGAACAATGCCATGAGGTAAATAGCAGATGCTATCTGGAGTTTATAGAGTAGCCAATCAGAGATGCATAAAACACCATCCACTGGTTTGGTACATGCTAACATTACAAAATAATATGAATAGAGTCACAGCAATTTTTTTTTTTTTTGTACTTTAAAAAGCAAGGAGACATACTGTACTGGAATCAAAAAATGCAAAGCTGATGGTTCAGTTTTGTTTAAAATTACTCTGACTAAAGGTATGAGTAAGTGTGTAAGGGGCTGTAAAATGGCTAGGATAAAAAAGGATTGTAACTTGAAAAAATGGAGCAATTTTACTAAGTTTTATCCTTGCATGATGGAAAAATCACTAAAAATAATCAAACTTGGCTCTCTCTTTGAAAAAAAAAATCACTTGACAACTTCTTGATGTTCTGAAGCATTTTGAACACGACAAAAGGTACTCAGTTCTAACAGCACAGATTTGACCGCAAAAAGGTATAAATCTCTATGAAACATTTCTGACTCTTCTTGAGATTTTTATTCTACAATACCAATCCTGTAATTTATACAATTGCAAGTGTCACGCATCACCAAAGAACTTTCCGTTCACTGTGTATTTAAATCCCAATGAGGTAGACTCAAACTGTGTCTGTGTCTAAATACTTGTGAGGGAGGGGACGGTGGGTTATGCAGGGGTGAACCTCGAGGTGATGAGGTAACGGAGTCAAAGGATAATGCACCTATCATTATTTAAAGCCGGCGGGGGGGGGTGGGGGGGGGAGGGGGGAAAGCAGGGCATGGGGTGGGGATTTGATTGTTATTGTTGGGCCTGGGGTGGGTCTTTTCACTGATCTTGCCTTCCCCGGGGAGGCAATATTTGAATCTGTCTTCGCCCAATGTGGGGATATTGAACATCGACTTGAATGAAGAGACTGAGACTGAAATTACTTTTCCTGCGTCACGCATGCGCTATATGTCCTTGAAATCATAATGGATGACCACGAGATAGAGAATCAGAGAAACGTGAGTGAATTTGACTGTTTTATCCCCATAAATTATTTTCTATCAATTTAGAGTGTTTTTGTTGATTTGCATGTTTTTAATGGGGATAAAGAGAAATGAAGTCGATTTTTTGGCCAATGCAAACAATCAGTGTACGGGCAACGTGCCGCCCAGGGTGGGGAAATTTTTGTGCATTTGACTGGAATAGTTTGCCCGTGGGCAGGGAATTTGATGGCAAATTTTTGAAAAATGTCAAATCCCTATCCCATGCCCTGCCTCCCCCCCGCCGGCTTTAAAATGATAGGTGCATAAGTTTCCAGATTTCACATCTCCAGAAGTTGGTCTGCCTGCAGATCTGGTGTTCGATTCAAGAAAACAAAACATAAAAAACTCAATGAAGCTTCTTCATTTTATCCCCTGGAGCTTAAATGAAAGAAAAGAGAGAAGGCAAACTTTCGTTCAACCACCGACGGCCGACTGGTTTCACACGCTTCAAGTTTTTGTAAAAGTTTGCTGACAATTTACTACACGTAGTTTAGCAGTACCTACCTCTTCTTCCCACTCTTCTTCGTCCATACTTTCTCGATACAATCCAAAAATGAAAAACACCTAAGATTTGCAACAAAAATAGGGATTTCTGCTTCGACGTTCGCAAAACCTGCTGCGGTCGGTGCAGAACGAAAGATAATGCGAGGGAACTGGTAAAAAGTTCTCTGCTTTTAGACCCAGACTCTTCTCATTAGGCTGACGCCTGTCTGTTATTTGACTTCCTCTTTCATTCTGTGTTTTCATTCTGTGGGTTCCACGTTGGCAGAAAGCAAATCATGTATCGAACACACGTAAGTTTCCTCGGATTAGTGTTCAATTGTTCATTGATGTTTGCATCTTATGATGTAATTATAAACCAAGGAAAATTTGGGTTGTTTGTGTGGAGCAATGTTTGTAGAGTGATCGTTTATTATGAATTTCTGAAGTTCTTCACTTGTTCATTTCAAGTAAACAATCTTTCAAAGCACCCTTTGATTGGTTAAAGATCATTTATCGTAAATCCTTAGAAGCATAGGCGAATTATTTGGGGCATGTTTTTCATAAATATAAGAGAAGGAGAATTTGTTTTGGATAAATTATTGGTAACACTTCTAGAAGTTTGTGAGAACTCAAAAATGACTTTGGAAACACATTCAAAATTTATCGCACAAAAATATAGAAGTGCTATAGCCCCCCCCGCCCCATCACGCCCCCCCCCCCACCCAACAAAAGTCAAATGATTTTCTGAGAACCTGACAGAAACATTTCACAGTCTCACTTTACATGTTTTCTCATAAATGACTCATAACATCTGATGACTTCAAATGCTGAAAACTTAAACATAAACTTAACTATATCATCAAATGTATTATGTGTTGCACATTTTGGACGAACTGAAATTGGATTAATTGCTATGCACTAGCTAAGCACAAAACTAATGCAAAACTAATGTAAGCTTTGGCTTTAAGAGGGTGAGAGGGGAGCTTAATTCCCCAAACCTCTTCCCCTCCACAGTCCTTGTTTAACTGAAGGCCGTCTTAGAGATTTTATCACAGTGACTCTTACTAAATGTCATATGGAACAACATCGTTGGTGCAGAAAAACTACAAGGAAAGTGTTTATTAACGTTGTTCCATATGTTATGTAGAATCCTGGAGCTCCTGGAATGCATAATTATATGGGAGACAGAAGTGACAGCCACACAAAAGTGTCATACAGAGACAATCCTGGCTTTTTTCAACAAATACGGCAAAGTTTCTGTGCAACTGTGATAGGAATTCTTCTTGTTATTGCTTCATTTCCTGTCATTTACTGGAATGAGGTAAGAGTAATGCTGTGCAGTGTAAGATGTCAATGTTATTGGGTGATTCCAGAAAATATCCATACCCTACCACGGGTGGCATCTTCATCTAGACCCCCCTTGCCTTAGGAAATTCCAAAATGCTCAACCCCCCCTTGCCCTCGGAATTCCAAACCGTTCTTCCCCCCCATGCCTTCGGAATTCCGTAATCATTCAAACCCCCCATAGGAATTGCCGCTTTTTTCTTCCAACTGATTTGGAAAGCCCTCTCTATATTCCAAACACCTTTATTAAATGGAAATTAATCCTTTCGCTCCCTCCGAAAGAAAAAACGAACATTCAGCACAGGAAACAATCAACGTTGCGTGATGACAAACAGCGGCCGACTGAGTGATATTTTACATTGTAACCTTCCACGGCAAAACGTACACTTCCGATAATCCATTAAACATTAGAAAACTCAAACGGCTTTGAAGTCATTCCAACGCTTGGTCCAATGTTTAAACGTGTCTATAATTTTTGTTGTCGAGGGTTGCGGTGAATAATTTGCGTGCCGAATGCGACGTAAAATTTTAACAACAAAGCTAAAATTTTCAGAATTGAAATTGGAAATTCATGATTGCGTTTGCCAGACTCAAACCTGCTGTCAAAAGCGAAATTGTTGAATGCAACCTATTCTAAAAATCGAAGGTTATGATGTTAGGACAAGCATTAGAGTAAAACAGCAAGCTTTTTTTCCTGCAATTTAATTTTCAGTTCACAGTGAACGCAATTTGCATACTGTACTGCGGCCTCAAATAAATTGCGCGAGAACAAATCAAACTTTTTGCCCGCACTTTATCCTTCGATTAAAATTAAAATAGTAAATGAAACTCACATTGAAATTCAAAGTCAATGACAACTTTAAAAGAATTTGTACAAAATAGTGAATGTAGTCTGATATAAGCGCATCAAATTTGCATAACGCGTGAAATCTGACCTTTTCAATAATGAACGTCGCATGGTATGTAACGCAACAATTTCACATGTCTCGACGATATCTGCTTTAATATAGGGGCTGAAAACCCTTTGCTGGGATCTACAGTATTGCATTCGAGCAAAACAATCGAAGAAAAGCCTACGATCGCTTTTGTGACCGATCTACTGGCAAGTGAACAGCTTTCAGCCGTCATGTTAGCATAAACATTTTATTGACCATGACCATTGAAACGTGTCTCTGGCGTGTTGATTGAGTTGAACGTGTCTCGTGTTTACGAGTGAATCATCATCCTTAGATAAGTCGTTTTTGACAAGTTTTTCTTGAAGAGACTTAACCACACCAAACTGGAAGTTACTCTCCTGAAAACCCCCGTATGCCTTAGGAATTCCAGTCCAATGAACCCCCCCATGTCCTCGGAATTCCAGTCCACGTAACCCCCCCATGTCCTCGGAATTCCAGTCGACGTAACCCCCCCTCCCCTTCGGAATTCCGAGATGCCGCCCGTGGTATGGGTATGGATATTTTCTGGAACCACCCATTCTATTGTTATCAATAAAATTGGTGAAAAGTGGGGCATTCCACTTTTGGTACCATTTACTCTATTACTGCACCTTCCTTGGCACCTCCCACTCCAACTTTGTCATATATTGCAATTTTTTTCTGTTCTCCCCTCTTCTTCTTCTCCCTTCTTATTCCTGGTTAATGCCCTTTTTTCTACTGGGTTTCCCGTTCAAATGTTCTTGTAAAGCCATTTGTGCCAATGTACCTCTCCACCCAAGTGTATAAATGGATACTGACCAGAAAAACTGTGAGGCGTAACACTTTGATGGACTAGCATCCCACCCAGGGGAGCGAAGTAATACTCCTAGTCACTTTATTCCGGGTATGCTGTGATGGACCAGCATCCCACCCATGGGAGTGGGGTAATAATCTCAGTTGCTTCAGACATGCTACACTGGCAGTGTGATCTGCTTGCAGCAAATGGTTAAAACAATTTCTCATTTTGTTTTTTAGGGCAGAGCTGTTCAGACAGCGTTATCATTAGATGAAGGTCTGAAGCAAGTTGTTCCTCTTCATTACATCGATCAAATCAGTCCTGAGAATCAGGATAGGCTTGTTCACCTTACAGGCAGTCTACAAACACTCAAGGTGTGCTTTTGTAATTAACTCTTTCTTGGAGTTATAGACTCTACAATGAGGTCAGAAAGGCTAATTTCAATGCATAACAAGAATATTGTTTTTGTCAGTGGCCATTTTTGTAAATTAAGGTGTTGTGAAGAAGAAAAACATCAAGTAACTGCAAATTTGATGGAGAAACATCCAAAAGTTTTTTTTTGTCATCCAAAAGTTTTTTTCTTTCAGGTTTTAGGCCTGAAAGTTAGAACATCAAATTATTGTGGAATGAAGCCATAGAATTGAATTAACCTTATTCGATCATCATTCCTCTTGATACATGTAAGTTTCATTGAATTACTGCTTCTGTCATTCACCAGCCTCTGAGTGATCCAGAGTATAGTGTGGCTGTTAAAGCCGTGAAGCTCAGACGAATGGTTGAAATGTATCAGTGGGTGGAGCATGAAAATACCAGGTACATTTGAGGTGGAACATGCAAACCAGTGTAATCCCTGCCCCCGACCCACAAAAAAGCAAAACAAACAAACAAAAGCTGGGATAAATGGCTTTCTGGCTCATCTAACCCTTGTGGTTACTCTAAGCACCCATTACTAAATCTTATATTAATAAGTATCATAAATAGTACAGGGGTGCTAGAAAAGCTGGTTACTGGCGGTCTACCGCCACTTATAAGGCCTCTTATCACCGTCTGTTAAGAGTTTTTTTATAAGAAAGGAAAGGGACCTTTTTTTGGTCACAGCCACCTATTCCACCTTTAGCAGCCACTTGCGAAAAACGTTATTGAAACCCCTGTTGTTGTTGTTCATCCAATCATGATAACTTCCAGAAACCAAAGGCAACGTGCACAAGTAAACTTGAGTTAACTTGGTTAATATGTTTGTTTTAGGGAATATGACGAAGGAGGAAGGAAAAGAGTGGAAACAACATTTTCATACTGTAAGTCTCACAAAAAATTAACCTACTAGTGATGACCCACATAAGAGAATATGAGATTCACCGATTTGTAGGTTTAATTGAAAATGTGCTTAAGCATCCCTTATCATCCTTTTTTGTGTGAAGTGAATCCAGCATTGTCGGAGTATTGGGAAAGAGAAATAACTCTGTATGTTTGTAGGCCAAAAAGACAAGATGCATAATTGAATAAAACATGAAAAGAGAAAAACACTGATCACCCGGCTTCCTGGCATCACACTAGTTTTCTTTCAGCTGATCGTGTTTTTTTTTTGGTGTGGCAAATAAGTAAACTTGAAACCTTGATAGAATGTTGCTTTGAGGATTAGATGAATTAAAGTTGAGACTAATAAAGTTGAAATAAATTAAAACCGTATGCTTTGAGATTAAGTTTAATTAAAGCCATCTCCTCTGTATTGTGTTTTACCCTAGCTATGGAATGGAAAGATCACATAGTTAAAAGTGATGGTTTTGATAATCCACACGGCCATCAAAACCCCAACAGTATGCCAGTGAAATCATACACTAAGGAAGCGGACTTTGTGACGGTTGGTGCCTTTAGGCTGTCAAAAGGTAAATAACGTATCTTAACTCAGAACTGAGTTGCCTCTTCAGCAATGATCTCTCCAACTATAAATGACATCGAAACTCTGAACCCGATTTCTCCCCCACCCATTCCCTGCTCAAAAAAAATGATGCATAAAAATACCTACACCATAGTTTCACTCTAGCCTGCGTGGCAGGTGCGTGAAACTGGCCTCCATTGCAGACGTACTTAGTGCTCGTCACGCAATCCAGGAGGGCGTGACGAGCCCAAAGAACGTCTGCATTGGAGGCTAGCGTGGGACACGACTCCCCATTTCCCTTCCCTATTCGCGTTTTTTGACAAGTCTCTGTTTTGGTTTGCCTCAGAAAGTGGGAGACTATTTTTGTGCACGCTAACGATTTCGTATCGTTTTTACTTGTCCACGCACACAAGTACTTTTTCATACGTTTTCGCATATCTTCTATCGACTATAACGATCGGAAACTCTCAAAGTACGCGTTAATCAGTTTCGCGTATGGGCGATCGAAATGAGCGCAAGCTTGTTTTAAAAAAATCTCCCTTACTGAAACATGCGTTTTTAGTAACGTTTTCTAATGCCTCCGTTTTCCTCAGCTGGCATTTTCAATCGTTTCAATGTGCACGAAAAGACAGCAGAAAGCAGCGTTTTCAACCGAATGGTAGATGGATTATTGTGGTTAGTCTTGCGAATATAATCCCGCAAAACGGCCAAAGGGCGTGAACAATACATACATACATTTATTCAAAGCATAAAAAAAAGCAAAGGTGAATATACAAAGAATGCTTTGAAAAGGGAGTTTAAGAGGTTGGCCCTATGTAAAAAATTCCCGAAAGAAAAGTCTTAAAAATATTCAATAAATATAGAGCATCATCTTTTCATCCTTTAGAGCATCATCTTACAATTTCACTATTCTTTTTACTTTGAAAAACACTTGCACTCAGAGTTGTCGAAACGTCAGTCAGTCACGAAGGAATAGTCTTTTTAAAAGGACTATTCTCACGTGCACGATCGCACAAGACAGACTACTGATACTCCTGGGTTCAAACCATTCACCAAACAACGGTCGTTTTATGGACTACTCTCACCTGGGCGATCACACTAAAGAAACCGACTGTTGATACTCCTGGGTTTAAACCATTTACTAAACAATACTCTCTCGTCCGAACGATCACACAAGACAGCCCACTGATTCTCCTGGTTTGAAGCCATTTACTAAACAACAGTCTTTAACGACTACTCTCACCTGGACGGTCACACTAGACATCCGGCCTAGGTTTAAGCCATCACCAAGTTTTGTTTTATTTGCATCAAAACAGGACTTGTTGAGAAGATCAATGATTTTCAGCCGCTCTCACCCAGAGATGCAGCTCAAAGAGGACGCACGAGGTACATACACGATGGGATGTTCTACCATGCCAAGGATCCATTTTATCCTACAGTAAGAAAACGGTCTCATTATATATGGATTGTAGACAGTCTGAGGGAATTCTTCGCAAACTTTCTAAAATAGTTGCAAATGATGGCATGATCTTCGGACAATATTCGAAAAAAAGAAAGAATCTTGAAAAATTGTCAGAAAATTTAATTAGCCAATAAATAAACATATGAAATTTGTTTTCTCGTGTTTAGCTCAGTATCTCGAAAAGCACTTTAACTGTCTTCGCACGCCCTAGACTTGCTCACAAGTCGAGCTCCAAGTTTTTTTTTTTTTCGGAAGCGCGATTTTAGCGCGAAAAGCCAAAAGAAAAAATGAGCACGAAGCGCGAGCTAGCGGGAGCTTGGGCCCACAAACGGAACCGGAAATGAGAAGCGAAGGACTTTTGAGAAAGTCTACGCACACCCATGGTTTGTGTCTCATTTCACAAGACAAGATTTCGTATATCTATACAATGTGTTTAATTGTGGACGAATTCTGACGAAATGTAATGCATTTCATGGGAAAAAGAGCGATGCCGCGAATTGTTAACAAAGCAAAACAAACAAACAAACAAAAAAACAGAAAATGAATAGGTTTTACTCGCTTGCTTGCTGTAACACAGATATGGAGGGGTAGTGAAGTAGTGACATAAAACTCTGTATTTGTAGTTTAGACTATAAATGCAGTATTCGTCTTGTTTTGCATCCAGGTGGGAGATGTGCGAGTAAAGTTTTCATTTGCTGGACTGAGTGGAAAGCCGGGATCAGGGTTAGGAGACCCGATGAAGGTAAAATGACCATTTATATTTGGCATCTTTTCCGCGAAGTTGAATTTTGAAGGAAAGAACAAAAACAAAGAAACAAACAGGTAAGACTTTTGCGCGAGCTCGACTATGGAAGGCAGAAAAAGATACTAATAAAAAACAGAAGTAAACAAACAAAGCCAGCATTACCGAGGTATGTAGTGATTAGGGTTTTGCATCGCACAGGTAAAGCAGCCAATCAGCAAGCCTTGTATGAAGAGGAAGAGTACGCGCTCGAGAAAGATCGTGAAACGAGCAAGTGTACAAGCCGTAAAATCTGTGCGATTTTTCCCAACCTTTTCTAACTCCTGGTTAGGCCAAACGTCGAACTTTACAATCGAAGAACCTAATGCAAGATAGTAAAAACAATAGCTTTTGCTTATTTGCATTAGGTTTGTCGCGAAAAAAAAAACAACCAAGCAAACTCTCTCTCTCGTTTGAGTTCAATTTCGCATTTGCTCACTGCAGACTCAAATAGTCGTCCGTCAGTGCCAGTTTTCGGCGATACGTCGGCAAATTTCCTCGTGTGGCCCGACTGAACACACCGACAACGTTGCTGTGGCATAAATAACGAAAAAAACAAAAAACTTTCTGATAAAAGACCTTCTAGCTAAAAGGCTTAAAACAAACGACACTAGAACAACAGTCAGACAGAATCGACCTCCCCAGCGAGGAATGTCAAACTGCATGCTGAAAATTGTAACAATTAAAGGCTCTTCTAAATGGCAAAACTCGCAAACAATTATTGCTGAACGAAATTAATTCGTGCAGTCAAAATCGTTGAACAATTGTTTGGGCCTAACAGTCCTTCGAAAAACGCTTTTTTTTTCTCATATCGTGTTTTCTCTAGGTCAGTATAGTCGCTCAACAGCATGATGGAATATTGTCGCATTATCACACAAAATCAGGAGACACACTGGAACTGCTCTACCCCGGAGAAATGAGTGCAGAGGTAAAAGAATAAATTAACTCATGCGCGCGCTAGAAACCATAGGAAGTTACTGAAAAGTGACAGAAGGTTTGATTTGTTATGAGGCTAGCCTTGTTCAGGTGAAGCGATCCTTTGCAATGTCATGTGTCAATTTCAATAAACTACTTCCTCTTGTTAGCTCGTTATCACGTACATTAGATAATTTTCTACGCCTCTTGAAATCAAGATTTGTGCTAGAAACAAAGGAGAAGTGGGGTTGGGGGGGGGAGGTAACATAAATGACACCAAAGAATGGGAACCTCTTTTAAATAGCTGTCAGGTTTTCATCTCGGACCGGAGGTCGGTCGTAACATCCCGCTTTTCTGAAAGTGCTTCCGGTTCTTTGATAGAATTTGCAGGTTCGCGAGGATGAGCGTATAAGGCATAAATTTTCGACTTTGAGAGTTTGATTTGAACTCTAAGCTGGTCTTAGTAACTGACTTCAGGCGTCCAAAACCCGAGAACTGAATAGCGTTTCGTTCAGAACCAACTTTCCGAGGGAGCGTATCCTAAATCTCTTAGATGGTTGCACGTGGTGCCAGTTTCCAATTAAACTGGCGTCGAAACACTGTAAACATAGAGTCCAGCTTTAAGCTTTTCGATGAAGATTCGGTACTTTGACACTGAAATATGCATTATTTTAATTTTTAATTTTTGTTTGTTTTGTTTTTTTAATTGTAGGAGATTTTTGAAGCTGAACATTCTGCCAACACAGTTCTCACATGGGTCCTGAGGGGGGTGGGGTGGGTTTTGATGTTCATTGGATTTCAAATGATGACCAGTATTCTGACGGTCCTGAGTAAGTATATTTTGTTGATATCTGTATCCTTACTAAGACCTCATTTATATGGTCTCGGGTACCCAAGACAACCCTCCCCCGAGACAACCTTACCGAGCGTTTATATGATAAGGAGTCGGCCCGGCTGACTGAGACAAAGTTAACCCTACTTAGTTATTTCGAGATCTTCCTTTGTTGTTCGTGACCTCATGACCCCTTCCTTTAACACGTTTCAACGCTACGCGGCTTCACGAGTTAAAAATGGAACACTTATTTTTCAAGTTCTTCTCTTGTGTTTTCGAAAAATCGCAAAAGCTGACGTTTCTCTTGGTGTTCTAGGGGCATGTCGCTTTAATCCTTTAAGCCCTAACAGGGATGAAAATGAAATTTCTCTTAATATTATCACTACTTGTTCAAACATTCAAGTGATGCGAATTAAGGAATTGATCACCAGGGATAAGATATCTTAATATTTAGACAAATTCTCCTTTAGACAAATTCTTACTAGCTCCATAAGAAATGTATGGAGAACAGTAAGGAGAATTTGCATTTTTATATCAGGGCTTAAAGGGTTTAAATTCAGCATAGTTTTGGCCTTAAAACGTCAAAATCCCAGTGACGTAGCGATGTTCGACTATAACCCTAGGATTATAGCCGTGGCTTTCTCCTTTCCCCAACCTACTTAACGAACCGTCTCACAATCTCCTGCTCTCTCTTATTCTTACCAGTCTCCTGGTTGCCAATTGTCCGTGAGCTGGTGGGCCTGGGTTTGACCTTACTGTGCCTCTGTCTCGCTACTTCGTTGTCCTTGGTTACCATAGCAATTGGCTGGATCGCTCACCGACCACTTCTGGGCCTGACATTACTGGCAGCGGCCGCTGTACCCATACTGTTATCCAGGCGAAAGGCAGAGGCTGCTACTCATCGTAGGAGCTGAATACAGTTTATTTTGTCTCACCTTATTCTCAGACAAATTTTCGCATGCGATTACGAACAGTTTAAATGTTTTCAAAAATGGCTCATATCAATGGCGTAAGAAACAGCATTTACCAAAGCTTTCAGCTAAAGAACTTCCACTGATCAATTTCTGCCCC
This sequence comes from Siderastrea radians, assembly GCA_964017195.1. Taxonomy (NCBI): domain Eukaryota; kingdom Metazoa; phylum Cnidaria; class Anthozoa; order Scleractinia; family Rhizangiidae; genus Siderastrea; species Siderastrea radians. Next base: position 38,195,232 of record OZ024899.1, read on the forward strand.
CTCCCTCCGTCAAGTGGGAAAACTGGCCTACCTGAAATTCATTCCCTCGTTCTTCAAATGTGAATGAAAAGCAAACGTTGAACGAGGCAATTTCCGCCCTGACTCGACCCCAGGGGAAGGGTCAGATCTCGGCTTATTTGGCCCGAAACTGACTTGTGTTAACGTTCAAGGATAACTAAAGCAATTGATAGACTATCTTCTAAGAGCCGTTAAACTTAGGTCACAAGTCGTCATTATTTTTATTGTAGGTTGCTAAGACAGGGTGTGTATAATTTTTAAGTGACCTTAAGTTATTATACATCGAATTGGCGATTTGGGGGAGTTTCCAGTAAACTTATCTACGTTTGGCAATTCTGGAAATATGCTCAAGTGCTTAGTCATGGGAAAATAACTCAATTTTACAAAATAGCTTAACTCAAGGGTTGTAAGGGATGTTTTGAAGTTTACTTTTTTAATCGCAAAGTCTGGCATTGGTGACATTCACATGTCAACTTACACTTTGCTCAGCCCACCCCCCGAAGTAACGAACTTGACTTTTGCCTAAAAGGTATGTGATATGTTAAGATAAAATACAAAAAACCGCCTCGAAAAGTGTTAATCTGTTAGATTTTTTTGAAAATAAACCTTAGACGTACTTTTTTGTTAAAAAAAATTGCACGTACATGTAGCATTATTTATAGCCTGCGTGCAGACGTCTCCTATGTCTGTACGCAGGTTACATTATTTACAGTTTTGTTAAGAAAGGTCAGTCTATTATGCAGTACAGTTTCGGACAGCGGTCCTTCGAAAGTAACTGAATGAAAAGCGAGAGTTTTATGAACGGTTATTCACTATGGACTGCTGCAAATGCACGAATTCTATGTAAAATAAACTTTTTATGCGGGCATTTATAAATCTCAACACGTTTACAATTGTAGGTTACTAAGAATTTAAATGATAACGTTCTTTAAAAAATGGTTTGCCTCAAACTGTTTTATAGATACGGGCTGAGTGTTTTAAAGTTTCGGGGCTTATGTGTACAAAAACTTGGTTGTTGTTCATCGTGGTAGTTAAAGTAATAATAAATTGAAAAAATCTTTTGTCTCACGAAAAAGTAACGTAAGATGTTGTTTTGAGTATTGAAGAAATATAGACAATATAATGGTTTTGCCTAGAGTTATGAGATATTTCATGTAAATCACAGGTTGTATTTCATAGCGCATTTTCTCCAAGGTAGCTAAACTCACAATTGTTTTACAAGATTCTCTAAGTTCAACAAGCCTCAGGCCTTTAGAACCAATATAAAACAATTCACAATACTATTACAGGACCTGCGCACTGCGTACAAAGGGGGGAGTTGCGTAAAACGTAACGTCTGGCGTAACGTCTAACGTCAGACGTTCACTTCAGCCAAAGCCACTATTTTAACGTCTGACGTTAGCAGTGACGCCCGGCGGTAGGTTTTATGTCCGGAGCAGTCGCCAGCGGAAGGCCGAGCGTCTTCAAAAGAAAATATGAGGCACTAAGCAGAGTAAGTTCGCGAGTGCGAGAAAATCCTCTCAGGGGTCCTCTCAGGATACAAGAACCCAAACTAGGAAAAACCCACCTTGTAGTAAAGGGTGAGTGGTTCGAGGCTTGGTCTCTGTCAGTGTATCGTGGTTTCCTTAGACAGGAAACTTTACTCCATATTAACTCTCTACCCAGGTGTAATAACGGGCACCAGCTACCTGTTAGGGAACCCTAACAGAAAAGCTGGGTACTAACCCTGTGGCGAGTGGACTAGCAAACCATCCTGGGGGGAGTAGTAATACTCCTAGTCGCTTTATGCTGGGTATCCTGTGATGGACTGGCATCCCATCCTGGGGGAGTAGTAATACTCCCAGTCGCTTTATGCTGGGTCCCCTTGTATCCCATACATCCTGGGGGGAGTAGTAATACTCCTAGCCATTTTACTGGCTGGGTATCCTGTGATGGACTAGCATCCCATCCTGGGGGGTTGTAATGCCCCTTTTCGTAAACAAATCTGCAAAACAAAACAAAACCTAGCTAGCTTTACTAGCTAGCAAAACAAACGCAGATTTCAAACGGAAGTCTGTTTGTTAATAATTTTTTCCTTTTTCCTGATTAGGTACCAGTCTTTCACTTTGCGTTTCAATTTATTTGTAATTTAGCCCAACGGTCACTCCTGAAGATGTATGTTGTAGCATACGAAACGTTAAGTTCATAAAATCAATGTTTTTTGCACCCGACCTAACCAATCGAACGTTCGATAATCGAACTCAATCGAACTTCAATCGTTCGATTGATTTGGATTGGGTTCGGCAATCGAACATAATCGAACTCGCCCAGACGTTTTGCCCGGCAATCGAACACAATCGAACGTTCGAAAATCGAACACTTCTTTAATCGACTGAACAGAATCGAACTCTAGACCAGTAGAGCTTTGTCTTCGGTCAGCGCTTTGTCATTCCAAACCGGTTTCATTTGGTTTCAAACAGTGCTTTGCAGTCTAATAAGCTATGTGTAGGCTTCTATTTCAACCACGTACATCCAGCGCGGCGTACACGGAAAAGATGTCGCAATTGAAACTTACAGCTTTCGAAATGGTTGTCAAAGGCTATCCGAGTGCTCTTTCGCCGTCAGCGTTGAAGAGAAGCACATTGTTAGAAGGAAAAGAGGAGATCGAGGACCAGCTCTTAAGGTACTCGACGATAACAACCGAGGTCAGCTAGGGCAATTACAACGCGAACTGGTGTCTGTGCTTTGGCCCTTGACCGACAAAGTTGAAGTGTCAGTATAATCCCAGGTATATAAAGGCAGTTTAGTTTGCTGTGCGGTTTAATTTTGCTCAGCAACAATAAAACAATAAAGGTTTAAGGTGAAAAGTGTTAATGTTTTTGTACACCTGGCTCACATGGTTATAAGAGGGAAATCTCTCTGTTTTATAATTCGATATTTATGTCGCTTTACTACCGAACGAAATCGAACTAATCGCGTCTATTAAGTTCGGAAATCGAACTCGCGAGTTTGGTAGTCGAACTCACCGAAAAGTTCCTGTTCGATTATGTTCGATTGCCGAAGCAATCGACTGATTTTCGTTCGGATGGGTTCGATTAGTTACGTCGGGTTTACAACATGCGTTGTTTTGTCATGTTCGTCACCGCAGTTTGCCTTTTATTCATAATGCCCCTTTTCGCTTCAATGTTCATGCTAAAGAAACCGAAGTGAAGTACCGCTTTTGATGAGGTTCGTGGCTCGCAGATTGGACACATGACTATCTAGTATGTAACTCCCTGACGAAGAACGGCTTTTTCTCCGACTATTGGAACAACACGTCAATGTTTTTCCCTGTGCAACTGGTTTTTCTCATTGTCTACTCTTGGTTCAAAATGGTTTTCTGATGACGTGAGAAGATATCGATACTGCTCCAAAACGGCGGAAGTTTTAATTAGTTAATCTGTTTTACACGATTATGCTCGGTAACTGACCTTCATCCGGTAACGAATGCACGCCCACTGAGAACACCACTGGGCAACTGACAAATATTACGCAATTTTATGGATATAAAGGCAGGGTATTGTACCATGGGAAACAGAGGTTTAGCTTGCGTGCTTTCATCGGACAGTTGTCGTGTCTGGCACCCAGGCTAACAGTGTTTTAACAACCGACAGGTATTTTTCATTCTCACTCAGAGGAACTCAGAGGAGACTTGCTTGAGGTTAGTAGAAATTGACTGCAAAAAAAAATAGTAGTTGTTAGAGAGTGGGACTGGAATCATTTACCAAAAAACAGAGAATTGAGCTATGGAATAGCTTATTTGAGCTATAGAATATTCGTACTTCTTTCTCGAACAGAGTAACTTGTAAAATAGACACAAACATAGTCGTAGGCATACTTTATTAGTTACGCAGGTTAGAGAGGGCGGTCAGAGGCTGAAGTACATGGACCTGTGATATCAATGAAGTACAGATTTTAAGATGACATCATATAAAATATCTAAAAATCTTAAAATGGTAAAATCACGGCCAAAGCTGATCCCAAATTTCGAACGTTCCAGCTCGGGCTAATGTCTCGAAGTCTATTAGTCAAAATATACAAGCGCACAAAAATGTTGACGCTCAGTAGAGCCAATAAACTGTTATTCGTGTCAAAGGTTAGCTGACACTCCCATACGGTTTCGTTACGTACTGATTGCTAAAAGTGAGGACCTTCTAAGGAAACTTTGGAAACATTAAATTCGATTTTATTTTTCCCACCTCAAAAGTCTGTGCATGGTGGTATGAATAATTTTTGTTTACTCGAATAACAGTACTCGGAACTTGATCAACAAGAAAACAGGCTCATTATGACCGGTCACGAGCATTTATCATGTTATTAGTATTTACAAGCAGTCGATCGGGTTACCGTCTCTAGTTAACTTTTATAACAAGTAACCAACTGGCCAGTATCTTATATTCGTTAAACAAATGTACTGTTGAATACAGTATTTTGCCCGGGGCATTTTGTCATTTTATATATGTACAGTTATTTATACCGAACAGAAGGTATTTACTATTCTCTCTGACAGGGGGCAGCCAGTGGCCACAATACGCCTCAATCCCTAGGACAACATGCTTAAAACTACTCCCATTGCCCTTTACACCCTTTGGAGAGTTAATTGTGTAGGGCTTGTTTGTACTTTGTGAATAGGATGCTTTTCACTTCTTGTTCCTCGCATCGTTTTTTTCGCCACCAGATGTTCGCTTGGCGTTGTTCTCTCCTTCCCAACGTTCCCGCAGCGATACCATGCTCTGTTTGATTTTTAGTATTTATCTACCGCTCCATTTAACCTCGGGATCGCTTCTCCCCCATAAAGTATTTAGCTTACAGCGTTTGGGAGTGAAGGCACCTAACGAGTATATGCTATGGTCATAGTGAGCAGCTTGGTTTTGTTGAAGATGGCCATAAATACGTAGCTAAAACAGACATGGTGGGGTTTGATGTTCAGTTTAGTTTTCTGAAGGCAAAGAATTGTTCATTCATTCATTCATTCATTCATTCATTCGTTTGATTGTTGGTTCGTTCGTTCTTTCGTTCGTTCATTCATTCATTCCTTCGTTCTTTCGTTTGTTCTTTCTTTCAATCAATCAATCAATCAATCAATCAATCAATCAATCAATCAATCAATCGTTCGTTCGTTCGTTCTTTCGTTCGTTCGTTCTTTCGTTCGTTCGTTCATTCGTTCGTTCGTTCGTTCGTTCACTCACTCCGTTGTTCGTTCGTTTGTCAGGTTCGGGTCGCCGGTACAGAAAAGGACGTTTATAGTAACATTCAATATTTTCATTGTGACCTTTCATGTTTTTTTATTATTATTATTTTTATCCAGTCCTGTTTTTAGGTCGTTACCATGAAGACTTTTGGAGTTCTTCTCACACTTCTAACTGTAACTATGACGTCAGAAGCGCTAAGAGGCTGTTGTCATAGTGAGTGAGACCAAGATAAATAGAATTCAGCAGTGATTTATTAGGGACTTTATGGAAGGAAGAGTTTGGCCCGTATGATTTTTCATAGAACATTTAACCCTTTGAGCCCCAATAGTGACAAGCATCCAATTTCTCCTTACAGTAGCACAACTTGATCAAACATACAGGTCACGAGAAATAAGGGAATGATCACCAAGCACAAGATGTATTGATGTGTAAGCAAATTCTCCCAACTAGTATCATAACAAATATATGGAGAACAGTAAGGAGAACATGTATGTTAGGCCTTAAGGGTTAAGGTCCCAAAGCTGAGAACATCATTCATCAAGTTTCTTGACAATACTGAGAAAGTCACAAAATTAAGCTCTATCATATACCTACAGATAGTGGTTAAAAAAATCACCACTTTCTTAGTTTAACGTAATGAAAAACATGACACAGTTTACAAATTCTAGTTATAGTGGTCGGGCATAGTCACAGTTGACCTATTATGTGTTGCTAGTGTTTGACTTCGGGAATGTAACACGCAGCTATTAAAACTAAAAGCAGAAGTTAAATAGTTTTTCATGGTTCGCGTGCCCTTCGCGATCTTTCAAATAAACTTGCGGGATTTTGCCTCCCACTTTTGAGTTTTATAGATTTTTGGAGGGAAATGGGTAATAACTAGTTCATACCGATCAGTTTGATTTCCAGGCTTTTTTTTTTTCAGAACTCCAAGCTAAAGTTGATGAGTTGACAAATAAAGTGGAAGCAATTGACGAATTGACAAAGAAACTGAGTGCAATGATAGGTAAGTAGAGAGCCACAGAATTTGTTATCTATTTATTAAATCAATTGTGCTGAAAAATGTTATGTGAGTTGTTTCCTTTGTTACTTGATCAACAGAATTTGAACAAACCAGACTGGAACGTGTTGTATTAAAAAAGGCTAAAAAAGTGATAACCTTTACACACGTCATGAAAACCACAAACACAACACAAGACACAAACACAACCAACAAGACTGGAAGAACGTTTTGTATCTGATGCACGCCAGGTCAAGTTTCTCTCTGTGTCTCTGAGCAGGTGTATAAATGCGTACCAGCGAATAGTTAGGGAAACATAAGAACATGCTTAGTTAATACTGTGATGAACTAGCATCCCATCTAGGGGGGAGTAGCAATACTCCTAGTCACTTGATGCTGGGTACCCTGTGATGGACTAGCCTTTTATCCAGGGGGTAGTAGAAATACTCCTAGCCACTTTATAACAGGTATCCTGTGATGGAATGGCATCCCATCCAGGAAGGGGGAGGGGTGAGTAGCAATTCTCCTAGACGCTTCATGCTGCAGCTCACGAAGACATTACCTTTCCTTTCTTCTATTCACTGTAGACCCGTGCTCTAGTGGGGCTCACAACTGTGATATTAATGCCATGTGCAGCAGGACCAACGATTCTTTCGTTTGCACTTGTATGTCTGGATATACGGGAGATGGTGTGACATGCACGCGAATAGGTAAGTTCCTTAAAAGTTACTACTTAACACTTAGCTCTCTTTTTCAGTATCATTTCATGCAGGCATGACAAAGGTTGAGCTCAGCGTAGACCACCTGGATCCGTTTGATGTATTGTGTTACTTTTGCTCAGTGTAATTATGGCAATCTCCTTCAAGTACAAGGATTAGATTTCGCGGTCACAAATTCAGTGAAGACGCGTTTTTATATATCTATCTATTAACTTATGAATTTATTTATTTATCATTCATTTCGGCTACAGATGCCCATATATGCATAAAACGAGTATAATGTGCCCCATGCTCTAATAAACCTAAATGAAACCCAGCGTTTAATCACCTGTCTACAGTGTAATACGTATAGATTGTCATTGCCAAGAAATCTGATTATTTGCCCGATTCTCAGTCCCCAAGAACTGCGCTGACGTTTACAAGTCTGGTAACGGAATTAGTGGAGTGCGCAAAATTGATCCTGATGGTTTGGGTGAATTTGAAGTGTTCTGCGATCAGACGACAGACGGTGGTGGATGGACTGTGTTTCAGAAGAGAATGGACGGCTCTGTAGATTTCTTCCGTGGGTGGGATGCATACAAACAGGGCTTTGGCAATCTGCGCGGCGAGTTTTGGCTCGGATTGGACAAGCTTCACCGTCTGACTGTACGCAACAATAACGAGCTTCGTGTTGATCTGTCAGACGCTGAAGACAATACAGCCTATGCGGTGTACAGCACATTTGCTGTGGAAAACGAGACCAACAAATACAAGCTGAGTTTGGGAAGTTATTCAGGTGAGCTTACACCTGCTGCTAACACGAGGAATGAACTTAAATATGTGTGAACTTTGTCATCATCATCATTATTTTGTACGCGGAGGAGAGGGACTGATGTAGTTTTATCGCTTTGAAGGAATTCCCCTGTTCACTAGCCTTCTCGTGATGCGCCTCGGCGATGCTGGTTTACACTGGTTTCACAAAAATGAAACAAACTATGCTGTGTTTTGTTTCCTTTTCTTTCATAGGCACCGCTGGAGATTCCCTTGGTTACCATCGTGAAATGCCATTTTCCACCAAGGATCGTGATAATGACAACTCTAGCCGGGGTAGTTGTGCCTCAATCAGAAAAGGCGCCTGGTGGTACGACAGTTGCCTTCATTCCAACCTGAATGCTCGGTACCTCCCCGGCCAGATCAGAGACTATGACGCCGACGGAATGGTCTGGAAACACTGGAAAAATCCCTGGTACTGTATGAAGAGCTCTCAAATGAAAATTCGACCAAAGGACTTTTAATGTTGTGTATCCTGCATGTACTTCATTTGGCATTTACCCGGCCAGTTTTGTTGGTTCTAAATTCATGTACACGTTTCAAAATAGATGTTTTACACGTTAAGTGCCGGCCATAAAAGCGCCTTTGTAGATTAACCTGATTGTAATGTCAAAACGTTGCTCTGACAAATAAAAGTCTGATGATGGGATTTCATTGTGGCTTTTGTCTGCTTGAGCTATGTTTGCTTAGTTTTAAAGTATTTCATCCCTACAGTAAACCGTTAACTCAAATGTGGTTGTACGTTTTTTGATTTGTCGAAGAAATCCTAAAGTGTAACCATCGGTCAAATTAAAGCCATAACCAATTAAACGGAACTTTTCCACGGTGCTGCACAAGGTGGTCCTGAGTTTTGAGTCTGTGGATGAAATCCTGAAGTGTGACCATTCAAATGAAAGCAACTGAGCAGTACTTTCTTGTGGTGCTGTTTATTATGCTGTACAAGGTGGTTCTTACTTCAGTTTTAAAAAGTTGTTAGATAGATATCCGCTATATTTAGACAAAGAAAATGTAACTCGATGCAAGTTCATGCTGTTACTACTTTTAGCTCGATGCAAAAACGGGTTCAGAACTGAATAAAAATGTCTTATAAAAAAGGTCCTTATAAAAAAAAAGAGTGTACTCTCTTTATTTCTGTGAAATAGATACTAAACTATTACACACTAGTACACACATTGTAAGATACTGTTTCACGGGTTAAGTAAAACCACTCTGGTGGATTGAATGTCGCAATTTATAGGTGAGGCAAGATATGTAGCAGTGATACATCAAGTTAAAACATCTACCTGTATATCACATTTCATCACGTTTGGTTAAAAGAAATAAGGTTCTAGGATTAGGATTAGGAAGATTAAAGTTGATTTGTTTTGCACAATTATGCTCTCTCGAATTAACAGCAATACCTCAGTATTATGCTCAGTACAGAAACGTTACTTAGCAACGGACAGACTTCAAGCGATTTATATATGGATGTCTGAAACTTCAAAGACAGTTGTTTAAAAGCGTACACATACATTGTAGTTCATTCTGATTTCTCATAAGGCTTGAGCCTCAAGAAACTAAGAGAAAGACTTCATTCATGTTAATACTGCTTCAAAATAAAGTGGTAAAGTGAAATATTGTCCAAAAAAATTCTTCGAAATTCTGACATTTCAAACGTGGACTCAAAATAAAAGCCGACTAAAAATCTGGGCTTAAAACAATTTAGATAGAGGTTTTGAAAAGTTACAACACTCCCATATGGAAGTGTCGTGTTTCTGACAGTCCGCCTACAGATGTTGGTAGTTAAGTGCTGAGCTATCTAGATCAAAAAGGAGAGGGGGGGGGGCTCTCTATAGTGGACTCCGTCCGAAAGGGTGTGTCTCTTCTTAACCCCGCAGTATTTTAAAGGCTTGCGGAAATGCACTGTAAAGTTAAAGAGTTTGCAAATAAATCTAAGTACTTAAAAGGGTTGCAAAATTTGACAGAAATTATGCACGAAATATATGAAAGCTTTCGCACTTTCGAGCCTTTGAGGAACTGCAAGTGGACGAAAAAACGCATCTAACATTTTTTTCCCCTCATTCACAGAAGCGGGGAGTTTCCCTTCGGGTTTGAGGTGTAAGAAAGGGGTAAAATGTCGATAGAAATTATGACATGAGAGGGTAAGGCATTGAAGCTCAAGGCGTTGCCTTCCCAATGAATCTTTATTTAGTACTCCCCCCGGGACAGCATCCATCAGGGCATAAATAAGACAACATTAGTGTTGTTCGGGATCCAGTTCTTTGAAAGGGAGTTAAGCCTACAGTTCGTTTAGAGCTATTTAAATACGCCTCTTTACCCAAACTGGTTTTTAAAAACTGATTACGTGAGAAGATATTGACATTGCATGCTCCGCGTTGATTTGCTTTGGATGATTATGCTCACCATGACCAAATCCTCATCCGGTCGTTAATCAATGTACATGCTGTTATGCCTTCTAGGGTTAAGAATGACGCAAGTTTGCAATTGACAGGCATGAGTTTTTATGCGATTACACGGATACCAGGTACCTGAAAGACAGTTATTTCCAGCGCACACACTTTTCAGTTCACATTTCTCACAAGGCTTTGAACCTGAAGGAATTAAGTGAAAGCCCGGCGTGTTTACGGTTAGTACAGCTTAAGTTAATTGCAGTAAAATACAAGTGAGATGTCAAATAGCGGAGTTTAACAGTCCTCTACAAAAATGTAGGGATTACCATTACACCTCTATGGAATAATCTACAGCAATGATGTCAAAAAAGATTCCGAAAATTCTGACTTGGTGTCACAAGATCTAGTAGTTAAAATATGGGCCTGCCAAAAATTTGGGCTATCCTCAATAGAGTCATACGTCACCGAGATACGGGTTGTCAAAGGATGAACATTGAGTCTCTTATATTTCACTTGCTCGTCACGAAATGAATCATTGCTAAAACTGAACACTTTGCAAGGAAAATTTTGAAACATCAACTTCCATTTGCTCCACACTGATCAAAAGTCTATGTTGGTGTGAAATTTTGTACGTAATCAAATAAACCAAAGTTTGCTAAGGCGAAAACATGAAAGAAGTGAAACTGGGACTTATAACTGAAATTAGACACTCTTATACTGGACGGTGCGACGACTCCTGTACTAGTTTTTACAGGATGTTTCTTTAATTTTAGACCGGTTTGTTACATCAATATCACAGATTTCTCGAACTGGCCCTGTTTGAATTCAAATGTTATCTACTAAGACATAGGAGCTCGTATTTGCTGAAGATGGCCATGAGTAGCTGAAAAACAGAGCCAATTGCAGCGTTTCATTTTTTCCTTCCTTTATTCATTCGCTCGTTCATTCAGAGATTTATCATTTATTTTATTTATTAACTCATTAGCATTCATTTTAAGAAAAAAAAACCTTTTTATATGAGAATATGTTTTAAAATTTCTCTAGATAGTATTCATTGATATTATTTTTACATTGTGTGTTTCTTTTATTCACCTGTAGTCCTGTTTTACTGATGTCGTTTACCATGAAGGCCCTTGGTGTTCTGCTTGCACTATTTATCGTAACTGTGAATTCGCATTGGGCTGCGAGATGTCATTGCAAAAGTGAGTGACCATGATAGATAGTGATTTTTGATTGATCTTGAAAAACAGTTTCCGTAAGTGTTCGTTATTTGTTTCACCTGCCACTGGTTAAAAAGATCAAAACAGGACCGCGTTCGTTTCCCGCTAATGCCAAACCTTTATATGGACAAAGCATTGTTCGATTGTCCAGTTGTATCGGCTGAATACAGATTGACGTCAAAGCTCTAGAAAGCGCTTGATGCTCGCTAAACCAACCAAAAGCCGCGCGTTTAGGTCTGTTCGCTAAACCAATTAAATTGCCCTTTTCTTGTCCGTTTGTCGTTTTGGTTTTGTTCGCGCGTAATTATTTCAAGGTCAAACGAAAATCGCTCTATCTAAACAGGATTCGGCAGTGTTTTATGTTTACCGGGTGGGGGAGGGTGGGTAGACTTACGACCGAAAGGGGTGGGAGAAGCACACAGTAATACCACCACCTTACGACTACCAATTTAATACAGTCACTTCGTTATTATGGCCCTTTTTATTTCGACCCCTCCTTATTATGGCCCCTTTAATTTGGCCCAAAAAATGTTCGGTCAACCACTTATACGGCCAAACGAAGGCCACTTAAAATAAAGCAACAAAACAAACGTCAACATTAACCCCTCACCACCACCATTTTCAAGTATAGTACACGGTAAAAGGTTCACTTAATTCACCCTGGCCTGGTTGTTTAAAACAGCCTTACTCTGATCCACGTCTACATGTGCCGATTCAGTTGGATGGTTCAGAGGCGGTTCCTGGGGTGTTATCGATAGGGTGAAGCTCCCCTCGCCCAGAGTTTTTATTCACATCTTTTAGAAGAGAAAGGGGTTATTATCAGTTTAGAACCAAATCATATGTACCCGTTTGATTTCCAATTTGTTATTTTTTTGTTTGTTTGTTTGTTTTGTTTCTCTTTTTTTTTTCAGAACTCAGGGCTAAAGTCGATGAGTTGACAAAGAAAGTGGAAGCAATTGACGAGTTGACAAAAAGGGTGAATGCATCGACTTCGAAAAAAGGTATATAGTTCAGTGGATCTCGGGGAATCAGTAGGGGGATCTAGGGAAGAGCCCGGAGGGTCTCCGAATCCCCCGCCCTCTCCCTCTCTCTCTCTCTCTCTCTCTCTCTCTCTCTCTCTCTCTCTCTCTCTCTCTCTCTCTCTCTCTCTTTTTTTGGGGGGGAGGGGTTCAAATCCAAATAATTAATCAAACTGAGAAAGAAAAAAAAACCGAAAGAAAACAGAAAACATGTTAAATAGGTCGAACAAGTTTAGCAGAAAATCTTATTGATCGTTGTAAATATGCTAAGTGTGATGCGCGATCATTCAATCTTTGGTTTTTGGAGGACGTACAAATAAAAGTACGTACCAAGAGGAGTTTTTATATGCCTGTATATTTATTATTTATTCACCTGTTTATTTATCATTAAATTTTTAAAAATTGCTCAAGAAACAGAAGGCGTGATCTCCTTAAGCAACATATAGGTAGTCGCACACGAGCCAAAGGCCCAAACGAGCCGGAGCTTAACCCGGTTTTCGTAGCATGAAGCGACTGAGAGTATTGCTACTCCCCCCTGGATGAGATGCTAGTCCATCGCAGGGTTACCCGCAGCAGTATGTCGCTGGTACCCATTTATATCCCTGGGTGGAGAGAGACAATGTGGGGTAAAGTTTCTTGTCTAAGGAAACAACACGATGGCAGGGACTGGGCCTCGAACCACTGACCTTCAGATCTGAAGTCCAATGTGCTAACCACTACACCACCACGCTCCCACTCTCAAACAATATAAATGCCCATAACGTGAGTATAACGTGTATAATGTGCTCATTCCTAATAAAAATTGAAACCCAAAGTATGACCGCAGGACTATAGTGTGATACGAAAAGATTGTCATTGCGAAGAAATCTGACAAATTGTCCAATTCTCAGTTTACAAGAACTGTGCCGAAGTTTACAAGTCTGGTGACAGGATCAGTGGAAAGCGCAGAATTGATCCTGATGGTTTGGGCGAATTTGAAGTGTTCTGTGATCAAACAACAGACGGTGGTGGTTGGACAGTGTTTCAGAGGAGAACGAACGGCTTTGTGGACTTCTTCCGAACGTGGGCTGAATACAAACGGGGCTTCGGCAATCTGAACAGCGAGTTTTGGCTCGGATTGGACAAGCTTCACCGTCTGACTGTACGCAACAATAACGAGCTCCGCGTCGATCTGTCAGACGTTGAAGGCAATACAGCCTATGCGGTGTACAGCACATTTGCTGTAGCAAACGAGGCCTTCAAATACATGCTGAGTTTGGGAAGCTACTCAGGTGAGCTTACGCCTGCTGTTGGGGTGAGAAATGAAATACCATATAAAATATGGTATGGATATAAAATATACTGAAAAATCTGTATTTTTTAAAGAAGTGAATTAAATTCAATTATCGGTATATCGAGTTTTCCTTTGAAGCAGATAGCACAAAATAAATACAGTTGACATTAGTTAATTTTAATGAAGTGCCATAAGCACGGGCTTGTAAGTTATGAGCAGTCTGTTTTTATTACTATTTTTTTAGTGAGGCAAACAATGCAGGCACGTTCAGTTGAAACATTGAAGTGCCAGCCTATTTATTACGTTTTACACAGTTTTTCAGACCTCTCCCCCCCCCAACCCCTACACCTTAATTCCTCTAGAATGGCTCCATCTTAGTTTATTTATTTATTTATTTTGGTAGAAGGGGAGAAGGACAGATGTTATTTCATTGCCAAGGCACGCTCCTGATCACTAGCCTTCCCGTACCGTCCCTCGACGAAGCGAATTTACACTTGTTTCGCAAAAGTGAAATAATTTACTCTGCATTTTGTGTCCTTTTTCTTTTTTAGGCACCGCTGGAGATTCCCTTACTTATCATCGTGGTATGTCATTTTCCACCAAGGATCGCGATAATGACTTTACCTCGCGTAACTGTGCCTTGAGTTTCAAAGGCGCCTGGTGGTACAACAGTTGCTACAGGTGCAACCTAAATGGCCCGTACCTCCCCGGTGTGATCGATAACGAAGACGGAGAAATGAGCTGGAAAACCTGGAAAAATTCCTATTACTCTGTCAAGAGCTCCCAAATGAAAATACGACCAGTGGACTTTTAACGTCCTGGGTGTTCACGTAAAGGAGCAATTTGGGAAAACTTCAAAATTAGTGTAAACCTAAGAAAGAATTTCCTCTATCGTAAAAACATTGTTTTGTTTTTCAATACCGATCAATCCAATGTAATTTTTATATCTAAATATGTTAAGCTTACATTTTTAGAGTCATTTATGTTTCGTCCGCTATCTCGCTGGGGGAGAGGGGTGGGGAGGGGGGTGATGGAAGACAACCTCGGACCGTCTGAAATCCAGCTGAATGTATAGGGGAGGGGAGGGTGGAGAATTGACGATTATGTTAAGGTGGAAAAAGCACAGGGAAGTGGCAAGGTCAGATATAAAAGAAAATATATCGACCATATTACACGTTACTCCAGTCTGTTTGTTATCGTCCTACATATCCGTCATAACATTCTATTTACATTTTTTACATTTTTTAACCGCTAAGGGTTGCCTTAAAATAGAACACCATTTAATCTTTCATAGGTTAGTGATTTTCCGTCGAAGTACCTACGACACACGCCGTGTAACTCATGCGTGTGGCAGCTGTTTCGTTCCATTTCATTTCAAAGAATACCTCAGTTATTGCAATCTGACTGCAACCACCGGGGTGCCTTTTACGAAATGAAACCCAGTCACGCTTGGAAGTAGCCTGCTATTCACCCGTTATTTGGGTTGGCTAGTAAGGAGCAGCGCAAAATATGACACGTTGTGACACAATCTCTAAAACAAGTATGTCACGCAGCACCATTAATGTACAATTTTAGTGACAATCAGTGTCATGACACGATAGTCTGCTATGCAGCCGTTATTTGGGTCGTCATGCAACGCTCCCACCACTAGAGAAGCGCATTTTCATGTGACACTCTGAAACAATCTATGTCACGCAATTCTATCGATACTTAAGTGACAGATTGTTACGCAATATTAGCAAGCGCAGCTGATGGTATAATTCATGGGAAGGGATTTTTGCGGTTGCGCGATGGAGCTGCCAAAACGAGGAATCTGGAAGAATTCCTCCAGCATTCCCGGCAACCCCCGAACAATCCCGTGCAAACATTTAAGTTAGCTACGCAGGCTAACGTATGTTCATTATCAACACTCATGAATGCCCCTCCGGTGTCCCCGGTAACTGAAGACGACTTGCCCTGTTGTTAGGCTCGTGCACAGTCTCTATTGACGCTCGGGGTGGGGGTAAGTCTTGTACTCTGTGGTGGGAATCGCCAAACCTCGATTGTGTGTTACGGTTGCCGTAGTAGGACTGGGGACCATTTATGCCATCGCGCATGTCTTGTAGCCACATGCGCTCACCCGTTGTTTTGTTAAAGACGTAAACCTTCCCAGACACTACGAAGAAAACAAGTTGTACAGTATATTTGAGATCTCTCCCAGACATATGGATTTAGTTTTTGAGTTCTGAATGTTGTGAAGTTTAATTAACTGATAGGTTTGTTGCAAAGTTTGAAATGACGTGTAAGCTATTTAGCAGTTCTTTCCTGTGCAGTAAATTTCTGCGGTGTTACATTTTACACTGTACAGGTTTTTAAATGTGTCTGTTATGAAATTCTTAGGTGCTACCCTTCAAGTGAAAGCTACTGAGCAGCACTTTTTTACGATACTATCGTTTCAGCAGTACAGTAACACGTTCAGGTTTAAAGTTTACTTTGTGGATGAAATACATAAGTGTGAACATTTCTCTATGGACAATGTAAATACCTGGATCAACGGCTTTCCCATCAAACCTTTTTCCATTTGGACCAATCTTAATAAAGGAAATAAGAAAACTGGTTAGCCTGTGTAGTTGATAGGGACAGCTATCATTTCACAGCTACACTGAGCGACATAAGAGGACTGGTTGGCCTGTGCAGTTGATAGGGACAACTATCATTTTACAGCTACAATGAGGGACATAAGAGGACTGGTTAGCCTGTGCAATCGATAAGGACAACTATCATTTTACAGCTACTAAGAGGGACAAAAGTAGTTGAGACTTTTGCTTGAAAGGACTCACTGCGTTTAGATAATTCACTTCCCTGATGGAAAAAGATTTTCAACTCCCCCTCCCCTCCCCTCCCCTCCCCTCCCCATATCCAGTGTTGCACAAGAATAAACACAGACTCCCATCTGGCAACTGTAACAGTGTTTAGGGGGAGGGGGTAATTTGGGAGCTGGGTACGTAAAAAATAAGAAGTGTCTCAGCACTTTGTGTCTCATTATAGATATTGACATGGCTGTGTTATTTAACTTTTTCATTTCCAGTATTATAAGGTAAGTCATGTGAGGTGTAACGGCTTGTGAATCTGTAACTGAAACAAAAAACAAAACAAAACAAAAGTAGCACTTAACGCTTACAATTTGATTGTCGGTCATGACAGGT
Organism: Siderastrea radians; assembly: GCA_964017195.1. NCBI lineage: Eukaryota > Metazoa > Cnidaria > Anthozoa > Scleractinia > Rhizangiidae > Siderastrea > Siderastrea radians. The sequence goes on from OZ024899.1 coordinate 38,212,073, forward strand.
GACACCATCTTTCCTTGCTTGATTTTGCCTACAGAGAGGAAAAAATAGTTTTAAGCTTTCCCAGCATTTGCCACGTTAAAAACGAACATCGGCCTAAGACAAAATCGAAAATGCGGTGGCAATCAACTGATTACAAAGAAGCGGTTCATCACATGAAAGAGCATAACAGCAGTTGGCAGTTTAAGAAAGTTTAGATGACACTAAGCTATAAGGTTGCAAATACAGTTGACCCCTACTGTCTTGAAACCCCTCTATCCCGTACCTAGGGTAGGGAAACAGGGGGGTTTAAACTTCCCGTTTCCCGTTCCCTTTAACCACGGTTCCTGCCCTGTTTTTGTTGGCTCCCGCCTCTTTGCGCTTTTGCGATTGCAAAATACTGCACAATGTTGCGTTATTTCCCCCATCTCTCCCGCTTCCCGCACCCTCTACTCCCGCCTCCCGTACACCTCCCACCCCCTTTTCTTCCGGACTCCCACCCCCCTATCCCCCTCCTGTTCAAGATAGTGCATGTCTACTGTAGTAAGACAAACTTCTAGAAACGTCTCTAGTTTGAAAAGTTTGTTCCCCTGAACAACACAAAAGCTTATATTGTCCAACTTTTAGAAGCCATTTATTCAGTTTTAATTCAACTGATAGTTCCATTCTTGGCAGGATTCCCAGTTTTAAGGTGCCTTAATTTGAAAACAGGCGACGTAACTGCAGTCAATTAATTGATTGAACAAGATGTTCCTAGTCTTCTATTTCTTTCAAAATTGGGGAATTACAATTAAACACAATGACCAAAGGTCTGGAAAGAATCGACTCACCTTTATAAAAAGCATTTTCTCCATCCGCCAAACCTCTGTTTGGCCTCAGATGAGGTTCACGGGATTCTAACAGCCGAACTCTGCCAATATTAAAAACGCACAATAATGCAAGTTCTTCGACCAAAACAATCCCAAAGATGGTCGTGGAATTCACCCTAACATTACTTAATCACATTACTTGATCACAGCGAAATGTTCACACTACCAGCAATTCAATAGCCTGCGTAGCAAAAGTTTCCGTGGGCTATTTCTTTCTTTTGAGGCATTTTCGCTTTTTGGACGCTCAAAATCAGGACGAGCGCAAAAAATGGAAGAAGCGGGGAGGGGAAGGGACCTTTTTGCGCACGCCTCAATTTTCGCGTGGCCAAAGAGCGAAAAATGCTTCAAACCTGCGGAAAACCCCACCTAGCAATTCAAAACTAAAACATTTTTACCCAGTGTTAGTGCGCGAAACGTCAAATTCATGAGTAGGAACTTGAGTAGGATAATTTTGGAACTTTCACGGAAAAAAAATACAATACACAGGTATAGAAAATCATCAAGTGCCGTACTGAAATGCGGAAGGCCATGCGTTCGACTCCATTCGAGCCCCCGCCTTTGATAGTGAACCAAACCCCACCTGAACGTTTCAAGATCTTGCAAAACATCTTCCCTAGGATTTTAGAGACGTACCTTTTCTTTGCATGCTTTCTCCATAGCACAAAAGCAATAACTGCTAGCAGTACCGCCAAACAGCCGAACACTAAGGTGATTATTCCCTCAGTTGTCTTGAAGAACGATGGAGGCGGAGGATCAGTAGGTAGGATGGTTACAGCCGGCTTCGCCGAGCGAATCTTAAAAACCTGTAATTGAAATAGCACACGAAAACCCCTGTAAATGCCTCAATAAACAAGAGAAATTGTTTTCGATAACTAAATGGGATCCACAACTAAAAGTATTCGATTAGTACTACCAGGGTCGTAACGAGGTATGTGGGATTAGGGAACAGAAGGGTGGGATCTGGGATCACAGATCATGGGATCTGGATCAGCAGTTATTTTTAGGGATCAGGGATCAGGCTGTACCATATTTGTGGGATCAGGGATGAAAACTGGTCACGCTGGAATCAAGGTTCAGAAATTTGCGTACAAAAAAGGGATCAGCGATGAAAACATACCTCGTTACCACCCTAAGTATTACGGATTTTCTACATACCGTGAGAAGTTAAAAGCAGTAAGTCAACAGGTATCTCAGCGTTATAGAGAAATAGTTAGGTGTTGTCAATCACTTGATCTAGTTAAACATCGAAATTAAAGTGATAACTATAGCTGTCGAGGGGTGGAGAATGGAGAGTAGTAAGGGTTAGAAGGAACGTGCCACAATAGATGGAGGTTTGGTATCGGACCAGGAGGTCGTTTCTCGAAAGCTCCGAAAGCATTTCATCCTCAAAAAGCCCTTTCTAAAAATATGAAACACTCATTCCCTAAAGCTGTCATGAATTTAACATGTCTTCAAGATAAGAAATGTTAAACTTATAGCAAAGTGTCATGCTCAGAAACGTGATAAGGGCATTTAAGAAGTTCTACGATAAAGTAAAAATTCACTTTTCTTTTTTCTTCGGATTTCGAAACTGTTTACTTAACACTCCCCAAGCGAGATTTAAAGCCTTAATTTTGAGAAGAAGACCGTCTATTTAAACTGTAATTTTCCGTATTAATGGTCCACCATTATTACACCAGAAAGGATACAATGACGTCATTCACTCAAAAGCTGTAGAATGCAGTGTGTGAACACAGCTTACAAATTATGCAAAACACGAGTTTGAGAATCTGAAAGCTCAAAGCTCCCGTGCTGCATACTAAATAAGGCACTTTCGCACGCGCTGCATTCTAAAGCTCTTGAGTGAATGACGTCATTATATCCTTTCTGGTGTAATAATTGCGGACTATTAAACCAGAAAATTGCAGTTGAAATAAACAGTCTTCCTGTCGAAATTAAGGCTTAAAATTTCGCTTGGGGAGTGTTTAGTAAACAAAGTTTTGAAATCCGTAGAAAAAACAAAAGTGATTTTTTGATCGTAGTACCACTTTAAGCTATTGGTCTATTTATTCTCGCATATCGTTCTTTCTCACCTCCAACTCCTCGTCATTTGTTATGTTGGGACTCAGATTTCCATTTTCGTCCAACAGAACGTCTAGGATCTCGTCTTTCGTGAGGTACTCTTTCGTTCGCGAGAGCTTTTCATTCAGATCTGTGTTATTTCCACTTGGATTTTTAACCGCGTAAATGGTCACTACAATACTGGAAATAAAATAAAAATTTCTTTTAGATTGTTTTTTTACAGTGTCCCCAATTAGTGAATTACCTGTAATTCGCTAGTAGATCAACACTAAAATAAAGTTATGGTGATGATAATGATGATGATGATGATGATGATGATGATGATGATGATGATGATGATGATGATGATGATGATGATGACAAAATACACTAAAGAAAAAAACTAAGTGAGTACAACAACAATTCCACTACCGTTACGTAGGACGTATGTCTACAAGGTCTGCTGGTAATTGTGTCATTTAATAAACTTGACTTTTATAAGGTATATTTATTTATTTATTTATTTACTTATTTATTTATTTATTTATTTATTTATTGTTTCAACACCAAAAGTGATGATAAATAAAAGTGTTTTTTCTTCTTACGGACCGTATCCCTATTTTTGTACACGCAATTGTAAAATCCCATTGTTCTGTGGTGGAGACGAGTTATCCAAAATTTGGGTCAAACTTGAGCACTTGACGTTTATTACGTCTGTGCTTATTTTTCTGCATTATGACGGGTAAAAATGCTCAACTTTGCGTTCCTTGCTCAAGATCTTCCTAGGTGGATAACGCGTCTCTAGTATACATATTGCGAGTGTTGACTTCAGCGTGATAATGGAAGCCCTACCGCTTTTTTGTTTCTCTCTTCTTTCTCTTTGCTTCCTCCTCCAACACAGCGACATCTGCTATCCGCACCTGAGCACCTAACTTTTCAGTGAGCTTTGCCTCAAACAGCTCAAGCCTTGCCTTAAACTCTTCCAGTGAAATCTCCAGCTCTAACTTGACCATAGTCTCCTACGCAGCCGTTTTTAGTGGCGTCACGCATTTTTCCCCCCACAAACGGCTGCTGAAAACTGAACCGCATTCCTTTCCCTTTGTGTTTGCGGTAAATCGAAACAACCAATCACGTCTCGGCAAGTTGACAATGACGTTAATTTTGGGGCGAAAAAGGCGGCCGGGGGTTTTCCGGTGATGTGCCAGACATCTTAGCTATTAATAAATGATTCCGTTTCGGATGGTTGAAACATCGAAGAAATTTGTAGAAAGCGGTTCAAAGTGTTTTACGTGTTCTTCACTTTGTACAGTGAATGAAAAAATCTTCATTTTCGGGAAAAATGCTGCAAATTTTGCAGAAATTATCCAGTCCGCTGCAAATATCAATATTAACTGCTCCGATAACTCTGATTTGTTTATTTGCAAGCGCGTTTGCAATATTATAAGCAGGGCTGCTGATAATTTACAAGAAGTCAAACAGGAAATCGAGGAGACCTTCAAAGCCAGAGAGAAACCGAGAGCTAAACGGCTGCTGCGATCTGAAGATGGAAAGCCCGACGAAGCACGGCTTCTCGTTAGTCCTGGAAACCCTTGAGCGAAAGCTTTGAGATCGCTGCGATTTGGAACAGAAGCTAGCACCTCTACCACTTGTACTTCTTCTGATTCTAACAGTCAGCCCTTGTCTGATATTGCGAGGCCTCTTGTGTACTTTCCTGGTCTGTTATCGCCAATTGGAAATCATCCGTATCGTCTCGTGTTGAATGCCTTCCCAAATCAACATCTTGATTTGCGTTTGTCACGTACACGTGAGTCACCGATAAAACACAAGCTGTGATTGGACGAGTCTCCTAACAGAGCAGCTGGCGCGCGATGGTTCTGAATTCTAGAACCAGAGCTGTGATTGGCTAAATGTCGGGAAAGGAATGTGGTTCAGTTTTCAGCAGCCGTTTGTGGGGGGGAGTGTTGCGTGACGCCACTAAAAACGGCTGCGTAGGAGACTAACTTGACCATAATCTCCTCTGCATCAATCGTGTCAATGCGGACATAGATGACACTGCTGGCCAGCGGTGGTGAGCCTTTGTCTTTTGCGCGCACGCGCAGCGTATAAGTTTGTCCTGTGTGAGAAATGAAAGCGGTCTTTTGGTGTCCATTTACTGACTTTATATTTTAATTTTTAATTTTCAAATCAGTTGCATTTCAATACTTCTCAATTTCCATCAATTGTGTGATTGCTTACCTGTTTACTCGCCAGAGGAGGATCCAGGGGTGGGAAAGAGGAGGTTGTCCCCCCTCCCCTTACGTAAATTACAATCTGCTCTTTCAAAACTCACGGGGAAAATTTACCCCCAGGGTACAGACCCAGGGACGTTTGCCTTTGCGCCTAGTACTTACAACCCTCCCCCTTCCCCCTCCCCTTAAAGAAAATCCTGGATCCGCCCCAGCTTGTTTGCAGAGAAAAAGATGAGAGAGAAACAACTGGGTAGGAGGAAAGGCTGAGATAGAAAGGAAAATGAAGGATCAGGAGTAGAGGGAGGAATAAGGATGTTACTGTAAAGTATGATCGTGTGGGCGAGTGAAGTCCTGAGAAGGACTGTTCATGATGGCATTGACTGGCGTTCGATAACCTGAGCAGGGTCATTATCTTGCCTCTGATTATTAATTACTTCCGCTCGGGTTGTCGAAACGTCAGTCAGTGTCACTATGAGCAGTCCTCCTCTACACTCAACCGGACGAACATACTTCATAGACTTATGGAATGAGGATAATTGAAGGAAAAGGCAGGAGCACACAGGACTGAAATATAGGGAGGATAAAATATACTTGAGTATCTTGTGGGCGATATGAGGTAATAGAATTGAGCTTACCAATAGCAGCAAACGATGTAAGTCTTATTCCACCATCACTAATTCCTATGGAAAACAACGAAGATGATTCCTGCAACTGATACTCCACCTCCCCTGCGTCACCCGAGTCTCCATCTGTTGCTGACACTGAGATGATGGGCTCAGAGTTTAGTGGGCGGTCGTAACGAATGCTGGCTTCGTAGAATTCTGAAAATGTTTTCAATGAAGACAAGGTTCAAAGCCTTTGGAATGGGTTGGATCACTTTATACAGTAACATTTTGTGATAAAGATGCGTTTTGCGATTGTTTACCTTTTCGTTTTTGTTTTGTTTAATTTTTTATGCTTAAAATTGACTGGACTTCTCGGTTAAAATTATCTCAGTATGATACCTAACGTATTCCTTAAGGGGTGCTAGCTTGTGACAAGGAGACCGTAATGAGATGACATGAAAATGCTGAGCAAAACTATAAACCCAAAGCCCTTTGCACTTTCCGTCTCCCCTTGCACGAGCATTTACATTTCTGGCTGTTAACCAGCTTTTGGTTAAATAGAGAGTAATACATAGGTGTGCGGAGATCTTGAAGACAAAAAGTCATATCTCCAGCTATGAAACAGAATAGCAGCCCATCTAGGAAGAAGTTGCAACCTATAAAAAAAGCTTTGTCAACTTTTGAGAGTCTTCATTTCGTAATTTGCGCGACGTCCAAAATTAAAGCAGAAACATGGACCAAAAATTGAAACCTTTGATAACGCCCCTTATTCCATCTGGAACCGCAAAAATAAAGCTTCCGATCAGGGCCAATCTAAGCGGCGCTCTTATATTCGTTTACGTCGGTTGCGTTTGCCACCGGCGGGAATGGTTTATCAAGGTGAGACGGAAATAGAGCTTGTTGGCAGGTTATGCAAAATTAAATACCCGCGAAAATTAACTAGTGTGAAAACTTCACCGTCAAGATGACCATCGGTTTTTGTGGTTTTCAATGCTCTTTGACCATGGTTGACGGTATTGGCGTCTGCCGATAAAGCTCCAGTCTCAATGGCCGTTAGGATCATAAAGAGACTTTGCCTCTATTTTTATTAAGTTTGCGAGATAAAAGGACTTCAAGTTCACTAACCTTTTTCAAATACGGGATTTTTATCGTTAACATCCTCGATATACACAAACAGCGACACCGAGCCACTAAGTTTCGGAATGCCATTATCTTGAGCTGTAATGGTTACGTTAACAATCTTAATCTCCTCATAATCAAACACATTCTTCACAGCTATTTCCCCGGTGGCGCTGTTGATAACAAAATACTCCACAGAAGAACTGTGGGTAATGCTGTACGTCAGCTCCGCGTTCGCGTCACGATCCACGTCGTCAGCCGTTACCCTGGTAACAAAAGTCCCGGATACAACATTCTCTGGAATGGAGGCGTTGTAAAATGGAAGAGCAAACCTGGGGTTGTTGTCATTCTGGTCTAAAACTGTGATATAAACACTTGTGATGTTTGATAGATCAAGTGGGAATGCCGCAGAGTCAGATACTTTTACTTTGATCCTGTATTCCTTCACTGATTCCCTGTCCAGCACCACAGCCGTGTATAAAGTCCCTTGAACTGGATGTATATTAAAATGGTTACTGTGTTCTCCAGACATAATCGAATAAACCAACTCCGCATTCGTTCCATTGTCATTGTCCGTGGCTTGCACTCTACCAACCGATGTTCCTGTTGGTTGATTCTCCGTGACGACGAAATTATAATCAGCGTCGCTAAATTCAGGAACGTTGTCATTACTGTCGCTTATTTTTACATGGACGTTGGTTGACGAGGCTAAGGCAAGTAATCCAGCATCCTCTGCTTTCACCATCAGGAAGTATTCGGGTGTCGTTTCACGATCAAACGAACCTGCAACGAACAAACCGTATTGTAACAAGGTTAATAAGAAAATAAAGAAACAAAATTAAAAAAGGTTTGAAAATTAACTGACTGACTGACTGACCGGCCTGACCGACCGACTGATCAACCGACCGACCGATCGACCGACCGACCGACCGACCGACTGAATGATCCAGCCAAATGATTAACTCAGTCACTAGGTAAAAGAGCGACCGACTAAATGAACAACGAACAGAGACATGCAGATACAACAAATGACCCATACATCCATCAAGCATCTCGTTTGCTTTTATTGCTTGAATTACTCAAGAAAATGCATTTATTCTGAAAAGGCAAGCAAACATTCAAGTAGCTATTATTTTCAACTTCCGTGAGTGTAAAAGTTCACTCTATTCAGAAAAAGACTGCATTCATGATCATCAAATCAGGCATTACTCACCCACATTATATAGTGTTCCCGTGGATGGCTCTATTGCCATCACATTACCAATGTTCCCACTCATGATAGAAAACGTTAACAGAGCGTTATCACCGGAATCAGCATCTGATGCAGTTACATTGAGAAATCTTGAACCTATACGAAGACTCTCCGGTACAGTAACAGAGAAGGACGGTTTAGTAAACACCGGTGAGTTGTCGTTTATGTCAAGGATTGTTATATTGACTGACACTGTTTCTGAGAGGGGAGGGGTGCCTTTGTCTGATGCTTGGATTACGAGTGAATAGAATGAGATGTCTTCACGGTCTAAGGATTTGTTGGTGCTGATCATGCCTGAAGGGTCGATCTACAAGAAAGATCAATTGAAAGAGACTGTTTAGCTTTGGGCCTGAATTAAGCAGCCTATCCAAGAGTGCCTATTTATGAAAACGTGCTTTTGAAGGTCATTCTTGTACCTTAGCGGGGAAAAGAGCACTCATTCGAGGTTTTCTTGAGCTTCACGTACTGTTTTTGCTCAGTTTATGTTTTGGTAGTTTTTTATGTATTTTTTTTGTCGGTCAAATCAGACCAGAGTTTCTTTAAAAAGGAGGCCTTGCAATCCTAAAGGCGTTGTTACAAAGTGCAAGTTGTAAGACAATTATGCATGACACATTGCAGTCTACGACAAAATCGTTTCTTGACATGTTGCCGGAATGAATGAAGGAGCTAAGAATGCCTCAATCTTACTGGATTTTATCCATCAATAATTAAACTACATTTCCGAAACAAAACTAAAGGTCCGAAGACAAGGCAGTTCTCTTCAACCATGGTGCTGTGTTGAAAAGAACTGCAGTGCCGCCAGGCTTTTTAGTCATACGAAAAATGAAACAAAGCTGGCCTAACGAGGAGTTTCAATTGATTAAATTGGATTTTAGTTATATTTTCCCCCAGTCCACAAAAAGCATATACTGAGAAGTGGAATGCTCAAGGCGTACCTGGAATTGAGTTTTCGCATCACCTCCTATTATAGAAAACTCTATTTCAGCGTTTGAACCCAGATCCACGTCAGAAGCATGCACCGGTATGACGTCACTTCCGGAGGGCGTGGCCTCTGATATGCTTGTCAAATACAGAGTGGGGTTAAACACGGGTTTGTTGTCATTAGTGTCTGAGATGAACACACGAACTCCACAGACGGCGGTCAGCGGTGGAACGCCGCCGTCTTTGGCTGTGATTGACAGATAGTAGGTGTCTTTGGTTTCTCGATCCAGCCCTGGCAGAGCAGAAATCACACCAGAGGAGGTGTCGATGCTAAACTTGCCCACACCATCTCCACCTAGAATAGAAAATGACAGAGACTGGCATTAGAGAAGTAATATAAAAACTTTAAACGAAAACAAGGGAACATAATACCCGAAGTTACCCTTTTTACTGGTGTTACTTTTGTGCCGAGCTACTGACCAACCGATTCATAATTAAAGTAAAAAACCACTTGACCACCCCTCCCCCTCGTTATTTTGAACAGTGTTAATTCCACAATTTTTTGTGGTCCTAATGAAAGCTCATTGATTTTCTTACCTGCAAACCGTCCAATAATCCAACCACTTTATAAATGCGACAGGCGCCCACCCGGTTTCAAAGTGTTTCTTGTTAGTTACAATTGTACTGCAGTCTGGTTTCCTTCTTTTTTTGTGGGCTATAATATTTTAACGCTACCTCAATACACGATCAATTTTACGACCCGTCGATGGTCATATTAACACGGTTTTACCGGCATATGAGAAATCTACAAATAAGATATACCCAAATGGCTATGTTGTAGTTCAATTTTATCCTTGGTTCAATTTTTATTTTCCTTTGTTTCATGTTCATTATCATATATTAACATAAAAAAGAACAAAGGAAAATTAAAATTGAACTACAACAGCTATACCTGTTATAGTAAATAAATGCTCTGCGTTGATTCCGATATCAGCGTCAGAAGTGTTTACCCGGATGACTGAATATCCCTGGGGAACATTCTCAGGAATAGTGGCGGTGTAGATATCCTGGGTGAATACAGGGGCGTTGTCGTTCTCGTCGGAGATGTAAATGGTTAGCTGCAATGCAAAGAAGGAAAACGTTAGTTGTATATCCGGGTTCTATCCCTGGCAACAGCAATATGAGTATCGTAATCGAGTCTATTGTGTTTTCAGTCATATTTTAATTCATTTTCGACTGTTCGTTAATAATTTGTTTCCTTTTTCCAATTTGCAGCTTTGCTTCGCTTCACATTGGTCTCGGATGACCTGTATTTATGTCAATGTGAAAACCTTTAGGCTGATGAAATGTGAAGTCACTGGATGCACTAAGAATCACACAGCAATTCCCTTTTCTATACATTTTCAGGGTAAAATTTTTCAATTACTTTGTCTGAGGTTAACGTAAAAATGTACAGAGAAAATAAAAACGTGTTTTTTAATTCCCCTATACCAACAAAAATACAGTCCTGGTTTCCTGGTTTCATAAAACGATATTTACTAAAATTACAAGACACTAAACACTACAGTATTGCGTCTCATTTGAATGTTCCCAAAATCTATTTTCCCAGATTCGATTGGATTCAGGGATTGAACGTAATGTTTGCTCCAATTAAAAATATCGCCGGCTTCAAGTAAAAGAGTTTTGTTTAAGTAGTTAGAATAAACTATAACGGAAAAAAGGGCATAGAAAAAACGACGAAAGAAAACCAACCAATTGTCTTGTCGTTTTTTTCTTTCCTGTTTTTTTAGTGTCAAAGTTAACTTTTTTACACCAACCTCCATTACAGTGGATCTTCGGTCACCCTCAATCAAGGCCCTATCCTTAACAGTGAGGTTCAACACATATAGGTCCCTGGTCTCTCTGTCTAACTCAGCCCCCACATAAACACGTCCCGACTGAAGGTCCACTGTGAAGTCAATTCCTCCGTTCAGTCCACCAGTAATGGAATATTCCAGCTGGCCTTGGAGACCTGTGTCCGAGTCTGTTGCATTGGCGTCAAATACTTGCGAGCCTGCAAAATCAAGGATTGTAGAACTGAGGTTGAACTGCAACCCTCTGCTCTCATTGAAAATGGGTGCTCACAAAGAGTTTAAATTTGCTCGTATTTTCATTACAGTCGCTTGCTAACTCTAGCCTTGTTTAATCAGCTTCAGTCAGCTTTTATGCACATTCAATGATTTTCACAGATTTAAAATTTCAATCAACGATAATGTAAAATCTGTCTCAAGTTTTCGTGGGAACAAGTGGTAACGTCATCATCTCAAATCATTTCGTATCGTGTCATGTCATACATAGCCTCCACTGATGCGCGTTGGATTAGGTCGCCAGAGAGTCTTTAAGGGGAATTTGTGTAGTGTTCCTACCAAGACTTAATAATACGTTGTGAAGAACTAACCTATCGGCGTAGCTTCTGAGATGTTAACAGTGTAGTTCAAATACTGGAACACTGGCGTGAACTCATTAACAGCTTTCACGTACACAGTTACCATAACAACAGTCACATGACTTGGAACACCCTGGTCAGTCACGTGAATCTCCAAGCTATATTCACTTCCGGTTTCATGGTCCAGCGCACCATTTATGACCACTATGTTACCGTCCATTCTGAACTTGTCCCCAGTGTTTCCGCTGACAATTGTGAACGAGAAATTTCCATTGGATCCCAGATCTTCATCGGAGCACGTGATTGAAGTGATGTTTGTGCCCACAGCAAGATCTGTGAAGTGGGGCCATCATTTTCATCAATTTTGGATGGATGTTATATAGGTCAATAGTTTCCAGGGTTCAGAACTATAATTCTATTTTGCATTTATTAAAAATAAAGTGCTGGTCTTTGGCTTTTACTTGCCTGGTCACAATTTAGGATTTCAAATCATAAAATAGACTCAGTTTCATTGGTTGCTCTTTTATTGAAACCATCATAGGAATGTACTGCTCTATGATTTTCTGAACGTACTCATGTGGTTTTCTAATTGTGATTTGGGAAAACGCGACAGTTCCTCTCTTCACCCACTTGTACAATTAAGTACCTGTGACTTCAAGTATAAAACTACATAATGATTTTATTTTTTCAGGTAGTTAGCTTTTAAGTCGTTGCCTAAATTTTCCTCAAAGTTATTTCAGTCCTACCTTCTAATATTTCCTCGGCAAATAAATTTGCTGAACACACAGGCGGGTTATCGTTTACATCCCCAACTAAAATATACACCGTCACGTTGGAATGTCGAACATCCGGGGAACCCAGTTGACTGTCCTCGACCCTGAGGCTGATGTTATACTGGTCAGTAGTCTCTCTGTCGAGACTTGAAACTAGCACCAATCTCCCGAGTGCTTCTTCCAAATAGAACTTGTTTTCACTGTTCCCGCTGACTAAGATGTATCGCAGGTTTCCGTGAATTCCAGTGTCATTGTCTGTCACTTGCGCTTGAAAAACGACGGTGCCTTGAAGAAAACGCAGATAAAAGATAGAATCTAGTCAGGACCGAGCTGGGAGCGAAAGCGATTTGAAGGGGAGAGTGATGGAAGAAAATGCACAAAACAGTGTTAGCGGAGTGTTTGTTGGCGTTACGTTTTAACCAGTGAAATATTTGAAAACCAACAAGTAAAACACATTTTTCCCGTAAATGATTGGTGTAAAAATTCAAACCGTTAAAAATAATCTGATATCGTTTGAGAGTGTGCAAAACAGAAGAAAGCGAGATACTGAACTTTTTTCCTTTTTTTTTTCACTAAAATGACCATACGGGGCATTCAAATAAGTAATCCAACATACCTAATGTGATGTTTTCCAATACGTCAATCTGGTATAGCTGGTCAGAGGCAACAAACGTTGGTGCATGCTCATTAACTGGAAGTATATTGACAGTCAATGAAATGTTGGTTGTCTTCACAGGGGAGCCGGAATCAGATACGGTCAGCAGTAGACTGAACAATGATTCTTCCTCGACGTTCAGAGAATTATTAAGTCGCACTTCACCCGAAGATGATGATATGTTGAATTTATTCATTGTATTTCCTTGTGCTATTTCATAAGTTAGAAGCGAATCAGAATCTGGATCTGAGCAGTTAGCCGTAAACACCACAGTACCTAGTACTGCGGACTCCAGAACAGAAACTACCTCAGCGACAGGGGAGCACGAGGGCGCGTTATCGTTAAGGTCCAATACACTAACGTCCACAGTCGCAAGGCTCCATTTTGTTAGGGGCGCAGGGGCGTTGTCAGTTGCTAACACCGTTAGGCTGTACTGAGAACGAACCTCGTGGTCTAAAAGCCTTCTAAGGGTCAAAGTCCCATCGTTGCTATCGAGAAGGAACATGTTGTCCTTGTTACCGCTTGATATGGAGTACGTAACAACACCCTGGACTCCGCTGTCACCATCTTGAGCCTGCAATGTTACCAAAGTTGTACCGACGGGGGTATCCTCGGAAACAGTGGCATTGTAGAGGCCATTTTGAGTGAACGTTGGTGTATGTTCGTTAATGGCCGTCACAACAATGTAGACTGTCACTTCAGATGAGAGCTGAGGAGAACCGTTATCACTGACGGTAATGATTAAATCATAGTAGGCCTGTGACTCCTTGTCGAGAGCACTTGACAAAGATACCAACCCTGTGGAGGAATCCACCTTGAATCTGGAATTTGTGTTTCCTGAAATGAGGAATAAGTGAAACAAAAAATTAAATGGAAGTGAAACATCAAATCCAGGAACTGCGTTTGAAAGAATTAATTGATGATAGATCATCGCAGTTCATCACTTCATTCTATTCATCTTCCACGGGTTTATTACGAACTCACATCACGTAATCACCAGCTCCCAATTACCACGATAGCTCAACAGCTCAGTTGGTGGAGTAGTGGATCGGTAATCACAGAGTCGTAGGTTCGAATCCTGTTCGAGTCTTTTTCTTTTCATGACTAAAAAGTGGAAGAGCCAAAGAGCTAGCAATAAATTAGTTAGTTATGCATAGTATACAATACTAGCAGAACAAAAGTGAATTCAATATAATGTTTGAGAAGTATGAAATACGCTAAATCATCCTATATGTTAAGAATTTATTATTAAGTCAAATGCACTTTGGTATTTGTTTTTTACCTGAAGTTATGTTGTATGAAATGACTGCATTGTGCCCGTGGTCAGCATCACTGCACTGCAGGCTCACAACCGTATTATTAACTGTAAAATTCTCAGCCATTTCGATGACATAAGAGGCGTGGCTACAAAGTGGCGCGTTATCATTCACGTCAAGTATCGTCACATTAACTACCGCTGTGCTCGACATATTGGGGGCGCCTTGATCTGTGGCTTGAACAGACAGAGAATACATCTCCGTTGTCTCACGATCAAGCTGCTTCCGTAGTTCGATTATACCCGAGTTAGGATCGATTTGGAATCGTTCTTCTAAGTTACCATCGATTATAGTGTACACGATAACGCCGTCGGACCCGTGATCGTCGTCTGTCGCTGCCACAGTGACAACCGTAGTACCAACTGCGACGTCCTGGTAAAAAATAGAGATAAGCGGTCCTTAGTTCATAATTGAATAAATAAACAAAACAGTAGCACAGTAGCTTCCTACTGAATAGTGACACTTAAAGGTTTTTTTTAAGACTCAAATCTACAACCACTTTGTACGGTATAATTAACAGTAGCAAGACCGAAAAGTGCTAGCAAGCGGCTTTCATTTGAATGGTTACACTCTTACAAAAAGTCAGAACCTAGCAAAGTATTAAATTCAAGGTTCTGGGGTGGATAGTGGACAGGTTCTGCAATGAACTGCCAGGGAGAACGTTTCAGCATTCATGGTGCAACAGATGGTGCAAAAGACACTGAATCGGTTGGGCAAAGACATTTAATAACTACCGTGGAAAAGAACCCCGATATAGCAAACCCCTGTATAACGAAGATCCCGGTATAACGAACGACATTTTTCAGCCCAGTAATAGTAAAATGTATGGAAAAGAATCCCGATTTAACGAATCCCCGTTATAACGAACACATTTTGCCAGTCCTCTCGTACTTTGTTGCACAGGGAGTCTTATTTAACACAGTAATGTAATCAAATAAACTTATCGCCAGCCCTGCTTAAGCCAGTAAGGTGAAAAGTGAAATAGGTGTAAGTTTTTGTCATAACTACAATGGCTGGAAGTTTCTCTGTCTCAATTTGCCCGTCCAACGTGTCGCCTATTAAGACTTAGACTCACCTCCAAGTGGCTGGCTGTGTATGTAGAGTTACTAAACACAGGTGAAAACTCATTTGCTCCGGTGACCTGGACACTAACAGCTATGTCAGTGGAAAACTGGGGCGAGCCACCGTCTGTGACGGTAATCACAAGCAGATACGACTTCACAGTCTCAAAATCAAGACTGGAGAGTGTCGTTACAAGGCCACTTCCGTCAACAGCGAACATGGTAATGTTACCTAACAGAATTTAATAAAATCTGTTAGAGAGTTGCTTTCCTAGAATAGACTTCTTCCCCGGCTATTTCTGGGTGGTAATTAAAGAGTGACGAAGGAGCCTATTTTAATATCCATTTTCATACAGATTCAACTTGTCTACCGTAAAAATTCGATGAAACTGGTTTAAGTTGTGAAAAGCAGTAGCATATTAGAAGCGTGGTAGCGTTAATTTAGTTCATTATCTTTTGTAAATTTGTTTTCATTCTCTTTGTAGATAATTTATTGCAATCCTTTTTTCCTTTTTTTACAAACTTTCGGTAATTAATTTCTTTTGAGTACGACCTACCTCGATTAGTAAGCGTTATTCTATTCTACGTATGTTTGAGAATTAAACACATGTCGAACTGAACTACCATCAAATTCCGAAAGTACAGGTCATAAATATTGTTGGCTTCAACAGCGCTTTCACTAACTTTCTTTTGTTTTTCTTTTTTCTTTTCTTTTGGTGGGAGGTGGAGGGGTGGGGAGTGGCCATCGGGTTTCGCTTTCGGATGGTATCCACTTTAGTTAGCCAAACGTATGCATGGGATGATCCACAAATGTAGCATACGCACAGTTTTTTGACAGTCGCCTCACACATCAAGGGCTCAGTCTTCCCAGCCTTAACTGAGCTTTAAACAAAGGAAACAAGAAGAACAAAGTCGGCTTTTCTCACCTATGGTGATAGCATAGGAACTGATGACATTGGGAGAGAGATCGACATCTGAACAGCTCAACTGCACAATCGTGGTGCCTTTGGCAACAGACTCTTTGACTGACGCGCCATAAATGCTCGGATCGCAATTGGGTGCATTGTCATTGATATCTGTTATAGTTATAACGAGCGTGGCAGTGGATGATAAGGGAGAAACTGGATCCTGATCAGAAGCTTCGATAATAAGGCTGTAAGAGTCCTTTGTTTCTCTGTCCAGCGGACGCTTTACGAAAACCAGGCCATCGGTGGGTCTGATGGTGAAAATTTCTTCGGAATTCCCGGATGTAATTGCATATGTAACCAGGCCGTATACTGAGCCGATGTCGAGATCAGTGGCGGTGACATTGGAGACTAGAGTTCCGATTGTTGCATTCTCAGCCACCAGGGCGGTGTATGAGCCGCCATTTGTAAACTGTGGAGTATGTTCGTTTACATCTAATGAAAACAAAAAGGATCCCAGTCACTTTGCACCACTCTGTTTTGACCATATCTTGTGACTACCAATGCCATCTTTCTCTTTACCGCCAAATAAGACGATTTTAATTAATATTATTGATGAAAGGGTAAACAGGAGTTATATCACATGTCACATGTCATGTTATTTCACATGTCATGTCAATTTAGAATTTAGTTGGCATAACTCGCCACGAATGTCCTCATAGCGCAGTAGTTAAGGTATCCGATCGTTTTGTAGATGGTCATGGGTATGACTGCTGTTGGGGACCCGGGGTCGGGGATCCGAAGTCGGAAACCCGGGTTCGGATCCCCGGGTGTCAGGTACCCTCTGTAGACCAATGCTTGTGGGAAATGAGTTTACTTATTAACAGAAGAGTTACGATCTCTGGTTTTCATTTTGTAAGGTGAAATAAAATTGTAATTACTTTTCTTTTACGTATAACTCCCCCCTTTCAAAAGCACATGAAAACAGGAAAACTACTCAAAATTTGAATGGTCACCCTTTTCAGATAATCCTAAGCTTAACTACAACAAAACACTGAAAAGTTGACTCCAAGGAAACTTGGGATTAACATCTGCAAACCTGTAACAGTGATGGATACTTTAGCTGTGCTAGAGAGAGGCTGTGCAGAATCTCGGTCAGTGGCAGTGATCTCCAAAGAATACACGGAGGCTGTCTCTGCATCAAGTGCGGACGCCACACTCAGGAGACCCTCATCAGTGATGGAGAATCCAGTACCGGTATTTCCTGATGGGTAAAAGACAAGGTCAACAATGTTGAACGTTTTTCCATTCATTTTAAATACAGCTCGATGTTATCTTACAGACAGCCTGTGGGCCTGAGCAATCGCCTGCTGTGATTGGCTCCCTCCTAAAGGATATCTGTTCATATCTTCCAAGTAGAAAAGTCAGGGAACCCAGTAAATGATAGAAATAAATACCGCTTTCGACAGAAATGTTTGTCTCGATAAGTGTTTATTTTTAGGCCTCTTAGGTACCTTTTGCGATTTAGGCTTACCAAGAGAGCCTGAAATAACCAAACTGTCCAAGCTGTCTACATTACTATTGATTAGGTCTAAACATGGCTTTCCAGGCCTATCAGATGAATTTCTACCAGGCTTTCCAAAATGGCTTTGAACTAGGTTTCACAGCCTTTTTATTTCACTGTGAGGTCTGAATTAACCAGGAATTACCAAACTTATCGGTTTCTTCTTATAAGAGGTCAAAATAATGCAGCAATTTTTTCCGTGAAATTAAGTGATCGTCACCACGACTGTGTGTGGTTGGCCGGTTGTCAGTGTTAGTCGACGGCCTCACGCGTCATTCACCCCACCCTGTCGGTTGCAGTAAAATAAATAAACAATTTTGGCCAACTCGGCTCTAATGATACGAATACGTCTAAATGAATCCAAATGTCAAGTCATTCAAATTAACCGTCTATACTTACCTGAAGTTATTGCCATAAGAAACTGTCCATTAGTTCCAGAATCGGCATCCGCACATGTCAAGTTTAGTACGTTAGTAAACACAGCGGTATCCTCTGAGATGGTCACGCAATACACGGTTGGAGAAAACGTCGGAGGGTTATCATTCTCGTCACGCAACATCACTGTTACGTTAACACTCGCTGATTTAGGAGAAACTAAATCTCCATCACTGGCAGTCACTGTTAGCAGATATGACGTCACGGTTTCATAATCTAACGCCTGCTTTAGTGTGATTGAACCGCTGGACACGTCAATGTAGAAGGGTGAACCGCCGGACAAGGAGAATGAAAGCTCGCCCTGTGATCCAGAATCACCGTCGGTCGCAATGATTGACAGCACAGCTGTTCCAACAGTGGTGTTCTCTGAAATCGTTACATTATAGGAGGATTGGCTAAATACTGGCGCATGCTCATTCAATGGTGTCACGATGACGTCAACGTGAGATAGAGAGGCGTGCTGTGAGCTGATTGGTGAGCTGCTATCACGTGCTTCTACTGTTAAGGAATATGATTGGGCGTCTTCAAAGTCCAGCTGCTTTACTGTGGTGATTTCCCCAGTGCTGGCAGATATGCTAAAATAGCTGTCAGGATCCCCATCTTTGATGCTGTAAACAAGAGCGGAATTCGTACCCAGGTCCTGGTCGGTACATTGCAGCTGAGTAATACTGGAGCCAGCCGTTGTGTTTTCAAAGAATTCGAGCTGCAAACAAAGACCAATAATTCATCAGATTAGTTGATTATTGATTATTGACGTTACTGTTAATTGTTTCTTATAGCCAAAGTTTTAAAAGTTCTGACGTTAAGAACCTCCATAATACTATCGACGTTTTGCTTCTGCCTTATTTCGGTAAATAAATTCTTTGACTTTCTGATTTCAAGTGGGCCTTGAGCACACAGGCCCATAAAGGCCACACCCACGTTATAATTCACTAACAAAAAGGTGGAACATTTATTATGTCACAAGCATGGAACAAAGAAAAACTCTGAGTTTCCGACGGCAATCGAACCCATGGCCTTCACAGCGGATGAACCAACGACTGAGCTACTGGGGGACTGGTGGGGAGCTTAATCATAGTCAGGAGGCTCATAAGATTGTGTCGTCACTCGTAATGTTAAATTGATAAGATTGTGATAATGATAAGATTGTGTCGTCACGGGTGATGATAAATTTATCATTATTTATCGTGACGCCTCACCTTGTAATGATCAGGAGAGAACACAGGATCATTGTCATTAACGTCATTTATCGTAACAGTGACATTCACAGATGAAGATTTTATGTCGGCAATGTTGGGATCCTTGTCTCTTGCGGTAACAACCAAGGTGTAGTTATCCACGCTTTCCCTGTCCAGGCTTGTTTTAACGCGGATCACACCACTGATGCTGTCAATGTAGAACGGTGCTGATAATGGTGTCATGGTGTAACTTACTTCTCCTGTAAAAATAGTTCTTGTTTTACACTTGGTATTGGACTTAGAATTTCATTCACAGACACAAGACGTCAGAACCACCTTGTAAAGCGCAATAAACAGCACCCTGAGAATGGTGCCCCTTCCTTCTTTAGGATCCATCTACGCCCAAAAAGTTCAGTTAAGTCACGTCGCAGAGCACAATAAACATTACAACAGGAAAGTATTGCTAAATAGCTTTCATTTTGAATATCATACGTTAGGGTAACTCCGAGACTTTAAAATCATATAACAACTCTTGTTCGACATAAGACCTAACACGTTTTTACGATGCAGTGATATCAATTCTCTTTTTTACCGAACATGTTAACAAAGGTTACATCTAAATGGGAGTATAGATTAGACGTTGACGGTACAAATATCCAGTTGACGGTTAGGCCAAACGTTCACGCTTGATGGTAAAAACTACTGTCTTTGGTCGGTTGACGGTTACAATTTATCAGTTTGAAGCTATACGCTTTCTCCTTTGTTGACGATTGGCGGTACAAGTGATTCTCCATCACCGGCTGATCGTTAAAATTTGTAATTTCACTGTAGACGGTTAACCCAATTGAGACACTCTTAACAAGGTGCTTTGATTTTTTTTTTTTTTTTGGAAAATCTCCCCAAACGAGAGTGAGTAATCATTGATAGCGTTAAAGATCATATAAAACATTATAAACATCACATGTTCTATCATCGTTGTACCTTGCAGTCCATCATCTTGATCGACGGCTGTCAATCTCAGAATTGACGTTCCCACAGCAATATCTTCAGCGATATTAGTAGAATACTCAGCTGAGCTGAACGCGGGCGCATGCTCATTCACTGAAGTGACGTCAATACTTATTTCCATGACGACTGATTTTTGAGACGCAGACGGACTGCTTGAGTCACGTGCTTGTATTGTCAAAGCAAAACTGGGCGTAGTCTCGTAATCCAGCCACGTGGCTGTGGATAGGGTTCCGTTGGAATCTATGGTGAAGCTAGTGTTGGTATTCCCGGATGTGATACTATAGCAATGAAACAAACGAAGGAAAACTGTTACCATGCATTGACATCTTGTAATTCTGCTTCCCCACAGTAGGGCACAGTGGTAAATAAGGAGATAAAATGTCCATAAATAAGTATTAAATTGCGCTAAAAAGTTTATTTTTGACAGCTAGATACTTTCTCAAACACTTGCACTGATGACAAGACTTGGTGCGCCAATGGAAAAGGCAACTGGAGATTAAACGTCAAAAGGAAGCGAAGGCAATTGTCCTCTCGCATAGGGCTAAGCAGATGATTGTACTAAAATGTATATTACGAAAATCACAGTTCAAAATAAATTAAAGTAAAATTACACAAATTAAACAATGAGCCTACTCAGACCGTTAACCTGAGTAATCACGATATCGAAAACGTCAAATCGTAAACGTGAGAGACAAAGCGTGTCGCCTTACCTGTAGATTAGCAGTCCGTTATTCCCTTCATCGTCATCAGAACACGTGACACTAAGCACACTTGTTCCCAGGCCAACATCTTCCCTAACAGCAGTACTATAAGACGAAGGACTACAGATAGGCTCGTTGTCATTGACGTCCGTCACTGTAATTGACACCGAGGCATTGACAGGGTTTTCTCCATCCGTAGCCTCGACTACAAGCGCGTAAGAAGAAGTTACTTCTCGATCCAGGCTCCTCGCAAGCTGTATCGCTCCGCTGTCAGCAGAGACAACGAAAAAGAAACCTGTATTTCCAGAAACGATCGAGTAAACGACTCTGCCATGCGCATGCCCAGAATCGTCACCGTCGTTGGCTGTGACCCGGATGATCTCCGTGCCAAGGCTTGTATCCTCGAAGACTGAGACGGAATATGCTCCACTGTTTGTAAAGCTGGGTGAGTGTTCATTGACAGGAGACACTGATACAAGGACAGACACCTCAGTAGTCAGGCTTGGTACACCCAGATCTGACACGCTGATTGACAGCGAGTATGAAGTGACTGTCTCGTAATCCAATTTGTCTGCAACACTCAGAGTTCCGTTACTTGATAGGCTGAATTTTCCTAAATTTAAGGAGAAAAAAATAGCAGTTCTAATTTAAAGCTACCTTTATTTAAGCCGATGAATTTTGTTCACATACAGTTACAGTTACTCGGAACGTAATGACACTAACACTACTTACTGGGTCTTTCAGGGGGAGAAGATTGCCGAAAATCGGAGACAATATAAAGAAATGAAACTCGTGCTTAAAAAATTGATTAAGAAACTCTTCTCATGTTCTTCCAACGTCTCTTGACTGTATTGGCGCACCGACAGATCAGAAATACGTTGGTCTCCAAACGGACCTTATCACGCCAATTTTGTTATATATATATATACAGCTATTTCAATTAACGTTGTCGGATTTTAAAGCCTCGAGCTTACACGACAAGACCGAAAGTTAGTATGGGTAGTTGTACATCTTGTGTGATTCGGCTGTAATTTTACCGCTGTCACTGCCATAGGATGGGTAGAAGTACCATAAACACTTGTCCAGGTGATCTATTTTCTGTAGGGGTGAGCAATAGCCTAAGTTTGGTAAATTTATTAATAAATTACCCAGGTCACCTTGCAGTCTTGTCGCGAAGATTGTCCGACAATGTTAATTGAAATAGCTGTATACACACGAATTCTGAACTTCAAAACCTAAGAATCGATTTCGTTTTTTGCTGCGTCAATCATGATTGCATCGACAACCAAAGACCCATGAAAACAGAAACCGACAATGTGGATCGAGATCCACCATTCATAGCGCACGAACCTGACCTTTTGACCCTGCTGAACTGAACTTCTAAAATCCCACTAGAATGAATGACGGCAGTGGAAATACGTGGCTTTATCTCGATGTAAGAACCTGTGAAACTCACGGATAACGAACGTAAAACAAAGGAAACAAAAAATTTTAAACAAAAGTCTACAGCAAAACGATAGCTAACAAACAAAGAAAAGTTTTCAGGTTCTGATACCGAAGAAAACCCAAAAACGTAACTGTTAATCTTCAGAGCTCGCTTGTTATTAAAAACCGAGAGCGTTGATATTTTAAAGGGGCTGAACGAATGACGTTATCAGTTAAGCCAACCGTTATTATTCACACTATATTCATAATCAAAATACCCAACCTAATTATGATAAATTACCGTCTGAATTTCCTGCCGAGATAGTGTAACTCAGTTGGCCGTTAGTCCCACTATCTAGATCGCTGCAATTCAACGTGACCACGACATCTCCAACAACAGCTGACTCGAGTATCGCGGGCGTCATCAATGTGGGAAGGCATTCAGGGTAATTGTCATTATAGTCCACCAAGCTCACGGTCACGGTAGCCTGCGCACTAAGGGGACTTCCGGAGTCGACGTCAGTCGCGGCAACAGTAAGAGTGATCTGGGAACTAGTCTCGTAATCCAATTCGGAAACCAACTCAATCACACCAGTTTTACTGTCAATCACAAAATTCCCATACGTATCTCCCGCGGTTATGGCGTAGGTGATCTCGCCTTGTGAGCCCACATCCGGGTCATTGGCCGACACGGTGATGACATCATGTCCTAGTGCCAGACTCTCTGAGATATTCACGGTATAAGTGCCGTTATCTGTGAATTGCGGAGTGTGTTCGTTGACTCCAGTAACGGTTATGATAACGGTCGTGGTGGAGGCACGCGGCGGTGACCCAGAGTCTGAGGCTTGTACGGTTATTTTGTACTCCTGTGAAGATTCGTAATCTAAAGACGCACTTGTTGTAATCACACCAGTTGAAGAGTTCATTGCAAAGACTCCACCATCACCAGACAAAATGCTGTAGGTCACCTAAAAATACAAGCGTGTTAGGATAACACTAACAAAAAATGCAGCCTAATCAAAGCTCGATTCACAAACTTGCTGCAGGTGTTTGGTGCTTATGACACAGTGGGTGTAATCCTCAAAAGCGACCACTCAAATGAAAGCTATTGAGTAGTGCTGTCAGTAGTGAAGTGTTGTTTTTTGTTTGTTGTTTTACATACGAGGTGGTTCTAGCTTTTGAGTCTGTGGATAAAATCCTTAATGTGGTGCCACCATCCAACTGAAAGTTATTAGGTTTTATAAGGCAGAAGTCTCCTTCTGAGAACGTATTTGTCATGTGGTCATTAAAACGAAACTTACTGAGCAGGACTTTCCGTGCAACTGTTCATTATTCTGTATAATGTGGCTCAGACTTTGAGTCTGGGTTCAAAATTCTCAGCTAATTAAAGTGCTGCCATTCAAATGAAAGCTTGTGTGTTGTGCTGTACAATGGGGTTTAACTTTTCAGTTAGTGGATTCGATTAAATTGCGCCATTCAATTGAAAGCTACCGTTCAGTGTTCTTTGTTATTCAATATTTTGCAAATAGAATTTGGGATTTTAATAGGAGAAAATATTAGTGGGGTGAAAAGAATAACAAACCTCTCCATTTGAGCCGATATCCAAATCAGGACACGCCACGCTAATCACTGATGTAGCTACAGCAGCGCTCTCTGCCACTGAACCTGCATACACGGACTCGCCACATACGGGACTGTTGTCATTGACGTCACTAACAGTGACGTTAACGGTAGCCAATGAATAGCGGCCCCCAGAATCCGTAGCGGTGACTGTGAATGAGTAGAAGTCCTGGGACTCACGGTCCAGGAGAGCATTGGTGGAAATAACTCCAGTGTTCTCATTAACAGTAAAATTAACGCTGTCTGCACCTGTGAGGGGATACACCGGGGGACTTAATGTTTGTGGAAAAATCAATTCGTGACAGTTATCCAGCTTCAGATGCTATGTTTTTAAAAGTGGCATTTGGAGCAGACGATACTAAAGGTCACTAAAACTAATAAGTAAAATGTAAATGTTTACACGTGAGTGGAAACTGGACATACAAAATTGTTGTTTCCTCGTAATGATCATGGAATAAAAACCAACATTTATGTATTGGACGAAAGCATTCTAGCTAACAGAGTTTTGTACACGCACTCCACTGCAATGCTCAAATTTGGCTAACTATCTCAGACAAACTCGGTTTTACCTACTGAAACAGCCTCGGTCGTGATTTGTAATAGTGATAGTCAACTCAGCATCACCTCATTGTCTTTTTGCTTTAAATTCTCCCCCCCCCCCCCATTTTTCGCAAAATTCAAACACTCTAAGTCTTCATCTAGAGGGCCCAAGTCTTAAATAAAAAAAACTGTTCCTTTTTGCACATCACAATCGATAAAAAGTACAACTAATATACCTGGTTACCAAGCAAATAACCAACACCCGAACACAAGAAAGAAAAAGAATAAAGGCGTGAAGGTGCAGTACACTAGGCAATTTTCTTGCAGTTGGTCTCCCAAATTTGCTGCCACACTAGTTACACGGAAAATTGTCAAGTGTAACATACCCTGCAATAAACATGTCTCCCAATTTTTTTTGTTTCTGCGATCGTTGAGAGAGTAAATGACCCCCGCCCCCGTTAACTAATGTTGTGCAACGGGTTAACTGCTTACGGATGGGAAAATCAACATTGTACCGGGGCGTGGGGATTTTTCCCAAGAATTTCTCTTGGCAATTACGGAAATGTAAAGGTGTCCCAAAATTATTGAAAAAGATTGTAGTCTTGCAGATGTGCAACAAAATTGCGGGAAAGGTGGCACAAAACATTGCCTTGTGTAAGGTTTTGTAGACCCACCTGATAATGCATAGGAGATCACATCTCCAACATCAGCATCACTCGCCGTCACCCTCGCCACACTTGTACCAGGAGCGCTGTCTTCCGAAACACTGGCGCTAAATGCCACACTGCTAAACACAGGGTCATTATCAATAGCATTTATCACAGTAATTATTACTGCTGTTGTACCAGTGTTATTAGCGCTGTCAGTTGCAGTGAGAGTCAGTGAATAGCCTTGCACTGTCTCAAAATCAATGTTGCTTGCTGTTTGAATCAAACCACCGCTTGTTACACTAAAATGCGAGCTGTTTGTACCCAACAATGTGTACGCCAGCGATGCGTCAGCGGCATCTCCATCAGAGGCTGTCACTGTAATAAGGGAGGAACCAATCACGACATTTTCTGTCACGTGACTGTTGTAAGAGGCGCTGTTGAATGATGGTGTTTCGTCATTGAGGTCAGTGACGGTTACTGTGATACTCGTCAGCGTTTTACCACCGTTTCCATCATCCGCCTGCACGGTTAGCACATAAGACGGCGTTTTCTCGTAATCGAGATCCACAGTGGTGCTAACGTCGCCGCTTGCACTGTTTATGGTAAAATCAGAACTGGTGATTCCTACAAAGGAGAGGAAAATAGAGTCACCGTCGTCATCGCTGGCTGAAACTTGTAACACACTAACAGAAGATGCCGTGCCTTCGTTGACTGTTAGAGTGTAAGGCGCACTTGAGAACACAGGGGTGTCATTGATATCGTTGACTGTTATCGTCAAGGGCGTGGTCACCGTTGCGGTGCCGTCCGAAACTGAGATGGTCAGAGAATATGAGCTGCAGCTCTCAAAATCAATATCACTGGCTGTAGAAATGATGCCAGTCACTGAGATAGCAAAATCAGAGCTGTTAGCTCCGGAGAGTGAATACACGAGACTATCATTATCATCTTCATCGGCGGCGGACGCTAGTACTACTTGTGTACCAACATCGATGTTTTCATCGATAGCTGCACTGAATGGAGCATTAACAAATGAAGGTTGGTCGTTTTGATCGATAACTTCTACTGTAATAGTAGTGATGTTTACACCCCCTTTACCGTCCGACACAGTAACTGTTAGAACGTACATGGCTACGTCTTCAAAATTCAGTGCTTGAGCTAAAGACACGAGACCAGTCTGAGATTGAATCGTGAAATGTGAACTTCCAGATCCTGAAAGCGTGAAACTGAGTGTGTCGTTATCTGGGTCAACGGCGTTTACCGTGCAAACGGAAGCGGAAATGTCACTCTCGTTAATCTTCACAGAATAAGGTGCGTTTACGAACACTGGAGAATCGTTTGTGTCAGTGATACTTATAGTCAGCGGTTCACTCACTGTAACACTTCCGTCGCTAACAGTCACAGTCAGCGCATAACTGTTAAAAACTTCATAGTCCAGTTCCTGCGCGGTCAAGATCAACCCTGTGGATGAGGAGATCTGGAAATGAGAGCTGTTGCTGCCTGATAGCGCATAAGTGAGCGTATCGCTAGTATCTTGATCAGTGGCTGTGATTTGAAACACGGTGGTTCCATCCGGGAGATTTTCACTGACAAATGTGCTATAAGGCGTCCCTTGAAATACAGGTGAATCGTTCCTATCATTCACATTCACCGTCAAACTGGTTGTCGCCAGTCCTCCGCGGCCATCACTAACCCGGACTGTTAAGATGTACTGGGAGGATTCTTCATAGTCTAAGGCTTCTGTGAGGCTTATTACACCTGTGCTGGGGTGAACGGAAAAATGGCTGCTGCCGGCTCCATACAATGAGAAGGTGAGCGTGTCCGCTGGACCTAAATAGGAAATAATTAAATATTAAACGGCAAAATCTCTCTCTTTTGCGAGCAAACAGATTAGGTTTCTAGAAAATCTTACCTCTTGATCATTTTAGGCTATTTTCTGGTTACCTTCAGCTCTTTTTCGAAGCGATACCTTTTTTTGGACAAAACTGTTGGGACACATTCATAGGCCATAGAACTTTGACTATGAAAATTATATCGTAGAAATTTTTCCCTCCTTCTCTACTATCAAAGCCAGAATATTGTGACTGAAGCTTAATGAATCGTCAAACCTTTAAGGCATCATTAGTTGAAGGGGACAGTAGATCAAATACACCTTATTCAACGCTTTGGCAGATAATGCGCGGGGGATATTTTAATATTCATTTATTTATTTATTTATTTATCTTTTTCTTCGTCTTTTCTTTCTCGGAGAAATTAGCTATACAGCTACCCTTGTAAATCCGAGGTGAAATTATTGAGATAAAGGTGATGTTATGTTATGAGTAAAAATGTCCGCGCTTATTATTATCTACTAAAACACCGAATAAGAGGTTTATTATTCCACTACATTTTGTTTTTGCTTCGTCCTCCTTTAGCAAAAAACCGGTCAAACTGGGACTATACGGTCCTGTGTGCAAGCATATTTTCCGTGTACAATGACGCAACAATGGAATAATAAAAGTTTTTCGTGACCTTGTTTGATTCAGAGAAATGGAAATATAAGGGCGCATTATGAATTTGTCTCAACGTACGTTTTCTCTGAGATGCAGTGCAAACCCTTCTGCAGTCGAACTTCGCAAACGCTAAGTAGCTATCTCCTCTTTTTAAATGACAATTTGCTTTATTAACCAGGCGCATTTTTGAAAAATAAGCTGAAGGCAACTGTTAAGATTTCTTTGCGAACAAAACTTACCGCTGTCCACGTCCACTGCAGTCACATTTCCCACTGCAGCGCCCGCATCATTCTCGTCAACGCTGACCGTGTAAGGAGCGTTAGTGAACTGGGGTGAGTCATCGGTGTCCACCACAGAGACTGTCAAAGTTGTGTTGACGCTTTCCGAGCCATCGGAGACAGTTATGATAAGCGTATATGACGTGATAGGCTCGTAGTCGAGCACTTGGGCTGTGGTGATTATACCGGCCGAAGATATCGCAAAGTGATCGGCATTTGTTCCTGATATAGAAAATGCTAGCGTGTCGCTGGAATCTTCATCTGAAACGGCGACGGCGTACACTGTGGTCCCGGTGTTTAAGCTCTCTTCCACGCTTGTGGTGTACGGAGCACCTACAATGACAGGCGGGTCGTTTTGATTGACAGCTATTACAGTGAGGGACATCACAGCTACGCCTCCTATCCCATCATCCACTCGCACTGTCAGTGAGTACAGCGCCTGGATCTCGTAGTTAAGGGGTCTGTTTAAGGTTACTCGTCCTGTGGCTGAGTTGATCAGAAAATCATCACTTCCCTTTCCACTTAATGAAAACGTCACATTGTTGTCATCAGGATCAGTTGCGTTGACGTCAATCACGGCTGCCGTTGCGTCATTCTCCGAGACGCTGACGTTAGCTGGTAGGTTTATGATGTAAGGTGCGTCGTTTATGTTTGAAACAGAGATTATTAAGTTTGTGGAGATGGTGACTGTCCCATCGTTCACACTCACAGTTAGCGAGTAAGAATTCACAGTTTCATAGTCAAGCTCTTGCGCTGTCTCCACAAGACCAGTGGATGAAGAAATTTGAAAATGTCCGCTGTTTGTCCCGGATAAACTGTAGCTCAACGCGTCACCATCTGCGTCGATTGCTGCCACTTTAATGACGTCACTTCCGGTAGGAAGATTCTCACTGACCGAGGCTAAGTAAGGGGCGCCAAGGAATTGGGGCGAGTCATTCACATCAGATACAGTCACAGTCAAAGAGGTGGTCGCAACTCCACCATTAATGTCCGACACATGGACAGTGAGAGAATAAAGTGACTTCACCTCGTAATCTAACGCTGTTGTCAAGGCAACTACTCCAGATGTCAAATGAATCGAAAACAACTCGCTTCCAGTTCCCAAGAGAAGAAAATTGAAGGTGTCTGCGGTGTCTTGATCGGTGGCGCTCACAGTAAGAAGAGAGCTGCTTGTGGTGTTTTCCTGGACTGTGACTGAATAAGGCGCAAATACAAAATTAGGAATGTCATTTTTGTCTGTAATGCTGATAGTAAGAGGCTGTGTTACGGTCGTGGTTCCATCCGTGACGAAAACTGTTAATGAATAAGAGCTGATTGGCTCATAATCAAGGCGTACACTGGAGGTGATAATTCCCGTGTTAGAAGCGATGCTGAAATCAGAGCTGTTAGTCCCAGATAGGCTATATGTAAGAGTATCTGAGGTGTCTTCGTCAATTGCGGATGCCTGCAGTACCGTGGTCCCTATAGTTACGTCCTCATCCAGTGACACGCTATACGGAGTACCAATAAACGCAGGGCTATCATTTTCATCTGACACTGTAACAGTCAGAGACGAAGTCGCTTGGCCACCGTTTCCATCGCGTACAATAACGTTAAAAACATAACTGGACTTTCTCTCATAGTCCAAAGCATTGTTTAGGGAAACTAACCCGGTGGACGACAGGATGGAAAAATCGCCGCTGCCTACCCCAGTCAGGAAATATTGCAGCGTATCACCGCTGTCCGTATCGCTGGCGCTCAATGTGTATACGACAGCGCTTGCGTTGTTTTCAGGCACTGTGGTTGAGTAAGGTGCGTTGTTCAATACCGGTTCATCGTTAGTGTCTCGTACAGTGATTGTCAAAGCTTCTGTTACAGTGGTTGTGCCATCCGAAACAGAAATATTTAGCGAATACGTGTTGATACTCTCGTAGTCTAACACTTGTGTTGTTGTTATAAGCCCAGTTGAGGATACGGTAAAATGCCCAGAATTGGTGCCTGCAATACTGTAGGTCAGGGAGTCACTAGCGTCCTGATCAGACGCAGTAAGCTTTAACACTGTGGAGCCGCTGACCAGATTTTCGTCAACTTGAGCAGAAAATGGCGCGTTTACGAAGGCTGGGTCATCATTTTGATTGACAACTGTCACGTTAAGTGTGGTTTGAGCCAACCCGTCATTTGTATCAAAAGCGGTAACTGTTAGGAGATAAGACGACAAGGATTCATAATCCAGCGGCTGACTCGATGATACCGCACCACTTACAGGATGAATGGAGAAGTCGGCACTTCCCGACCCCGAGAGCACGAAAGTTACGGAATCACCTGAAAACAAAACGAAATTTTGTTAATCGCTGCTGTGACTCATGAGAGTCGCTGCTTTCCAGGATTCGTTACTTTCGGAACAGTGAATTGAAGAACAAATCCCAGGGATTACTAACTACTACTCTGTACCTTTTAACCCTTTAAGCCCCAATAGTGACCAGCATCTAATTTCTCCTTACAATATCACTACTTGATCAAACATACAGGTCACAAGAATAACAGAAATGATTGCCAAACGTGAAATGTCTTGATGTGTACAGCAAATTCTCTTAACTAGTACCATAAGAAATGTATGGAGAACACTAAGGAGAATATGCATATTAATATTGGGGCTAATACTGACCTCCGTACGCACAAGATTTGTGTTCCTAAAATCAACTTATCAGAAACGATATATTACGCAATATATATAAAACAAATATAAATGCTGATACTAAGTTAAATCTTACAAATATTTAAAGAAAAGCTACTTTTGTACTGATTAAAGACGTCATCGAAGTTATAAGGTCCGATAATTAAGGCAAGTGAGATCTTCTTTTTGGTTGTTGTTGTTGTTGTTGTTGTTGTTGTTGCTGTTGTTTTTTTGACTTACCGGAGTCTTGATCTGTAGCGCTGACCGTATAAACTGCGCCTGCAACCTCGTTTTCAGTCACGTTCACGGTATATGGTGAGTCAGTAAACAGTGGAGCGTCATTTGCATCCTTGATACTGATGGTTAGCGGCTGTGACACGATCGTCGACCCATCGGTGACATTAACAGTCAGCGAGTAAGAGCTGGATGTTTCATAATCCAAAGACTGAATAAAAAGATATAACACAAACGTGATAGATTTAGATTAATGATCCAGCTACATGCATGCACATAGGTAGTCGAGGGAATAGAACCCATGTAAACAGCAAGGGCAATGACATTAACGTTGCAAGTATCACAAATGAAAAACGAACCAAGCGACGGAACAATGTTTCAGTGTCTTCATGACAACGATATCATGGCAAGTCACCAAAACGATGCTCGCTACATTTTTTGATCACATCTTTTAGGATAAAAAATATTACCTGGCTTATTGTGACGATCCCATTGGCCGATCCAATACTAAAATCACTGCTGCCAATCAAACTGAACGTCAACGAATCACCATCCTGATCTGAAGCGGTTAAAACCAACACAGTGCTACCAATTGCAGCATCCTCACTGACAATCGTGCTGTATGGCGTACCCAAAAAGATGGGGTCGTCATTTTGATTGACAACGTCAATATACAATGATGTTGTCGCCTCGCCTCCATTTGCGTCACTTGCCCGAACTGTGAGAGTGTAGCCGCTTGTAGTTTCATAATTTAACGCGCCTGCTAACGACACGACACCACTGCTTGGGTGAATGGAGAATAACTCACTTCCTACTCCATATAAGGTAAACGAAATGGCGTCGCCGTCATCATCAGTGGCCGTAACAGTAAACACGTTTCCACTATTGACATTTTCGTTTACGCTAACGTTGTACGGAGCGTTAGAAAACGTAGGAGCGTCGTTAGCATTATCAACACCGATGTTTACTCCCTCGGTAACTGTAACACTGCCGTCTGATACGGACACGTTCAGTGAATAAGAATTGATGTTTTCCCTGTCAAGTTCTTGAGCCGTTGTAATAACACCCGTGCTTGGACCGATGTTAAAATGGTTGCTATTAGCCCCGGCCAAGCTATATGTCAGCGAGTCAGAGGGGTCCTGATCACTTGCAATCACTTTTATTACCGTAGTCCCCACGGGAAGATTTTCACCAATGTTCAGGCTGTACGGAGTACCAATAAACTGTGGCGAGTCATTTTGATCGACAACCGTTACGTTTAAACTTGTAGTCGTCACGCCCCCATTCGAATCAGTAGCTCTGACTGTTAGATAGTAAACGGAAATAACCTCGTAATCTAGAGCCCGTGCCAGTGTGACCACTCCTGTTGTTGGATTGAGTAAAAAATCCACACTTCCGGTTCCTGTTAGTGTAAACGTCAGCGCATTACTGTCTTCATCTGTGCCGCTAACTGTGTAAACAGCAGCCGCTGCATCGTTTTCAACCACGGTTGCTGCGTATGGCGCATTAGAGAATGTAGGCGCGTCATTCGTGTCAATCACTGTGATTGACAGTGCTTCAGTTACAGACGCAGTGCCGTCGGTAACAGTGACATTCAGTGTGTATGAGCCCACTGTTTCGTGGTCCAGTAGTTGTGCTGTCGTTACCAGGCCCGTGGATGAGGAGATTGCAAAGTGATCGCTGTTGATTCCGCCGATTGAATAACTCAAAGCGTCTCCACTATCTTCATCACTCGCCTTTACTTGTATCACCGTAGTTCCTATTTGGAGATTTTCCTCGATGTTAACACTATAAGGTGTTGACAGGAAATTTGGAGATTCATTTAAATCATTGACTGTTACGTTCAGATTTGTCGTTGCACTGCCTCCGCTACCATCCAAAACAATGATGGACAGAAAATAGAACGACGTTGACTCATAATCTAAAGCGCGCGCGAGCGTAACAGCACCAGTGGACGAGTCTAGGACAAAATCGCCTGAGCCCGCGAGAAAAAACGAGAGCGTGTCAGCGGCATCAGCATCAGATGCACTCACAGTGTACACCGCTGCCCCTGCGTCATTTTCATTAACGACCGCTGAGTAAGGAGCGTTAGTGAACGCGGGCTCGTCATTCTTGTTATTGACGGTGATGGTTAAAGACGTCGTCACTGTAACAGTGCCGTCACTCACAGAGACTGTAAGAGAGTATGATGTTACTGTTTCGTAGTCGAGGCTCTTTGCAGTTGTTATGAGACCAGAGTTGCTAGAAATTGCAAAGTCAGCATTGTTGGTTCCTGAGAGACTGTACGTTAAAGTATCACCGCTGTCATCATCGATCGCGGACGCTGTGAGCAAGGTGAAGCCACTTGTAAGGCCTTCATCGATAGCCACAGTGTACGGCGCCCCAAGGAAACTTGGGCTGTCGTTTGCGTCAGTGATTGTGATAGTTAGGCTGGTGGAAGTGCGTCCACCATTCCCATCAGAAACGTGCACTAGTGAGGGAAGGTAGGTATACATTACTCAACAGTAGTAATTGTAAAGATGCTTCATTTCATTATGTGCACTGTACAAGGAGCAGGTACAGACCGCAGATCACAGGTAGTCTATCTGTCAGTCTGTCTGCCTGTTTGTCTTTATGTCAGTTTGTCACTCGGTTTGTCAGTCTGTCTGTCTCTCTGTCTATTGGTCTGTCTGTATTTCTGCCTGTCTGCCTGTCTGTCTGTTTGCCTGTCTGTCTGTCTGTCTGTCTGTCTGTATGTCTGTCTGTCTGTCTGTCTGTCTATACACACATACATACATACATACATACATACATACATACATACATACATACATACATACATACATACATACATACATACTTTATTGTCACCTCCCCAAAGGGGCTTTTCAGGAACAATCAAAATAACTAATTACAACACTTAATTCATTATTAAGTACAATACTTATTACTAATTACTTATTACTAATTACAATATAATACTTAGCTTAACTTATTTACAATACTTAATCTAAGAAGTCTAAAAGTTTGTTCTTTAAGAGACTTTTAAAACCGTGAACTGACTGACTTGACTTTAAGTAAGACTCTAAATTGTTCCAGAGCCCAATAGTTCTATTTGCCACTCTGTTTGTCAGTCTGTCACTCTGTTTGTCAGTCAGTCAGTCAGTCTGTCTGTCTGTCTGTCTGTCTGTCTGTCTGTCTGTCAGCCTGTCACTCTTTTTGTCGGTCTATTTCTCAGTTTGTCTGTCCGCCCGTCGAGTCTGTTCGTGAGTCTGTCTCTCAGCCTGTTTATCTGTTACTCTCTTTGTCATTCTGTCTGTCTGCCTGTTGCTCGTATGTTTGGTCATTATATTTTTTCCAAAACCGTATAGCAATTATCTGACTTCTGCCTTGTGCCTTGCGCCGAGTTTTTTTACAATTACCTAAAAAGTATTATTGTAAACTGACATACCAGGTTACCATTAAAAACGCAACTTACGCCTATCCTGTATCAACTGCCAGTGAACGGCGACCGATTTTTGCACCTGTCAATGTGCGAGTCTCCAAAGTGCAAGGCACTAGTTTGCAATAAGTGTTCCAAAGAGAACCTCGACTTGTACGATCTCAAAAGGAGTTATCCCCGGCAAAATAAAAAAGGATAAGAAAAAGTTGACGTAGTTATGGTGCTTACAGATACTCTGGAACCAAGGAGTAAAGTAGCCTGTTGCAGGCTTTCAGTTCGAATGGCGCAAGGAAAAAGCGAAAGGACTATTCCATGTGAATCGGAGAGCTGGTACATGGTAGGCCGCGAATTCAAACTTTGTTCTATAATTTGTCGCACTTAAATACTATCTTTTGATTGCTATTATTGTCTTTCTATCACTTATTTACTTACCAGTCACAAAATATGAAGTCGTTTCTTCGTAGTCCAATGACTGGGTGGTCGTTACAATCCCCGTATTAGCATCAATCGTGAAGTGCGTCACACCGGATCCCGACAACGAATAAGTCAACGAGTCACCATCCTGATCGCTCGCGTTCACATCGTAAACACTCGTTCCCACGGAAACATCTTCGGAAACGCTCGTCGAATACGGAGAACTTGGTAAGGTTGGGGCGTCGTTTTTATCCGTCACACTAATCGCAACAAACACGGAATTGCTCGCAGAACCATCGGAAACAGTTACCGTTAAGTTGTAGCTATCTTGAGTCTCGTAATCCAAACTCGCGCCCGACTTAATCCGAATCATTCCCGAGTTTAGGATCTCGAAGTCGGAACTTCCCGACAATGTAAACAAGAGGCCATGACCATCTTCGTCGGTAGCAGCCGTCTTTAAAACGTTTGTTCCGCTAGGTTCATCCTCTGCAACAGTCGCCGAGTATGAGCTGCTGAGGAAGACTGGGGCGTCATTCAGGTTGGTTACTGTGACAGTCAGTGATGTTTGCGTGATACCGCCGTTACCATCAGATGCCGTGACAGTGAGTGAGTAGGAAGAGCGAGACTCGTAGTTCAGTGCGGCGTTGTTAAGCGTCACATCTCCGCTGGCTGCATGGATAGTGAAGTCTGAGCTTTTTGCGCCTGCTAAAGTGTAGGTGACTGTATCTCCTGAAATGCGTATACAAATTAACACAATGTGAGTCTTGCAGACTTTGCGAAGGTTGTTATGGAGATTTTGCTGTGCTTGATCAAAACAGTGTTAAAATTAAGACAGCTTTGCTTAGAGGCAAAGTAGCGACCAGGCAGAATTTTTGCATTGCTTTCATGTTCTCATACGTCGGTTGCT
Organism: Siderastrea radians; assembly: GCA_964017195.1. Classification (NCBI taxonomy): domain Eukaryota; kingdom Metazoa; phylum Cnidaria; class Anthozoa; order Scleractinia; family Rhizangiidae; genus Siderastrea; species Siderastrea radians. Next base: position 38,247,735 of record OZ024899.1, read on the forward strand.
CGCTTTTGCGTTTCAAGTTTCCAAGGAAATGATTTAACAAGCGAAACGAAAATAAAGCCTGATCGCAAGTTGGACACCTACGTAGGACAACAAGACAACGTAGCTTTGTTTAGAAGCAAATATCTTCTACTGGCAACACCTATTCAGGCATAAGGCGAAGAAATCTTTAGTAAATTCTTGAAGGAATGAAACTATAACATGTTAACTATAACATGCAACGATTTTTCTTAGACACATGGGAGGAGCTTTGAAAAATTGGCCCAATTTTTTTCATTTTCAATCTTGGCTTTCCGCAGCCCCAAACATATATCAGTGGTTTGAGTGCACTAACAGAGAAATTTTTAACAAACATGGGTCATCAGAACAGTTTTTAATTGAGTGTTGAAAGTAATGTTGTTTTTGTCTTGGTGTTCCTTTACTGCTCTCTCTGATTGGTTAAGAAGCTCTCGCCACTCCCTCAGTCAATCAGACGAAACACCAAAACTAGTCGCGTCCATCGTGACTTGCCTGCACGCTTAACACCAATAACTTGTACCAGAAACTCATAAGGACTTGATTCAACTCCTAATGAGTTTCTGCTTGTACTTGCTTCGATTTTTGATTGGTTGATTTTGTGTTTTGTTCCTGTTGTAATCGGTTAGAGTAATTACTTTGGTTTTGGCTTTACATCAGTCATCTAAAAACCGCTCTATTTTGAGGTTTCCATTGATTCAAATGTGTCGTTTGGCTTTTGTTAAAGGGTTATTTAGAGTATCTAAAATAACCGTTTTGGTTCCATTTATACGGGCAATTTTGATGCCACCAATTTTTTACTTTTTGTGAAAAGAAGCATTATTTTTGCCATCTAAATTGCGCTTACTTCTGTATTCGTAGGATATGAGCTGATAGCCTAACAGTAGGGAGCCAATCAGAGCGCACATTTTCTCATATCCAGGGGATGTCTATATCAGATAAAAGCTGATAACCTGACAGTAGGGAACCCATCAGTGCGCACATTTCGTCAAATTCAGGGGATGTCTATGTAATAACAGCTGATAGCCTATCAGTAATGAGCCAATCAGCGCGCACATTTCGTCATATCCAGGGGATGTCTATGTGACAACAGCTGATGGCCTATCAGTAGGGAGCCAATCAAAGCGCGCTCTTGCTCATATCCAGGGCCTGTCCATAAGATAACTCTATGGTAAAAATTATTCAACGAACGCCCGTTGTATATGAGGTGATAAATAACAAACCATGTTCGTCACACCGAGTTGGTTATAATCAATACATATCCAAAAAGAGCGAGTGGAATAATGGTCTCATCTAATTAACTCTTATCTTCGGTAATGGTTGCTGAATTATCCTTCGCGGCGATAAATTAGGAATGGCCCCACACTTGACATGGCATCCTAGTTTCTTACAAGGCAAAATGCAGGGCTATTTACCAAATACCCGCCGTCCGATTTTGTACCACGTGATGTGTTTCATCCAATGAGCGAGCGCGAAAATTAATCGGTGGGTTATAATTGCTGATATCCTGTGTGCGGCGAACCAATGAGAACGCTAGAAATTCAATAACCCAGATTTGAGAATTTTTTGAAGTACAAAAGGCTACACAATACCTGAATCTGGATCATTAGCAGCTACCATGACAACACTCGCTGCGGCATCGTTCTCAGCAACTGTAGCAGAATACGGTGCGCCGACAAAAGACGGGCTTTCATTGGCATCACTGATAGATATAACGACAGCTGTGGTATCTGTCAGGGAGCCTGCGTCTGTTACTGTTAGGGTTAGGGAGTAGCTGGGCGTGCTCTCAAAATCAAGACTCCCAGCGACTTCTATCACTCCGTTGCTCAGTACGTTAAACAGGGACGAACCTGGATGAGAAAAATTGTTTTAAAATTAAATGTAAAGCCCTGGCCAAAGGAGGACGGGTGTCGTCAACAGTTGACAAGGATTCTAGACTGCAAAACAGTCGAGGGAGTGGGGCTCTTGATATTTACGGAGGTAGACGTGAATCACAGAAAGTGCGAACCCGTGAGGCTCTTTCCTCCCAAGTGCTAGTGTCACAGTTTTATTTCCTCGTTCGCTCCAGACTTTTCCTTCATAAATGGTGCGCGTTCGTACGAATGACATTAAAAAATTCGGTCTGTTTATCAGGCTACAAAAATTCAAATTTGCTGCGAAGAGCGCATAAAAGTCAGTTTGAGAGAACACAAAAGACAACTCGAGAGGGCACTTAGGGTGCATTCTTTTGGGACTATTTTGGTTATTCTTATTCCGGTTTAGGAATAACAGAATACACGGAATTTCAATTTCGAAAAGAACGCCAATTCTGGAAACGGAATACCCATGGCGGAGGTGACCTGAGAACCACTATGTCTGCACACGCGCGTGCGGCCGCGTCGGATTTCCCGCCAAAACTATCCCAAAAGAACGCGTATTCTGTCTATTCCGAGTAAACCGTATTCCTTTCATTCTGTTCATTCTGCTATCGGGAGCAGAATGAACGGAATGATATTCCGTTCATTCTGAAAACGGAATAGCTCCCAAAAGAACACAAATACCGTCTATTCCGAGTATTCCCATTCCGGAATAGTCCCAAAAGAACGCACCCTTAGTTTCGTCAAACCACGCGTTGGATTCAACAACAGTTCAACGGTGTTGATTGGAAATCTTGATTCCGTCTGGCTGGGGTCTCCCATGTCAATCAAGCTCCTCGAGATTCAAATACGACTTACCTGAGCCTGAGAGACTATAGGTCAGCGTATCACTGCTATCAGGGTCTGTGGCGGGAATGGATATGATATCGGTTCCATTGGCACTGTTCTCTGCAATAACACCGCTGTACGAAGATAGCGTAAAGCTGGGAGCTTCGTTCACATCGACTATTGTGATGGTTACGCCCGCTGTCGCTGTGTCACCTGGAGGAAATAAGAAAAACAACTTGGAGTGTCTCAAGCATGCAGCTGGCTTGTTGTTCTGAATCTCTTGGTTTCAGGCTTAATTCAGCTAGGATTTGCAGTGTTTACTGTCAGAGGCAAAGGGGCAGGATCCTTCTTTTTTTCTCGAAGACATGAAGAGTTTTCCAGACAACAGACCCTTCGATAACGCAGAAACTGCTGCGCAATCGATCGCGTATCGAAACATCAGGGAGCTCTTATGTCACATGATATTTTTGGCGTTCTTGATAGATGACTGTCAACACGTAATTAGAAAAAATAAATAACGGCCAGAACCTTTTTTCGTCCATAACTTTAATTTTGCGTAAAAACAATCCTTTTTCTAAAACTTTTTGTAAAAGAGAGGTTTGAATAATATCTACTTGGAAATGACAAAAACATATTGTTTGAAAAAGTGGTCAATTTTGGAGTACCAGGAATTAACACAAATAACACAATAAACCAAACAAGTAAGAACGTAATACTCGAAGAAAAAGCACATAAGCGGTGCATGGCGCAAGAAAACGTGCAACTGGTGCCAGGCGAGGAAAACATGTAACCGATGCCAAGCGGTAAAAGTAATCAATTCACAAAATAAGACACTTGCGCAAGTTTCATGCTACACGATGCATGATTATGGTCGAAAGGTTCTACGACGTAATTATATTTCCCATCCTCACCTGCGGCCTCAGCCTGGACCGTCAGCGAGTAAGAGTCCTGTGACTCGAAGTCAATAGCCAAGCCATTAGTCAGCACAGAAGTACCATCCCCACTCAGTTTAAACGGTCCCGCTGAACTAATGATTGAATATGTGATGTTATCTCCGTCGCTGTCAGTTGCTGAGAGTGTGATGCCACTGACTGTGGTGTCTGTGGGCACATTCTCGTTGACTGTGCCGCTGTAAGAGCTAGGGCTGAACACTGGCGCGGCACCTAAGCGAAGAAAAAAAGGCGAAGAAAGTTTGCTTAATAGATATATTTACTTAAATGTCACGATAAATCAGGGGCACCCAACGGTTCGCTTCGGGGAATATCTGTTCGGGAGGAATAAAATCGCCTGAGATTTTCTGATTTAATTGCAGTCAAAGTTAGAGATTTCTGTGGCGAAATATCACGTCCGACTTTCGTATAAAGACGACTTGTTAGTTCCTATTGTTTTCGGAGGGAGAAATATGTCGTTTAGAGTCCAAAGTAAGGTCAACTAGCATTTTTGGGAGAGCCATCAGCAGCTCGGAAATTCGGCGGCTAGGATTTTCTTTCCTAAAATTTTCTGCGGCCTAGATTTTCAGCTAGAAAATCCGAACAGATCAATCTGTATTAGCTTACACAAATATGCCTTTAAAAAGCTCTGAAACAATCTAAGAAAGCAGGAAATGACATTTCAAGTATTTTGCTAAAATTTTCTCGTTGGGTGCCCCTGACAAATGATACGTTTAGAGCTTAGATACTTAAGTGTAAGTCCATTTAAAGGCTCGTTAACCTTAAGTCTAAAGAGCTTTTGCAGAGTACTAAGTTTCAATACTATAACGACTTTTTAAATATTCTGGATGTTTTTTTGACAAACATACAGCAGAGGGCAAAATTCTCTACATTAACTGGCCAACGGCGACACCTATAATAACAGAGTTAAAGGATACCTAATAAAACTACTGAAATAACTTCATCTATACTGACTTACAAAATACAAATGAAAACGATAGAACTTCAGTTTAAGCAGTTCAACAAAATCAAACCAGCTATAAAAATAGAGAACGTTTGGAAAGTTGTCGTAGTGTCAAAATAGATTAAGTACTGAAAAACAGGGTGCAGTTGTGGCATCCGTAGTCTAGAAGCGAAATTAGCTCTACGCTCCGAATCTGCCTTTGAAATGTCTGGATGGACGAAAGTTGTCTCAGTTTATCAGGCAACTTGTTCCAGATTTTAGGGCCTTAATAACTTTATATCGGAAGATCTTCCATAAACAGCAGTTTTGAATCTGGGTAGGGTAAGTTCAGTTTTCTTGAACTATAATTGAGAGAACGCTGAACTGTGAATAATTCAAATATAGTTTCGGGCACAGCCTGTTCCGCTGACGTTTATCTGGATACGAGATTTGAACATAAGCGATACGGTATCTTGAAGTCGTCCTTCTTGACTAATAAAACAGAAAATTTATCCATAACATAACATCCTGTAGTTGTTTGTATGTGGATATCTTGTCACTTGAAACAGCGTCAGTGTAAATCTCTTTAATTTCCTCTTTCTTGTACACGTTCTAGTTGTCTTGTTTTACCTGCCTTTGCAGATGTGCCGGTAAGGTCTGATGGCAGTATGTCAAATAAGGGCGAATGACGTCTTGAATAGCTCTAATTAACATGTTCTGGTTTTAATACAGAGTAAAGACTAGCGTGCGCCCTCGAAGAGTTAAAACTCTCGAAAACTATTGTTTTCGTTTGATCAGTATATTCCCAAGAATGCCCAAGTTCGGCTTTGGAAAAACACACCCAAGTTTCACGATGTTTTAAATGTATCAAAAAATGAAAAACAACAATGTAAGGAACCGCTCAGTTAACTTTCATTTCAATCCCCTTTGAATGGTTACACTTAACTGAGGTTTTTTAACTCCATCCACGCTTCAAAAGTTTATGGCCACATTTATCTTTCGACAAACAAAGCACGTACACGCAAAAATTTCCCCCAGGCGAAACTTCAATTCAAGGGTGAGAGAAAAAGTAGAAATGGCCATTTTCAGATGCATTTGTCTACTATATAAGGTGTTTTAAAGCAAAAGAGAGCATGGTTCATCGTGAATTCATCAGACTTTGAACGCACTGCGGCCTCCAATCAAGCAGAAAGTCACGCATTTAAGCAAGCTTGAAGCACGTTTTCGATATTCGACCGACTTGCTATTAATCATATCCAAACAATCCTTGAAATTCTAATTACACTTTAAGAACTTCTGAACTTATAACACTGTACACCTGAAGCTCAAATATTGAATCGTGATGTAGTCTCAACTTTCAAGTTCGAGTTAAACATGAACGCTACACTGAAAGCTGTCCGACCAGTTCTTTGCCCGCCGGGTGTTATTAATTCAGTGCTGAATCAAGATGATTCAAACTTTTGAGTCTGTAAATAAGATTCTAATATGACTACCGGTTCAAATAAAAGTTATTGAGCATTACTTTCATGTAAAGATGTTTATTATTTATTTGTTTACCATCCTGTTCAAGGTTGTTGTATAAGTTTTGAACTTGTGGATGAAATAACAAACTGTGACCATTCAATTTTAAGTTATTAGGCAATACTTTCCTGTGGTACTGTTAGTATTACAGTATTTGCAAACCAAAACTTGGAATTCTTCCTCAATTTTGAATTTTGCGTAGTGTTGGGAGGGGAAAGTTTATTTAAACATAATAACACCTATTCAAACAGCTTACCTTCGCAATGCAGCGTCCATGCGAATGCCAACCAGAAAATTAGTTCAACGGCATGAAAGCGCATCTTGTTCCATGGTAAAACATTTTACTTGTGTCGACTTCAAAAAGCTCTGCTAAAGAAACAACGAAAATAGCAGTTTCTAGCCAAACTATTAGTTTTGCGTAAAAGCATCAGTTTTCTAACGAAAAGAACTGTTTTCCTTGTGTAATAGTATGTGGTTTTAAGCTGATATTAAACTTATTATGACGTTAAAAGATCAGTCAAGCATAAACAATTGCACCTATTGCATTGATCTTTTCTTTCTAGAGACAAAAGAAGAGGTTTGTTTAGGGCTCCCGCACCTTTTAATTGTTAATTGCTGTATAAACCTCAGTGGACTCTTTAGTTATGCTGCCATGGATACCAGTGAAGGTAGCCTGTGTACAGGCACAGGCTACAGCGAAGGGGGCTTCAGCTTCAATCAAATGATTTAATTTCTAGAAACAAGCCGTACAGAAAGTGTATGATGAAGAGAAAAAGAGGTAATTAATGAATCTTACAGTGGGGCGTTCAAAATTTTGACCCTAAAAGTATTCGCATACTTTCGTGAGGTTCAATCCAAACCAATCGCAATTCAAGGATTGTCCACGGGCCTGCGTCCCGCTTATAAACATCGGGCCCGAAAAACTATTGCAAATCTTGGTCCCGATAACTTGCTGGGCCGGAAAATACTTTATGTGGCAAAATGTTAGTTAAAAGAAATTCCATTTTCATGGATTTTGAAAGATTAATTTTAAACTGATCATTTTTATCACAATGACCGAAAAACGGTTGAAATGTCGTTCTTTTTGTCGATGATCTTCGCTTTCAATCTTATTAACTAGTCAGTCTGCACTAAAAATTACCTCTTACTGATAGAAAATAAATTTTAAAAATTATTTTTAGGACCTCGGAAAGTTATCAGGACTTACGAAAAACGGGCCCCTGGAGAGATTTACGGACCAGAAGTTCCTTTGGGAGTTTGCCGCGAAAGGGACCCTACCGTCGGCCCATTTCCGTCAGACCTCCTGAAGTCTCGGGCCCGAAAAAATTCTCGAAAGAAGAACTGCAGTCTTTTCGGACCCAAAAAGTCCTCAAGAGGTCAGAAACACACGACCTTGAGTGGGTCTTTCTTCGGGGAACTATGCTCGGATTCTGATTTGATGAACATAATTTTTGATTCGATGGAAGCTCAATTGCTTAAACTCTTGCTGGCTCTCAAGCTTCTGCCAACTCTCCTGAACCCTCCCTCGTGTGCTCTCAAGAGTTTGAACTTTCGTCTACTCTCGTGAGGATCGTTTGATATGAACATAAAAGCGACCCCAGCATACTGCAAAACTTGGAGAACTTAACTTAAGAAACGCTAGACCCGGTACACGATTATTATAATTTAGAACCTTCAGATAAGTAAGGATGTGTGGCTGCTGAAAAACTGAATCGGGGAGTTTTTCTTATACCACTGAACTAGGTCACAGGAACAGATGATCTCAAGCTGTAAGCTCATTTTGATTCTTTGTTCAAGGGAAATAATCCTGGTGCGGAAGTCTATGAAAGGGCCTGTGTGTTGAATTTTAGTATTAATTTAAGAAGCCAAAAGAACATGTTTGTATTGATGGATACCCAAACTAATGGTGCAGTTTTGTGCATAACTACTCTTCTAGTACACTAAAACTGTAGATAAGTGCCTTTGACCACGGATAGTCAAGATAAAAACGCGGATTGCAACTCTTGACTGAAACATCGGGCCGCTTCTAATCAGTTTTTCAAGTTTTCCTTCATGTCTAGCAAAAACCATTTTTATAAACTGATTATGTTCTGTTCACCTTTCAAGAATTTACCTCATATCTTCTTCTTGGAGCTCTAAAACCAGTTTGTGTATAAATGCTCTCAGTTTTGATTTTACCAGAATTTTGACACCAAGAAATAAATATACCTGTGACATATTCCTGTAAGCTTTATGTTGAAAACTTTTGATTGAGAAACTTTCACAACCTATTTAATTATCTGTTACAAATGGTGAGGGAAAAAGTGACTCATCCAAACAATTAGTAAACTATGACTTGACTCAGAAATTTTCTATTACAGCTGATTTCACTACTGTGGGCAAATCCGGGTTTATCGAACATTCCTTCGCCTGATATCATTCGTATACGGTATAATTTGCCCGTGGTCACAAAACAATAAAATTCTAATGGAAACTTGTGAATGGGATCAGTTTACATAAGAAATGCTTACTGTGGGATATACAAGAAAACATAAAGAAGCAGAATATCTTCATGATTTCGCTCACTGTTTTGTGATCATAGACGAGTTATGGCGGGCGAAGCATGGCCGGTCATTACTGTTGGGGAAACTTGTCCGCAAACAGAGGCAGTGACTGAATCGTTTGTTCGCCTTTCAAATTGCTCCCATTTCTACTGAAACTACTATCATTTTGCCTTAAGGTTAGCATTTTGTGATAGGTTTATACATCGCCTTCTGTTTAAACCGAAAAAATTAATAAAGCAGAAGTAGTCAATAGCTTACCGCTGCTTACCGGCTTAAACATGCCTGACGCCGTGAGTGCCTTTGTGTTTCGACTTCGTAAGGTAAATTCTGTTTTTCAGCTTTCTCGCCACGAAATTTTCTTGTTATGGAGTTTTCCCCTGCATTCTAACACAAGTGTGAGTTGCTTTAGTTTAACGAAGATATCAATGAAACTCAACATGGCGGAGGTCGGCGGACGTACTTACAGAAGCAACATGCAGTTTCAAAGGCCACGCCGCTAATGACGTCATATTATGTCAAAGAGAAACAACATGGCGGATCCTTTGTATTGTATTTGTAGGCAAACCTATGATCCGTCGCAGTTTATGATCCAGTGCGATTCTTGCGAAGAATGGTACCATGGAAGGTTAGTTTTACTACTCCTTGAGTTTTGCGTGTTATTGAATTTAAAGCTAATCGTAAAACTACTTTGTTTTAGCTGCGTAGGCATAGAAGAATATCAGGCTTCTGACATTGAACGGTATCATTGCCCTCAATGTGCGTTACTACACGGTCCACTTACTCGTAAGTAAACATCTTTATACCGTTTAAAACAAGCATCAAGGCTTACAAAAACCTTAGCTTTGTGGTTTTTGATTCAACAGAATCCTTCTTCTCTCGAGACGTTAATAAACACGATGTTAACTACGGCTAAAGCTGAAATCTTGACGCAATTATCGCTGAATGAAATTCACTCGCCCTGGGGTCTTTTGTCGGTCAGTTTACATGGATGTCACGAATTGAATGGGATCAAGATTTTTCTTCCCAGAAATTCGTAAACGTGCTCATTTTAGAGGTTGAACGAGTCGAGGAGACACCTGTTTGATCAATCAGACAAGAAATTATAACTCACGTTATTTTGCTATCTCTACCTCCGTAAGTTTGTTTGGTTTCAGAAATTTGTAAATTTCGTTTCTCAGCGGTGTCTTAATGCACTCTGGAAAACGTTCATTTTAATGTGGATCTTTGAGTTCTTAACTTTGATTCTGTTGCTTTCAAAATTGTTTTCAAAATGTTGTTATTCTTGTATGTGATTTACACAATGTCCATTTCAATGGCATCCATCTGAAAATTCATTCATAGACAGGAAATCGATTGACCTGGAAAGAACGCTTATATCTAAGTAGCAGTTTTCTTGCATATATAACTTATAACTGATTGTTGCAGTTCATTTCATGTATTGAATTCATTAAAAACTGCATAGCTTACTCAAATGTTGTTATGAGATTATACTATTCATGTACATGTCTATGACTTAACCATATGACTCAAAATTATGTTGAAGCTTATGGTTTGATGTGTTACCCCAAACAAGTGAATTTGCTTGGTTTCTGAAATTCAACTGAATCCTTAAGGTCAATAGAAGGTGCAACAAACTTTGGTTTACAACTATCGCATGCAACACTTAAGGACGTTTGCGGGAAAATCTTCTACAACACAGATTTTTTTCAAACTTTTGCTACAGTCAGATAATGAGTTACTTATGTCAGAAATGCAAAAAAAATTGGGATGTCACCGGCTTTGTTTTCAAAAGCACATCCTAATTTTAACAAATCGGTCCTCGTACCTCAGATAATGGTTGTTAGTTGAAAAATATCAAAAATGATTCGCTGTAGACCCACTGTGTCAGTCAAATTTCATTTAATAGGATGTGTCAAGTAAATAACATGAACTAGTATTATCCCTTCATTAAACTCAACTTTTAAGATGGACTTTTCCTACCAGTATAAGTGATTTAACTTTTTATTCACTTATCACAATAATGTTGTCTGCACATCAAATCAGCTGTTGTGTTATTCCGGAAAATTTCCATACCCTCCCTAATAAAAGTTGTCATTTTGAGCTCCCAACTCTCCTTTAAAAATTTTGCCTTTAGAGACCCCTCCCCTTGAAATTTCCAGTGACCTTCCACGGGATGGGAATGTATGTTTTCTGGTAATGCCTTAATCATTTGATACCTGAGTAATCGTCTTTCTTGTCAGTTATTATTATTTTTTTTTATTTTAGTGAAGAAAAGGAGGAACTGGCATCGCCATGACTACAGTGAAATTGATGATGGCTCCAAGGTAATCATGACATGAACACTTCCAGTTGATCATTTCATCACCCACATTGATATTACTGATGGTTACAAATTGAAATTATATTTCTGCATTCTTTTCCCTTTGCAGGCTGTTCAGGCAGGGACAGTTGCATTCATCAAAGAATTGAAAACTAGGAAATTCAAGTGAGTGTGGATGAAACAAAATAGTTACACTGCCATACAACTCCCCTTGATGTAGTTCCTGGCCAGGTTGTTGAACACTAGTTAATTATGGCATGCACTACATTGGGCAGGACGTCACCTGTTTTCATATATTCACTAAAAATTTCCAAGACAAAAACTGGGCGAGACAAAACTGCTGGTCGAGAAAAATTGTCATTGGTTGTAGCTTGCCGTGAGTCTCCCATTAGCTGCTGCTGACTTGGTTAGAGTATCTGCCCATTAAGCAGAAGGTTCCAAGTTTGATTTTCGGTGGTGATTCAGATTTCTCCTTTGTTCGATGCCTATGACAGGTTAAATGTTACATCTTTCTTATGTTTTTTTGTGTTTTGTCTTTTTGTTCATAGAGAAAGCAATGCTGTCCTGAAACTTGAAAATGGCACAAACCTGAATGTGGACACATTTGAGAAAAATGGCTTTAACTGCCCAATCCTTGTAGCAAACAAGGAGGGGCTGGGAATGGTCGTACCAGACAAGAGCTTCTCTGTTATGGATGTAGAGAGATGTGTCGGTGTGTTCATTATAACACTAACTACACTGTATTCTGTACCCTGCGATAGACTAGCATCCCATCTAGGGGGGAGTAGCAATATTCTCAGTTGCTTCGTGCTACAGAAACCGGGATAAGCTCCGGCTGTGTGAGCTTCCTTGGCTTGTAGCGACTTTACCTTACACTGTATTCCACTGAGATTTTCTAAATTAAATGAATAATTTTTATTTAACTAATTGATTGTGGGAATGGTAATGACCTTACATTTTTGCTCTTTTTTTATCTCAGGTTCCATGAGGGAAGTAGATGTCATTGATGTCTGTAGACAAGTATGAGGCTTAAGTTGTGTGATTTATTTCTGATTTCTCATTATCTTTTGGTAACAATTAAATATAATTAAGCAGACCTTTTATTGAAAATAAAGCAAAACTACCTTGACCCTAGGGTAACATTTTTTAAATTTAATTTTGCAGGATGATCAACGCATGCGAATGAGGGAATGGACAGAGTATTACATGAATCCAGTCAAAAACAAAATCCTGAATGTGATAAGCTTGGAGTTCTCTAATACTAGGTACACCCTCGCATGATCAACAACTGATCTCTCTTCACATTTCCAAAGGTGTTCCAGTTTTTCTTGAAAAGAATAACCTCATGCTTCAAATAACAAAGGAGTTCAAATCACCCCCAGTTCTCTCTTGCAAAAAAATGGACCTTATCTCCTTTCTTACAAGTTAAGATGTTTGTTTTTCCGGTTGCGCAAGGCTTGGGGCTGGTCAGCATTTTGCACTTGAAGTTTTAAAAATATGCATGTTCACCCTTTAGTGCTCAACCTCATTAAGTTGAGTAAACAACCTCTGTAAATGCTTGGTTATGGAATATCTCCCCGTAAGTTTTTCTTTTCTGGGACGTTTCTTTTCTAGTCAAAACGTTTCTTTTCAAAGTGTTTTCCCTGGTTGTTTGGACTTTGAAGTCCCACATATTCTAATTGTTTTTAGTCTCCCTTTTCTTTGTTTAATCATTTAATTATTTTATGAAGGAGCATAGAGACTTTGTATTATGCTCCTAATACTAACGTCTTATTATAATAATAATCATCATCATCATCATCATCATCATCATCATTATTATTAACTCAGGTTCTTGGCTTTGTATTTATAGCATGTCGCAGCTGGTTCATGCTCCTGCCTGTGTCAGAGAAATGGACTGGGCAAGTCATGTGTGGCCAAATGATCTCCCTGAGGATAGGTGAGTAATACTGCTACCACTTGTAATAATAATAATGTTTTTATTCATGTGACATATCAAAGACATATCAAAAGAACCAGTAGATTAAAAACAAAAGTTCTCTTACAAACGGCCGTGTCACAAAAATTAGGTTGCAAGTGACGACACTTCAACTTGTTTTGCAGTCCTCACAAGAGGCCACTAGTTCAGAAATACTGCTTGATGGGTGTAAAGAATTCATACACAGACTTCCATGTTGATTTTGGTGGCACTTCAGTTTGGTATCACGTCATGAAGGTCAGTAAATAACATGCTTAAAGTTCAGTCAGTCTATGCGAAAATAACTTACGTTTTTACTCATGTTAGTCTTGTAAGCCATGTTCTAGGGAAAATCTTTACATCATGGAAATAGGATAATTGACTCTTGCATTTAAAAGAGTATTTATTGTGTTTTTGCTGTGCTAGGAAAAATCAGTACTAAAATTACGACAATGTTAAAAGGCTTACCCAAATGCGAACACCAACTGAAGACAACAAAATCAAGTGATTTCTTGAAAGGGCAACAAACCGTAACATGTTTTTAATGATTTGTCTTAGACACATGGAAGGAACTTAGCAAATTGGTCCTTAGTTTTTCAAATTGTATTCCATTTCCATCTTGGCTATCTGGAGACAAAAACGAGTATCAGTTGGTAGTTTCTTTACACTAATAGTAATTTTTACAAGTCTTGGGGGGCCATTAATCTTGGGTTTCCAGTGGTGCAAATCTTTCTTTTGGCTTTTCAAAGTTTCACTAAAAATATCTGACATGGCCCCTTTAACTTCCAGGGAGAGAAAGTGTTCTACTTTGTTGAACCATCCGAAGAAAACTTCAGTCAGTATGAGAAGTGGGTGTCGTCTGCACGGCAGAGTGAGGTGTTCTTTGGTGACATGGTCAAGCAGTGCTACAAATGTTCCGTGAAGCCGGGACAAACTCTGTTCATCCCCACAGGTATAAAACCTAGTGCACATGAACATGATGAATTTATAAGTTCTACGACCTTTAATCGTGTAGTAGTGTAGAAAAGAGAACTCTTTTTTGAACAGTTTGTTATTTTCTTTTCTGTCAAGGTTGGATTCATGCAGTTTTTACCCCTGTTGATTCACTTGTGTTTGGAGGAAATTTTCTCTGCACATTCAATGTGGAACTTCAACTGAGGTACAGAGCTTAGCACTTAAAAAGACTTAACAGTCTGTATAAGAAAGGTTCCTTAATTTAAACTTTAAAATTGTAGAAAGGACTGCTTAAATTGAAAGCAGTATTTCAGTGACACTTGCATTTGAAATATGCTGCTATCCAGACTTCCAGCAAAATATTTACTTCTAATATTAAGGAAATTGGAGAAAGACTGTAATAATGGTACTTAGTAGAATGGAAGTGATAGCCTCCCAGGACCAGTCAGAGCACAGGGGCAATAAACCCCACTAGTAACAAGCATCTGATTTCTCCTAACAGTATCACTACCTGATCAAACAAGCAGGTCATGAGAATGAAAGAAATGAACACCAAAGATGAAGTGTCTTATGTTTGAGTGAATTCTCGCAACTATAACCATGAGAAATATATGAAGAGTGTTGAGGAGAATATGTATGTTGATACTAGGGCTTAAAGAGTTAACAATACTGATCAATAAGGGTGACAGTATCAAGTTCATGTTACTGAACCTTGAAACTAAGAACCCCAAACCTTTCTTTTTATTGTTTTTGTAGTAAAATTAGGTGATCAATTCATCTCGTCTTTATTAATTTTCAGGGTGTATAAATTAGAAAGACAGCTCAAGACACCTGACAAATTTCTTCACCCATGTTTCGAGACTGTAAACTGGTACGCTGCTGTGTATCTTCTAGACAAGCTCAAAGGTAAGAAAACTGTAAACTTGCATCGTCATGATCATGATCATCACAATCCTTTGACTCCTTCATACCCAGCGTTGCATTCAGCAGAAACAAGGACTCTTCATTTATCGCAGTCTTTCACAGGCTTTGTAGCTTGTCCCCTGTTCAGTTTACGCAGCTTGACCTACAATTCAACCATCGTCCATCAAAGCTCCACCCTAATAGTGTCATGAGGCTCCCTTCAAAGCTTATGTCCCATCCATTGCCATCTCTGCCTTTTTAAAATAAATCTACTAGCGTTCTATCACTAATGCTGTTCTCTGGTTGGCTACGCTACTCACTATCTATTCTGTTGTAGATAGTGAGTAGAGTGTTTTTCACGCGCGGTGTGACCTATTTATGTCATTTTTCAATAAAAACATGTAGTGTCTGCTGTTAAGTTTTGAATGTCTAGTAGATTTATACTAAAACAATTAGATTATTCGCTCTCGATTTCTCTGCGTGATAGAAATCTCGAGCTCATAATCTAATTGTTAAATAAAGTAACACTGGTGTTATCCTCCTCTTTCAACGGAAGGAGATCTTCGTTTTTTATTTTTATTCATTTATGTTTTTTAAATTTTTTTTGATTATCAAAAAAAAAAACACTTACAACAAGTAAGACATGAGTATTTACAACAAACAGATAACCTACAATTAAGACAGGAAAAAAGGGACTAAATAAAGTTACAATAAATAAACGTATGCTTAATTGCAGATCTTTGTTGGAAATCTCATAGGCCAGAAGAAACTTGTGATAGTCTCTAAAGTTTTGCATGACTAACACATTATCTGAGGGAAACAAACTTTTTTTCCTTTTAATAGCCAAGATACATGGCAAAATCTGCAGGTTCAGGATAGCAGAAATCTAAGTTACATTTTATACTAGATAGTAAAGCCTTAGTTTGAAATAAGTTGTTCCTGCAAAATAGGAGTAATATTGGGAGCAACAGCAGTTTACTTGTGTCTTTCTCTGTTTCTGGTGTAGATTTCTTTGAATCAGGTAGGAATCCATCGGACAGTTTGGTTCAAGGTTTAAAAGCACTTGTCGTCGCACTCAAGATGTGGAGCACCAAGGGAGAGGTAAGCATCACACTGGGCCTGGTTGCTCAAGAGGACTGGATAACACTATCCACCAGATAAATCACTATCCATTGGATAAGTGATTAGGGCTGCAATGACACATTTTCCCATGATGTGATACATATCTCAAAACAAGGGTCACGATACGATACCCAATATGATACATTACTGTGCACAACAAAACTAGTTTCCAACAAATTGCACTACTTTTAAATAATAATTATTTGTTTTCAAATAATAAATGCAACACAGTAATAACACAACATCAAATCGCCTTACAAGGGCTAAAATGTAGAGCTTGGGTAAGCAATATTAAAGACAGTAATTTCCCAAATTTGTTGATGTAGCATATTTTATTGCATCGTAATATCACAATATCTTATTTAAATTTCGATGTTTGTATCATTGCTAAAATATTGTGGTTCACCGATGCATTGGTGTCTCCTTGCAGCCCTATAAATGATACCAAAATGGAGTACACTATTCACTAGATGGTGATTTATCTGGTGGATAGAGTTATCCACTTTCTGAACAACCCGGGCCTGAAATTTATTGTAATAACAACAACGCATCTCTCATCATGTGGTTTTCAAGTTGCTAGCTCTCGTTCCAACACTAAAAGTCAGCATCTTGAGTCCATCATGTCGAATCAAAAATTGTTCAAGGCAAGACTCTCTGGAGTAACCCTATGAAGGACTTGCATCTCTTTCAGAGGGAGAGGAAATACTCCTTGTTGTTTCATGCTGCAGAAACTATAGCTAAGTGGTAGCCATAGGAGCAGATAATTATTAATTATTATTAAGTATGGCTGCCTAAAAGAAAGTCAAGAAATTAGTTTTATAGTAAACCTGTGTCATGATGGTTAGTTACCCATCAACCACTATGGCTGATAAACCTGTATTTAATCATGGTGACTGGTAAACCTGTGTAATAAGGAGCCTCACATCTGGAAAGATTCAGTTCCCAGGCCAGTCAAATATTTTGTTCTTTAAAAGCTTCAGACTCACAAAAGTGGGGCATTGAGAGGTTTGTTTCTAATTCATAAATCCTCTTCTTGTTGCCCAGTTAGCCTTCGTCATTCATTCCTTTGGATTGTATAGGGTTTTTCAAGTGATATTTATAATAATGATTAATTCATTTCCATATCAGGAGTTTACAAAGCTGCACAAGTTTTTCATCCCTGACAGTGTGTCACCCAGCAAGTTGATTAAGTCCATCAACAAAGAGCTGAAAAAGACTGAGGTGTGTAATTATAACAATCAAACCTTTCATCCTCAAGAACATAATAAGTGAAAGTACCACTGTCATCACTACTGTCTTTATCCTTCTTTTATAGTGTAATCAACAGTATCACGGGAGAGTGGTGCTTACAAAAATTATACTTGTCTAAATTTGATTACACTTAAGGATTTTACAAAACCACCTTGCTGGTTGAGTTTTTGAGGTGCTATATTATTGAATTCTATCTTTTAGCCTTCACACAAATTCATGCACCTACATGTACATTTGGGGAGCGGGGAGGTGTTGGACTGATAAAATATCACTGTAGGCTAAAGCACCAAGAGAAAAATAAGTGTTGTAACATAAATACGTCGGTAATAAATAATTTTATAACATAGCTGGTAAATTCGTGTATTAAAATTCAATAGCACGAAAGTGCTTCATGATTCTATTGTGCATGCTGATAACATCAGCAAACAAATGCCTTGAGAAAAAACAATTTTCTTCGTGAGTGAGCAGTTTGCATTCAAATATGGGGCAAACTTCACTTACTCGCATGAATTCTCCTGTGAGTGTTTTGACCAATCTGAGACAACATAGTTGAAGCGTGGTAAAATGCTTTTCTGAGGCGAAACAAACATTGAAGCGCAACAGAGGAAATTTATCTTTACACAACTCCCGCATTGAAAATGTTATAAAACAATTGGTTCATACGTCAGCTGTGCTTCATCGAAATATGAAGCACTTGGGAAGTTTGGAGAGCACTCAAGAAGCTGGGCTACCCCTCAAGCAACTCTTACGCATCTTTCGTGCTCTCCAAACTTCCCACATGCCTCATATCTTGATGAAGCAACTGACGTATGAACCAATTGTTAATTGATCTTGACAGATTACCTGAGGTATTCCTGATCCTAACTCTATTTTGTCTATAATTGTATGCATATTTTTTTGTTTTGTGTTGTTTTTGCACTCTGGTAAGTTAGCCTTAGTTTTGTATTTAGTAGTCTGCATAGTGTGAGACAAATAACATTAAAATTGAATAAAATTACTGCTGTTAATATCATAATTGTCCAACAGAAATCAGGCAAGTCTTCTAGGCCTTCAACTCCAAACATTGATGAAAACAATGAGAGACAGAGTGGTAGCCCTCTGCCATCCTCTTTTGTTGATGGAAGCTTACCACGCCTCAAAATTAAAGCACCAAAACCTGATGGTCCTAAAATTTCTGGGGAACATTTTAAATGTGAACTGGATGACAGCAAGCCTGTTATTAGAATTGCTAATGCAGGGTTGGATCTTAAACGAAAGGCTGATCCACCTTCAACAAGTCTTCCATCACTGAAACTAAAGATTCCCCGGACACAGGAATCACAGGGTTCCCATGTGGAACCCCATGGAGGAAAGTTGCAGCTTAGCACACCAGCTGATTCCAGTCTCAAACTTGTTGTGTCAAATGGAAAGATTGTAAGGTAAGTTAACAAAGCCTGTGGATTTGCACTGGTTGAAGAGGGTTGAATTTGGATTCAAGTCATCCAAAACCAAGTTTCAATACTGATGTTGATCGGCCAGTTATTATCAGAAATCATAGGCGTGATAACCATGTCGCCAAGAAAGTTTTAAAGTCTTAATTTTCTGAGGGGTTACTTCATGCATTGAAAATTGAACTATTCACCATGAAGAAAAAATATCAAGTAAGTTCTAATTTGAACGTTAATATAATGAAATAATCATATGTTTGAACTGCGGATAAAGATAGAATTATATGAAGATCATTGCAGTCACTGCGATGATCTTCATATAATTCTATCTTTATCCGCAGTTCAAATGTATGATTATTTCATATATTAATGTTCATTGCTCCATCTACGGGATAAATATGAACTCTCAATTGACCAGCTCCCAGTTGGCTTGATACCTCAGTTGGTTAGAGCGCTGCACTGGTATCGCAGAGGTCATGGGTTCGATTCCCGTTCAAGCCTGAATTTTTTCAGGTTTCTTCTTTTCAACTGCTTAAGTTAAAACACCTTCACTGCGAGGAACTTCATTTAATTCTAAGTTCTAATTTGTTTGATAAAAATAAAACAAGAAAACAAACAAAACCCGGTTATCAAATACCACATGAAAAAAGAAACCCCATACGAAAGGGAGTAGGGCAAAGTTTCCCTTAATCCGCCTATGATTAGGAAACATTCTGAAGAGTAGACACTTTGTCAAGGTGCTAACTGTTGTTTCGAGGTATCCTTTCAAATAATTCAAAAATCAGCCCATTTCACGCACCGTTAATTTCGATCTGGAGTTGAAAAAATTTAATAATGTGATGGTGATTTTGATGACCACAAGATGACCTGGCCCGGGTTGTCCAAAGAGTGGATAACGCCCTCGACCGGATAAATCACTAACCACTGGATAGTGTACTCTGTTTTGTTATCATTTATCCGCTGGATAGTGATTTATCCGGTGGACAGTGTTATCCACCCTTTGAACAGCCGGGCCCTGATGAATGAATTTTAACTTGCAGTTGCGTGTCCTCACTTGAAGTGCTCTTTAAAATAAAAAAGCTTTACTGACCCTTTGCTTGTCAATTATTTCTTTACATGCAGTAACAACAATCGCAGCAGTAGAAAAATAACCGGAAAGAAGTTTCAGCCACTTATGGCACAAGATGTGTCTGAAGGAAGTAACATTGTGGATGGCTCATATTCATGTTCACCTTCAAAGCAAGGGCCTCTTCGCCTCAAACTCTCAAGTAAGTTTTAGTTCAGTGTGCTTGTGAACCTTCTTTTTACATAATTGTGTTTTGAAAGATCTTACAGTGATAGGAGTATAAGAATGATTTAATTCATATTAAGACTTCAAGAGAGGTTTAGTTTATAAGCCTAGTATAATCAGATACCTAAATTTTCTGTGGTGCTGTTAGTAGCAAAGACGTTGGAACATTTTTTGAACTAATGATTTTCTTGTAGTGAACAGTATGTCGAACAAGAGCTCCTCTTTCTTCCCATCAAACTCACCAGAGAGCAATAGCGACACATCTGACAATGAACTGAACTTCAGCCTGGGAGGAACGCCCAGCCTCAATCCCGTGCAGTCGAGAACTACACAAGGGAGCATGGGAACAACTTATGGTCTCCAGGCCACTGGATTAGACCTTCGCACTCAGCAGCCTGTGGCTGGGTTGGACTGGACCTCATCAGCGGATCTTAAGTAAGAAAGATACCTTGTATTTAGAATAACAGTCATTCTGAGGTGATTGTTTTTGGCGACAAACCCATTTTTTCTCGTGTATCTCAGAAATGTTTCGTTCAGTCTTCGTTTTTCGGAATTAACAGTACATACAGCTGTGGATGTAAGGCATAGGGTTATACAAAACTTTCTTGAGGTCGTTATTAGTCCTTTTTGTGGTTAAGTCCATATAAACTTGCAGAAGCAGAACAAGACTAACATTCCACAATACAGAACCAATCGAATTCACGCGTGGTCTGACCGCCCAAAGGAACAATCAGCGTCGTTTTTGGGTCGTACACCAGTTATGCCGCCTAATTATATTCATTAACTAGAGCAGGCGTCTTCGTTTAGAATAAATTGATAAATGCATCGTTTATTACTTTCAGGGAAGAAATCGAAGCAGCAAAGACTCTATTGTTTGGTTTGAGTGCCGGAGCTGGGGTCAGCGGTTCGCATGGCTCTTCATCTTTCCAATCTGTCCCCAGTACTACTCCTAAATCAACCAGTGCCCAGTCCCCCCAGGCTGCTGTCAAGGCCAGTACCTCTCGGTTGAACTCTAAACGAGCTGCTAGTGAGAGCAACTCTGAGAGTGAGGAAGACGATCTGGGGTTCGGTGATTCGGACTATTTTCACGATAATAAATACGGTAAGAAAGTTACTACGGTTACGTGGCGAAACTCACAATTTACTTGCTTTTGTCTCATTTGCTTAAACATGCCATAAACTCTTTTTAGCCAATCAAAATGTGAGTTTCTTCTGAGCTAATGGCGATAGAGTTTTTACCAGTCGGGTAAGGTCACTTTATTGCAATTCATTTGTTCGTTTTCGTCCTTTTTTCCTGTCTAAAATCACGAAAACGAGGGTAGAAATGAAAAACGTCAGTAAATGGATCTATTTCGCCTTCCTTTTCTAAGAAAAAAACGTGAGATTTAAAGTTACAAAAAGCGTGTTAATTTAGGCCGGAAAGAACTCATTTCTCTCAAGAACAGTCTGTAAAAATCGAAACAAGAGCGATTGTAAAAATCGTTTCCGCGTGAAAACATTGTCTCTGCCCGTCGATTCTTTCTTAATCCTTGGGAGAAAAGAGTCTAAGACAGAATTTGCATATTGTTCATGTAGTTTATCCACCTCTCGAGGAGATGACAAACGAGGACAAGACTAGCTCTTGGAAGCCTGGTCAGCGGAAGAAAAAAAGCGAAAAAGTCGACTCCACGTGGAATCCAAAAAGTAAGTTAATTGCAATCCACTACATTGGTTATAAGTCATGCATGCCGCCCTTAGCACCTGTTGCGTGTTATCCCGCATTTGTCATTGGTTGTATGTTTTTCCCGCGCTTTTATGTTTTCCCGCCCCTTGACACCATTCATATGTTTTTACGCCCTTAACCCTGACGTGGAATCATCTAAGTAAGTCAATTACATGTAAAAGCCACAACTGTGAAACGTGGAATACTAGAACAATGTGGAATATTTTGGTTGAGTTTTACATTGATTTTTCCATTTCAGGTAAACTGCTTTGTTCGCCTGCAAAGGAAACAAGACCTGTTCGTCAAACGGCGAGGCGTAACACTGCTAATAGCCTTCTGAACTCGCCTTTAGAGGAAAGCGCACCCACGGTATGTTTCGCTTTTGGTAGTGGTTAAACGTTTTCCAGCGCCTATGTCCACTCACTATTACAACGTGACTAAGATCAGTGAATGTAAAACTACAGGAAACGTTTGCTTGTTTGTTTGTTTGTTTGTTTGTTTGTTTGCTTGCTTTCTGATATTTTTCTCATTCCCCTTCTCTGATAGCTTGGATCAGACTATAGAGCAAAACAATTCCGCAAGCCGCAAATGAAACTCCTCCACTTTCACTCATAAAATAATACATGTAACCGTAGTATTCACCAAGCACTGAAAATTTTGCAACCAAGCTTTAATCTTTAAGATTAAAGCTTGGTTCCAGTGGTTCCAATGGTTGTGCAACCTTTGGTTGTTTTAAAATGTACCCTGAATCAAGTTGCAAGACCCTTCATGTCACACGTACATCTGTCGTTCAACATCCAAACATTTCTTGCAGAATGTAGAAAGCGATTTAACGTTTCATCAAAGCTTATAAAAAGTAAGCAGTTGCGCGAAGGAATGTTGCAATTGAAAGACAACTTTCACGAAGAAGCATTCTTTGTAACGAATTTGCATCATTAAGATTTGAACTTGCTGAGACGGTTTTCGCATGCGTTAAGTCAGTATACGCCAAGTTCTCAGTGTTACATTCCATAACTCCTAGGGAGCACTCACTTCCGCCGGAAGTAACCAAGAGCGTGATCGAGGCAGCACTAGCGGAAGTAACGTTACAGCACTCAACGGAAGTCAGCCTAATACGGCATCAGATAAAGTACCTAGTGGATCAAAACCAGATAGTAACACTAAAGGTAGGAGTTAGCTTATTTTCTATCCCTTCCCATCTTTTTTATGTGTTCTTCTCAGGTATCAAGTCATTGCTCTTTAAACGACTTGATACAGAATAATTTTAACCAGAAACTTTCCTTTTGCGCGGTCGTAAACTTACCGGCAGCCTGAGAAGGTGCAGAAAATCCGATTGAGTAAAACTTTCTGTCACTTTCCTATCAGGATACCATGTATATTTGAACAAGCCAAGAAGGGGAAATCTGACATAAACACTAAAAGAGCTGAAATTACCAGGGTCACCCCCCGTAGGGGTTGTATGTGGGGGGAGGGGTGGGGGTTATACTTGGCTTTGATGTTGTCGGAGGATTGTGACGTTTTTGTCGCAAAATCTTAAAGAGTAATTGCATGATATTTTGCTTGTCACGCAGTCTTGGAGGTAAACTTCTGCCCATCTTTGGTTGCCCGCCCAAAAGAACGTCTGCGTACACCGCTGAGCTCCCTGTTACTTTCTCTGATCCTGTTTTTCTCTTTTTTTTTTTCTTAACAGTTCCGGGAAAACGAGGACGCCACAAGGCTGTAACCACAACTAAACAACGGCTAGCTAAAATACTCAAACTGGACAAGAGTGGAAGATACATGAGATAAGTCGGAATCGACATACGAGTTCAAAACAAATAGCATTCAATTTTATACGGTACACATGAGTTAATATAATACGCATTGATCACATTTTTCTTATTCTTTCCCCCAGCTAGATATTTTCAACATTACTTATATTTTCACTTTAAACAAAAAAAACAAAAAAAACAAAAACAAAAAAAAAAAGAAGAAAAGGAAAGGAAAAAAAAGGTAAGGAACAATTCTATACAATATAGGACACAATTGCTTTTGGAGAAAATGTAATAAGAATTTTTTTCACTTTCACTGGTAATGAGACGATTTAAGTAAATTGTCATTACAAAAAAATGTTCTTTGTGATCATCTTTTCTAATTTTGATGACTGTTCCTCTTTTCCTTAAATAATATCTTTACAGTGGGGTTACCTTGTTCAATAGAAACTAATTCGTGTGATAAATGTATTTTGTAACATCCATTTCTAATTTATTTGAAAAATATTGAAATTTCTCGCCTTTTGATTCATAAAGGAAGGCAGTTCGTTTTGCATTTTGCTGGAATTTGTAATTGTACTTGCTATCTTTGTATTTATGAAATCACTTTTTCACTCATATAACAATGAAACGCCATTAGTCACTAACTGAAACGTTCCCATGCCAGCTTCCCGCCTTCGCGGGACAGCTTGTTTCTTGCATTTCGAAAAATTACTGTTCTGAGCCAGCACTGGGGCTAAAGCTAGCTTGTATCGGGCTTGGAAAAATCGAATGAGAAAAACACGTAGGGGGCCATCCCTCCGGTCTTAATTATTTTCGCCGCCCCTTTCTAATTTTCCCCGTCGTTATTATCTGAGAGCCTGGAACTGGCTGGGGAAAGTCCTACTGAAGGCTTGAACAGGGACCCGCCTGGATTAGCAACTGCTACCTGTGGGCCAGTCTATTGAAGTAAGAAGTTTCAAATTAAAGGCCTCTTTACAAGGAGGGAGGGTTACCCTAACAAGCGGGTAAACCCTAGAAGGAGGGTCAAAGATAGCCCGGGTTTACAAGCAAAATTTCACAGGTGGTACCCTACCACCAACCAGGACAACTTAATGCGCTTAACCCAGGTAGGCGGGTTAACCCTACCTGGAGTGTTTACAAGGATAAAAGTTAACCCGCCTGCCAGGGTAACCCTAGCACGCAGATTGGGTAACCCGCCTACCCGGGTAGCCCTAGCTGCCTTGGAAAGTTGAAGTTGAAATTGGAGGTTGTGAAGAGGGGGGGGGGGGGGGGCTGGATTTAGGGAGGATTCTCTCCTAACTCTCTTTGAACGGTCATACTCCAGGATTTCATGCAGCGACCAAAAACTTAGGACAAACTTGTTTATGGCATGAAAAGCAGAACCACGGGAAAGTACTTTTCAGTAGCTTTTTTTTTCAATGCACACGCTTTGGGGTTTCATCGTTTTAATTACCCTAAGAGAAGGAGATGCGTTCCTCTTTACTCAAGAAAGAACTACTTTGCACAGCATAATTAACAGTACCACAGGAACTACAGTACCTCAGTAGCTTTCATTTGAATGGTCACACTTAAGGATTTCATCCACAGACTCAAAAGTTAGAAGCACCTTGTACAGCATAATAAACAGCACCACAGGAAAGTACTGCTCAGTAGCTTTCATTTGAATGGTCACACTTTAGGATTTCACTTACAGACTCAAAAGGTAGATTTTGGCATTACACCAAAGTTTGCCTGTAGGAGGGTAGATGGGTATTAAGAAGTTTTTGCTGCTGTCTAAAAACTAATAAACAAAACAGTAAGAATTTCTTAGGAAGAATGAGATGCTATTTAACTGTATTTATGGTGTATTTATGAACGTCCATATCGCTAAGCTTGTCAACTAAGTCCGCAAAAGTGCTCGATTACGTGTTTAAATAAAAATTCTTCTTTTTATAGAAACTGCGTCAATATTTACTTTCGTGGAAAACATTTACTGGTTTAATACTGAGTGGAACTCACCAAAAGTAAATTCGGGAAATCAGTTAAGAGTTGTAGGTTTGATGTTATCATTTTCCCACTTTTTATCGTGAATCCTCAGTCTTTTTACGGGCAGATAATTGATTTTAAAGGACTTTGTCGTGAGGATTTTGCTGGCGGTTCTCAGCACAATATACGTTTTAAATGTCTTTTAGAAGACAGCCGCAAATCATGAAACCGTTGGCCTAACGTTTTCATGTTGTATTGCCGTTACATCCTGACCATCCGTGGCCAAAGACACTTATTAATAGTATCAGTGCCTTGATAGTGTCTTTGAACAAACCAGGACCAGTCTTACAAACAGCACGGTTTAACTACGTACTAAATCAGTGAAAAATTTGTGTTTGAGGGTTGTAACTTCGCGTACCCCAATAGTTCAGTTTAGAGTTCCCTTAAGTATATATTTTGAATCAGAGACGTTACTCCGCGTCTGAAATATCATGTTTGTGACGTCAAGGACGACTTGGCTTACAAGCGTTTTCCAACTGTTTTCCGCCGCCGGTCCTTAACACCGGTTTCGTGTTTTCTCGCGTTTAATACTGGTCGTATATTTTCCCGCGGTTGGCACCGGTTCCGTTTTATTTCTTGCACACCCAATCTGCAAGAAATCGCTAGAAATTTACTGGCCCAAATTACATCAAATATAACGCTCACAATAACAACAATCTTTATTTTAAAGAGGGACCACACTCATCACTGGTAGTTTTCAGCAGGGCCCTCAGAAAAAGAAGCTACAAAGGTATAAAAGGCTAAGAAGCTAAAAAAATGTATAAAACTACAAAAGCTGAAAAAATTACAATTGCAACATTCACTCGTTTGTAATCTTAAAAATTAGTTGTTAAATTCTACCCGGTAGTAGGACGAGGTTGTACTCCTTTATATGGCCCTAACGGGGCCGTTTCGCTAGATGGGGTAAGGGTTTCCAGAGCCCTCTTCAAACGAAGCCGGCACGCTTTTAAAATCGGTTCAACCATATCGTAACCGAATGTCCTAACTAGCAGTGAAATAGGACGCTTCAAGTTCGAACTTTAGTACTAAGCACACAAGAAATCTCTCAGCATAGCCCCTCATGGGTAGTGGTGCACGGGAAAATCAAGCAGTTAGCCAAATGGCAGTGCAACAAACTTCATGAAACGAGCATCACTCAAGTCGCACCTGTCGAAAGGATGCACAATCTTGTCTTAAATGGTGTAGAAAAATAGAAATTGTCTTTCTTCGACAGGGACCAGTTTGAGGAACAAAGGAGAGACTCTTATCTAACCTTTCCTCGAGTACACCTCTCCACTCCCCGGATTCTACAGCTGTATTATTCGCAAAATTTAATGGAAAAACAGTTAATTGTAAACATAAATACTGGCTATTGTAGGTCCTATATAGATGGACGTAGTTACTACTTTGTCTCTCTTACAAGGCTATCATTGTGCACACAAGTTCAATAACAGCCTCACAGGCAACGAATTCTAAAAAGTCTGCTGATTGTTGTGTATTATGCACACAACTTCAATACAAAACACACAGATGTACATCACTAGAAAATTGAAATCCTTAAGGCTAGAAATGTTTACCTTTTTTCTATTTTTAGCCGGACGTTGTTTTCACTCAAACTATCTCACAATACTACACCTTTTGCTGTTCATTAGCGCAAAACGTACATTCATTTGTGCCAAGCGATGCATCAATAACTTGTATTGTACTTTCTTGAACACCGCAAGCAACATCATTGGTGCGAAACGACTTTCAATAGCGATATTTAAATACGCGCGAGCATTCAACAGTATCAATAGACAATCAACTAAACGACGGGACAATCATTTGGGTGGAACGTTATTTCATGTGCGCGCAATGAAAATTCAATAGCACCAATTGACAAACGGTTGCATTTATTGACAATCATTCAACCAAAAATGAAACTTCATTAGTGTTATTAGCATAAACAAGGCAATCTATAGCGCGTTTGGACAATCGTAGCCATTCGAGATTATATTCTTTAGTGCGTTTTGACAATCATTTGAGCGGTTCAAAATACAATAACACAAAAGAAAAAATCAATACTACTTTTGTATTTTTCTATGTTCATGGATCAAAAAATAGCTAAAACAAAAAAGATTGCTCAAGATTCAGCATGAAATTGCAGTATAAAAGCAAGTTTTCGTCAGTTCAATTTCTCTGTCGCTCCAGAAACAGCCAAAATGCCTCGTAGAAATCGCATCATCCTAGAGCAACGCGAAAGGATTACACGTATTCAAGCTTTTGAAAACACAAATGAAGATTATCTCATGGTGGCCGATACAATCGGTGTTAATCGTTCCACAGCCAGAAGTATAGTTGCCAGATATGTACGGGAAGGTAGAATTGCAGAGAGACCAAGGGGAGGACCAAATAATGTACGTGTCGATAACCAGATGAGGGACACTCTCAATGACATTGTAAATGAGAATTGTCAACTAACGCTGGCCCAGATAAACCAAGAATTACGGCAACGTCTTCCCGCCAAACCACAAATCCACGACCGTACTGTGGCAAGGACCTTAGACGGAATGCTTTTTCGTGTGAAACTAAGCAGACCACTCCCAGCAGAAAGAAACAGACCCGATGTCATCGAGAAACGATATGCTTATGCCAATTGGTTTATGGGCCATGCCATAGTAAATCATTCTGTTTTTATAGATGAATGCGGATATAATATTTGGACTTCTCGAAGCCAAGGCAGAGCGAGAAGAGGAGAAAGGGCCTACAGGCAAGTCTGTGGTCAAAGAAAGAGAAACGTGACGGTTGCACTCGCTATTTCACCGACTAATGGCCTTGTCTTCCACTCTTCAATCATTGGAGGAATGAATGCGCAGAAATTTAACGACTTCCTGGCACAGACGCGTTTAAATCTTGACCCAGATGAAAACGTCATTTTCATTTACGATGGTGCCCCAGCCCATCACAATCCAGTCAATCCAGGTGCAAACACTGAGCTGAAAAAATTGCCGCCTTACAGTCCATTTCTAAACATCGTGGAACAAGCAATAAGCTCCTTGAAAGCAGCGGTAAAAGCAGATATAAGTCGTCCCGCAATACAACAAGAAATGAATAATCGAGATGAAGCAAGAAATCGGGGCCTTGCTCTGGGCCATTACCGCACACAGCTGCTTTTGGAAGCTTTGAATCGAAATATTGGAACAATCACTCCAGCTAAAAGTGGGCAATGGTTCCGTTTTATGCAAACATATCTACCCCGTTGTATTAACAGAGAGTTTATCGAAGGCTGAAATTTAAATAGAAATGACAAGTAGTATTGATTTTTTCTTTTGTGTTATTGTATTTTGAGCCGCTCAAATGATTGTCAAAACGCACTAAAGAATATAATCTCGAATGGCTATGATTGTCCAAACGCGCTATAGATTGCCTATGTTTATGCTAATAACACTAATGAAGTTTCATTTTTGGTTGAATGATTGTCAATAAATGCAACCGTTTGTCAATTGGTGCTATTGAATTTTCATTGCGCGCACATGAAATAACGTTCCACCCAAATGATTGTCCCGTCGTTTAGTTGATTGTCTATTGATACTGTTGAATGCTCGCGCGTATTTAAATATCGCTATTGAAAGTCGTTTCGCACCAATGATGTTGCTTGCGGTGTTCAAGAAAGTACAATACAAGTTATTGATGCATCGCTTGGCACAAATGAATGTACGTTTTGCGCTAATGAACAGCAAAAGGTGTAGTACTACAAATTCTATTGTTGTGTATTATGCATACGCGAAATCATAAAATAATGTAATTGCTGGCCTAGAAAAGTAAAATGCTAAATATAGGATCGTATATAGACTTATGTGCTTCCACCGTTATGCGTGTTACAAGGAAGGGCAAATTCTATAGTTTTGTATTGCATACAACATCCTTACAAACGCACCATGATAGGTGTAAACTGTGAAGAAGTAAAATGCTTCCTTAACGCTATTCCACTGTCCAGTATAGACCGACGTAGTTTCTAATGAATCGGCCTCATATAAGGCAAGCAAAATAGTAAAGAACAATGTGTATATAGAGTGTGAAGACACTTACCAAAGTAAAGATCTGTAGGACGTAAATGTGGCCAAACAAGGGAGGGACAAGTTCAAAACATGCACGTCTACAAGAGAAGATAACCCTCCATCCCTAGCCGCCATTTTAGTCAAGTCTCCCCCAAAAGTTACCGGTTACCATAATTTGGTTTAACCATTCTAAGCCCCAACACTGACAAACATATAATTCCTCCTTATAATATAATAACACTACTTGATCAAACATACAAGTCATGAGAATAAAGAAGATGATCACCAAAGATAACATGTCTTGATGATTATCAATAAGCGAATTCTTCCTGGTAGTCCCGTAAGAAATATAACGAGAACAGTGAGGGGAATATGCATGAAGATATTGAGGCCTAAAGATTTAAGGAAGTGCCATTCTTTTTCTATTCCTCAATCTCTTCGTTTGAAAAGCAAAAACAAACAAACAAAAAAAGAATGGGGCGAGGGAAACGACTGTCTCTCCATTTTTTCACACCCAAGTCAGCAAAAGATAAGGATGCACTGTAAAAGACAATGCGTCAATTGTTTTATGCAATGACAAGTCATCATACTGACCCCTTAACTGAACTAGCAAATAGGCTTCGCTTTGTTCCCCTTTTTTGAGAGACAACCGAAACGTGCAAGCGGGAGTTAAAGTCGCCTGCCGTGCGGAAATTCAACGTAGGTCCGAAACGTGTATCCATTTGACAACTGATGTTTTCACGCTCTCGAATGTTTACTTGAAGAAAATAGGAACTGAATCGGAAAATTATGGAATTCAAGCAAATTAAAAAGGCAACGAGAACATTGTTAAGAATGCGGAAAATTTCAACGTCAACGTTGAGTTATTTTCAGTAATAAAGACACAGAGGGAAATCCTAATGCATTCAGGAAATTGAGACGATTAAGAAAAAATAAAAGCTCGTTCTTGATTCTGTCGCCCTCAAAGAGTATGTCTAGTTTGCTCAGCTATTTATTTCGTTTATGGGGGACATTAAAGCAGATTAAAGCAGAAAGTGTGTGTTATTCACAACTCTGGCTGCTGATGATTGATTTTGAAACCCACATAAGCAGGTTCTGCTCCTCCATTTACGGCACCTTGTACTTCATAGCAATTTGGTTCCTTGTCTTCATCACTTTGAAAACAAAATTCCCTCTTTAAGGGCAAAACTCCCTCGCTGGGGTGACGGTAAATGCTTGTTTTATCCATCGGAGCGGTACGCCTCTTGGCACGTGAATTACGAAACCTGCATGATAAAATTTTTGTAAAGAAATTCGTTAATTTTTGGCTGACACGAGGAAGGTGATGTCTTTAAGATGAAAATGGATGAGCTTTACTTTAAAGTAAATAACTTCGAAAACAGGCCGTCACGATAAAACAGAATTCCGATACCAACGCCCATTCGTTAACCAGACACCTCCGGTCGCATATAGACTGGCCTTCTTTACCCAGTTTCCCCAGAGCGAAACTGTAAGCGTAAGTCGAAGAGGATAAACCTCTTTTACGAACTCTCTACGAAAATAGTAAGGAAAATTGGCAGTAAACTGTTACACAGTTATTATATCACTTGGGCGTTGTCATTCCCTATAAATGTTAAACAGAAAGCCAACTTGGTAGATTAAGCTAAGAACGGCTTTTCGCCGACCTCTATGCTTCGGACATGTTTAAAGA
Organism: Siderastrea radians; assembly: GCA_964017195.1. Taxonomy (NCBI): domain Eukaryota; kingdom Metazoa; phylum Cnidaria; class Anthozoa; order Scleractinia; family Rhizangiidae; genus Siderastrea; species Siderastrea radians. The sequence continues at coordinate 38,278,779 of OZ024899.1, forward strand.
TCTCGAAATCAGATGATCCTACGATGTGAAAGAGGCTCGATACCAAGGGAGAATAAGTTGCTCTATTTAGTAAACAAACTTTGGAATAATCTTTCGGCTCACCCGCGTCTTGAAAAAAAAGCTTACGACTTTCCTGCTGTGGCGAATGACTTAGTGTTCAGTGTTTGCTTCAGTATTTAGCCGAGCGTATTTATTTATTTATTTCTTGTGGTTCATTTTTCCTGGTAAGACAAGCCCTTTTTTGTTTTATTTCTTTCCTTGAGAGCGAGTGAAAGTATAGGCGACAACCATGTTATTCTCGACAACCAATTTCTAAACAACAGATAATCAACATAATTTCTGTGTTGATTCCCCGTGTTTAAGAGTGATTACGTACCTGCAGTAAAGCGCAACCAATATGATAACGAAAACTGCAATTATCACCGCTGGTAAGATTATCTGAAGGGGAACCTTGTCTCCTTTTGTTCTTTCTAAAGGCACTGTTGGCAAGTAAGAGAACAAACGTGCTAAGTGTTGCTATCAAGAGGCAATAGTACAGAACAAGATTCTAGCTTCATTAAGATTCAACGGAAAATAAAACTGAAGGGTCTGTTTCGATTAATACTGTGATTCCAGACCGCAAATGGGATTTTGTCCATGTTGCAGAACAAATGACCCTAGTTCTAGCAGTGCAATGTCCCACCAGTAAAACAGCGTGTAGATTACACTCAAACTGTTTTTCTATACTGCCATTTCAATGACCAATTGCTCCAGAATTTTGTTTTTCTCCTTCACAACTGAAGACGCTTTTAGATGGTACCAGTCCTACCTTTGTCACAGTCTGTGACTGAAATGGCGCCCCCAGTCGGAGTTGTTTTTCCCTCGCCACATGGTTTGCAGCTTAGCTGTCCCTCGTCATCCTGATAGGTGCCCCGAAAACACGGTGAACAAGTGGAAGAAGTTAGTTGATGGAACGTGCCAACGGAACAAGCCACTATTGAAAAGCAGAACGGGTCTCGATCAACAAAATTGCTTTGATATTTTGGGAACTGTATATTAGGTATGTCGTGTTCCAGAGACTGAGAGTGACAAAATTAATCCTACTCCTACTCAATCCTATTTAACCTGGGTTTTTTCTGTGGTTCCCGAGCTTTGGAAGGGGGCGGGCTGATCACCCCACTGAGGGCACTAATGCTATGCCAATGAAACTAGGAAGGTATATAGTACGTCAATTCTTACCACATCCTCTTAGATCAATGCTTGAAACAAAACCTGCACTGCAAGTGATATTGGATGAGAGATGTGTAAACGAGGACCTATCAGCGGTTTTGTTGACCCCATCAAACTTGATCCTGAACTGTCCTGTGGAGACTGCATACTGCATCTCAAACAGAATAGCTTCACTTTTCTCTTCAATGTCGTCTGCCAGTGAGGACGAATCAGATGCTTTGACTGATACAGAAAACAGAACTTCAACTTTATTGGCCACTGATCTCCTTGTCTTTTGATTGCTTGTCCAGCCACACGTGGGAACTGAGACTTCCTTCAGCTCGCAAACGCCGTTAGAGTTAGAGCATCCTGGAATTGTTGAAAGCGTGTTGCCAACTTCCTGTTCCATTGCGGCGCGTAATTTATTGAGACTACCACACGCAATATCGGAGAACGAAACCGAAAAGTGATGTTCTATTTCATTCGGTGGCCTCATTTCTGTAAGGGAAAATCAGACTACAAATAAAAAACTTCGACTATCATATTAAGAAAACACAACATGCTAAAGAGTCTTGAGATAAACTAGTGTATGAAAATTTGTGGCAACGGTAATTAAATAATCTATACCTCACAAGAATAACTTGTATGGAAAAAGCGCAATGTTGCGACTTAATGACAAACTGGATAGTGGCAAAGCCAGTGAAATTTGCCTAGTGAAGAAAAGAAGCGAAAGAGGACTTGCTTTGCCTGTGCAAACACTAAAAGGACAATCTCCGAACAAAACGCGAGAAACTGAAATCTTGTCAAATTCAACCCAATTTCTTAAGGGGGAACCCTTAGTTACTAACTAGAGACACGTGATAGTTGCAGGGATGTCTAATAACATACATCATCAAAACAATTGCACTTAAACATAATATCTTAGCATAACTAAAGGAATAAAAAAAAAACTTAAAGAAAAGCCAATCTGAAAGTTACGACTCGAACTGTAAACAAAACCGCACAAAAAAGTATATCATACTTGAGCATCCCGGTACATTAATGTCCACAATGCCATTCCATTTCCAGTCAGTGTCGGGACCGCAGTTGTACGTAGTAATAGCCTTCGAATTAAACGAATGCCCTTCCTTGCACGTCATAGTACAACTCATTCTGCCAAAAACTTTTTTGCAAGTTTTTTCCCCATTCTTTGGATCAGGCAGCTTTGGACACTCTGCAGGGTCAAGACAGAAAAGCAAAAAGTTAGATTTACCAATTGAGTTGACAAGGTTAATTGGCCACCGTACTGACTGAATTTGAAAGTTGACGTTTCGGCGTCAACCCTTCGTCACAGCGACGAAGAGCTCTGACGAAAGGCCGACAGTTGATAAAACCAGGTGATTTTTTGTTTCCCTCCTCCACCAACGCTGCAAGACAGTTTCTTTAGAAACTAACCCCTCCAACCGAACGCGACGGCCGTAGTGGGGAATAATGGCCCAAGGTCGTGGCAGCACGAGGTTCTTACGAAAACGACCGAAGGCCAGTATTCCCACTACGGTCCCGAGTAAGTGAAGTTAGTAATTTTTGGCATGATATGGTCGAAACGACACTTCCGGTCGTTTTAATCAAATCAATTCCCGGCGCCCTCACAGGGAAATTGCCGCGTTTGATGACGGGGACAACACAAAAGTGGAACGATATAGAACGACAAAACGAGTTCAAAACATCATTCAGTATGCGTTAGCTAAATGTAAGCGTTATGACAAATCAATGAACAATACTTACAGCAAAAGAACGTGCAGCTGCCGGATCGAGAAAAGCATTTGGTAATCGTTCAACAGCAAATAATTTAAGCCTAAACTTTTCAAACTGAATTCCCCTGAAATGTCGAACCAACGAGCACGTCAACACTGCCACTTGTGCATCATCTTCAAGTGCCCGGGCAGCTTGCAGTTTCTTTAAAATCTCACTTTTTCCGTGATTGTGAACAACGCGCGACATGAGTTTAGCAACAATAACTATCCTTGACTTTTCAGATGCCTTGTCCTTCTGTATGTTATGGCAGACATTTCATTTGAATGCTGCGCTGAAAGTCATGTGATATAATGTCTTGCTTGAATCTACTCCGTAACTTTGCGGACACCGTCAGGTGCACTGATATGAAAAACTCGGTACAGCATGTTGTTGTGGAAACTCGGATGCAGAGATTTTTTCAAGGAAATTTTCTCATTTCAATCTCTTTCACATAACAGAGGAGAGTGTTCAAGTCAGTTGTTGTTTTTTGTTTGTGGCTTTTGCTAATTACACTGGCTGCGCCGTGTATTTGCAGATTGGTGTACACAGTATACTTTTAGAAAACGACTGAATAGTCTGCGTAGCAGTCGTTTCCGTTTTCTTTTAGCCACGCGGGATACGCGCGAGGGCATGGGGCGAAAAGGAACAAAAAATTTACAAGCGGGGGGGAGTGGCGGGGCAGGAAAGGAAACGCGTTTCTTTTCCTCCCCCCCCCCCCCCCGCTTCTAATTTTTTTTGTTCCTTTTCGCCCTATGCCCTCGCGCGTATCCCGCTCCACTTGGCTAAAAGAAAACGGACACGACTGCTACGCAGACTAGAAAACGAAGACTGAGCCAAAATCAAACACGACCAACTTTTTATCATCTCCAGGATAACAATTTCAGAAGTAAAATGAACAAATAGAGAGCTTATTTGAACTTCAATACTTATGTCCGTATTCTATCCAGTCGACAATAAACCTATTTCATCACCAATTCCAAACACTGTATTTCTGCTATATAGTATTCAATTTTACTGCAGAAATTGGCAGGATGATACAGATTAACCCCCCCCCCCGACTTTTGCTACTAATTTAAGCTCCTTTGTTAATAAAGTGTTCAAATGTTCGTCTTCAATACATTTCCGGCTTGCCTTGCACGTTTCGTGACATTCTGATTTTTCAATGCGTTGAGAGGTGTGCGACAGCTACCTACCTTCTTCATTCTCAATCTTATTTTCGCAGTTGGCCCCCCAGTAACCTTTGCTGCAGACACACTCATACAGGTTTACACCATCCACACACTTTCCATGAACACAAGGACTCGAACTGCAGTCATCGATATTAACGTTGCAATGAAATCCAGTGAATCCGGCTTGGCAGGTGCAAAAGTAAAAACTCTGGCGTGTCTCACAATGGAGATAGTGAGAGCAGTTCGTAGTGCACATGTCTATCGCTATCAGAGGAAAAAGTAACATAACATTTATCCCTTTACCTCGGAAGAGGACCAAAATAATAATACAATCTGCATATGGAATGCTACGTAATCTACAGTCAAACCATTTAAACCATTGCCTTTTAATCAGAGCGATTTTAATTGCGTCTTCAGAGCCATTGCATCCTTTTGCTAAGAATGTTTTTAAAGCATTTAACATGACAGCTGCTAAAAGTTTGTCGTGTAAGATTTCTGTCAAAATTATGCTACTCTTACAAAAAAGATCAGAATCCCAGTCTGTAAGTAAACTGGTAATTTCCACATACTAAAACTGTATGTATCTTGGGAGATAGTTCTCGACTTCACTTCTTTATACGATTGTCAAATGGAACCACCCATGCAAGGCTTAGATATACATCGAGGCAAAATCCGACGTAACCTTGGCAGAGCAAGAGCGGAACTAAAGAAATAACGAGCTAAATCGTGTACATGTAGCGGAAATGAACTTCATCGTGGCTTGAAAAAATTAAGAGGTAAAACATGCAAACATTGTCTTCTGGTTGACCTTCTTAAAAATAGTGATAACGACCACTGCAGAATGTTTTCATTGGAATGGTCAAATCAAGCCGTTAGTTTGTGCTGCAATCAAAAGGTTAAATTTTAATCCCGTGCTTTCTTTAAAAACTCCATGTGTTAAAGGGTAGCATAATAGAATTATACCAAAAATCGATCAACGCTTTGTTAACAGAGAACACCCTTTGTTCTCTGAACATGCGCATCCGTTGAATATAGAGTTTCATCCAAGTGCTTGTTTTTCTTCAAATTCGGAAACTGAGGAAAACGAAGAAGTCACTGCTCGCATGTGCAAGGAGATTAGCGATGCTCTGAGGTAACAGTGATGTCGCGCTAGGTGCCAATTATTTAGCTGTGTCCAGAAATGGATGTTTGGGGCAACAGAGAGAATACAAAACTATTTCGAAGACAGCTCGTTTTCAATAAGTAAATAACCCGGACAACTATACAGGCGTAAAAAATGAGTATTCTCGCAATCGTTGGGTATCAGTGACTACAGGAAAAATACCAACCTTTGCATTGGGTCTTAAATCTCTTTTCCACTTTCCCTTTGATTCCTGGAAGAAAACTGCTCCACGCCCTTACGCTTCCAGATATGGGCCAAGTACAGTTATGCGCCGCATTCCACATGTGGTCAGCCATTGCTGGCACATTCCAAAAGTTTACTTGATGCAATGCACCGACAAAAGCTGTCGATAGCTCAGATTTCTTCTCCCTTGCAAGATAATGCTGACCAAGGACAATCCATCCACCTCCAAAAATAGTGTCCTTCAAGAGGACGTTCCCCGCCTTTTCTTTTACTTGTCCATCAATGTACACGGTCACAGTTCCATTGATTCCGTTCCATACAACGCCCAAAAAATGCCAGAGTCCATCTGCTAATTTAAAATCAGTTCTTACGATTTCATGTTTAATCTTCAGCTGAATCTGAGACTCCGTAAAGGAGAGTATTATAACGTCTTCAGGTGCCTTGGGTACGCTATAACTGAACAGTGTGCCCGATTTATGCGCAAACTCTGCCCGCACAAAAAAAGCGATGGTAAAAGACCACATACTAGGGATGTTCTTGCCATCTGACAGCAGAACCATGTCTTCGATGGTCAGGCGTTTAAACACCAGATCAAAATTGGTGCCAAGAACTAAAGCAGAAAATAGAAAACAAGGAAGATAGTTAGTTCGATATCAACAAATTTTAAATGTATTTCTACGACAGAAAACCCCTCACTGAAACACGTAAACTCGTTACAACTGCGTTTTAAATGACTTATTTCTGAGTTATCTTTGGCTCTTTTTTCAAAGGCCTGGTGCTTATCCTTTCATGTGAAACGTCTTTTCGATTCGTCTTGAAAACACTTGCCTTAACTAATGGGCAAAAGGAAAGAAGAATCTCATGTCTACCAAACCTTGCTAAAGAGATTTTGCAAATGACTTTACTGTGCGCAACACATTCGCTAACGGACTAGCTACTTCACACATTAACTATACATTACCTTTAAACAAACTTTCCAAAATAGGTTTGAATGATATCGGCGTTACCATGCCAACACAGTGATGGCGTCATGCATTTGAGATATCTCCAGTTTTCTCGACATTTAAATCTAAACTCTAAAACGACCTTGATTCGCCACATGTAGTTCCTCCCGACTGAAAAGTTTGAGGAAATTTTATGAGAATGTTTTCGGAAGATTTCCCTTTTCCTCGATCCCATCTGCAGAATTCAGAGGAATATTTGGCTTAAAACGAGCAACAAGGGCCAATTAACATGGAGACAAAAGAATAATGTATTTCCGCCATTTTGGATTTCCAGACGAATTCAAGGGACGGTTACACTGTATACCTGAAGCTTATTTTAATTATTATTACTTATTGTACTGCATCACAGAAAATCAAACGGAGGAAACCGCGCAAAGCCCTCCTGTAAAGGAATCCCTGCTTCAGGAATAATAAAAGGTCAAAACGTCGTACTATCAATTCATACGGAAAACAATGAGCTTGACGATTTAGCTAAGGGAAAGACGGATCTTTTAAGGAAACTTTTCAACCCGAATTTTTTCAACAAAGTTCTCATAGAGTTTTTTAAAACTTTCTAGATGTGGCTTACATAAGACACTTAGTGATTTTAAAAGTTTAGATCTATATGTCGGGAAAATTGGAGAAAACTTTGGAAAAACTCTGGAAAACTTGTTACATGTGTAGCAAATGAGTGAAGTCACCAGTCCTATCAAGTTCTGAAAGTAAATTCTCAGGGGTGTAAGTGTTCTTACAAGATCAAGGCGAGCCACCTTAATTGTTGAAAGAATTGAAGTCAGCCTGAAGTCCAGTTTCCGCTGCCGCGCAATAAACGACCTCTGTTGAAATATCCAAAATTGCCTAAAGAAACAACCTTTTCCGTAGTTGGTTTAATTGACTTGCAACTGTTAAGCATGCAGAATGATTTGTACAGCCTCTTTTAACAATTTCGTCCTTAAACTTGAGCATTTGTCTTACTTCGCTCGGAAACTAGCCTAGGTAGACTCTAACTGTTCTTAAAGAACACGCGAGTGCCTTTCCCTTGGAATCGAAAAAAAAACCCAGTTTTTTGGCATAAAATACAAATCTGAATAACAGCTTATGAAATAAAATTCATGTATGAACTCGTCAGTAAGTGTGAACTACGGATTATGATAAGATACGAAAGCGATCTTAGCAGAAAACAAGGATTTAACGGGGGTCACGAATCCAGATCTAACTAAAATCAGTGTGTCTGGTTTGTTTGGAACTTCTTGGGCTTTGCCCGCCTTTTCACGAAAAAAAAAATAAATAAATAAAAAAGCAATGGTTACTGATACATACAGATGTCACAGTTATCCCCAGTATGTGAAGGATAACACACGCATTTGTACCCTTCTACCAGATCATGGCAATAAGAGTTTGGCGCAGTGCAGGGTCGCGAAGCACAGTCATCAATGTTCTCATCACAGGTTTCTCCAGTAAATCCGGCCTTACAGGAACAGTTGAAACCCCCTGTGGTGTTATCGCCGTGACAAGTTCCTCCATTATTGCAGGGTAACAATAAGCAGGCATCCCGAAATTTCTGACAGTTTTGCCCAGTGTACAGACTTGGACAAATGCACCTATACCCAGGTGTCAGATCCACGCAGGTGCCATTGTTCTCACACGGGTTTGATTCACATTCGTTTATCTCTGTTTCACAATATGTTCCATTGAAGCCATCATCGCAGAGACAAGAGTAGCCAGAAACTTTGTCAATACATGTAGCGTTGTTCTGACAAGAGCTGTTGGAACAATCGTCTATATTCACCTCACAGGACAGCCCTGTATATCCATCCATGCACGAACAAGTGAAGCTATTGATCGCATCATGACAGGTAGCGTTGTTGAAGCAAGGCTTAACCGAACACTCATCTATTTCAAGTTCACAGTATTTTCCGTAGTAGCCAGTGCTGCAGTTACATTGGAAACCTGTGATCTGGTTAATACAGATGCCATTCTCGGTGCAGTTGGAATCTTTACAGTAATCAATTGTTTGCTGGCAGTGAAAACCAGTGAATCCGGCCGGACAAGAGCAACTGTAGTTTCCCACCAGGTCAGTACATTTTCCGTTGTTCATACAGGAATTTGAGTGGCAATCATCAATGTTCACTTCACATCGTTGACCAGTAAACCCAGAATTACAAGCACAGTGAAAAGCATTGACCTAAATGGGGGTAGGAAAAAACAATAATTATTCTTGTTTTCTAAGAGTTGTTTAAAATAAACTGAATAAATGCCACTGTAGGAGGCAACCTTGGCTTAATTGTTATGGGTCTTGGGTTCGAATACTACTTCTTGCGCTAGTTGGAGTGGTCTTAGAGAGGGAGTACCTAGTTCAATTCCTCCACCATTTTCACCCGTGAACTGCAGAACTTTTGAGGGGACGGGATTCCAAAACTGAGCATTCGTACCGAGTTTCGACGTTTGTGAATTTGTTCAGCCTCTTATGATTCCATTTACTTTTGGAGTTAATTTGTAAGGCTCGCAGACATAAGTAATACATTAGGTATATATTATTTACACGTTTACTCAATGTACACTACCTGATCATGACATGTTCCTCCAAATAGACATGGGAAAGACTCGCACTCGTCAACTTCAGTTTCACAGTACCTCCCCCTGAAACCAGGGGGACAGTCACAAGTGTAGCTGTTTATTCCATCCCTGCACGTGGAACCATTAGCGCAAGCGTGCTCCAAGCAGTCGTCAACATTCATTTCACAATGTCGTCCGCTGAATCCATCGATACAATCGCAAGAGTAGCTGTTAACATCGTCTGTGCATGTGCCATTGTTCTGACATGGCGAAATCAAGCACTCGTTAATGTCAACGCTGCAGTTGCGCCCCGTATAACCGCTCCTACAAGTACACCGGAAGTCATTTATCAGATCAGTACAGGTTCCATCGTTTAAGCACGGATTTTGCGCACACTCATTCACGTTTATTTCACAGTTGAATCCAGTGAACCCAGCTGAGCAGACACATGCGTACTCATCAACGCCATCAACGCATGTTCCACCATTGGAACATGGTGCAATTTGGCAATCGTCAATATTGTACTGACACTGGCCTCCACTAAAACCATCTGGGCACTGACAAGTGAAAGAGGTGAGACCGTCGAGGCATGATGCATTATTCAAACACGGATTCGAGGCACAATAATCGATGTCCAAGTTGCAGCTTTTACCTGTATAACCCGCCGCGCACGCACATGTGAAATTGTTCACACCGTCAAGGCATAAGCCGTTGTTTGAACAAGGATTAGAAGCACAGTCATCGATGTTATTTTCGCAGTGGGGGCCATTAAAACCCTCTTTACAGTCACAGTGATAACCGTCTATTTCGTCCACACACATGGCTCCGTTCTTGCACGGACTGGAAACACATTCATCAATGTTTACCTGGCAGACTCTTCCAGTGAATCCTTGAAGACAAATGCAAAGAAATCCATTGACCTGGTCAAAACAAGTACCGTTATTCTTGCAGTCAACATTTGCACATTCGTCAATGTCATGCTCACAGCTAGTTCCGTTAAATCCTGCCCGGCAAAAGCAAAGATAGCTGTCAACTCCATCTTTGCAATGGGCTTCATTCTTACAAGGATCGGACGCACAGTCATCAATGTTTTCTTCACAGCCATTCCCTTGGTAACCTGCAGCACAGAGGCATTCATAACTGTTTACTTTGTCTCTGCAAGTCGCTCCGTTCTGACAAGGAGACGTAAGACATTCATCGATTTCGGTATCGCACAACCTCCCAGTATATCCTGGTTTACACTGGCAGTTAAATCCTCCAGGAGTATTGCCACACGAGGCGTTATTGGAACAGGGCGAAGAAACACACTCGTCAATATCCTCTTCACAGCTAAATCCTTGGTAACCCTGCGAACATTCGCAGGTGTAGTTATTCACAAGGTCATGACAAGTGCCATTGTTAAAACAAGGCTGGTCCTGGCAGTCGTCGATATTGATCTCGCATTGTTTTGCAGTGTATCCAGGTTGGCAGATGCACAAGAAGTCACCAATGAGGTCTGTACAAGTAGAGTTATTTATGCAGGGGTTTGATTCACACTCATTGATTTCTGAAAAAAAAAAGTACCCATTCCATAAGGCGGTTGAAGCGTGTAACAGCCGTGTATATCATTTAACAACCGTGTGAATATTCAATTTCTTAAGCACCACATTTGGAAGTTTAGCGGAAGTTGGTTCCCTCTTCCCTCCTCCCCAGCTTTTACTGTCTCTTGGAAAAGAGGGAAAGAAGAAAGCAGAACCAGAGATCTTATTAACGATGGAAAACTGTGAGCTGGAGCTAAGGAGCTCCAACAGTTATGAGTCACTAGGTTCAGGAAGATTTGACATTTTTTAATCTTATCTAATAGGTAATAAGTTTTACGGGATCTGTATACAAGATCTGTTGTACGGGATCTGTTATGTGAAAAGTATGAAGCTACGAACATTCATGCCATACCGTAGGTGCTTGAATTAACTTTCCAGAGAAGAGTCATTAAAATTTGATAGAGATAAAGGAGGATAGATTGTTCGTTGTTGGTGTCAATTATAAGTGGTGTGTTTTGTCTTTTAAAAAAACAAAACAAAAACAAAAAACAGTCCTCGGTTGGAGGCAGCTTAGCCGAGTGGTTAGGGCACCGGACTTGAAATTGGGGGTTCACCAGCTGAGCGATAGTTGGAGTTATTCACAGTAGCCCCGAGTTCAGCTCCTTGGACACGCTTGTAATTATCCAGCTGGTATGCTTCCTACCAGATGAGGTCTTTAACCCTTGCCTTTTTTCAATGTGAATTATTTTCACTTTGTTTATGAACTCTCAATGTTCGGCCCTACTGGCAGTTGTGCTATAAATACTGACCAACGGTAAATAAAAGGCATTGTAAGAAAAAGTCTATACCTTAAAGATTTTGGCTTCCGTAGCGTAAAGCGACGCAGTAGAGATATTGGTTGGGCCGCTTAGTAACCCGAGGATAACTACAACCTCGGACAAAACTACTTGAGACAAACTGAAAACAGGCGCGTAATTTTCTATTGTTTTTAATAAAACCTCTCACATTGTTGCATAAGTATATGTCCTCCCCCTCCCCTCTTTGAATGTTGTCAGTGAAGACCACAGGATTTGCATGGGCAAGCACCATGGCCAAAACAACATTGCACGGGGGTGGGGAGGGGGCAATTTGTACAGGTCTTGCGGTGTCCAATTATGGTGTTGATATTGAAAAACAGGCCGATCTGTTTCAAGAGTTTTGTCCGAGGTTGTAGTCATGTTCTACGACTGGGTGGGACAAGAAGTAAACTGTATTCACCTATTCACAAACGTGATTGTTATACTTGATTTAAATGTATGTTATATACCTATACTGGCTGTTCCCCACTGAGAAAAATTTAACCACTTTGAATTATTTTCTTCGTTAAGATGAACTTTTCTGTTATTTCAAGCTCATCACAGTTACATATAACGACCACGTCAGTGTTAGCAACCTGTAAAAAATTTGTCATGTTCAAACTGAGACCACGCACTTACCTACACAATCGTGGGCACTTTTTGAGCCGGGCTGAATCGTCACCGTTGTTCCTGGGCATGGGTAACAAAGCCGACTCTCGTTACGGGGCTGAAAAGACCGTCGGTTGCACAGCGAGCATGGAACCAACCCAGTTGAAGAGAACGAGCCAGGAGAACAGGGGACTGAGACCAAAACAAAACAGTACATGAGGGACCGTACAGACTAAAAATAATTGGCTCTATACAATTAACCTCTTTTCCTCCTTACAACTGAATTTACGTAGACGTACTCTTCTTAGATACAGTTTACAATGCCAACTTTTTAACAATTCATAGCTACTGAAGTTGAACTCGATTAGCTGATTTAAAGTTCGGCATGAGCAGTTTAATGTTCTGTCGGTTTGGATGGTGAAATACACAGAAAAATAAGGCCCTCAGTAGGGATCTAAAACAGTTACTTGACTCCTTTGACAAAGACTTGTCATGGTTATTTATCTCCTAACCGATTGCATAGAGCAACACCAATGGAAGACATATCGAGCACATATGTTCTGTAGAAGATCCGTCAAAAGTTATATACCTTTGCACTCTAGAGAACTGTTGGATCCCTTGTCAGATGTTGTTGTATTTTCATCACATTTTTTACAGACACTCTGACCCTCCATTTCTTCATAGTAGCCTTTTTCACATGGGAAACAAGGTTCCAGTCCGGTTGGCGAATATGAACCTGCTTTGCAAAGGGCTGGACAGAAAGTAAAAAATAATAAATAAATAAATAAATAAACAAACAAATAAATAAATAAATAAATAAATAAATAAATGAATGCTTGGGGTCACTAATACAAACTTAACCCCACTTGTAAAAAGCAGGCGACTTAACCCTTTTACTCCAGAGACAGTTGTTAAGACTTTTATGGTGCTCCTAACTTTTGAGTCTGTGGATGAATTCCTAAAGTGTGACCACTCAAATGAAACCACTTCAGCAGTACTTTTACGTGGTACTATTTATTTTTAAGTATTTTTCAAAATGGGATTTGTCTTGAATTTTGACGTTAGGCACTCTTGGGGATAAAAGGGTTAAATACAGTTGTAAATCGTCTCTTGGGTAGCACATTTTTCATAGTTCTGTTGATTTCAAGCTTTCTTCCTTTTTACATACTTTACTTCCAAAAGCAGAAAGATTTAATCGAGAAGGGTGAAGAATACACGAGTACAAAAATACAACAGTTGAAAGTCATTACAGTCAACTCACTCTAAGCGGAAACCTCTGTAAGGAGCGGACACCTGTCTAAGACGGATCTATATATGGCTGGTCCCGGCCAAATTTCATTGGGTCTGTAACTAAACACCTATCTAAGGCGGACAGCGGGACACTTCTTTGGCAAATTTCTGGTGAAAATACCTCTCCAGACGGACAATTCAATTCCTTTTTTTTTTTTGCACAATCAATAGATTATAGGCCTAAATTACTTCAAATTAATCTACCACATCAATAATGTCCTGAAAACGACCTAATAAGAAGAAAAGGTATTGCTTATTGTGTGTTGTACAGTAGTCTGACGAATGTCTCTGTGAGCAGAAGCCGATGGAATCAAGATTTACCTGGTACAGGAAGATATGTTAATAACGCCTAAACATTGGTTTTCAGTCGAGCTCGAGCTCTTTGCTTGCCCTAATAAAGATCTAGTCCTAGTTTTTACGGGTCTCTAGTGTCAATATTTACATCACCTCTCTGAGGCGGACACCTAGAGCCGGTCCCGAGGGTGTCTGTCTTAGAGAGGGTTGACTGTACACTGAGAGCACTTGGGGTTGGTTGATCATCAGCACTCTCCTAACTAGTTAGAAGTATGCTGACGATCGACCAGGTACCTTGATGCAACAACGATGCAACACTTTCATTTACCATGCGTACAAAAATAACAGGGCATAAGCGATCAATTAAAATCACGATCACTTCACATGCACCTCCGCAAATATTATTTATTGTATAACAAGCACTTTAAACAAACAGATATACAGCGGCAAAACGGGGAGGAGACTAGGCGAGGCGACCCTTCCTATGAGACGTCAAAAGAAATGACAAGGACGCATCCAAACCAGTCGCTCGACAACACATGAGGGTCTGCGGAAAGCCGCAAAATATTAGGGCAAAAGTTCGTCTTTCAAGTTTGCACTGTTAATCCCCATAGCATCAAACAACGCTTTTCATTCAACTAATTTATTCTTGTTTTTCAGGTTGCCATGTTCCCACTAATAGCGTAGCTTCACTGTTCCACGTATAAACCACAAACGACCCACAATTCCTTGATTCGTTCGGGCGTCGAAACGCCAGCTTTCAATCTCTTTACGGCGGCCAATTTAGCTACTCAGTTGATAAATCCAGATTTCTGTGTTTGTAATGTATAAGGCTCATAATGTAACGCCGTTGTAAAATATACCTCCAAAGAGGAAATGCCAAATGGCATTATCAGGACTTATAAGTAATCAGATACTTACCTATACAGCCAGAGTGGTTGTATGTTCTTGTATCTTCAGTTGAAGTTTTGGGTGGACATCTGACACATGTTTCTTGTGACACTTGGTCTTGGTATGTTCCCACTGGACAGTCCTCGCATGTTCCAAGGGTTTCATTCAGGTATGTTCCCAAATAGCAGCTCACTTTACAGCACAAAATGAGACAAGTCAGGTGTAAAACGTGCAATGTCTATCCATCCGAATACACTTCAAAACGTCGCATAGCACGAAAGACGAACAAAATGACTCTAAATAGCTTGACAAAATGTTGGATTGCAAGTGTAACGTTAACCAAGTCTTTCATATCTTTTATCTTTTATTATTTGTTTGGTTATCTTTGTTTGTCTTCAGTTTGAGGTACGGATATCTCAATTGTAAGCTCAGAGGCTTGAAGCTACTAAAACTGCACTCAAAAGACTTTTCAGCAGCCAGCTAACAATGTAACCTAACAACTTACAAATTTTGTTCAAACTGAACAACAATAACTTTTTTGTTTTGTTTGCTTTTTCGTTGAAAAATAAATAAGTTGGCTGAGCGTTTCCAAAACCACGTCAGACTGTAATATGTACTATCAGACCAGCTGGGAAAAGTAACGACTGAAATAAAATAGTGGAGTTACAACCTTGGTAGTGCTCGCGACACATACAAAAAATGTTTTCATTTGCATTTGCAGCAACTTACCGCAGTATCCATCTCTGTAGGATTGTCCTTTGGCACACGTAAGTTTTGGCTCTGATATTTCCAGTGACTGCTTATCAGGAACGAAGAGAGTGCCGTCCACGGACAAATTGAACCTACCACTATCGACTGCCTCTCTTATCGCGCTGCTGATGTTTTCCGCGACCTCAACAGCTGCCATCCCCGCCAAAATCTTGGCTTGTTTGGTGTCATTTGCATCGGTGTTATTGACGATAACTGTATCGGTAAACAAAAATATGAAACGTGAAAACAGACAACGATCAGTATCTTTGATAAAGTATAAGCAAATATCAGACAGACTCCAAATTGCTAGTGGGCAATGCGATAAAATGTGTACTTTACTAAGAAAAATATTTTGTTTCAAGTCAGACAAAGGGATTAGAAAATAAAAACACAACAAAAAATTAGGGAAAAATTCTACAGCGACGATCAGTTTATTTTTAATTGTTCCTCAAAGTTCTCTTGTAAAAAAAAAAAGAAAGAAACGAAACGAAACATAACATGGCGGTTAGATAGCTACATTGCTGTTATTGTTCATTGCTTTGATCAGTACTCCAGCACAAACGTGATGAAAGGTCAGCGTAAATCGATCAATCGGGCAATCAGAGGGTAACACTGACACTTATTCCATGGCCCTCATAGATAAATAGGGCATATAAGCTTCGAGGTTGAGGTGAAAAATCCCTACTTGAGGTGAAAAATCCTTTTGCAAACATTATAGTTTTTTTTACAACAACAACAACAACAATTTTATTTTCAGTTGGAGTGCTAGTATTGCTTATAAAAAAGGCGTCTACAAGTTGTTTGACAAATTAATCTATTTACCAAGACTGCGTCTAAAACATTCACTGAATTAACACAGGCCCAGCATTAGCAAAATTGAGTCGTGAAGAGGAATGGACAAGATACAATTACATCGTAAATTCCGAAAAACCGTCGTAAGGAACGGGAGATCCCGTTGTTGTTGATACTTTTTCTGCTTGTTTGTTTGTTTGTTAGTTTTTTTAATTCCATAAACGTTACTCTTCTGTGGACAATCGTCGACTACCACTGTCAACAAGTCTCTTCGTATTACATCAAAGTAGAATATTGAAATGCTTTTTCTTTGATCTCCTCTTAATAGTAAAAATTATTCCTTTCGTGTTTCTTGTTTTCTCTTGTTAAAACTACCCTTTCTATGAATCTCTTGAATAACAATCGCCAGTGGACAGAAGGCGCAAAAGGTAAAATTGAATGTTCCAACACAGAAATTCCAGTCACTTCAGCAAAGTCAAACATTGCACCATACAAGATCTCTGATTATGTAATCAAAACCGGAAATCGTTTGTTCTTATCGACTGTGTATGCTACAGACAAAAATATCCAAAAGAACGCATCGCTGTTCACTTTGATCCAACGCCATTTCTCCAATCATTGATAAACGATACGAGTTATCACTCTAATCAGCGGGAGCCCCACTACCCTAGTTATCTGATACATCATCGCCTAAAAAATAACGAAAACATCTCCGACAAAAAGCCCGAAACACAGCGAAGTTACTCTCCTGGGAATACCGAACATCACACGAACAACACCGAATCTACACGACTACTCACGGAAATAACCACAGGAATGAACCGATGTGGTCAGGTAATCTGTTAATTGCTATCGCAACCACGAGATAAAAACAAAGGGAAAAAAAAGAAAAAGGCTGGTTTGTCGAAGACGGGTTCGAACGAACTGCATGGAGTTGAACTCCAACAGTTGTACTTATGAGCCACTAAGTTCATAAAAAAAGTAACATTTTTCGCCTTATCTTTTAGGTAATAGTTAAATTGAGGGATTTCGCTTACGGTTTTGGGAATTGCAAAAAAAAATACACTTGATAGAGTCTTTGACATGCCTCATACAAGGAAACCGCGTATTAGCATCTGCACAGTTAAGAGTATAAGTAGGCAATTACATCTACCTTACTATGCGTAGGGTTGTGTATCACAGAACGTCTGAGGGCAGTTCAATGATTTCGAACTTACTTGAAGATACATTGTTTGGATGCGTCAACGTTACGGTTAATTAAACCGCACTTATCAAACCATACCCAGTTCCAGACCAGAGTACACAAACGTTCCCTATTTCAGACCAAAATGGTCAAAATGTATACCCTATTTCGGACCAGAAAGGCTGAAAAAACCATACCCTTTGGCACCGCACACCCCTATAGAGCTTCATAAAAGGGAGAACCCCCCCCCCCCCTGCCGCCCCAGGCTTGAATCCCTGGCAAACAAAATCTGTTTCACAATTTTCGCGATTGTTTAATACAGACATACAGCTTTACTAAAACCCACAAGAATTACATAACTTGAGCGCTGCAGGAGGTTTCCTGGAGTGAAAATGAAAAATGAAAGCGTCGTATAAACTACCAACTTATTCGTTATAAGTCGTTAAACGATTTTAACCGGGAGAACTTTGAAGTTCTACAATCCAAAAAAAAAAAACTTTAAGTCGTATTTATAGCAAGCTTCTGGACTGTCAAGCAAGCATTTTCCTTGTAAAATAAAAACTTGCGGAGTTATTAATTACAGTAAGCCTACCGACAATATCAACACTGATTGCAGTTTGTAGAATCGCAGTTCGTCTAGTCCTGCTGTGGATGCCTTCATCGTCTAAATGAAAAGAAAATTAGAACCAACTCATTTTAAAGATCTTTTATTCAATTTCAGCAAGGAAATAATGGAGGACATGAATAACTTGTGCCGTAGTTTTGCAAAACTATTTCCCAGCTTAGCGACTCACTCCAGAAACGGTGTATTTTTTGAAATTGCCAATAAAAAGATGACACTAAGTTCACAAAATACACCGTTTCTTGAGTGACCTTCTCCTCTAAAGGATCCCTGAGACAGATTAAAATACAGAGAACACCTTATTATAGAAAATTAACACTCCATGAAATTAACGCGAATTGTAAAACAATTCGCGTTAATTTTTGTGAGCGTTAATTTCCGCGTTGTTAATTAAGTGGAGCGCTAATTTCTGCGACCCTAATTTCCATCATTTTAATCCCAAATTCTGGATACAGTCCAGACATTCTTGACACCCACAAAACAATAGCTTACCTACATTTAGGCAGAATTTGACGCACATTATCTGTAAAGAAATTGCCTCACACACCTCCGTTTAGTTCGTGATTTTTGTATTCAGTTGGAAATAAATTTGTTCCTTTTGTGATCACAAAGTGTTTCTTTTTGTTAATCGCGTTTTAAAATTTCCCTCATTTTGAAATTTTACCCCCCCCCCCCCCCCCACACACACACACACACACTTTAATTTAGGTCGCGTTATTTTCAAGTACCTTAAGTAACACAAGTGTTAATTTCCTATAGTAACGGGTTTGGTTTGATATACTTCAAATGATAACTGCAACATACATAAATCACTATAGTCACAGATAGGATGACAAGGCTATTTTTCTGGTTACAAAGGGGTTTCATAATTTGTCTTCGGCAGGAACATTAGAGTTCATCACGCATAAGGGTTTTGTTTTGTTTGTTTTGGTTTTGTTTTGTTTTTGATTGTTTTCAAATCATCTGGTATCCCTCAAGGTAATCGTCAACGTTAGGCAAAACACTATAGACAATTCTGGGAATAGGGACACAAACATTGTAATGATCTGATTTTGCACCCTTCTTCCAATAAGCGCTTTCTTCATATTCGGTGCTCCCCAATAAATGAGTGTTTGTTGAGTACCGAAACTAAGTGACTCAAAACCTAAGGACTAAAATTATTACTCTGAACTGTATTGTTACCAGATCTACTGTTTTAGTTTCCTGTATAGTTGTTTTGAAACTCTGAGGAGTATGAGAATATGCGTCTTGTCTCGTTTAAACATCCTCCCTCCTTCAGCTTGACGCGCAACAATGTTGCGTTGCAAGTTGAGATTCTTTGTTGCACGTATTTCCACCTCCTCGTGCAACAAAATTTCATGTTGCAGAAAGCAGACGTCCCTTATACCTTTTGCAACTTAAAAATTTGCTGAACGCGAGGGTGGTAATACGTGCAACAAACAATCGCAACTTGCAACGCAACATTGTTGCGCGATAAGTTACACGGTAATTGTGCCCGTATTTCTTGCAGCAATTTGTGGCCTGTTTTGAAGGCTAAATGCGGATTTCTTTATTGAGAACTTTCCGCGAAACTCGTCAAATTTGAATGCTTGTAAGACAATATTTGGGTTAAAAGTATTGTCAAAAAGCAATGCTTTCTTTGAACTGCTTGACGACAGCTCTAAAACTTGGGTCGTGATTTTAATTTTTCATATGTTTGCACGAACTCTCGTCCGCTCGCACTCGCAGGTTACCAAAGCTCGTTAAGCTATGGACATCAAACACTTTACCCCGGGTGCCAGAGGCTTTTCTTTCGCGCTCGAACACGCGCAAAAGTACGCAAGAGAAACCTCCGGTCACCAGGCATGAGCACTTACTTCTCTTTAATGCTTCAATAGGGCCGTTTACGAGTAAAATAAGACGCGGCTTACGTAAAACTGAGACGCAACTACACTTTTTTTTTTTTAGTAAGAACACGTAAAATTTGGCTGAGCTTGAGGATGTTCTTATTTTAGCCCATACATTTTCTTAAATTTTGGGGCAAATCTCAGCCTCAACGTTCTTGTAAAAATGGTTCTTATAAAATAAAAAGTGTAACATAAGACGCGAAGTGACCGTATAAATGGTACAAAAAATGCCGTTCGCGACTTACCCAAGACAAGTCGCGACTTGCGTAAGACTAGGATTGGAGGGCTAGGCCCACATAAGCCCCAGCTTACTCAAGACGCGGAGTTACTCGTATAAATGGCATTGCGGCTCGTTTGCTGCCTATTTAAGAAGGGGACACCTACTAGGCATGCGTATATTTTCCCGAATTTCGTGCTGACTAAAAGGAATGCGGCCTCTCGAAACAAGAATGCGAACAGGACGAGCAGGATCCGATCAGGATCTCATCTCACAGCTGCTGTCTTTCGTAAGTTGGAAAGGTAGTAGAATATCTTTTTAGTACATGATTTTAACAGGTACGAATTTTTGTAAACTCTGACAACGAGGAAATTTCCTACAACTGTAAGCGGGCAAGTTTTTGATAGTGCATATAAACCAGGCTTCAACAACAAAGTCACGCATAAGACGTGAGCTCTGTTTATACCATACTTCGCGCCTTATTCAAGCCGCGCTTGTATTTTTATGGTAAACTTTTCTCAGTTTAAGATCATCAGATGTTACAGTACAGGGACTAACTTGAAAATATTCTACAAAATAAAAATAATTTCTGAGCAACCTACCCGACGCACGTTTTTTCCTCCCGTTACCAGAAACCGCAGAACACGTCACTTTGACGTTCTCAGCCTTGCATTTGTCCTTATACACAGGTTCTCGGCAGAACGAGTTAAAGAAAGACCCGTCCAGTATCGTGATGAAGTTCTGTTTTATTTGTGCCTGGGTTTTTGGTGAACTGCAGTTCCCACTGTAGTAATACAAACTCATCGCCATCCTGGTTTTCCCTGGTGTATAAATTTCTACAAAATTGCATGAATAAACTAAATTAATTTATCAATTGCATTTAATGTTCTAATTGAATATTGGAGATATACTTTAAGTTGGCTCGATCGGGTTTTTGAGTGACGATACCTTTTAACTTTGAGCAACGAGTATACCACAGTGAACAATCCTAAAAAAAAAATTGATCGTTACTGCTGTCCTAGAGAAAGATGAAAGTTTTAAATGAGGTAAGTTTCATGGAAATTGGAGTTACCATGGCAACGTAATGTCATCCCCTATTTTACATGAGAGCTAATTACTTGTTATTAAGGGATAATTCTGGGAAGCGCTCGACTGATCTTCGAGCTGACATATTTGTATTCACGTCTGCAAAATTTTAAGAATTTCTATGACAGCGTTTTCGAGAAATTTTCGGGTGAAGTCTTCAGGTGTTAAAAAACAACTAAGAGAAAACAATTTTGAACCGTTATTGAAAAGTGTATCTACGACGGCTTGACGAAATAGCATTTTGGTTTTAAATGAATGTTACATCATCTAATTATTTTGTGTGAAAATTTCAATCGTTCCATTTGATTTTTAGAAATGCTGGCTTGAATATGAACTGGTTTAGCGTGTTACGCAGCTTTTTATCAAACATTGACCTTACACTTATTAATATGGTTATGAATTAAAAAGGGGTCGATGATTTTTTTAAATCTTAGCTCTCAAGGAGAATAAACAGGACAGTATTGCAATAACGACGGACAGGTCAGCAGTGAGCGCAAACTTCGGCAAATGCCGAAGGTTAGCAGACCTGGTAGGTAAGCACGTTTTCGGAACATCTACGGAAAGCAATCAAGCGTTATATGAATTCATGACGTACTGAAATTTACAATTGCACGCCGATTCGAAACAATGGAGATGCATAACAAAATTTGTTCTAATCGTATCTATAACAGAATGCTTGATTGCGATTGATTATCCGCGCGCCTATTTGATACGTAATTGGAGGGTGATCATGTGGGTGTCCAATTACAGCTGTCCAATTTGAACTTTTTGTCAGACCTTTGTACCGATACAGCGTCCATATTGATTTTGCTCCCTGGGCATCCCATAGTACTCATTGAAATTTATTTATTCTTTTGTAGTGATAATGCAGCAATCTCACAATAATAGAATCAATGCAGTATTTCGCATATTTTTGCCCTAACTCGGTCCTGTTGTTGTAATCGGTGTCGAATTTTATTATATTTTTATTTTTTTTCCACGAAAAAATAACACGTAGTTTGTTTTATCAAAGTTTTCCCTCACTTCCGTGATAGTTTTATGCAGCGCAGAGTACTCTCGGATGATGTAATGTATGAGCTACTTTACGAGTTAATATAAAATAAATGCTGACGCAAATCTTTTAGAAAGATACCAGTCACAGATAATTCAAATTTTAAAGTTTTCAGTTTTTATTATTTTAGCTAGGAGTTTTTATATTATTTTCTTGATTCTTAATTATACTATTTTATTTGTCCGCGTTGCTGCGGTTGTTAATTTCATTAACAACTTTTGCTCCAGATTTCCCACCGCCTATCTTTTGGGCTCTGCAAAGACTGCGATGGCATTTTCGTGCTCTTTTCAGAGTAGAACCGGAACGTCCTGCTCGTATGATAGGTTAGACAAGAACAGGAGTCTTGAAATAATCAGTTTACGTAACTGCTCAAAGGATATTACAGGTCATTGTTCCCACCCGTCATTATCTGAAATAACCACAGAGAGCGAACTTATACTCACTAGAGTTGGTGTTTTTCGCGAGGAGACTTCATCTCAAAATTGGACACTATTTGCCCATATCACAGGCGTGAACTCGGGCTTGGCTGGCGGCGAAACTCTACCAAGTGCAATGTACCGCAATTCATATCCAAACATGGAGCAAACAGAAGAGCAGATCGGGGTGTTTCGAAAATGGTATCCGAACGAACCCTTTTTAAAGACAACAGGACAGTTTGTCCCAGTTGGTTCAGGTGAGTTAAGATTCAAGGAAAAACAATTTTTATTTCAGAACTGAATACCTTTTTTATGACAGTGAAAGGAAATGCTAGAAAAAAGGTAACACGCCACTTAACAGACATGCTTCATTTAGATAAACAATGGTTAGGAGTAATTTAAATGCTGTAACTTTTATTGAAAGACAAGATATTTCGCGAGTAAAATCACGAAGCATTTATTTTAAACTACTTTGAAAGCAAATGTATTGTTTATCTGAATAAAATGTTTGGCAGGGAAAGCTTTTTGTCGATCGATTATTCTGTCTTTGGTTAGGAAAAACGGTGTTTGAAACACAAACGAATTTGCAAAACCGGGTTGAAATTTGATATCGTACAGAAAATTTCAGCATTTTTTTTTCAACGTTGTTTTCTCACTAATACTTGATATGTAACCATTGTTTTTTAC
The DNA here is from genome assembly GCA_964017195.1 of Siderastrea radians. Taxonomy (NCBI): domain Eukaryota; kingdom Metazoa; phylum Cnidaria; class Anthozoa; order Scleractinia; family Rhizangiidae; genus Siderastrea; species Siderastrea radians. The sequence continues at coordinate 38,301,923 of OZ024899.1, forward strand.
ATCAGAATATATTTCTTGTCTAGATTGCAGAATACCCCGCAGTCCATTTGCATTTCATTGAATAACAGTGGTGCCTATTGTTTTTCATCCCATTTTACAAAGGGTTCCGACACGTCATGTGGAAGTTTCGGGGTATTTCTATTTTTTTAGAGAGTTGGTTCCTTATAAAAGAAACGCGGCCTCTTATTTGAATGAAATAAAAAATGTTATAAAAATATTTGTTTGCTCAAACGTTTAAAATGTTTGAAAAAATGCCTCTCTGTATTTGCCCACGGAAGGTCTTTGTTTGGGAGGGGAGTTTATTTGAGCCCTCATCTCCCTGATTTGAGAAAGGGCGTTTATTCCAAAAACCTCCTAACATAAAATTTTGTATTTTCATTTTTTATATAGGAATTAAACATTTGCTTTAAGTTTTCTCCCATCAAAAACGATGTGCACAGACTGCAATTTTTAATGCAAACGTTATTTGGATATGTTGGATTAGGATGTGCTGGGGGTATATTTGGTCTGAAAGTGACATTTGTTCTATTTGGACTATTAGCCATTTGTCGAGACTGCAGAAGGAGTATTTTGGAAGGCCCAAGTCCAGTCTTTTCGTGGGATACGTGTGGTGAGCGTGAGGGTGTGTAGTCCTCCCGGCGATCCATCAAGCAAGAACATCCACAAGCGGGAAAAAGGTGAGCTATATAAGCAACCTTTTGTACAGGGATTTCGGAATAAGAACATGGAAAGCCTACCAACACTGGCCCTGGAAAACTAAAACCGTGGACAAAGTTCGATGTACCAAAAGAATCGGAGCTGCTGACGATGGAGGTCAGGCCCTCCACCGACCTGAAAGCCGGTACTAGCTTTGTACCCGCACGCCCCAGACGAACCAGTGGCCAGCATCCAGCGACAGAGACAGACGAAAGCTTCGACAGTGATACCACGTCCACTGTCAACAGTTCCCGATTATTTACGTGCCTGGAAGAGGGGTGCGTCAAGACGTTCAGGCTCGATCGGTTTCTTTCCTATATATCCCGCATTGCAAGAGAAAATGACTAAAATGTCTCTCGTCCTCTGCGTGAGATTTACAGAAGAAATTTTTAAATCTCATGCAGTATAGAGTATGTTGCCGTATAACATGAAGTACCGCTAGGTGTCAAAAAGTGTACAGCACGTTGAAAAGACGTTTCAAAAAGGTTCGGTTAGATTCGACCAAAGAAGTAAAAATTTCGCTCTGAAAACACCAGCACCGAACCGCCGTGATGAAGGGTGACGAAGAGAAGCTACTTAACCCTAACACCTCCCCCCCCCCCGGTCACGGTATTTGTATTTATACCTTTACATAATTCGGTAAATTGTGATCGTCCGGGTGAGTGTAGTCCTGAGAAGGAATGTTTGAGGTGACATTGACCGACGTTTCGACAACCTGAGCGGAAGTCATCATCACAGTCAAGTGAACTGTGAATCGTCAGTAGATGTTATAAGTCTCTGGTCGTTGTCCTGATTGGTTGACGATCTCGTGATGTTATTGGTCGTCTGTCAGTTAAGCCGTGATGTTATTGGCTGTGAAGACTGTTAAACGTGATTGGTGCGTTTCGATCCGTCTTTTGTTAGTCAAATGTCGTTGGTCTATTGTTAGTCAAATAAGTCGGTTTGTCTATTGTTTGTCTGTCTTGTTATTGTCGGCAATCAGTCGTTTGTAAGGTGCAGGTAGCTGTTGGCAACGGTTCAGTGGTGTTTGTTCTAAGTTAGTAAACCAGCTTTCCAGAGTGATTCGTTGATAGTAGTCCGTACTGTAAGTAACGCATTCAGCAGAGTCCCAGTCGATTCTGTGGTTTGGTTTTAAATGGTGCTCAGCAATGTGATTGTTGATATCACCATTTCTAGTCGCTTGTTTGTGTTCAGTCAGTCGGACGTTCAGATTTCTGCCGGTCTCACCAATATAAGTGACCTGGCAGTCGCAGCATTTGATTTTATAAACTGCTCCCTGTCTGTCGCTCGGTTCGTCTTTGTCTTTAACGTTCGTCAGTAGCTGTCGTAAAGTAGTGATGGGTTTGTGAGCAACGCGGATGTTGTAGGGTTGTAGGATTCGTGCGATAGTTTCAGAAGTCCCTTTGATGTAAGGTATGGTTGCAGTAGTGACAGGTGTCGCGTTAGTGTTCGTAGCGTTTGGTTCGGAGTTTCTGTAAGTGTTGTGTCTAATAAAGTCCCGGTTGTAATTGTTCTTGTTGAAAACGTTGTCTAAGTACTTGTTTTCGTCCGTTAAGCTGTCAGGTGAGTCACAAACTAGTTGCGCGCGTCTTGTCAGGGTCCGTATAGTCGTAGCTTTGTGAGAAGTTGGGTTGTAAGATGATTGGTCGAGTAGTCTGTCGGTATGTGTCGGTTTTCTGTAAATTGTCGCCCGTAGTTCGTTATTGTCGCGGGTAACCAAGCAGTCTAGAAAAGGTATTTTACCATTTTCCTCGATCTCCTTAGTAAACTGTATGTCGGCTTTTTGTCCGTTGAGGTGTTCGTGAAAATCGTCGATTTCGTCTTTGTGTACGGCTGTAAAGGTATCGTCAACGTAACGTAGCCAGAGTGGTAGTGTTCGTTGTAAGTTGCGAGGGCTCGTTCCTCGATGTTTTGCATAACGATTTCTGCAACAACAACGGAAACTGGTGAGCCCATAGCTGTTCCGTGCAGCTGTTTGTAGTGCTTGCCGTTGTACTGAAAATACGTAGAAGTAAGACAAAGGTTCAGTAAGTCCATTAAGTCGTCTGTCGGTAGCGGTAGTTCAATAGTAGAGTTGTTGATGGCGGTCTCAGTGCAGTCTAGAGCCAGTTGAAGTGGAATACTGGTGAACAGTGATTTCACGTCAAAAGACACTAGTTTGTAGTCGTCAGGTACTTGTACTGTCTTGATTGCGTCAATAAAGTTCTCAGTCGACTGTAGTTTGTGTCGTGATTCGTCGGTCAAAGGTTTCAGTACGGTAGTCAAGTATTTGGACAGTTGGTAAGTCGGGGACCCACAGAATGAGACTATGGGTCGCATGGGTATGTTAGGTTTGTGCAGTTTCGGTAGTCCGTAAAGTTTCGGTGGTTGTGGTACACGGCACCTCAGTCTGTTGTAGCGCTGAATGTCAATAGCGTCAGTTTTCTTGAGGTCAAGTAGTTTGCTGTTAAGTTCGCGTTGAAGTGCTGGTGTCGGGTCTCGTTTAAGTACTTGGTAGGTCTGTTAAGTACTTGGTACTTAAGTACTTGCTAGGTCTGTATGACAATGTTTTCGTCGGTTTTCAGTCGTTTTAGCACTAAAACGCAAGTTTGAGCGATCTTGAATTTTCACACTTTTGCCGCTATTTCTCGATTTTGTTTGATTCTTACAGACACTCACTCTTAAGAAAAAAGACGAATTAATGGAAAATATCTGTCATTCTTTAGATATTTTGTTGCCATGACAACGGCTTATGCCTAAGGGGCAAAAACTGAAAAATAAGGGTAATTATGTTGGTAATCTTACTGGCAAATCTCAGGAACAAAGATTGCAAGACAATAGAACTAGGGTTTCTTTTGTAAGTTCGTATGGCTACTTTTGTAGAAACTCTACGGAGCCACCTTAAAATTACTTGCCCGATTACTCCCTGAATTGTACTCCCCTCAGTCCAATTACCATTACTAACAGGACAGTGTAACTGGACAGAACAATAATAATAATAATGTTTTCTACATTCCGTCCCAATTATAGTATCACAATAACATAAATTCATAATTTCTACTTACTTGTACAGTCGGGCCATTTGCCCGGCATCCATTTTCCTGACCCTCCGCAAACCCAAATTGCATTCAGCAATGGCCGTGTAAAATCAAATTTGTCATTACAGGATGGAATACACATTCGTCCCAGAGCCCAGTCGTCACAAGCCTTGGCCCCGTTCAAGGGAGCAGTCAACTCTTCACAATCTTTAGCTAGGCAAATGAAAAATAAGAAGAATAAATAGTCTTAGTGGCGTTTAATCAGTGGTCGTGTGCTGTTCTGTAAAGAAAAAGGCCTTTTTTGCAACCCAGAACTGTCAGATCTTGTTGTTAATGAGAAATTGATGAAAGATGATAACTCGAACCTTGAAGGAAGACACAAAACCGTTCGATTTAGCAAAAGTTATCGGCGGTACAAGGTAGTTAGGTTCTTTTCCAGACCTATTCCCTCAACATCAACTCATATTAATAACTACATTCAAAAAGTCCTAGAAGCTGGGGTCCCACAATTTTTAAACTGATAAGCACAAATCTGAGTGGTGGAGTATGGGAGAGCGGCAATCGTTGTTGCAACATTTTTCTTCTAAGTAAATCTTAACACTTTCCAGGCCCCATTTTCTTCAGTTTCTTTCTGCAGAGAGTTCATGGGAGTTGTATTCAACATGGCACAACATGACGTTTCCTGTTATACGTTTTCGAGCGGTTTTCAAATGAGTGTCATAAAACCAAAACCAAAATAATTACTCTAACCAATCACAACAGAAACAAACAACGTAATGAACCCGTTAGAAATTGAAGCAAATATAAGTAATAAGCGTCAAGCGCAGCAACGCGTACGGGCAAGTCACGATTGGTTTGGGTTTAACTTCTGATTGGTTGAGAAAGTCGCACGAACTTTTTTATCCAATCAGAGAGCGAATTAAAGCAAAACCAAAGCAAACACAATACTTTCTACACTCAATTGAAAACTGTTCTAAACATTTTGGCATAGTTAATAAACGAATCTGGTTGTGAAGCTCAGCTAAGTCCTTTGTTTTGTTTTTGTTACCGTTTTTAGCCTTGACGGTGCATAAACAACAATAGGTTTTGAATTTTGCATGAGCAACTAACCAATAAGAATGTCACTATTAAGTTATTCAGCCATAGTATGCGAACGTAAAACAAAAGATTGTGCACTGTCGTGGTACTTTCAACATAAATTGCAGCACCTTTGTTAAGGCCTTTAAAACTTGCAAAGTTTCATAACCAGTCCCTCGAGTAACTATGATTTTGGGTACAAAGTCGTGGAAATTGATATGTAAAACAATCCTTTGAATAACGCTTAACCTTGATACAGGGAAAGACTGTTTCACAGAAGAACGAAGCATTGCTTTAACTAATTACATGACAATGTGTAAAAAAAACGGAACCCGAAGAAATGTGCTTTCAATTCGAAAAGTTAAACAACCCAATCTCAGTACTAATTACTAGTTACTATTTACAACTTATCACTCATACTGACTTGGATTGAATGTGAATGAGAAAAAAGTATCTCTGAACTGGCTTATGCCTTGTCTGTGTAGTTGTCGAAGCTCATTTAGCACTTCAATGAACTACTTACGTTTAAGTCGGAGCGTAAACTGGCACATAGCAGGGTTATTGCTGGGATTGCTATCAAAGGCCTTGCAGTACACATTCCATGTTCCCCAATAAAAATTGGTGTCACTTTGATGGCTACATTCAATATTTAAAGGGCTATTGCTGTTGTCTTTAAACCGTGGGCTGTTCCATTTTACTAACGTCTTCATGTAGCTAACAGTAATGTTTTGGTCAGGAGGGCAGTATTCAACCACGGGGCCCAAGTTATCTGTAAATAGGATAAATGAACAACGTCATGAAAATCTGGGATGTTGTTCCTCATTGCACCATACAAGACAGCTTTCTGTGTTTGTACATGGGGAATACATAGGTCGCAACGCTTCGACTACCCTAGTGAAATGTAAAATCCAAACAGTCAGTAGTCCTTGGAATTCTGAACCTCTTTTTTGTGACTCTATACTACGTTGACGTCATAGTTTAATTTGTTCTTTGCACACAGAAAACTAAAGATAAATTACGTAGTATACTTCGAAAGTAATGACACGAAAACAAGCATTGTAAATGACGTTTCAAACATTTTATACGGGTAGACACCACCTGCAGTAGTGTACAAGGTATTAAAAAATCGGGAGAACCAGAGTATATGAGCTGACCTTCCAATGTAACTTTAAAAGAGCATTCTTTCTCGTTTCCTGCTGCATCCTTTGCAGTGTACACGATGAGCGTATCTTGGTAGAACGTGTAGGGTGGACTAGCTTCGCGTGGTGATACTGTAAGATTGGGTGGCGTTCTGCTGTTGTCCACGGCAACAGGAACTGTCCAGTTGACCAATGCTGATGAATTGGCGGTGATGCTTTCACGGATATCAGAAGGGCAGCTTACGAATGTCGGTGAGGTTATATCTGCAGCAAAATACAAGTTGCAGAAGAAATAAAACAACAAACTCACGCCAGTTTTTCTTAAAAGAAAACTAATAGGCCACGAATTCTGATAACAACCCTTAGTATTTAACAACAGCGTTAACAGTGTTTAGGGTGTAAATACTAATGGTTGAAGGTTATATTAAAAACCTAATATCTCATAAAAAAAAGCGTGTTTAAAAAATATTTTTTAATACAGCTAGGTTAATATGGAAGGTGCTACATGCTTACCTAGGCATTTCAAAATTGACGATTCACTCACGTTCCACTTTCCATCGTTGCCACAATGCACCACACTTTTTCCATTATTACTACGGAATCCTGCGCGGACCTTGCAACCAAAAGAGCAAGTAGTTCCACTGACAGGTGACTGAGACTTGCACATAGGCGGGTAAACGTACCCAAACTCAGGTTCTTTTAGTGGTGAACACCTCCGAACTAGAAATGACAACAAAACAAAACAAAAACAAAACAAAAACAAAAATTTAAGAAACGTCAAACCAAAAAGTCGACAAATTCAGCGCTGGACCTTAATGCAAAGGTTTCATCCCTGTGCTGTGTAACACATGCAAGGGGAACATCTGCACAGAACCGTTTAATTTTCTTGTATTCTTAAAATTAAGTCAACTTAGCCCTTCCTTTCTCTAGTAAATTAAGGTGGATTGCCTGGGTTCTTAATTCAACACCAGACCACCCAGTATTTTAAGCTGACACTTCACTGTTAGAGCACAGTAGAACGAGACGTTCACACATTTACTACACATTGGACAAACTTTCCAGAAGAGACACAGCGAGCAGGTGGAAGCGTGAACTTTACAACTTGTCACTGATCTTGATCTCCTTGAAATATAAATCTCTCTGTAAACTTCTTAGCCGGGAACTGAGATATGCTTTAGAACTCTTTAACTCTCTCAATTGAACTGAACTAACCACAAAAATTTTTACAATCTGCTGAAACTATCCTGCTTATATAGGTTTTGAGCTGTGATCTAGTATATTCCATGTCCTGGGTTACTTTTAGTAACTTGTTCATCTCAGTACCGGATCATACTTTATTGCTAGCATTCTGGAGCTTTCTAGCAATTAGTAATCCAGGAACATCTAGAACCACCTATAAAGAGCAATCTGGAATATCTTACCCTGCATGAGAACATTCTAGCAAATGCCATTAACTTGTCAGAACAAGACCTAAACTTTTGAAAAGACCTTTAATATATCCCTTGTAAGCCCAAGTAGGTATTCCCGACTACAACTGAAGTCTGGGAAATTTTATGAAAGCGTGAAAATTTAGAGGTTCTTTCCTTCTGTTTGCTTATTTGTCAAGATCGGTGTTTCCTGGCAAATTGAAACGACGGTTTTACCATATGATAGCTTTCGCACACAAGACTATTTAAAAAAGAATGTCGCCCAATTTAATAATCTCAAATAAATTATGATGGTCAACGGGAAGACACGCATGGGTCATATTGTTTCACTTCTTTGTCAGGGATTCGTTTTCCTGACCCCTTGAATATCACAAGGAGCTTTATTCGCGGTTCCCTATCTGCAAATACCGTCAGTTGCCAGTGCATTGCGGTTTTCAAGGCCAATGCCAGTGGATCGAGTCCTGACCGTCTTTACATGTATGATGTTGTCGATGTCACTCAAATTCCAAGGACCAATAATGCCGTCCAATTAGTCCACCGTATCTAGGCTAAATACATTGACACCTTTAATAAAGGTTCTTATCTTATCTGTTTTTGGTTCTTATCGCCTTGGTTATCGGATAGACCTTGCTTCACCTTAATCGCCATTCGGCAAATATTATATCTGTGAAATTGCTGGATGTTTAAGCGCAGGGTCTCAGGGTGGTTCTGGGCAACAGTGATGTATCCAAACGGACTTTGAATCGAACAAACCAATGGTCAGACATTTTGAAGTCCGAATCAGGATATTTTCCCTTCGTTATTTCTCTGCATCTGTTCCTGAGCCACCACTCTTCGACTTTGAGGCCTTTACTTCGTAAATCTTTGAACTCATTGTAGAGCTGCTTCTCCATTTCCAGATAAGAAGCATGTCTACCAGCGCCTGGCTTTCTGGACGTTTTGGGGGTAATTCCGTAGCTTTAGTTCTTGAGCAATCCAAGGGTTATAGGTGCTCGACTTCAGCTCAACTTTGTACCGTACTTTGAACTCTCTGGCTGCTCTGGCCTTGTTTTTGTATTTCTTATACAAATCAACAAATTCTAGCTTTTGTTCGTGGGTCCATTGTTTTCTCTTGTAAAACTGCTGCTTCGGTTGTTCAGCTGGCTTCACAGTTCTGGCTGGATTCAGAATTCTGGCTGCTTCAAAGTTCTGACTAGTTTCAGAGGTCTTGTTGGCTACCGGGCTCTGACTCGCTGGAAACGAGATTGACTTTCGCGTGGTATCAGCTGTGGCATCAGTTTAGTCTCCTACGCAGCCGTTTGTAGTGTCGTCACGCAACGCCCCTCCCACAAAAGCGGCCTCCTGGTATATTTCAGACTTTGTTGACATCTCTGGCGAACTCCTACGCGTTTCATCGAGTGTAATTTACTTTATTTACGCTTTGAGCTGTTTCAGGTGCACACAAGGCACACACCGATACGTCGCATAAGAAAAGCCTCTGGCACCCAGGGTAGCGACTCGGCTGTGCTCACCCTCAAGATAGCCTCCGTGCAGAAGTCTCCTATTTCCTTTAGACAGTCGTGCAGCACGCATCTCTCAAGACCTAATATACAATTATGGCCGCTGCGTTCAAGGTCTTCTGTACCATCAGGTCATGGATGAAAGGAGATCATGGATATATCATGATCATGATCATGTATATAACATGGATTTCAGTGTAAATTATCACTACACAGGGGCTGATGCAGTTCAGGTAGCCCAAGCTCCAAAGGGAGCCGTCAACATGACATTGCGTAACAGCGTTATATTTATAAGAGTTTGTATGGGAATAGAACGGTCGTAAAAAATAGTTCAAAATAGGGGAAAGAGATTTAATAAAATCGACTTACCCTCCCATCTTCTGTGTATAACTTGTGTTTCTACGGCATTCGGAGGCGTTTCAAAGCGATTCCAGTGGGTTTTTGGTTCTCTGTTTTCCTCTCCATATATAATTCCATATATGGAGAGGAAAACAGAGAACCTAAAACCCACTGGAATCGCTTTGAAACGCCTCCGAATGCCGTAGAAACACAAGTTATACACAGAAGATGGGAGGGTAAGTCGATTTTATTAAATCTCTTTCCCCTATTTTGAACTATTTTTTACGACCGTTCTATTCCCATACAAACTCTTATAAATATAACGCTGTTACGCAATGTCATGTTGACGGCTCCCTTTGGAGCTTGGGCTACCTGTGGATGCAGTAGCTACTGTTGGCAATATGTTGCTCTACATCTAGACAACAACAAAACTTTGTTGCAACCTACTGTAATCCTTATGCAAAGAGTGAATTTAAAACAAAATGTTATTCTCTGTTCTTCCTTGTTGCCTCAAGATCAATGTTGTTTTGTTTGTTTATTTGAAACGCCGACCCCCAAGTTAATTCAACATGTGATTGCCATCCTGAGATACAAAATACTCATTCGCCACAGGACATTATCGTTAAGATGAAGGAGAGTAGCACGCATGCAGCAGGGCAAACAGCGGGGCATATTCCCAATTCTACGGTACTTTAAAATAATTATATCTCACAGTGCGAGGTGTCTTCAGTCTTACGCAATCCATGTAGGGCTTCTCAGTTTTGCTGCAGATACCCCAAACCCTATATCAAATTAAAGCTTATAAAACTGGCTATTTGAATATACCACTAACTTTTCATGAAAACGAATTTTTAAGTTTTCCGCGAGGTCTGAATATGAAGGTCTAGATCGCCTTTTGAAAGCTCCAGCTCAAAGGGAATTTTAAATTTTGCAATTTTTTTGCTTGGTGAAAGTCTGGCACATAAGGGCTAAAAACCGTGTTGGGGTTTTCCTTTATTCAGCCGCGTTCAAAAGCTTTCGAACATTTTCTAAATCGCAAGCAAAACATACGGAGTAACGGCACAGAAATGGTTCTTAACGAAAAAATATTTAGAATTATCGAATTCCCCGACACGTTCTTGTTGAAGAAGCGTCAAGCTAGCGACTCTCCAAATTTGATTAAAATCGAACAAATCGCCTTTGAGTTGGAGGTGTCTCCTTCAAGCGAAAAATGAATGTCGACAAATAGCGCTCAAAAGAAAATCTTCGCTACGCAAACAAACACCGCCTCCAAACACCTTTGCCGACAGTAGACCAATGAGTGGGTGCTATTTTATCTTCCGGGCACCTCCCGTGGAAATTTCGCGCAATATTCTCTCCACGCAAATCCTTATGTTCCTAACATTCAACCGTCTTACCATTTTGTCGAATTTCTTTCAATGTTGGACGTCGTTTATCGTGATGGGGAGAACCAAAAGAGCGAAAACCTCAAGCCAACCAGCTGGACCTAAACTGAAGTGGCCAAGGCGGGCAAAAAAGCGAAGCGAAGTGAAACTGAGCGCTGTGATTGAATCAGTACAACTGCAGCAGCTCTTTTGAACAGCACTTCTTATATTGGTTGAATGGGTGCTTATTGTAGTGTCAAGCTTAGCAAAGCTTATAATTGAACAATGCTCAAAGGGCTTATTTTTACTTGCGTTATCAAGCAATCGCATAGCGCGTGTTCGACACACAATTGTTTTGTCCGTTTCTCGCCGGCAAATAGGGAATTTTTAAAGGCAATTGTTGGTCTCCAAAAGATTTCAATATTGTTTAGACATATTTGTATCTTTCCAAAAGAGTGAATAAAGTAACAACAAAAGAGCGGTTTCATCGGGATCTGATAGGCCAGTGTACAAACGAGTGAAACTATTAGCTGTGACAGCAAGCGAGGTTCCCTGCGAAGAGATCAAAGGTTCGTCTCCCAGCGTTGGCTATATACCACGGGCTACATGTACACTGTATTAACAAATCTAAAATAATAAAATTCTTCTTTTTGCATTAAAATCAAAACATTGAAGAAAATCAAAAGAGAACACAGGTAAAACGAGATGAATTTAAATTCGCTATCTCTTTATTGTCGGTTCTTTGTTTACGCTATGCGGGAGCTGGTAAACGGTAACAGTGTTGTAAACTGTATTCATGTTAGGTCGTTTGTTCAGGGCTGCTCTACTACCCCAGAGAGATCAAACGGAGGTACTACAATGTATTCCATCGAATTGCAGTAATAACAGATGCTGTACGTTTCAGCGTAGTTTGCGCTCGCACAATATTATTTGATATTAAACTGTAGTTTTCATCACAATCGTCTGGCGATTCACGGTCACTATTGCGATTAAAACCAATCCAAACATTCAATAACCCTCTTTCTTCCGTTCTAAGGATATTTTGCCTTCTCGCTCCGATACTTTCCTCGTTATTGGAAGGTTCTGACGGCCATTCCCGATGATATGAACCTTTGTCTGATGCAGCGAGGCTACAACGTGTTTCCTCTGTCATGCTTTTCTTGTCTTCTGAGTTTTCCTCTTTTTTCGCTTTTTGGAGTTAGCCCACGGACATTTCCGCGGCCTGTGGGTTTCCATAGCAAAGTAATAACTTAGAAAACCGGGCTCTAACGACAAAAATATAACATAAACGGACCTAGAACGCTTCGGGAAACGATAAATACGGAGGCTCTCCCATAAACAATCTTTCCCGCGAAAATCGTTCTGGATGGATGGCTGCCGATGGCTGCACTCGTATCAATTAGCTGTCAATCAAAAATAAACTTTCACTTCCGGTGGAAAACGGTCATCCCATTTTCTAGGCAAATATTTACTCTTTTTTCAAATTTCTTTTTCGGAATTAAAAGATTCCAAGGAAACGTTTATTTTTATGGAAAAAAATAAAAAATCGTAAATTTCCCATTTTTATCGTACACGGTAGCCTTAAAGGTCAAATAAACCAAAATTTCGACATTTTTTCTTTGAATCCAATTTACTTGTTATGTATTGATTTGGTATCAAATAAACATATTCTGAAGTTTCAAGTCAATTGGACTTAGGATCGCAGAGATAATGGAACGTGAAAAGTGCTACTTTTTGGCCTTCATAATCGTAGAGCGGTCGGGAAAGTTGTCGGTAAATTGTTGGAAATAACACTAGTGACGTCACTGTTGGCGAGCTGGAAAATTGCGGGGATTCGAAGTGTGAGGACTTGAGCGGAAAATCATGGTGTTTTGTGCTGCTATGAGAGTAAAGTAAGTAATTTTAAGTTTCCAGAAGATCCAGAACTGCCTCAAGAATGGCTCAAAGAATGAAAGGAGGATCGTTTCAACCCACAAAACACTGATTCACGTGTTGTGCAGACCAGTTTACACCACAGGTAACCAAAGCGATTCGATCGAAAATAATCGACGGTTTTCCAAGGACAATACCTAAAAATCCAAATAAAGTTTGAAGAACCTTACCTGTTATGTGTTTGCTGTGTTTTTGCCGGTTTTCCGAGCTTGTGGAGGTTGTTTTGAGCGGTAAGTTACAGCGGTATAAACCATCCATGTCCGCCCAAGAACGGAGCAACTTCACACGGGAATTCCAGTTGCGTGTTCAGCATTTGCACAACGTACAAATTTAGAGGTAAGAATTTTGCATTTTGTTCAATATATCTATGACTAGCTTGTATCTTCTGATGGTTTTTAACTCTTACATTTAGTTTACTTGAGAATTACAAGTCATAGCAGTTACTAAGCATTAACAATAACCTCGGGTTTTTGGCGCATAAATTAGGCTTCTATAATTATAAACAAACGTAACTTTCGAGCTCTGAATGTAATACTTTTCACGCACTAAAATATTTCAGTTTTATCGCTTTCATACAGCGGCTACAGGCCCTTCTTAAGCCTCTCACAAGCCAACACTCAAGACAACCAACAACATAAACCCATATTTAATAAACTGGCCTAGTTTCTAAGTGTTGTGGCTTGTCACTGGCAAGCAGGTCCCGGGGGGGGGGGTACTCCGGATTTCAAGTGATGGTGATAATCGAAGGATTTTTTTTGGGGCGGGGGTGAAATTTTCCATTCCGGGATGTTTTTGGGCAGGAAAATTTGGCAAGTATTTTTTGGGGTGGCTTGATTTAAGTAGAGATTTTTTGGGTATTCAAAACAATCTGAAGAATTGTGGTAGTACCTGTGTATCCTGGCCGCGTAGTTCTGCGAATATTAAGTACTGACAACCAAACTTGTTTTGGGGTTGTTTTAATTATATTTAACGATGGTGTCACATTACATTGCATCCGTTTCATAAAACCGGTTATACAATAGTCCGCAAAGTGTCCCGGGTGTATTTCACAAGGCTTCAATTCATTCAACTGATTTCTCATCCATCGTGTTTATCACCCGGCTTTATCCTCACTGGAATTCCCTTTTGGTGTAGTGAATTCTTGATATCTTTTGCTTGTGACTTGTGGGTTAATCCTTTCTGGAAATTTTTGAGGCTCGAAAATTCAGCATGGGATTTTGGGATTTTTGGTCCAGGGATTTTTTGGTTTCTTTGGAGGCCCTAGGGGTTTTTTGGGGTTTTGATTTTTGCCCCCATTCGATCATCCCCGTCACTTGAAATCCGGAGTACCCCCCTGGGAAGCAGGTGTTCCAGGCTGTTCCATGTTCATGATTTTTAGGGGAGGCAGAAATGACATCATATCAAGACAAACATGCCCCTCTCAAGTTTATGACAGGTGTATCACTTAATATAATTATGGGGTCCACCCTTCGTACAGCTGCTATCTAAGTACTTTCAGGAGGGAGAAATGGTTGACCCATAAAAACTGAAGGAATTGATTGTTGTTTGAAACAAAAAAAAACTTCTTTTGTGGGTGTCGCATATGTTCCTTGTCACTCCAAGAAGTACTAATACCTCTTGAAAAGTTATTCCTGCCAGCATGAATTTCTGACATTATATAGTACCTTAAAACCCTAGAAAGTATCAAAACAAGCTGACAATGGTCATTTTTAATTCAAACACCCTAAGTGGTACCAAAGCATGAATTGTAATCACGGTGACCCCTTCCCTACACTATGGGAGCCCCTCCCCTCTCACCTCCTAGGTTAAGTACCACTCTGTAGTAATTGAAGAAAACACAAAGTTGAGATACATTTCAAAGAGTAGTACAAGTGTCAACCAAATATGATGTTAATATTATCTAGCAAGACTGCCAAGCTGTTAATGGACATATTCAAAGCCCTTTCAGTTTCCACTTTTACTTGGGAAGCTCTCTCTAATTTTTAAAACCAGACAAGATGAAATGGCTATTGGGATTTGTCGTCCCAGCTTCATACGTATCCAGTAAGTGTATTGCCTATAAGCAACATTACTCTATACATGTTCTGAGAATGAAAGAGGAAACAACAGACTCATAAGAAAGATACACAGATGAGTAAAAGGTAACTCAGCAGTAAAGGGATTAAATAAATATGTCAACTACAAAAATAAATCTATATTAAATAAATAAACAGGTTAGTTAACCAGTAACAACAGTAGAAGAACAACATTAACTCGATTTCACAGTCTTAGAAATGATGAAATCACATTTGATCTGTTTAAGCTAAAATTTTAGAGTTTGTTTTTGCTTTCAACTAACAATTTTATTACTTATATGTTGTACTGGTAGTACAACTGATTGTAAACCCAATACTTGTTAAACCATATACATCAAAGGGGTCATAAAGTGCACAAGGTTGCTAACAACATAACAAGGTATACTGTTTATGTAATCATGTTCATTCATGTAATAAGGGTTTTTGTAATTATCATTTAATTATTGTTCCTTGATCTTTTACTACTTTCACGTCACCTTTTGTCAAATATCTTAGTATTTAGCACACAACCTCATGAGCATTGCAACATCTCATCATGTATTAATGAAGGATGTTTTCTCATGAACACAATTTATAGGTGATTCATTTTCAGACCAAAATATGTAATTTTCCCTCCTCACTGGTTCCCTGGTTCCTCCCCTGCTCCCAGAGGTTTTTCTTTCTCTTTTCCCAAACAAAATTCAACCACAAAGCAGCTCTCAGTGTGCCCACTGTCAGACCAAACATGTCATTTTCCTTACCCATCTTGAGAACCAGATGTGTAATTTTTCCCATCCATTTTCAGAACTGACAAAACATAACTGTCACCCCCAAATCAATTACCATTTTCAGACCTGACTTTTAAGTCAACAACCATTTTCAGACCAAAAAGGCTTTAAAACCATACTCATTTGGGTTGCACCAATCTATACATGGAATTTGTTCTCTGCCCCCCCCCCCCCCCCCCCCCAAAAAAAAAGAGCCACAAGCAAAAATACGTTTAAATATGTACGTACTCCGGCCTTCATTTTCAAAATACTGATTATAATCTGTCTCAATGACAGCTGGATTTAAAAAATTCTCTTCATCTGTCTCTAGGACACAGCAGGTGGTATCTTATCACGTGATTTGGGAATTGCACGACAGCAGAACACTTTCTCGCCCAGCTGGCATTAGTACACAGTTGCCAAAATTTAAATGCACCTAAATTTTGAGCCTAAGATTGTATACATGCAAAACAACAAACAAACACAGTCACTAGTAACACTTTGTGATGTAGACAGATACATTCAACAAGAACTGTAACCTGTTTTCGGCTATGTTAAAAATTTGAGCAGGATTTCCTGCCGCTGTTGCCGCGAGGATGAAAACCGTACTCACACAGCAACCATAATGGATACATGTATAAGAAGCTTTGCTTTACTCTAGTCAGTCTAGTCAGTAAGGCATAACAACAAACATCGATCATGATAAGTGTACAAAAGGGCTGCAAAGAACAACAAAAATACCTCAGATAAAGTGGTAACGTATTTATTAACAATTATACGGCGAACTTTTACAGTGTAATGAATAAATAAGCTTAAACGCTCACCATTAAACTTTACCAATTCTGTCGTTTACTTTGGAAGCCATTGCTGTCGGTCGAATATCATCTGAGATTTTGCAGTCCGATTCTGTGGTAATTAGCTCAAACTGGTATGGCTCTAAATGCCACAGGTTTGAGCTCCTCGGCCATTTTCAACGCAAAGAAAACGGGTGAAAACAGAGAATTTTCGAAAAAATTACAACAATACTCTTCAATACGGTACTCGCCTTTCGATCTTGAGCTTTCTTTGCTCATCAACAGTGACGTCACAGAATCAGCGGTTGTTTCCATTCCTTCCATTTAAGCGCGCGGTCATTTCAGAAACGATTTCGTGAAACCTTCGGATATCTTCGTACCTCTGGCTTTATTACTCCTTTTAAGGTCTCAGGAAGGAAATTTCGGTCCAGTTTGGCTTTATAATGATTTCTTTTTGTGTCAAGACGCGTTTAAACGGCTAAAGCGGAATTATCAAAATTTGGGTTTATTTGACCTTTAATAAACGTGACAGACATAATCTTGTTCAAAACTGCCCGGCAGTCACTAAAGCAGGGATCCATATTAGCAGTCGTCAGGTCGTCCGAGACGACTATAAAGTCCTGCGGACGAGTATCAAAGATTACGAACTCGTCCGGCGGACGAGGAAGTTTTAAGGAGCAAAATTTTTTCTTCAATTTCTCACCAGCCATTCAGTGATTCCGTACTATAGTGAACTGTAAACTTTGTTTCGTTGCTCGTACGACACGTTACGCGGTACACTCAGAAGTCAAATGTTTGCAGGCTCAATTTTTTGTTCTTGAACGCTGATGTACTGCAGCAATATGCAAACACAAAGACTCTCGCTCTTTAGCCGCACGCGAGTTTTGCAAAATGTGGCGCTACTTTGACAAAGTGTTGCCACCACTGCCGAAGAAAAAAAAGTGAATCTTCCGAGCAAAGTTCTAAATACGAAAAAGAGCAACAAAAGCGTTCATTCTTACTAACGTGGCTTGGCTTAAGTACCTGGATGAAAGTTTCATCAAAATTTAAAGTTTGATCGAAAGGTAAATGCGCAAATCAAATGTTAAACAGTGAACATTAAATTTTGACGTGCAAAGAAGGTCTATCTTTTAAGTCCATTGTTGAATTTTTGTGTTTGTTGTCCGTTGTTGAATTAGTCTGTTGTTGGATTTGTAAAATGAAATTGTTTGACAGGAGCCTTGCTGCGGTGCTGCTGCAGTAACATAGTGAAAATAAAATGCAAGCTTTCCACTTACTTGTTGTTAACTTTAAAGTGCCACTGGGACGAAAATTCATAGGTTTATTTCGGCCAAATTCCGTTGCAGAATATCGCGTTTTGTTCATATTTCCCCAGAAAACTGAACAACAAACCCTCCAGTCTAATAATTTTTAGCTCCAAAGTCGCGTAAAATGTGTCCGCCATTACTGAAAACGTGTTCCTGGGTGATTGCGCCATTTAATAGCATGTGACGTCAGAGGCTCACCTCAGTTGCGTTTCCTTGTGTTTTGACTGAAGATGTCTACCGTCGACTGCGAAACCTCCGAAGAGTATTTCTACGATTTGGAACAGTCTTTAGCTTCCGAAGCCTCTGAGGATTCGTTTCATTCGGCAAATGAAGAATTTTTCTTACCGTACGATATAAGAACTGATGTGAGGTTTCAACTAATAATCTTGTCAACAAACTGTTTAAATTTTTTTTTCTCGTCATATTATTTGAGTTCTTTGGCGGGAGTTCAAAACATAAGCGAAATATACTTAGACAATGATTGTAGTTCAGGACCCAGTTGCTCAAAAAGTGGGTTTCCCTTTTTCAACGGATAAGTCGCTGTCCAGTGGAAAAAATTTATCGCTTCATCTCGGTTGTTCAGCTTGGATAGCGCTATCCAACCAGCTGTTCAGCCGCTATCCAGCGATCATAAAGTTGTCCATTCCAAGGTAGGTTGTGTAACTTTTATCCACTGTAAACCTGTAGCAAAATAGACATAGCTATTCGAAGAATTGATCTTTTAAGCTGTGGAAATTTAGAGAAAACACCTATGAAAACTTAAGACTTTGATGCTCGCGAATTCTCAACCATGGGTCGATCGATGTTACTGTTGGTGTGGCAGAAATAAAAGAAGCGATACTTTGTCTGCCGTTGTTTATGTTCATTATATATTATTAAAAAAGCATTGAAATTTTTGGCCATTCTTGGCATAGTCTGGGAAACTTTCTTGAAAAACCGTAATTGTTGTAGTCAGCTGGCAGGCAGCTTATCGTGTCTATCATAGTACAGTGGTCGGCTCAACACATTGAAACACAAGTGCTTGGCGCTGCTAAATATTTTAAACAGTTTTTATAGAATTCTTTTTCTGAGCCGAAGGAAGTGAAATAAATCAAAACCTTTTTTTTCAAGAACTGGAGGCCTTGTGTGACCGGAATCTAAATATTTGTAGTCAAAATGAACAGCCACAAGGAAACTTTTCCGCTGCTCAACAACAACATGCGGACCGCTGAGGAAACGAAGCTTTCGCTTGGCTTATTCGCTGCGCAAAAACAATAACTTGATATTTTATCATTTTTCTTAGTAGTTCATTTACTAAGATTGCTATGACAGGTAAAAGAAATAACATTGTTAAACCCTTAGGCAAATAGTGGCGTGCGATATTTTTTCCCAACATCAATTTCCATGCACCGACGGTCCGATCTATTAAAGCCTTTATCTCGAACAACAACAACAACATTTTATTTGCATTCCCAATTACAAATGCCATTGCACATAGAAAGAAACAAAGTTGCAAAATCGATTAATTTACAATTCCTGTGTCTATTGATCCATTTCTTAATGCAAAAGCTTCGTAAATGAAGTAACCTAAACACACGCGGAATTAAAAAAAGGAAAAGATAAGCAGTACAAACTATATCAGCTTAATCACAGCGGTCAGGATTGCATTCGCCGAGGATCTTCGCGCTAGCAGACGGCAGAACTGAAAGGGTTTTCCACAACGATAATAAATTTCAAAATACGTTAAAAGAAAATCAGTTTTGCACAATGGTGGATGCGTTGAAAAAGAAACAAACTGTCACTTCAACTGCGTCATAAGTTACCTTTCGTCTTGTTCGCGCAGATAATGTTTTTTTTCCGGTTCTTTTTTCCATATAGTTGGAATGGGCAATGGCATGATCGACCGCTGGGATCTTACGACATGAACAGCCCTCTGGAAAAACTCGTCCGTGAAAACTCGCACTGCGTGTGAGTACGAACATTGTCCTTTTTTCCATTGCGGGTCCGCTTGCAGGGCTTCAATGAAGCAAAATACCAGCTCAGTGGTTGGATTTATTCTTGTAGCATTGTACAACACAAGTACTACCTGTCATTACTGCTGCAGCAAGGAAGATTTCAAAGTCGTGCAACAAACAGTTGGCAAGAAATCTTTCCTCGAGGACAATTTATTTTCCCGTGGCAAGTAACCATGTGAAGGCATTAGGTTTGAGGTGAGCCTCTGACGTCACTTCCGCTCATTCGCAAGCCAGCTTCCGGAACAAGGGCCAGTAATGGCGGCCGCAAAATCTCGACAAAAACCGTCCGAAAAAAGGGACTTCTAGTCGTCGTAATAAGTTGAAATTTGGCATGGTGACTAAGAACCACAAACTGTGTTCGAAAATGTAAAAATATGGAATATCAAAATTCTGGTCCCAGTGGCACTTTAAGTTTTTGACTGTGTAATTTTGAACGGGCAAGTAAAATTTTGTCAGGGCAAGTATCTTTTCTGATATACTTGCCCGGTTGACGAGTTTGAAAAAAAGCTAATATGGATCCCTGCTAAAGATAATTTTTACTAGCTATAAACTTACTGGTGAGAAACGTAAAGGACGAGCCCTGTAAATCTTGATATTTAGTAGATGGGGACACAGTTTGTTTGAAAAACATAGTTAATCTTAATCTTGGTTATGATAATTGCCCTCACCCTACAGTGATTACTATTTGACCCCTTCACTGCTTACAAGGACGTACTGAGTACGTCCTGTATTAGATTACTTATGTGCTAGGAGAACGTACTGAGTACCGCGTCCTGTTTTACAAAGTTTGTATCGGAAATCACGCACACCAGAAAACTGGAGAGACGCGTATCATTAAAAGTTTTGGAGAACCCAAAGGGACTGGTAAGGAGTGAGACAATTTGTGAGAAGTACACAACCATAGCGCGAGCCGCCATATTGAATCAGTTATTGAAGGTGTGATTTCCTCTTGAATCGTGTGCAACTTTTTGCGGTTTTCTTGCTCTGTTTATGAGTAGATTAACTGGCGCTGACGTTCTAGAAAGAGTAAGGGCTTCATCTGGTGATAAAGACGAACTTTTCCGACGCTGAATTCGATGATGAGTGAGAAGGATCTGATGGAGATGTTTCGGAGGTTTCATCAGCTTTTATCGCACACAGTAACAATTTTGACTGTTGTTTTACTCATTTTGATGTATAAAAACTGTTGAAATTGCAATTTTAAGCTTTTAAAGTACATTATTATCATCCAGCATCTTTTTTTCGATTGTTTAAATAAATGATAACAAAGTTTACAAAAATCGTCTATTTTGGCCCGCACGTGGGTGTAAAAATGTGCCGCAGCGAAAGGGTTTTAAAGCACCACCAAGTTCTTAACGTAAGCACTAGTAAGAAATAAGCTTGTGCTTTTCTTGTTAATGTAATAACTACCTTTACAAGATGGAAGCCGGTTGTCCCAAGCGCCAATAAGGTTGCCAGGTTTAGCTTCACACGTGATGTTTTGTGAGCCATCCATATCGAATCCATCATTACACCTTACTCTGCACATTGATCCATATATGTTTCCACAGTCTCCAACAAAATAACCACCCCAAGGCGGCATGAGAATTTGACATTTCAAAACTGTGGAAAAACAAAAGCAAAATAAATCTAATTAAAGCTTAAAAGGTGTCACTGAAAATTGACCAAGACTTGTAATTGTCCAAACCAACTTCCTTGTTATGTGTCTTTGGGGTGAGACTTAACTCACCTTCGGTTCTTTGCCTACTGACCTGCACTTTTCACCGAGGAGAAGGGGTTAAAGCTACAAAATGCATTTCCTTAGGCAATTTTAATCAAGTAAATTTTTAATCTGCCATCTCATTCAATCAAGATACCGAAAGGATCAGTTACAGTTCTTCCTTGCATCATTCAAGAATTATGTTATTGGGCACTGTCACATAAAAGGGCACTCTGAAGAGCAAATACGTCGCCCACATTTTTTGTTCCCTTCAAAAACACATGAATTGCGATCTTTCATGTAACACTTTTTGGGCAAAAAAAAAGAGTATTCAGATAGTCATGAATAGAGATCCTGGTAAATGTTTTACAGAGAAGCAGAACTCAGTTTTAAGATTTTAACGAAATTTAAATGGCTGTGTTTATATTGAAAACATTAATTTGTTTTGGTTTTCACTCTCTGTTAGTTCGTATGAGTTTTGTTTCTTTTCCTGAAAAGTAAGATGTTAAGAGCCAAATAGTTCTCGGGAAGAACATGTTTATAATTTGCGGAGAAACTGGGGAAACCACAGAAATCTTTTCCACAAAAAAAAACAACAACAACAACAAAAACTTGGTGTAATGTGACGTTTTCCCGGAGACCGCTATCAAATCAACATCCAAGTATTTCAGAATGACCATAGTTTACAATGTATATGCAGCATCGTGCCAGTGGTTGACTTGGGTCATGTTAGTATAATCAGTTAGCTTAAAAAAAAACCATCCTTACCCACGACTCTGACGTAAAACTTGCAGACTTTGTAATTTCCTGCTTCATCGCTGGCGTTGCACATGACGAGGTGTGTTCCTTCGTAATAAATGCTCTTCACACCGATACAGGAGACATTTGGTTTCACACCTGAGTTATCAGTGGCTATAACTGGATCCCAGGTCACTGTTGTGTAGTTCTTTGTCTTGTTCGCGTAAACTGTGATTTCACTGTGACACGTTGAACTAAAGGATGGGCTTTCCACATCTAAAAGTTCATTCAAAGATTTTTAAAATTCTGTTAATTCAAACATAAAAAGAATCCGTAGAGCCTCAAGTCTCTTCAGGTCTCTGGATTGCAAGCCCTTTAAAACTGTCTTCAACATGCTGACTTGTTTAAGTGACACACTATTATACCTTCTTTCCTGAGTGTGAGTCCATCAATTAATATACACAACCTGTTAAAGCATCTCCCAAAAAAGAGTTTTATCACTGACTTGTAACAGAAAACGTTCTGTAGAATATTTCACTGTTACTCTGGTTTGGCTTGCTATTGCAATTTTTCCTTATAACGCTCATCAATAATTCATAAAGAAAATACAAAAGAGATGAATGTTTAATGAATATCACAGGGTCCAGAGGAGCGAACTTCGAGCAGACGTTCGTTATTCCTTGCGAAAGACAACCGACATAATTTGTTGCGGTCTTTCGTTACCCACGTATTATATGTACCGCAGGTCAAGTTACTGTGGGCTCTTAGGTTCACTCAGATCGACTTTAATACGCTAAATAATAGTCTTTATTTTTATTCGGCACTCGTTCGGAAAGCTCTTCTTCGCTTTCCGAAGAAAACCTGTTGCCCTTAAGCGTTTGCGCTTTGCTGAAGAACGGTCTGCGGTTAATAGCTATTTTCAATATGGCGTACCAAGCGAGCGCAAAGATCGAGAGATACAGCGTATGGAAAGAGAAGAAAGCCGTTCAACTTCAGTTGGATTCACAAAGATCGCCTTGGGCAAATTTATTGAACAAAATGACAAGGTTAATATATTTACAAAGTAAGATGTACGAAGGTTAATTCTTAAGTTCAAATTTGACTCCTCTAACTCCTCTGAATCCTGTGTGAATATCTGTAAATCGTACACAGATTCTGTCCTGATTTACATTAATCCTTCTTTCGATTAAGTCGCCTAAAATGGCTGACATTGCTAAGATAGAGGATAAACATGAACATTTAGAAGCATTAACCCGGCTGCGTCACAGACGGAATATAACCCCCGGTAAAATGGGATTGACAGACCTACGTGACTCCTGCTGTGTGACCATTGTATTGGCATGTCATATAAGAGACCAAGGGAGGTTCCTTAAATATCCCTCGAAGTAACGGTTGGTTTTCTTTCTGTTTTTCAAACAGGGCAGACACGGTTGATATTGTGCGACAAAGGGTAGAATTTTCTTTT
The DNA here is from genome assembly GCA_964017195.1 of Siderastrea radians. Taxonomy (NCBI): domain Eukaryota; kingdom Metazoa; phylum Cnidaria; class Anthozoa; order Scleractinia; family Rhizangiidae; genus Siderastrea; species Siderastrea radians. The sequence goes on from OZ024899.1 coordinate 38,325,231, forward strand.
ACTAGCACTGCTTTTCTTTTTAAAAAATTCACTTCTGAGAGGGTTTTCTGTGTTATACCCTTGGGGTATCATCTCAAGTTATTATCGGCGGGGGTTATGTTCCGTCTACGGCTCAAACTAGAAGCACTCGGCCCTTATTCTGTATATATATTACTTAATTTATTAGACAGGTACAGGCCTTGGGGGCCTGCGCACCGTACCTAGTTCTTCAAGAGCTTTGTCATAGTATAGGGTAGTCAAGGTCATGATAATCTAAGTCAGGGCTCGAGACTAACTTTTCAGCTTAGTAGCCAAGTGGCTAGTGAGAGGTTTGATTTCACTAGCCAAAATAAATTTTCACTAGCCAGACGTTTTTTGCAAAATCTCATACTGTGTTCAATATGTCTAATTTTTAGCCGAGGTAAGGACTGTAAACATGCCTCTCTGTAATCTCAAGAGTGAAGAACTTGAATGTTGACTATTCTTTCCAACGGTTAAAGATCCTCACGCGCGGAATACAGAGTACTACGTGCCTTCAGGGCAAATTCCCAGGCACGATGTAGTTCACGCCTCTCTTTTCCATTTCGGTCAGATCATGACGAATAACTCGAACAGTTAACCTTATATGAGCATGTCATCGTACGGAGAAATGTTAGGAAGACAAGACTAACAACATTGTACGAACGTTGCAAGCTACGGAGAAACGTCAAAAAGACAAGACTGATACAGCACTCAACTCACGTACGGAAAAACGTCTACAAGAGAATACTAGGAAATTACAAGCGTATTTAAGTGCGGAGAAACATTGAGCAGAAAAACTAATAAGGTTCGAACTTACTAAGGTAAGGAGAAACGTTGAGAAGTCATGTCAAACACGTTGGTTGCAAATGCACTACAGTAGGGAGAAACACTGCCAACGTACCAAAATACAGAGTAACAAAATTCGCAACTACAAACTTACGGAGAAAGGTTATTAGACAAAACCTATTCCGTAAGAATATAGTGGGACAATAAATTACGGAGAAACGTAAATTAGACAACTAAAATCGCACCAACGTACAGATAAACGTTCAGAAGACAAGACTAATACCGTATGAACATAATAACGTACAGGGAAACACTAAGCAGTGTCGACTTATGGTGCGAATGTACTAACACACTGAAAACCTTAGGAAGAGCAGAACAATGTCGTGCGAACGTGCTAACGTACAAACAAACGTTGAGAAGGCTAGGCTAATAAATCGACGAACCTACTTACGTACGGAGAAACGTTGTGAAGACGTTACGTAAAGAGAAACGCTGGGAAGAGAAACTATTGTACGAACGTAGCAATTAATGGAAAAAAGTTGATAACAGAAGACTAAAGAATTGTGTGAAGCTACTAACGTGTAGACAAATATCATATGAACGCACTTATGGACCTTTCAAGGAAACGTTCTGAAGACGGCTAATTTCGTTTGAACGTGGAAATGACGGAGAAAACGTTGCCATCTGAGACAAGAGTTAGTAAGAAAAACGTTGAGAGAACAAAACAAGTATCAAACAAAAACTATGATATCCTTCTACGGAATACGTTTTAGTTTCTGCACACTCAATTTGCTTTTGGGATCCGATCATCAGAAGCAATATTTAGTTTGGTTTCCATACGGTGCTTTAGTGCTTTGAAATTTTCACTAGCCAAAATGGCTAGTGAAAGCGCGAAACTTACTAGCCAAAACGGAATTTCTACTAGTCTGTGACTAGTTGGCTACCGTTAGTCTCGAGCCCTGTAAGTGGTAGGGGGATGCAAGACGGCTTTTGTTTTCGCCTCGGTCTGCATCCAAATCATGAGGACATGGCTTAGTAGGCTATTTTATTATATAGACAAGAGTGTTTTAATGGAAAATAGACCACTCGTAATGTTCATACGAAACTACATCCGGGACTCAAGTGGCGTATTTTCCATATCCTCACTAGTGAGGATATCGATGACGTCATTTCCCACTCTTACACTGTTGTTTGTGCAAAAATACTCTTATCTATATAATAAAAAGAAAATTACACGGTGGCTTGAAGATATCAATTTTATTTTCTCGTGATAAGAAACAATATTTTACTCGCTGCACTCGTTCGGAAAATATTGTTACCACTCGAAAATAAAATTCATATCTTCGCGCCGCCGTGTAATATCCACTATGTTATCCACCCCTTACTAATATTTAGCCTGATTTCGCAACTGAGTATAACATGGAAAGAAGTGACTAGCAGAATTGACTTCCCTCAATAAAAAGCCAGACCTAATCTTTTGTAGACGGAGCTCCGTATATTTTTCTTTCCGCTGGTACTTATTTCTGAAAATACTCTCATTAAAGTCATAAAAAAAATTGCCACGAGAATCAAAGCCCATACCTTTCCCGTCGGAGCTACGCGCGATGGCCATTGAGCTAAGCTAACACGTCGGCAAAACCCGTGTTATACGACTGTTTATTCATCGCAGCTCGATCGAGATAAATACGCGGATGTTTTTCCTGGGAAAGTGTGTTCGAACCGCCGCAAAAACCATGGTTGTTGACACAAAAAACCAGAAGACGTTCGCTCTGCTATATTTGGCGTCGGGACAGGCGCCAAATGCTGCAAACACAAGCGATGTGCCGACCAATTCGCAGCAGAACACCGTGACGAAGTTGAAGTCGAAGGCAAATTTCGAAACTAAAAATTTTTCCCTTCCACCAAAAAGCCAACTGAGTATTCTTTTGAATTTTTTCTTTTCACCTTTAGATATTAGATGTTTTTTTTCTCAAGTATAAAACTTCAGTACTCTCGAACAATCGTTTTGCTACAGTCAAGATAAGCTTGAGATTTTAAAGAAACCTCTTTTTGAAAAGCGACGATGGTAATGCAATTTCCCGCCAAGAAAAACACTGGTTGCCCAAAAGCACCGCATGATTTCCCGCCAAGAAAAGATGGCATTATCTCCCCTCCCCACCCCCTCATCGGGTTGCCTTGGGACTCCCTTCCTTCCCCCTCTCCCAGAGTATGTACGGACGGGCGTACAGACGTAGGCTGATGTCAGAACCGAAATTTCTCGGATCGATAGGTTACCAAATTTCCTTACCCACGGTGCTTCGCTCTGTGGCCTTCGGCCGCAAACGAGCTCCACTAAGACTGAACTAGACCAGGCAATTTTGGGCAGTGGTAACCACATTTTGGTTAAAAAAGGGGTGTCTCAAAATCTTATCCCTGTTGTCATTGTTTGCAAATGTGCCCACCTAAAACGAACACCATAATGCCAACAACAGTAACTGGTTTTCTTAAGACATTGACTGAAACAATACATATGTTCATATGAGGAGCAGTATGTGTCAAATGCTGGACACACGATACCCAACAACTGACACCAACTGCTCAAAAACTTTAAAACGCCAGGGTAGATCAGAGGCGTCAACCAATAATCCTCATGTCCGTGGGCTCCTCAGTGAAAACGCAACAAGCCACCTGATCACACACATGGTACTTAAAAGAATTTGCTGTCAACTGAGAAACCTACTGAAGTAAACTAACCTTCACAGAATGAAGAGGTGTTCGCTGACCACTTTCCATCACTGTTACAAGTGGCTACTTCCTGTCCACGTAGTCTGTAGCCCTTATTACAAGAAAATGTGCACCTTTCTTGGTATTTTGGGGACATTGTGCATGACACTGGTGTTACATCACCATGGATTGGAGCTTGTAATGGCTGACAACGCCTTACTAAGAAGAAATATGTAAATTGCATAATTTTTTAATGTTAACATAATTTTTGGATCCGGGACTATAACAAAATACAATTGTTTACAACTCCTGGAAACTGTAACGGATTACTGCCAGTCCAAACAGGCCAGACCTACTAACCACGCCTTTTTTAACACTAATGCTTCTTATTTTACCTAACATAACATTAATTTAAAATTAAACTAAAATTATCTAGCTGTACTAAATATTATTTTGCTTGAAACAGGTACACATATTGTAAGTTATTTTTATTATTGTAAACTGTAATAATGAGGGCCACCCTAATATACTTCGTTATTATTATTATTATTATTATTATTATTATTATTATTATTACAGCCAAATGAAAATAAATTAGTTATACATGTACAGAGAATTTAATAGACCACATTACATTAACTTTAATTGTGGTAATGGTGTTTTCTTTACTCCAACTGAAATATAAAATTTAGAAAAGCTAATGCGTCCAGAGGGACTTTAAACTTACCATACAGCTTTTATTTCTTTTTTTTTTTTACTGGGTATGCAAGAAAAAGATCCTGCCAACAATTTCAAAACTCATTGACCAATGACATTCTGCTGTAATTCACAGGTTTTGTCGAGTTTGATGTGCCATTTCAAATGGTATTAAGGTTTTCCATCCCTTTTGGAACACTCAATATGGAAACACTGTAAGGTGGATTCTGGCATTAAGTAGATAAAAATCTGCTTAAAGATTGGTGCATGTGGAAGTCACACAAACAAAATGTCCAGTCGAAAACAAACGATAAAAATAATAATAGAACTTTGAAGTCTTTGCCAATCATAGTCAATCATGTGACATGCTCAAACTGTCACACTAATTTCCTTTATTTATCAATTACACATTTCTTTCTTCGTATGGAAGTTGGATTACATGTAGCTGTTTTTAATATTTATAACTTAATACTTGTAATTTAAAATGTCTAAGTGGGCTTCTGCTCCATACCAAACCTCTCTAATAGATCTAAGCAGTATATAAAATAGCTATAAGTGACCCAATTTTCTCCTCTTCAGCCTTATTAAAAAATATAATGTTCAGCGACTAACATTTGCACATTTCTTTTCATACTTAAACATTTTACTGATGTTCAGCCAATCATTTTCAAGCACTTTTTGTTTTAAGCACATATTTTCTAATTAATTACTGAATATCAATAGTTTCCTTATTACTATTTTATATAACATTAAGATTCCATCTCTAACAATCCTTTTTCTGGCTTACCTTGGCAGTGTGGTGGATACCTAGACCATGTTCCATTTGCCTGACAGACTATCTCATTTGATCCATTTGTCTGACGGTAGCCAGGATTACAGTAAAAGAAGCAGTGGTCACCAAAAACGTTAGATATTGCTCCTCCACACCCTGATTGCTTAGTGTTAGGAGGGGCAGCTAGATGAGGACAACTCACCACTGAAAAATTGGCAAACTGCAATCAGCACCTGAGCAAAGCTTAACTATAATCACACTGTAGCAAAGGAGTCTGGATAAAGGACATACAGAAACTTAAAAAGGACAATATAAATAAAAAAAATTAATTAACTAATAAACTAAAATAATAAATAAATAATCTATAAATAAATATAGTAATTAACTATCCATTAATAAAGATATTAAGATAAATTATACAAATGTAAGTAAATAGATAAATAATGGTATTAGGACTGAGTGGAGTCCAATTCGGTCTGTAATCATACGAGTGATTAACGAAATCGGACGACGGCATAGCAGCCGGCATCTGATTTGTTTAATCATGAGTATGATTAAAGACCCAATTGGACGACATGAAGTCCTGTTACCAATTAATCATATCTAAAACAAAATTCGAGAAAGAAAAAGGAGAAAACGTACTGAAGAAGGAACAGACAACAGTTTTGTTTGCGTGATACATAAAAAAGAACTTATTCAAGTGTAACTGATCCATTAGAGTGCACGCTCTGATGCATACTGTCCAATTACTTAGGCATAATGCGTACACTGTCCAATTACACAGTCCTAACTGTCCTATTAATGTTCAAATCATGGCTGGTGATAGCCAATCAGATTTGAGAATTTTGTTATAGTTATGATTAATAATGTTATCATTATTATAATATTATTATCATTAATAATATTAATTTTCACCAGTTAGGGAACGGGCAATAACCAGAATGACATACAAAATGTTACTTTCATCATGAACCAAGTTAGACAAAACTATTTCAAGAAGTCATGACCAGGTAAGTTTTGTATGATAACATTTCAGATTTCAGATAGAAAGGAGCAATTGGTTTCTGGACAGAAAAACAGTAAGCCAACAGTTTTCTTATCTGCCACAAGAATGGGGCCTAGCTTCGGTTTGGATCTCAATATTTAGCTTTGGTTTGGATCTAAATATTAACATTAATCATTGCACAGAATTAAACAAAAATTTCTCATCGCATTTTCCCAGAAGAGTTAGTCCCCATTTTTGTGCATTCAGGAGTTAAACATACATTCACACTTTGCTTCATTTCCTGTCCAGTAGCCAATCAAGGTGCTCTGATTCTTTTCACAAACTCTGGTGGTTGAGCCTGTCATGTTGTATCCAATGTCGCATGAGAAGGAACATTTTGACCCATAAATGTTGTCTTTGGTACAATCTTTGTTTCCTCTAGCTGGAGCAGATACCTTGGGGCATTTAACCACTGATAAAAAGAAACAAACAGAAACAACATTTGTATGTTTAGCCCATTGTCCAGCTCATGTAGTATTTAATTAATCACCAACATGAAAAGAACAACAGCATTCAAATAAAATGCTGAGAGACTTCATATTTTGGGATTACATGTAGATCAATTTTTGCTCTAATTCTCAAGAGAGTATGGGCCATTTATAAAATTATAATGAAAATTATAATGAACTATAAAGAAAAAAAATCCCTGCCATCCAACTGATGCCAGTCAATGCCATGTTACATCATCATCAGGCCTCATATGTTCTTAAGCATTTTGCAAATTTGCAATTGCATTAAATGTACATTTCTTTTAAGGCTTGGAAGAGGTGATCAGTGGGCGCCTTTATGTCCAATCCATAATGCATGACAAGATGCTTTCTGATTTGCAGAATCATGATGTTCATTGATGCATTAAATAAATGTAGATGTCAGGCAGCATGCCCAACAAAATTTGCATCACACACAGAGATATACAACACAAAAATTTGCGTGCCATTTATTATCAGAGGCTTCATTTCCTTGACATTCAGAATTTGTGATAATTTCCTTCTTTGTAAGACAGGTTGTATGTTAACATCAATTTTGGACTTCAGCAAATGGATACTTTCAAGATTTGCAGACCTTTAAAATTCATTGTTACATACACAGACGGATCCTACGTATCGATCATTCTCTATGTTCCTGGCTGAATCTGTGTATGGTAGAGTCAGCCATTTCTTTGGGAAAGCACAACTTTGAAAACATGGGTGTCAACTTATTGCACTCTGTCAAGAAAGCTTCATTAGTCAACGAAATAATGGTACACGTGTACAATAAATTTTGGTGTTAGCTAAGCCTATTTTGTACATGTTGTCCACGTAGCTTTAAATTTGGGAAATAGAGCAGAAGTCCAGTGTCGGTGGATTTTCGTTAAACTTAAATTTGTTGGCTTGTTGCAGGACCTTAAGGAGGCTCGAAAGGGTTTTTAGCCGCGCGTGCGTGTAGCCTACACACGACATAGCAAGAATGTACACGTCTGCTGAGTGAATCCAAACTTCTATCGATAAGTCGTGCGCACAAAATACCAGAAGTTAAATGCCCCGTTAAATCACGAAAACCGGAAATAAAACTTGCACAAAACATTTGTTTTTATCTCGAAATTTTGCTGCTTTGCCCATCCTGATTTTTTGTAGGCATGTAGCATTAAGTGTGCCAATTCAAATAGAAGCTTTTGGAAGAAAGCTATTCAGTGGAATTTTTTGTATGGCTTTTTCGATATAACTCAGGTCCACAAAAAGAACCCCCAAATTTAAGTTTTCGTCGATTATCCGAAAAACTAAGTTGGTGACCTACCCTTCTTATTGCATTTTTAGAAAGCTCCCTAAGTTCTTTAACTTCTCTGACGGTATGGCAAAAAGTTATTCAGTAGAACTTGATCAAGTTCTACTGAATAACTTTTTGCCATACCGTCAGAGAAGTTAAAGAACTTAGGGAGCTTTCTAAAAATGCAATAAGAAGGGTAGGTCACCAACTTAGTTTTTCGGATAATCGACGAAAACTTAAATTTGGGGGTTCTTTTTGTGGACCTTTAGGGTTGTCATAGTAATGGCTATGATGTCACAACCAGCCTTAAAGTATTGCCTGACAAAAGAGTTGGCAAGATATTCATAGATTGCCCACATGCTCAGAAATACTTTTTTGTAATCATTCCTCGTTTAAAAAGGTTTTATGACGCTTAAGGACGTTAGCGCAAAAAACTTCTACAGCACAGATTTTTTCATACTTTTGCGACAGTCAGATAATCAGTTACGCTTGTCAGAAATGCAAAAAAATTGGGGGGTCACCGACTTCATTTTTGAAATAAAGCGCGTCGAAAACTACCCCAATTTTGACAAAACGGTCCTCATAAGTCGACAACGCCTCAATGGGTGTTAGTTGAAAAATATTAAAAATGATTCGACGTAGACCCACTTTCTTAGTATTTAAGTGGGTTTGTCAAGCAAATAATTTGAACCAGTGTCATACTTTCAGTTACACTCAACCTTTAAGATGGGCTTTTGCGAACACCGTGCAGTTAAAATTATAATAGCGGAATTCGACGATGCGAGGGCAGAAAAGTTGAAAAAAATCAAACTTCCACCACACAGATTTTCTTCAATTTTTCACAAAACGTAGACAATTGAGAAAGAAAGTGATCTATCAAAAGAAAATCTGGGGTAACCGAACATTTAAGAGAGTTAAACCCATGCATAGATATTAAAACGCCCACAACCGCTGTATATCTCTACAGCTACATTTCTCCAACAGCACGCGCTCAATGTATGACTTGGCATGACATCGCAACGTCAACTGCATGCGCAGTAAGGATGCGCAGAAACAATTAGCGCAAACATCCTTAAAAACCCTTTCGAGCCACCTTAAGTGTGGCTACTTAATTCCTACAGGATATAATATTACTAGCCTGTAAGTAGATTGCATTGTTAATTAATGATACATCTTTGAAAGATATCCCTGGCAGTTTATACACCCAGTTATGCCAACTATTAACAAACTTAAGGCAGTGAAATGCTTGAACTGTTAATAAGATGCTTCACTGCATATATATTTCAAACAGCCATAAACTACCTGATACGGAGACTTTAAAAGCACATTCAGCGACATTCCCTTCTTCATCAGAAGCTAAGTACCTAATCCTGTGTTGTGGACCGGCAGAAAATCTTTCTCCAGGCTGTTTTCCAAAGTGTGTTATGTTGGGAATAGTTCCAGAGTTATCTGTAGCAGTGGGAATGTTCCATGTGACCAACGTTGATGTGGAACTTCGATCAGCAAGCCTATCAATACTTGAAGGGCAGTTTTGAAAGGCTGGTCTCTGAACATCTTTAAAACGGAATGAATAAAAATACATCAAATTAAACTAATTATAAGGTAAGTAGAAAATGGTAACACAAAAACCTGTCCATACACATTTAAAGAGGGCAATTAAGGTGGCTCACAGCTATTTATCAGCACGGAGGCTGCATTTTATAATTAATTGAATTTTCGGTTAGAAAGCATTAACCGATTTCAGTGATTTTTGGTATTCTAAACAAAGAATGTTCTAATTTTACAAAACTTTTCCTTTTAGGGGAAACAAGTTCAACGATTAAGAGGTACAAGCGCTAATAATTCGAAGGCCAGCCTTTTCAGGGAAATACAAATATTTCCTTTAAACAATTAAGGATAGATTTTTTTCTAATGAAGCTCAATAAGTTCTAATTAGACTTCAAGGTTTACTGCAACATCAGCTGGCAAGAAAGTTCTGCACAGTTGATTGTCGAATTTTGGCTTCAAAACATTCTGTTTGTATAACTGCCTCAGCTGTTGCAAGAACACTAATGTAATGCTTAAAGGTCACACACATTTTTTGACAGCTTGATACCACCTAAAACTCTGCTGAATTAGTGGAAAACCTGGGAAACTCCCAGTAAAATCTACCTGTACATGTACAAGCAAATGAAGAGGAGCATGTTTAATGTGCGTAACTTGTGGATCTGAAGATATTCAAGTTTATTTGACTTTTTAAAAAACTACTGATTTCTTTTCCCTTATTTTTGAGTACACTGTATGATAAAATCCAGCGTTATATACAAATGACCTCACCTAGTTCCAGGCGTGTAGCCTCGATAAAATCTAACAAATTTGGCTTGTCGTATTGGCTGTACTTCACGTCTTCTATTTTATAAAAATGGATGAAACCCTCACGCCCCTGTAAATTAATCAAACTTGCCGTGTAACATTTATTTTTGTCACTTGGGATCAATTTTGTTTCATGAATAAATGAAATGATAATGTGGCTGAGTGTGTTTTTTGTGTGCAATTTGTGTTGGGATAATTTGTTCCAACAATAATGAATGGGAAGAACCCGCGATTCCCAAATGGCATATTACAAATCCCAGAATGCGGTAAGTTTGAATAATTAACAAGAACCCCAGGGTTTCAGAGCATTTTATAACACGAAATTGACATGAAGTAGCCAACTCAATGAACCGAATTCGCTGGATTTCGTCGAGGTTACACGCTTGGAACTAGGTGAGGTCATAAATGTATATGCTGGATTTCATCATACTTAGAAGTAAAGGGAAAACAAATAGTTTTTTCACAAGTGGAATAAACTTGGATATCTTCAGATTCACAAGTTATGCCCTATAAACATGCTCTTCTTCATCTGCTTCTAGATTTTACTGGGAGTTTCTGATCTTTTCCGATTTTTCGGCAGCGTTTTAAATAGCATCAGGCCGTCAAAAAATATTTGCTACCCAAGCATTACATTAGTGTTCTTGCAACAGCTGAGGCAATTACACAAACAGAATGTTTTGAAGCCAAAATTTAATAATCAACTGTGCAAAAATTTCTACCCAGCCGATTTTTTAGAAACTAATGCTCACAGCAAACCTTGAAGTCTTCGAACTTATTGAGCTTCATTAGAAAAAAATTCTATCATTGTTCAATAGAAATATTCACATTTCCCTAAAAAGGATGGTCTTCGAATAGCGCTTGTATCTCCCAATCACTGAAATTATTTGCCCTAAAACTAAAGGTCTTGTAAAATTCTAACATGCTTTGTTTAGAATACCAAAAATCACTAAAATCGGCTAAGACTTGCTGAACATTTGATTTATAAGATGGCGCCTCCGTGCTAATAAATACCCGCAAGCCACCTTAAGGAAGTCAAGGTAGAAAAATGCTCTGTTAAGCCCACTGTAGCAGCTCCAACTCCCATAGCGTTGCACTGGTTTCCTTTACTTTTTTATATACTTTTTTTAATGTGACACCTGTCCACAAAAAAAGAAGAAAGTATTTACAATGTAGCATGTGAGAAGCACAAGCACCAATACTTAAATATAGACTGCGAGTAGTCTCTAATTTTGGTGACAAGCTAATTAAGCGAAACCAACCGGTTTCCTTCTCTTGGCTCCTGTCATTTGCTCCTGTCATCGATAAACTGGGAAAGATGTTGTCGCAAATGAAACACTACGCATCATTTACATGTAATTTGATTCGACCAGGTTCGACCAGATGGGTTGCAATCTCTTGAGAAGAAAAAATACAGCCTCCCATCTCGCAGAAGAAATGAACATTTATTTGGAATTTTGGTCGTCAGTAATTTTTTCGTCCCAAGAAGCATCCCTGTCAGATATCAAAAGCCCGTCAAACACTTTTATGGACTTAGCAGTCACCAAGGTCATTTTCTTTGCCTCCAAAATATCCCATCGAAAAAACTTAACTTCCAGGACGCAGCAATTTTTACTTCTTATTTCTTTACTTCGACCGAAAGTTTGAGATCGACGTGAACGAAAATGAAACTCCCAGCAAGCCGGGAAGTTTCTGTTTAAAAACATACACTTCCAGTCAATTCCTTTTCTGTAAGTTGCATCTAATCGCATCAAGCATAATTGTAAATTAGCTCCACCAGTGGAGGTTGTTTTCGGCCACTTTCTAAGCTCACATCGAAAAAATTTTGATGGCTAGAGACCCACAAAACCTCCTTCAACTTTCACCAAAAGTTTTCTTTCAATGCAGAGCGAAACAAAGCAGACAGCGAGCTGACACTGAGTTTTGTACTTCATCTGTGCAGACAATACTTTGTTCCAGTCAATCAGTCATGATGTTAAAATTTAAATGAAATCTCAACTCACAGTAAACAAATTGTGTTTTTAACAGCTCTTGGAAGGGCTTGGACAAAAAATCTTCAGCCAAACCGAATATAATTTTCAACTTTCCTTTTGGTACATCTTTTTTAAACAACCCTCGCTATTTGCCCAGACAAGCCTGTAAATTGTCTGCCATCTCAGAGCAAACTGAAACAGAGTCGATGTTATCACGAGTGTTGACAGCGGCTTGTGTACTGTTGCCAGATTGTAGACACGTATCCAATTAGAATTTTGCGCTTGGAATGTATCACTTAGGGTGCGTTTCTTTGGGAGAATCCGAAAACGGATTTGTGATCCCAGATCATATGGATTCTTCGACACCAAAGAAACACAAAATCCGAAAAAGGATTATTTTGTCATGACAAGACAGGCTGGAGGCACGCAATATATGTATCAGAACGATATTTCTCTCCTACTGCACTAGAATTCAACTAGATGGAATACAAATAATTTATAAACAAGGACAGTGTCTGCAGTAGTTCAAGTGAACTCGCTATTTGCGTTCACAATTAGCAAAATCTGGTCCCTGAATTACAAAAATGGTACACAAATAAAGTTATCCTGACGTGTCAATGCTTCTGTCTGTACTTTTGGAGAAAACTTTTCAAATATACGGAACGGAAAAATCACCTGAATTTTCTTTTTCACAATTGAATGTTTTGTTGCGCAAGATCGAGAGAAAATATGGCAAGACAAGTAAATTTGCATGGAAGACCGCTTGACAGATGTACTATTTTCGGATCCGTCCCCCAAAGAAACGCACGGATCATGAATCCTAAAAATCCGGATTTAGATTTGATCTGATGTATCCACTCGGAGGGTGGATTCTTCAGATCACTAATCCGTGATTAATCCATTTTCGGATATAGGTAAAGAAACGCAAAATCCGTTTTTGGATACAAGAATCCGGATTTGGATTTTCCCAAAGAAACGCACCCTTAATTCATACTCCATGGCTAAGTTTATAGTCTCTAATTTTGGTGCTCCCCCTCATGCATCTCCTCGAAATTTCGCGGGCACGTGTGTATTTTGCCCGCCCCACGATGGCCATCACTAAAATTAGAGACTACTCACAGTTCAACTTAAAATTAATAAAACAAAATGAAAAAACTAAGCTATTAACTAGTGATCTAAGCACAAGTAGTAGTTAAAATGGCTTGACCTTAGGACTCATTGCCCTACAGCTGTAAGTTCAGTCTATTGTTTATGTGGTCTGGGTGAGAGTAGTCCAGAGGAGGACTCTTCAGGACTGTCATTGGTGACACACTAAAGTTTCAACAATAACATTCAAGTGATCATCAGAGATGCAGCACATCATCAGTTGATGATACAAAATCCCTGGTTATTCAGACCAGTTTGGTCAATCAAGTCATGTTATAAAATTATTGGTCATCGGTTGGTAAAACCTTGATGTGAAGATCCAGCTACAATTACAGTGTAGGCTCAGACTCTGATGATACATGTAGCTTCACATATTAATCTGCAGAGGCCGAAATGACAATCAATATCACAAACGAGTCAGTCCTTCTCAGGATTTCACTCACGGTCATCTCCTTATGTCCCATTCTAGTTAACAACACATGCTGTCACATGCTGCAACCACTGAATTTAAGAAAGCAAAGGACATTTCACTATCTTGTGACATAATTGTCCTGGATACTACTACAAATACATATTAATTTTTGACTCCTGATAACTTGGTCCTTCTGTAAGATAAACTCGATAAGACATTGTTAATTCATAGTTAAATCAATTTCCTTTAGATGTGCTTCATACATTTAGTGTCATAATTTTAATTTATGCTCAGCAACACAACCCCATGTAACTTATAACAAACCACCCACTAACTTGAAGTAAATTTGTTCGTCCTTCAGAACAATTTCTGAATTAAATTTTCACGCAAGTGATATATTAAACCTGAGTTGACAAAACACTGTGAGTTAAAGTCTCTAACGACCACTATAAAAATCAGTCTGCATGTGGACTGGGGATGAGTGTTAACTTTTGTGGCAGTTCATGTATGCCAAAACTTGTTGCAAGCATGGCATGATAAGTTGGCTAACATGTGGTCATGCTATGTACTCAAATGTAAGAGAGTGAAATTTCAACAACTTGAACCCTAGCATCAAAATTCTTGCTATAGTCAAATCAAAACAATTTGACCTCATATTTCTAAATGTTTTACACATGTTTTACCTAATGGTTTGAGTTATCAGGATTATACTGTGGTACATTATTATAAAAAGCTTCAATGGCCAATCTTGACAAGTCATGTTTTTCCTTGCGTTTCGTATGGTCCGTTGTGCATGACAAATGTGCATGTAAGCACACTTTTCCAGAAAACATTATGTCTTCAGTCTGCATTACATCATGGAGCAAAGTGTCAAACAAAGCCAGAGATGTCGCACGGCGTCCTGACAAAGGGTGAGCCATGCTGCGCACAGCAGCACTTGGTGCTTTTAAATTGCTTATAATAATCATTGGTGCCAGTTTTAAGCCAAAGGGAAGGTTTAATCGTTAATTTAATTTTTGCCAAGTAGAGTTAAACTTTTAGCTGACATTTGGAGTGCAAGAGACCTACAATTGCACTGTTTGATTGGTGGCACAGCACTGTAAACAACACTGCTTCATTCACTTATTTCTGGTCAAATGATGCCATCTCCTACTAACTGATAAATAATAATAAAAGTGACATTGGGTTGAAAGGTGAAAAATTGTATAGTGTACCTGCTGCGCTTGGTTGATGCAGCACATATAATACATTATGGTGTATGTACATGTACTCTATTTATCCTGAACATGAAACTCCAAGTTGTGACTGTCCTTTACATTTTTAGTACATCCCCTTGGTTACCCAGACAGAGGATGCATTTATAAAATTAATACCATTCAATTCCAGATTATAGTATTTTGAATAAACAGAAACACACCTTTGCAGGATGGATTGCCATTTGGGTCCCATTTCTTACTCTTTGCACAAATCTTAAGTCCAGGCCCACGGAGCACATAACCACCTTTGCAAGTAAAGCGACACTCTGTTGCATATGGAAGGGCAGCACTCGAATTGCATTTTTGTGGGTTGATCAGCAGTCCCTCTGATTTGATGTTCGTCACAACACATGTTAAAGCTATGAGACAATGAAACCACAACAAAGAATGAAATGACTTATGATCAATGAAGAAGCAAGTGTTCAATATCCTACAAGTCCAGAGTCTTGCTAAAGACTTTCCTGTGTATACACAGGACTCTATTAATTTTAAACTAGCAGTTTATGCTAAATTTGCATGATGTTCCCATATAAATATTGATTTAAATAAAATGCTTCACAAGTGACTGGCAATTACCGGTAGACCATTCGGTGCCCCTATATATCAAGTGGTATGAAAGGATTAGCTAATTTTCATGGATGATGGGTCGTGGGTGTTTTCAATATTATTTTCTCAATTTTTCTCTTATTTGATACATAATTTATTGCATTCAATATACAGAAACCTAAATTATTTTAGTATATATCTCATTATCACAGACGGTCAGTTGCTCAGTCTATCCTGGCTGGATATCTACACAGTAAAATTCCACACATATCCTTGCAATGAATTAACGCACATCTGTTCAAACTAAAAGCCATCGAAAACTGAACAGTGTTGCTTTATTCTGCTTTGACTAAGCATTTTTGTTTCCTTTTGTCACTAAATTGAAATATCACCCTCATGCGCGAATGGCAATTAATTCAAAATCAGCAACTGCTGAAAACCATTTAAATACAAAATGTTTCCTATTATGGAAAACTCACTCAAAGACATGCATACTCTGGGGGCATCATACATTTATTTAACAGGACACAACCATAAAACCACATAGGGGAGTCTGTGCAGGTCTGTGAAGAAACCTTCCCCAAGCTGACTGATAACTTTATCAGTCTGCAGGTTGTCAAGGTTACAGTACTGTACAAAAGTAATGAGAGCAAATTTTGACGAATTTCATGAAATTTTGTCACTCTTCAACGAAAATCAGCAAGTTCTTAAAAGAAAAGAAACATCACCAAACCGCTAACAAATTTTCGAAACTGCTACTGTCTTGAGATTTCCGAAATTTCAAACTTAGTCACAAATGTTTTAGCGACAATTCAAATGATACATGTAATTCAAGAAGAGTTGCAAAATTTTGCAAACACTAATATTTGGAAATTTTGAAGAGTGCTGCGAATCTTCAAAGCACGTTCAAATAATCATTCTGTAGAAGCTATAGGCAGAGTGTAAGAAAGCTTTCACTTTCCTCAAGCAACAGCTTTTCATAATAATCCAATCACTTGAGACACCACACGCTTGTGTGTTGATAGGACGAGTCAAAATTAACCAATCAGAGTGTATACAATAGCATTCAAATAAGGTAGTCCTGTCTCAAGACTAATCCATCAATTTGAAACAGGTCTGTTAGGTTTTCCAGAAGGCCATGCAAGCCTGATTGACTGTATTGTGAGCTTCATGTAGGTACTCACGACTGCCTTCTGCTATATTGGTTTGCACCTGCAGGAGTACAGCGGGTTCCTTTTGAGAGGTAAATCATTCCTACTTGTTGGAAGTTGAAAATGAAACACGCATGAAATGAGCAAATGACAGCCGTTGAATTAAAGATGGACAACAGGAATAGCATTTGAAAAATGATGTCTTATTGTGAACCTACAACGTTTCATTGTGAACCACCAATTTCGTGCTGTGAAACTTCAATGGCACATTGTGAAACTCTACGTAGAAATGTGGACAGTAAATTAAGATAAAAAGTAAACTGAACTTTGCAAGCAAAAGTCAAATTTTGGCAGGGATATTAAGCCATACTGTACATAACATTGTTTTGCACACTACCCTTAGCTTGAACAGCATTTTACACAATTTAAGTGGTTTTTGTTTTATTTCTATTTATAACTGCGTGTTAAAACCTATGTCCAATTGCATGGGATGAGTAAAAATTTGATCCAGACAAGTAAAACGTTTACAAGACTTGTTCATGGGACAAGTGTTTTTCTTCCGTGTTGACTACAATTACTGTACTGAAATGGTTAAAAAAGAAAATTTTCTTACTCGACCAAGCAAGTTGTAACGTTTTAGTCACCATACTTGTGTCTCAGTTAGCTTAAGACAGTAAAACTCTCATACGGTGGAAAACTTTTTCACTCTTATTTCAAATTAAGAACAAATGACTCAAGCCTTGGCAAAAACTACCTTGAATCTGCAATATTTCAGTGCAGAAGAAAAGCAAAGAACTGCGTGAAGAAGTGAACACACCATTTTGAAGAGCACAAACACTATGGATAAGTTGGATAAGTAGGTTTGGCTTTCGGACCACCACATTCTTATGTAGGCATGTTGCCCAAGGGGCAAGTGCAGCGCTGAACTGTTCTCTTCCTAAGTAACTTATATCGTGTTCAGTGTCTTCAGCGATACTCGGGAGCGACCTCCTCCTCTCGCTTCGAAAATTGGCTTGAATTTTTTCCTACACACTCGACGTGTCATTAAAAGAGAAACTTCACATTTTTTTCTAGGGACTAATGGCACATACCTCATCGTTTTAATTAGGAAACCAACCCTCCACAAAGTCACATATTTAACACTTCAAACTGGCCGCCATGGCCTCCGTGGATTCCGTGAAAATCCCAGGGGCGATCCCAGGTTATGCACGGTCATTTTTACCGTTCTACAGAAAGAGCCTGGGTACGAGAATAGACCACGTCGAATAGACCCCAGAGTTAAAGTACACCCCGCTGGGGAGGGCACGTAATACGTTTTTGATTTTGTTCTGTTTTGTTGTTTACACTTCGTTGTTGTTGTTGTTGCCTTTTTTTAAATACCAATTATTTATTCCAACTAAAAAAATATACGGGACGACTGATCCTTACGGCAGTTAAAGAAACAAAGACACAGAAGACGAAATACGTAAAGTAAAAAAAAAATGTATGAAACAAAAAATTGCCCGATATTTCAGTTTGCAAAACAAACCTTCTTCAGGGCCTACAAAAGTAGAATGAGTAAATACGTTACAGGACCGTTAACATAGAAGTTTAAAAATTTAAAATAAATGAATATAATAGGTTGGTAGCTGAACAAGAAGTGTCATTAATGTAGCTCATCACGTCTGTTTAATCCTTGCGGCTCCATTGTCTCAGCCTTGTCAATTAAGTGTGCCTCACGTGCTTTTCTTACGGAGTCGCGGTTAGTATGTATTAGTTCCAAGGGAACTAGCCACCCAATGAGGACAAAAATGTCACTCCTCTCGCACAGGAAACGCAATGTCGAACTTGGTTTGCTGGACACGGTTTCAAATGACGAGGTACTTATATTACTGTCATTACATTTATTACAATTATTTGCGGCATTCAAATCAGTTTAGATGTTTTAAGGGTCACAAGCAGTAAGCCGTGAGGCGTGCAGGCGGCCTGTATGTCTTCTTTGTTTTGTTACTGAAACGCGTAAATTCAGAAAAAGAAAACCCTTAGAGTAAGTTCACCACAGTACAGAAAATGCACAAAACTCTGTTCGCACACAAAAGTTGGCAGATTCAAACTTTCAGGATTCCTTTAAGATAGCAATTCCAATTGCAATCAATTTCGTTTTGATTCTGGATGATGATGTGAATGATACCTGAGCAGTCACATTAATATTAGGTGTATGTATGTATGCCATTTACAGTATGGGTTTTTGTTTTCTTGGAGTTATTTTAAGTAGACCAACAGGGCACACATACTGTTGTAGACTTGTTAGTTACTCTGAAGATACCTGCATTTACACTTCATATTACCTTGGCACTGAAGCTGTTCACCAGACCAAGATCCATCTTCCTCACAAATTCTTTTCGATGATCCCCTCACCCTTTCGTATCCCAGTAAGCAATTGAAGAAACAGGCGGTACCGTAGTTAGAAGTAGGATCATTGCACTCGCTCCCAGTCTTCTCTGCATGAAGAGGAATCGCTAGAGAATTGCACTTGACAACTATAACGAATAATTTGATATGTTAGAACATCCAGACAAAAACTTATGGAAAAGTGACAGGTTTTTTGTTTGCTTGCTTTTCTTTTTTTCTATTTTATATCCTTTTGAATATCTTTTACTAATTTATAACTAGTAGCTTTTTGGTGGTTTGCTTTGCAGGTGTTCTAGGACTCTTTTGCAAAATGTCCATAAGGGTTCTTACTGGCTTCACTTTTAGCCGTTAAATTGTAATAAATTAAGTTTGTTAACGTATTAACGTTTCGTTTTTTTGTTGTATGATGTGTCACAACTCCGTCAGTAAAAAGAAATGACTTTTCTGCGGTTCAAGAAACGGTACTAGTCTGTCGTACGTTGAATCTTTGAAATTGGTAAGGCCGGTTTCAGCAAGGGGGTAAATCTAGAATCGGGCGTGCGTGGCTATTGCCAATCCAAAACCATTCGTTTGAAAAAAAAAATCTCCGAAACTCGATTTACTTTTAATTGCATTTTCAGGAATTAGAGGTTCAGAATTCAGCCTTGTTTATCATCTGACATAAGTAATCTCCGTATACATACAAAAAAAATTGAAACGCTATTGAAGAAAATGTACCAATAATTTCTGATTTTTTCTTCAGAAGAAATAGACTTATCGCCATTGAAACCTCGTTATAGATAAGATTCTTGAAGGTTGGCAAGTATCGTACTGCTTTAATTTGTAAAACTAGTGATCACTGAACCTGTTTAATTACTTAACAGCTTAATCAACTGGAAAACACGTTATGAGCTGTGAATTTGTAGGACCATGGAGCCCAAAATTAAAATGGCGTTCATTTCTGGATATTAAAATTAGTGCTAACACTTAACAGAACATCAAAATGCAACATCTTACCCGTCATTATGATAGATGGTAAGATACACAATACCCACTTAACCTAATCACTCTCAACTGTTTAAAAAAAACCCACCATTTTAAGGCAATGATGCCGTAATTTGGTTCCCCTCCGCTCAAATCCCGGTCCAAACGATTATAACTTCCTCTGCAGAACGGAAACTATGCTTCTCTTCCATTTCCGAGGTTGTTTGGCAAATTTGATTTCGGGCACGCGCACAATTCAAAATTTTGTCCAATGTTTAACGAGAAAAACACCGCATCCAGACGCCTTTCCAGGTTTCAGCGCTCAGTCCCGTTCTTTATGGTTCTCAATTCGATTTTGTTAGTTTGTAAGCCATTTGATAATCTTCCATGGATTAGAAAGGATTTTTTTTCCCAAGCTTTCAGGAAAGAGGAAATTTCAACTAGATGTATCAACCAGTGCCAAGGCCGAGTTCTGCATCAATTTCACAAGGAAACCTTTTTCCATTCTTTGTAAACTCTGGTCTATTTTACGTGAGCGCTTCAGTTTCGGTACTTTTTATTAGAAATGTACTAAGTGCATCGATTGATTATCAAAAACATCTGCTATCGCTCAAGGTGATGACGTCACAAACTAAACAAGGACTGTGGTCCTTAACGGGCGGTTTTGGGCGGCACGGTAGTCAAAGGATTAACTTACGAATATTTTATGCAACTGGGTCCAGAAAACTTGACACCCTCTCAGATGGTCGTTCGGTTATGTAGTGTATCTCAGGCCGCATTTCAGTTAATTAAAAGAAACATTTAGTAACTGTCAGCAACAATAAATTTCAATAACGAAACATTCCGTCAAGTTCCTGCAGTGTTTGGCCGTCAAGTTTCTGTAAATTTGTGGAAGCGACGGCGGGTTACGCTACCAATTTAATAAGGACTTAATTCTACGCTCAAAAGGGAAAAAAGACCAGCGGCGGGTAAAATGTTTTTGTAAGTATCAACGGGAGTCAAAAGCCGGTAGAGCGCTGAATTCCTTACTCTCACAGTGAGGTTCATTTCCTGTCCAATGTACTTGATTTGTTCCCGGTGTCTTGTCACACTTTCTTGTCATGGATCCTCTCGGTTCATATCCTTTGTTGCATTGAAAGCGACAGACGGATCCATACAAATTCTTACACATGCCATCCAACAGCTTCCCCTTTGCAGGCGGGGAAAGGGGGGGTTGACATCGCAGAACTAAATGTAAAGTGAAAAGCAAAATAGAGGAAATAAATTGAGTCAGATAGTCGGTAATGATATGTACTTCTTGTTAGCGAAACTAGACATTTTTTGGTATTCTCACATTGTGGCTTTTTCAGATAGATGAATGGGCTATAAACAGTATACAAAGGTTTGAGTTCTCTGTTGTTGTTGTCGTTGCTATTAGCGACCTTAACACTGGAGGACGAAGTCGAGTTAGTTGAGTAGGAGTACCAGTTTTCAAATCCAGTGTGTATGTTGCAAGTCATCATGTCAAATCGGTCTCATTCCTGGAACATCCTAAGCAACACGATGGAGCAACAAAGGTAGGCACCAAGTATCAGTTAAGGCTCAGGGAACATCGCTGATTTGAATTACAGAAGTCGTAGTCACACTCTGATCTAAGGTTCACTATTGCTGTTGCCTGCAAGAGTTATGCTTACTACTGTGTTCTATTGCACCGCAAGACTGGGAAATTCTAACCTTCAACGTTTACTCTGAAGTCGCAAAGTTTCGTGTTTCCTGAGGGATCTGTCGCAGTGTAGACAACAATGTGTCTTCCCTCAACAAACACGTGCGGTGGCGTTACATCTGGTGACACTGCGAGATTAACATGTCCACTATTGTCATTAGCAACGACTTGATCCCATTCAACACTGGCTGTGGTCTGACCCTCGTCGGCAAAAACAGTTTTCTCGGGTGGACAATTAAATGAAGGCTTTTCCGTGTCTGCAACCATGAAAAGAACACTAAATTTATTTACTTTTTTAACTGAATAACGTGTTTAAAATCATTTTTGTATGATGATGATAATAATAGTAGTAATGATAATGATAATGATAATGATATAATGATAATGATAATGATAACGATAGTGACAATAATACATGCTTTTGGTAATTGGTTATGGTAAAGAAGATGGTTGTGATTGTAACGGTGGTGGTGAAGGTGGTGCTAGTACCCTGCTCGCAGCGCGCTTTCGCAAGAGTAGTCGGCTGGAAGGCCGGCAACGAACAGCGAAGCCGCCAGAGAACAGGCACTTCTCGAGGAGAAAATGTACCCGACGACTAACGATATCAATTACGTAAACATAATCGATTTTATTGATCAATCGATAAAATTCGATATCAGAACTCTTCTGGCAATTACTGTTATCGATTTTTATCGATTGCTGTCGATTGCGTGTTTTTATTTTCTGGCATTGATTTTGTTTTTAAAAGAAGTGTATTTACGGTAAAATGATTGCGGCCGTCTTTGTTGACAGGGAAAACTGTATTTGTATTTCAGTGAATGTGGTTTATTAAGTTGGCAGGATATAAATGTACTGTATCGTACGAAAGCCGAGGAGGGACTTCAGACTTCAGACTTCAGACTTCAGACTTCAGACTTCAGAGATAAGAATCAGTTGACAGGCCTGCACGACTCTCGCGCACGAGCACTAGCCATTCTCACAGTTTTGATTTTACGAGTATATCGCAGCGAGCTTGTATACTAATATTCCACAAGGGGAGGGAATACAAAAAGTATGCGAGGCATACGAAACTTTCTAAGAAGACACACCTCCTATCCCCACACGTTTCACAAGCGCTCAGGCTAATATATTACAGGAAAACTCATCCCTGTTTGTAATATCAATGAGCTACAAACACCTGGAACCGCCATGGGCACTGCCGATCCTTAGTTCTACGCTCAAAAGGGAAAAAAGACCAGCTGCGGGTAAAATGTTTTTATGAGTATCAACGGGAGTCAAAAATGCATTCAAGCCTCTCGTTTCGAAACGATATATCGACGACATCTTCTCCCTCTGGGACATTAGACTGCGAGTAGTCTCTTTTTGGCGATGACGGAATTTCGCGCGCGCGTGTGTATTTCGGCCACCCCAAAATCGCCATCGCCAAAATTAGAAACTACTCGCAATCTACTGGGACATCAATAGAAAGGATCAATTAACTCAGTTCATTGATCAAGCAAGTAACCATCAGCCTACTATCAAGTTCACGGCTGAAATTTCTGAAACAGAAACTACTTTCCTGGACACCAGCGTTTACAAAGGTGAAAGATTCACATATGAATCAGTGCTTGATAAACGCACCTACTACAAGCCCACCAATGAAACATTTCAGTACACTCATTTTTCCTCGTGTCACCCACCAGGAGTTAAGAAAGGCCCTCAGACTGCTTAGAACAAATTCCTCTGAAACAGCGTGTGAGGAAAAAATCGGACACTCCAAATCACATGTTCAGTTACTGAGAGAGGTTACCCTTAAAGTCTGGTTCAAATAACTTTCTGAGAAGTGATTTTTGAAAACAGAAAGCAGGCCCTCCAGCCAAAAACCTAAAACAAACAAAAAAATCTTCTAAAGTCCCTCCTCGGCTTTCATAATATCGACTCGAGTATTCTTAGCAACCCAAGGAAAACATTTTGAGAGAAAGCGCCGGCAATCTTTTGCTTAACCCGGTACTAGAACTTGCAGTGATTTGGTAGAATCAAAAGGGAAAACTGGACAAGTTTGACAGTAGCTACGTACTCCAAACCACAGTGTTTTCAATTAAAATGAAGATAACAAGATAACAGTCAACTCAGGCGCACTTGCGTCACTGAGCACAACCTGCAGTTGCATGTAACATATTTTCTATTGTTCCCGTTCAGAATTCAAATGCTTTGGTTGTTTTGTTCGGTAAAGACACATAAGGATTACCAATTGTGTTTATCCATTGCAACGTTAGTCTAGATCTGGTATCAGTACTTAGTTGTAAGAGTTTTATGAGCTTAGAAAAGATTTAGAAGCGTTATCGTATAGCAATAAAATTATTAAAGCTGGTTACAGTGTTAGAGCGCACATTTTTTGATACAACAAGTGTTAACGATAAAATCGTTAATTTTCGATCGAAGTTATTAATAAACCGTTGAATATCGATTACTCACAACAAGATACGTTTATCGAATTTTATCGATTTCCGATACTATTAACTAATTTTATCGATTTCATCGATTGCCCACGTCGGGAAACACAAGAGGCGTGTAATATGCGAAGGGATAAGGCCATGAGAAGACTTCTGTACCCACAGTATGTTGGTAGTGGAGATCGCGCGAATAACATTAATGGAGGCTTATATTCATAAACGAATGCACTCTTTTCAGTTGGTTGGAATGAAAGTTTTCCACTGACGGTTGAAAATCAAACCAATATGTGAAAATATAGTCTAGAAATCATGATCTTGGGTTTATTCGGAAAAACCTCATTTGCTTCTACTTTCAGCATACTGATTTTACGTATGCTACTACAAAACTAGTTTCGCCTAAGACTTCGTCAGTTGGTTCCATTATCGTGACCAAGAAAATATACCTCACCTTGATCATTTAAATTTGTTAGCCCCATTCATGGCAAGTAGGTCGGCACGTTGTGTCTACCAGTTTACTTACAGGTCGAACTTTTATACACTATCGTGCTATAAAAGCAGAAAAACACTATCCAAGGGCATTATCTTGGTAGTTTTGTACGAAGGGAACCTTTTTTGTACAATTTAGTTTACCTCCCTCCCTCCCCCCCTACCCCCCGCTTTAGAGATTGGTAAAACTGGGGTCGCTCCTCGTTGTTTTAGTTTCAAGCTTCCAGTATTGTTTGCGCGATACTGGGAGATAATAAAAGGCTCTGCCAATTTCCTCTGTCATAATCGTGACCTCCAAGTCAGTGGGGGTGTGCATGATGCTTCACTTTCCTGCGTGTAACCCGAAATCGCAAATGGCCAGGCACCCTGTGTTCAATTTCTTATCGAATAATGTTCTTAGTAGAAGTATCGTAGTTAAGTACTATACCTAATTAATTAGACGACCCCACAAGCATTATGCTTTAGATTTTTTTATCCTGTTTAAAGAAAGGATGTGATAATGATGATGATGATGATGATGATGATGATGATGATGATGATGATGATGATGATGATGATGATGATGATGATGATGATGATGATGATGATGATGATGATGATGATGATGGCCCTTATTACTGATGCCATACCTTTGTTTTGTTTTAAGTTTTAATATGGGGAAACGTGTCACCAACATGGTGCTAAGTGTCTAAAGAAGTACCTTTGCAGCTGAATTTATTTGAAGGTATGGTCCACTGCCCATTCTGACACACGGTCGAACTTAACCCTTGAGGCTGGTAGCCTTTGTCACACTTGAGGGTACACTCTTGAAGATGAGTAGGCATTGCTGTGCAAATAGGGTTGGTGAAGGACCCTTTGTCAGGTTTAGGCAAGGCCTTACAGGTTTTTACTGAAAAAAAGAATTAACAACGACGTTAGAAGTAGCGAAAGGCATATGAAGAGAGGTAAGCTGTAGCCATTACGATGGGTATCATTTTTATCATGGCTTTCAAATCTTTCAAACAGTATGTGAAGTTCATCATTTTACGTTTTTGGAGTTACGGTCGAATTTTATGACATAAGATACGATTTAAGGACGTTCGCGCCCATTGTTTCTGCGCATCCTTACTGCGCACGCAATTCACGTCACCATGTCATGCTACGTCATGCATTGAGCGCTGTCGAAGAAATGTGGAGATATATAGCGCTAGTGGCCACTTTAATATCTATGCACGGGTTTAACACTCTTAAATGTTCGGTTACCCCATATTTTCTTTTGATAGATCACTTTCCTTGTTGATCATCTACGTTTTGTGAAAAATTAAAGAAAATCTGTGTTGTGGAAGTTTGCTTTTTTTCAACGTTTCTGCCCTCGCATCATCGAATTCTCCTATTATTGAAGCTGCACGGTGTTCGTAAAAGTCCATCTTAGAGGCTGAGTTTAACTAAAAGGATGACACCGGTTCAAATTATCTACTTAACAGACCCACTTAAGTAAAAATGACTAAGAAAGTGGGTCTACAGCGAATCATTTTTAATATTTTTCAACTAAATAGCACTGAGGTCATGTCGAATTACGAGGGCCGATTTGTCAAAATTGGGGTAGTTTTCGACGCGCTTTATTTCGAAAACGAAGTCGGTGACCCCCCCCCCCCCCTTTTTTTTTTTTTTTTTTGCTTTTTTGACATTGGTAACTCATTATCTGACTGTAGCCAAAGAATGAAAAAAATCTGTGTTGTAGAAGTTTTTCGCACGAACGTCCTTAAGAAAGAATAAGGGAATTTTTTAAGCACCACCTGACAGTCCACCCTTATGAGAGAGCACTAGCGGTTGAATCTATTAGTTACTAACTTTTAATTTTAATTATAACTCCCCTTTAGATCGTAATATTTTCCAATTTCCCTTAAGGGCATTAACCCTTTCCCCCTTTTTTAATGCTTTGCATATATTTTGATCAACAACCACGAATTGGCGATGTATACGTACAAATCAAGAAAAGCCAACTGGAGTTAGTGGTAAAATCCGGGTGCCGCTTCTTGGGAACCAAAGAAGCAGTTGAGGCAAAATACTTCCTTGATACCTAAGGGTTTGGAATGCCTTAAAGAGAGCTTAGTGAGTAAAGCATCTCTGATCACTTTCCAACTTGGTAAAGGGTGTCGAGACTAGGTGCTAACTTAAGAAAAACCTTCACTGGCAGGGCCAAGGAAGTTGACAAGGGTTATAAGAAAACCGAAAACATTCTTATGTCGAAAGATGGTCTCTCGGTCATCCTGCTCTGGACATACCACTGAATAAGCAACATCTGGCACTTCTTAAGACAAAGAACTGTTTTATTCGGAGCATTTCTCTATGGATATCCGAAGTCTGTTTTTGCTCATACTTTTTGCCAGAAACCAGAAATTCTTTAAGTGGATATCCAAAATATAGAAGGACAGTGTTTTTTTTCTTTTTTTCCCAATAGCCTCTCTCATTCCAGAGATTATCAAGGTTTTGATAATCATTGAGAAAAATCCTTCTTGGATAACATTCGGCTTTCATGAGGATTATTGTGTCTAACACACAACAGCTAGAATGAGCTGAAACACAAAAATTAGCGTCAGCCTCGTTTCCTCGCTAATCAACCGGTGAGCGAAACTTCCACCTTTATTGATGCAAATTAGGGAGCGGATCTTGTGTGGGTCCATAGCTAAAATTATTTGGCTGGTGAATCTCGACCTCTGTGCCAAATTTGGTGCTTTTACCATAAATCCCACAATTCGCCTAGAACTCTGCACCAATCTGCTGGACTATTAGGAGTTTACGATCATCAAGCACGAACCTGTTAGTGATTCCTCGACCAAAGTTGAAATATTACGGCGATCGTGCTTTTTCTTTTTGTGCTCCTAAACTGTGGAACAAACTTCCTGAGCACGTAAAATGTAGTTCAAATCTGCGTACTTTTAAGAGCAGTCTGAAAACTCATCTTTTGTAAGCGCTATTTTTATCTATAGTTTTGTTTTATTATTTACTACTTAGTATTAACTTTTATTTTGAAGCGCCTTAGAGTTTCATGATAAGGCGCTATGGAAATGGTTATTATTATTATTATTATTAGTAGTAGTAGTAGTAGTAGTAGTAGTAGTAGTAGTAGTAGTAGTAGTAGTAGTAGTAGTAGTAGTAGTAGTAGTAGTAGTAGTAGTAGTAGTAGTAGTAGTAGTGGTAGTGGTAGTGGTAGTAGTAGTAGTAGTAGTAGTAGTAGTAGTAGTAGTAGTAGTAGTAGTAGTAGTAGTAGTAGTAGTAGTAGTAGTAGTAGTAGTAGTAATGGTAATTGGACTGAGTGGAGTACAATTCAGGGAGTAATCGGGCGAGTAATTTTAAATCGGCCGAGCGCGTAGCGCGAGGACGATTTGAAATTACGAGCACGATTATCCCTGAATTGTATGACACGAAGTCCAGTTACCAATTAATCGTATCTCTAACAAAATGCGAGATAATAATAATAATAATAATAATAATAATAATAATAATAATAATAATAATAATAATAAAATAATAATAATAATAATAATAATAATAATAATAATAATAATAAACCTTTATTTAACCACGATCTGTTTTAAAGCAATTACATGCTTGAGGGGTCGTGTGTACGTGTGACTAACTACCTACCTAAGTGCCCTTCGGGGGATACATTTTTAATTACCAGTTTTGCAAGCAGTGGAGAAACAGCTATAAAAAGAACCCATTTCAGTGCTCCTGATTGACGCGCGCCCAGCGTAGTTGTCCGATTACAGCTATCCAATTACAAAAAGTTCAAATAGGACAGCTGTAATTGGACACCCACGTGATCACCCTCCAATTACGTATCAAATAGGCGCGCGGAGAACTAATCACAATCGAGCATTTTGTTATAGATACGATTATTATTATTATTATTATTATTATTATTATTATTATTATTATTATTATTAAGAAGGGACTGGAGCCAAGAATGTTGCCAAGCAAACATCGCGATCGGGTTAACAGTGTCCCTTTTTAATCGCGTTTTTGAAAAAAATAAACGTGAACCGATTCCTTAGAAATTTGAGGAGGAAACAAAAATACATGAAAAATATAGAACTTTAAATTCTCGTCTCTTTGCAAACCCATAGGGTCTAATAAATTATTCCATGTTGTTGGTGTTTACTTCAAATCTGCCCCTTGGGAATCCCAATTTGAAAAATAATTTAAACAACCGATTCCCTTGCGGCAGAAAATCGTGAGGATTTGTGAGGAATTCGAAACACCAACAGCATAAAGAGACGAGAATTTGGAAAGCAAACGTACGTGACTTCGCGTCGAAAATTTTCCACACTATACGTATGAAATACGCTGAAACTTGGCAAGGACCTGTCCTCATCTATCTCCCGTTTGAAAAGAATGCAAAACAAATCGACAAATTTTTGGTAACATGAAAACCTATAATTTGTTATATTTTCTGTATAATTCGGCATAAAACCACTCCCTCTCTCCCCCTTCGTTAATTTGTAAGAATCTTTTCGATATTTACACAGTAGTTTTAAATGACATCAGCCATCAAAAGGGTGGTTACTGGGTCTATATAGGTATCAAATTTAGGCAGCATTTAAGACAGACGCAAGAGGAGGGCGGTTTTAAGAGCACAATCGAGGGAGTCCTTCTTTTAAAAAATCAACGGTTCGGATTGTCATGTAACTTGCTGTGAGCAAACTTTAACTGATGCCAACTTGTTTGAAGTCATTTAAAAAAAAATCAACCAGGCGAATGAAAGATAATTGCATTTTATTTAAAAAGAAGGCTTTGTAAAAACCTCTCATAGCTAATCCAAATCGACTTTGATCGCCATAAAATTGAAAGTTTTATATGTTTACAGGTTATTACTGTTTCCTTCTGAAATTTGTAAGAAATCGGTTAACGCTTTCCATTTCAAAAACGCGATTTAAAAAGGTCACTGTCGGCCCAATAAATACCCGCGGGCCACCTTGAGGCACAATACAGGTGTCTCCGAGCTCTAACCACTTATGAAGTCATCCGTTTTAATACAAAAACTTGAATATCTTTGGAGCGAGAGGGGATATGCCGAAAACAAGGAAACATTTCCCCTTCTCATTTTCCAACGCCTTCGAAAAAAGCTTTACTTAATTTCACTTCATAGGCACTTGGATACTTTAAAAGCGCTTGTGAGGCGACGGTGCTCCCCTCATTCAAGTCGTTAAATGAAAAAAAAATCATTTCTTTTTCCGTGACAAGCTGCCTATCGAAATGAACATGCTGGTGTTTTTCCTGGGAAAATCTGTTCGGACCGCCGCAAAAACCATGGTTGTGGACAGAAAAAAAAACCAGAAGGCGCTAGCTGTGCTATATTTGGCGTTGGGACGGGTGCGAAATGCTGCGAACTCAAGCGTTGTGCCGACCGAGTTCGCAGCAGAACCGACAACAAAGATGAAGTCCTCGAAGGCAAATTTCGTAACTTGAACTTTTCGCCTTTCCACCAAAAAGACAAGTGAGTGTTCTTTTGAATTTTTTCTTTTTATTTCTAGATATTTGATATTTTTTCTCAAGTTTAAAACTTCAACACTATCGAACAATCGTTTTGCTGCTCTGGTTGCCCAAAAGCACGGCGCGATTCTTCTCCCCCAGTCAGGTTGTCTTGGGACTACCCTCATCCTCCCCCAGCGTCTGTACGGACGGACGTACGCACACGTGTACGCTAACGTCATAACCAAATTTTCTTGCATCCTCAGTGAGGTCATTACCAAATTTGCTTAGCAATGGTGCTCCCCTGGCGCGCTACGCGGGTGGGCTCCACTACTAAGAGAGGGATCACGAAAGATGCCCTAGTTGTTCGGCTGTCTCGTTTTTGTTTTTGGTTAGAACGCCAGTATGAATATTACTTTAGAATCTTGTAACAATTACCTTTACATATTGGAGCTGTGTTTGGGTCCCACTCCTCGTTTTCTGTACATGTAAATGTTTTTGGTCCGAATATTGTGTAGCCATGTTCACACATTATCCCACATGTTAGGCCCGTGTACACCGTCTCTCGACCTTGGCAATCAATACGTCCATTTTTAGGAGGCTTCAATTTGCTTTTTTGACATTGTTTTCCTAAAAACGAACAAAAAGTGATTCAGAATGACCTTACAATGATTTCTTTTTCAGAAACAATTAGAGGCAAGATAAAAATGATTTTCCTAAACCTGCAGTATCATTCTCATAAATTCTACTTTTCCCTAATTCCCTCCCCCCACTTTAGTATAATGGGTGCCGTACATAATATAACACCGAATCAAACGCTCTTAAAATACCCTGTCATTAATTGTTATATAAGGAACGTCTATAGTGGGGAGTCAGCTGAGTGATGGACTCTTACCTCATTCTCGCTCTTTGCTGAATCTACATTAGAGTGCGCGTAGTGCTCATTTTTCTCGAAAGGTAGTGGATTTACAACATAAGATAAGATAATTTGTTGTAATTTGTCATTAGTTTAACGAGATTTGACAAAGAAACTTAACTTTCTTTTCAGGTGTCACGTGATCGATAACCGAGCACTATTACCTTTATTTGTTATTTGTTTCATGTTCATTGCTGGTTTTTTTGAGTGATTTGACAGTCACGTGATCGATGACGTCACGGTCATCCATAGCGCTTTATAACTGTCACTTTGTCACTTAACTGTTTCTTTGTTATGGCAGAGATACACGATGCATGGCAATGATTTTCAGTTATTTTTTAATTTCCCTTTTTTTTCACTCGTGTTCACCTGAGTTCACTCATGTTCACTCGTGTTCACCCGTGTTCACTCGTGTGTGGTTTTAGACAGGATTTACCTATCGGGTATGTATGAGTGATAAAAGTTAACTCTCCCGTCGTTAATTTACTACTAGAGGCACTTCAACAGAACGTCATCAATAGAAATCATGTCGTCTATCAGCCACCATGCTGTACGTCTTTAGACAGGTCTTTACGTCTTTTTTCCCGGTCCCCAAATGAAGAGAATAAGCCAAATATTATGAGGGGGGAGTATATCGTTATTTCCGAAAACCTACATGTCCTCTTGACTTCTAGTGGCCCAGGAGAGAACAAACGATTTTACCAGAAGCCCCAAGTATCCTGTAGAAAGAAATACTCACTGATACATTTTCGTGGATTGTTCGGATCCGCTTTGTAGCCACGATAGCACTCACAACGAGGCGAACCCTGTGAGCTTACACAAAAATGTTGACAGCCCTCATTATGAGGGCAGCAATCACAGCAATTCTCAGTCTCGGAATGAGGACCCGGGCATCCCCTGCCGCCATAGGCAGGAGATGGGTTGTTACACGAACGGCATCTAATTCTTTTACCATAAGAATCGCACGCCCAGTTTCTCCATTCTCCCCAGTTACCATTCACCGGTGCTATAACTGAAAGAAAATGCAAAGATTAACCTCTACAGCGGTTATCTTAGGACACCTAATGAGACCTGAAAAGGAGAAGAGGTCTCGATTCCAGTGTAGGGACCACAGACAGGGAAGTAATACAGTGGAACCTCGATTTAACGAAGTGCCAAGGGACTGGGTATTTTGGTTCGTTATATCGAGGGTTCGTTGTATCGAGGTTCTTTTCCATACATTTACTATTACTGGGGTGAAAAATATCGTTCGTTAAACCGAGGTCTTCGTTATATAGAGGTTCGTTAAATCGAGGTTCCACTGTAGTTGTTGTTGTTAAGTTTTTAATTCATTAGCTTGATGTTAAGCAGTACGTAGTTGTCCAAAAGTCTAGCATTACCTGTTTGATTAACTTAATTCGGCAGGAAATGACCATTACATATTCGTTTGTGTCGGGTTTCTGGAGACACTCGATAAGTTTTAGCAGATATCACAGAGCCATGAGAGCTGAAAATGTATTGGTGTGTGTGTGTGTGTGATTACTTCATTACTCCTTATTCCAGCTGAGTGCGGCCAATGGAATGTGCCCTTTCTCTCAAATGAACTTTGACGGACTGCCAGCAGGTTGGTTGATCGACACTGAATAGATACGTTTTGACGACAGCTGTTGAGAGTTAAGAAAACTACTCTTCAAAGAAACAATTCAAACTTGTGCTCCTGAACTCAATCTTCAATCCTAAATTTCAGGCACATTATGTCTTATTTTCATGAGAATTTAAAGAATCGATTTTCCGCTTTTCAAAGTGTCGAATTTTGCTAGACTCTGATGGTGTTTGTCTTCATGGAGAATCGATGGAGAAGTTTTGAGTCTAGTGCCATAGTCACTGTTTGTGTACACGGCTTAGACACAGCCCCTGGTTGAGCCAAGTAAAAATGTGGAGGTGAAACCAGACGGATTCATCTGTTGAGTCACGTTTACATTTGTAAATCCTAAGATGAGGTGGGTAAAAACGACCCGTTTACTGAAATGGCTCATTTGGCTTTCTTGTATCCTGTACGGGAAAGGCGAGACTGTATTAAAGAGAGCCTCTACATTCTGAAGGAAGCATTTGTTTCATGAAAAATGCTCCTAATCACAAGCAAGGACTATGTATATCAATTCACGAAGTTGGCTCATAGGACCCTTTGATTATATCGTAGTTGTTGTAGCCGACCACGAGACTCTAAACACTCCGCGCCACATCAGCACATTTTTGTGGCTGATTCTGTGAGCTTTCCGCGGTATGGTTTCGTTGATGACATGTTCGATAGATCGTCGGTGTTCCCAAAAGTGCAACGTCGCTGTAACATCGGGCTGTGTCTCAGACAGTTTCGTTACTCTTTTGTGCGTTAGAGATATTTTCAGGTTCTGATCTGTCTAAAGTTTTAAATTAGACAGTCACGGTTTCGTAATCTAAACAGCCTCATCATCCTCTCTCCTCCTCAGGGGCCTCCTACGGTCGCGCTGGGTAGAAACGCGCGGAGGCTGGGAAGAGGGAAAATTAAAGCGCGCGGGGAACGCGCTCCCGTTTTCTTGCTTCCCTCTTTTTTCTTTCACTGGTGTTTACTAACAGGAGACTCTGCGGAGGAGAGAGCCTCATCATCAGTGTTCGCTGGCTTGAGACAAATTTATTAGTTCTTGGGGGAGTTCAGCCTCATCTGTATATTTTAAGGCAAAATTAAGGAGGAACAAAATGTTGCTTTGTAAAGAGCTGGTTTGTGTCTCTGCGGGTTTGAGACGTACAGTTGTCCTTTCATCGACTATTTTAGGCCATTTTGTGTTATATTATATTTTTAGTTTCATGTAACCATTACAAAGGTCTGCAAAGTTTTAAATATCAGGCACTTGCGTGACTAAGCCGCGATCGTGTGTTCCTCATTCTCTCATTTTCTTTTACGAGAAACCACAACCCCGAAACGTCGTCCGTGGCACCGTCAATATAATATTTAGGAAACCGTACACAGTATTGCATACCGCGGCAGTCAAAACGTTACCGCCATGCAAATGTACTGTCCATGAGCAACGAACTGTGCTTCCCATCATGTTCTCGGTTTCCCCAGGTTATATGCTATAACAGAATGCTATAAAATCAGAGAAAACTCCAATATCGTACAGTAGTTTAGGGTTTGTAGCGAAAGAAGCACAGATTGAGATGGCTTTGTTGAAAGAAATTTTTTGTATTACCATGGCGTTCGAGGCCACTAGCGTTAGATTTGTTGTGGACTTTAGTTGGATTTAACACTGAGCGTCGATTTTGAACGGGTATGAACAGCGACCAAAGCGACACTAAAACCACAATATGACGCCGCCCAGAATTTTTTCGTTGTATCAGAAGAAGCTAAGCCTCCAGTTGGACCATTGGGACCAAATTCGAAGAAACAACAACGCCATTACGAGCGCTATGAAAACGGCCAATTCCAACACTAAAGACTCTTTGATTGCATGATATGGAAAACAGAAGTCGAGGCTAAACATAAGCAGTTTTGTGACTTAAGCCGGTGGGAAAGTCGCGACTACCATCCAAAGGATAATCTAAACAGCCGAATCATAAATTTGTTATACGAATTATGAAATAAATTTTCATCTCTTCATCTCTCAGGCACATGAGAGGTACGACGTCTGAACTGGGCCTTAGAGTAACGCAAGGCTTTTATTTAAAAAAAAAACTTTTTCGGTACTGCAGACTGAGGCGGGACCGCCGTGATCTGTATCTTGCTCAAAATGAGTAAACTCCTCACGCCTGAATTCTACAGTAGTTCTCGCCACTGTTCATTCAAGTAATCAAAGCTTCTTGAAATATCGTGAAAAACAACACATTTCCCTTTCTTTGCTCTCTGTCTGTAGAACGTTGATTGATTGGAAGATTTAAGAAAACTATTTCTGAAATGGAAATTAAGGCTATGAAAAATTAGACATATCCTGCAACTACCATTCCAATCCATTAGTTAATCACCTTCTTAGAAGGACGGGGTAGGTAGTAATTATTATTCCTTTTGGGTGATGAAAAAAGGGAGCAAGAAGTGTCACTTCCTCGGCGATCCGCATATTATTTTCAGTTAACCTGAATTTTAGGCGAGTTTTGACTTTTGAGTTGTAAAGTCAATTTTCTGCGGCTTTTGATTGCGAGCCTTTGCTGTTACATTCTACAATGACACAAGGAAGCTTTTAATTGTAAAAAGGCCCTGTCTAGTGTCATTTCTTTCGTCATCGGTTGTGAAAAACTGTACAAAGTAGCTTCTTTCCAATGTGAAGCGTCAGCTGTGTAGCGCAACCATGCAACGCTGATGATGAATCAAATTTGTCCAACGCTAAATACCTCTCTTACCTAATGAACAGAGCATTTTTCCCCTGACCGATTACGTTTCAACCTGATAAGACTAATTTCCTCGAGATGCAACAACAATTTCGACAGCAGGCAAACACCAGCCTTGAAAGTTGCAATAAATTAAAACCAGACATGAAGTACGATTAAAACAAGTATGAAGTCAGTGAGCAAATTGTGTGACGATCAACCCGGTACGTTTAAGTGCGCGCGCAATCAAAACGATGCAAAACTCGTCCTTTCATTGGCAACACGGGCAAAATAACAGGACCCAAACGCTCTATTAAAATC
Organism: Siderastrea radians; assembly: GCA_964017195.1. Classification (NCBI taxonomy): domain Eukaryota; kingdom Metazoa; phylum Cnidaria; class Anthozoa; order Scleractinia; family Rhizangiidae; genus Siderastrea; species Siderastrea radians. The sequence continues at coordinate 38,360,785 of OZ024899.1, forward strand.
ACCGATCGCTTTACATGCATCTCCGCAAAAATTATCTATCGCAAGGGTGCACTTTATGAAAAAATATTTGTGACATTGGTGAAACAGGGAGGAGACTCAGGCGACCGTTTCCGCGAACACCTACCAGACGACGAAAGAAATGACAAGGACAGATCCAAACCAGTCGCTTGACACTTCAATCTCCCTGGTCATTCGAGCCAAGACATGACAGTGAGCGTCCTTTCCTTACATCAGGGTAACACGGGAACCCGTAAAAATCTAGACTAGACAAAAATTCGTTTTTTTCGAATCGGCACACTTAATCCCGCGATGTTGAATTGGCGGCCCGCGATGTTGAATTTTTGCCTTCTTTGGAGAGGAATTTCATAGGGATCGGATGCACTTTAGAAGCTAAAACCAAGGACAGTAACTCAACTTAGTGTTATCTTTTAATTGGCACTTTTCAAAAACACTGTTTCTGGAGTGACCTTCCCCTTAAAATAAACATACCGTGGAGAAAGTGAAAGAAAACAACATACTCACCCGGATCAACTATACAAAGGCATCTACGCTCAAGTCCATCAAGATGATAGTACAACGACTCCCTTTCTAATTCGTCTGGAAAAAAAAATTGTTGAATATTCCATCTTTTCTTAATTTATTCTTGTTTTTCACGTTGCCATGTTTCCACCAATAGCGTAGCTCCACCACTCCCCATATAATCGAAGTGCAACCCACAATTCCTTGATTCGCTCTGACGAAGGTCTAACGTTCGAAACGCCAGCTTTCAATCTCTTTACGGTGGCCAAGCTACCTTATCAACTCAGTTGATAAATCCAAAATTTTATATTTGAACGCGACCCACCATGCAAGGGAAATTGTAAACAGCTTGATCATAAATTTGATGTGCAGTTTATGAACTACACTCTCATCTTTTAGAGTCACCTGTAAGTATAGTTCTTTCTTTTTTGCAACGAATCCAGGGTAACGCAAAGCTTTTTATTATAAAACGTTTTCGGTACTGCGGACTGACGCAGGACCGCCGTGATCTCTATTTTGCTAAAAATGAGTCAACTCCTTATGCGTGAATTTTACAGTAGTTCTCGCCTCTGTTCCTTCAGGTAAATAAAGCTACTTGAAAGTTTGTGAAAAATAACTTATTTTCCTCTCTTTGCTCTCTGTTTGTAGAAAGTCGATTGATGGCAAGTTTAAATTGTAACTATGGAAGAAAACCTTTTCTGGAGTGGAAGTTGAGGCTATGAAAAATTAGCCAAATCAATATTTAAACATGATTATGAAGTGACGACTAGCTGAAATGCGTTAAAAGAAGAAATGTTGAAATTGTCGTATTACTCAGAAAAAATTTGAGTCCTCTCAAAGGGAGTCGAACCCATGACCTTCCAGGTGCCGGTTGGATCATAAATATTTGCCTAACGGTTTTTAGATTCTTTTCCTGGAACTACCATTCTAATCAAAGTTTTATCTTCCTAGAAGGACGGGGTAGGTAATAATTGTCATCCCTTTTGTGTGATCAATGAAGCAAACGAAAGTGTCGTTTCCTCAGTGGTCCACGTGTTGTGTTTGCTCAACCTGAATTTCAGGCGAGTTTTGACTTTTGAGGTGAAAAGTCAATTTTCTGCCGCATTTGAGTGCGAGCCGTTGCTACTATAATGACACAAGGAAGCTTTAAATTGTAAAAGGCCCTGCCTAGTGCCATTTCTTTCGTCATCGGTTGTGGAAAATTGTACAAAGTAGCTTCTTTCCAATGTGAAGCGTCAGCTGTGTAGTGCAACCATGCAACGATGATGAATCAAATTTGTCCAACGCTAAATACCTCTCTTACCTAATGAACAGAGCATTTTTCCCCTGACCGATTACGTTTCAACCTGATAAGACTAATTTCCTCGAGATGCAACAACAATTTCGACAGCAGGCAAACACCAGCCTTGAAAGTTGCAATAAATTAAAACCAGACATGAAGTACGATTAAAACAAGTATGAAGTCAGTGAGCAAATTGTGTGACGATCAACCCGGTACGTTTAAGTGCGCGCGCAATTAAAACGATGTAAAACTTGTCCTTTCATTGGCAACACGGGCAAAATAACAGGACCCAAACGCTCTATTAAAATCACCGATCGCTTTACATGCATCTCCGCAAAAATTATCTATCGCAAAAGGTGCATTTTATGAAAAAATATTTGTGACATTGGTGAAACAGGGAGGAGACTCAGGCGACCGTTTCCGCAAACACCTACCAGACGACGAAAGAAATGACAAGGACACATCCAAACCAGTCGCTTGACACTTCAATCTCCCTGGTCATTCGAGCCAAGACATGACGGCGTGCGGCCTTTTCTTACATCAGGGTAACACAGGAAGCCGTAAAAATCTAGAACAAAACTTCGTTTTTCAAATCAGCACACTTAATCCCCACGGTATCAAAGAACGCTTTGAAACTTCATCAGTCCTCTTTTGAATAGATAACGTTTTGCAATAGATAACATTTTCGGAGGTGCATTTAAGCGAACAGTGATTTTAATAGATAGTGTGAGTCCTGTTATTTTGTCCGTGTTGCGAATGAAAGGGCAAGTATTGCATCGTTTGCGTGCGCACTTAAAAAGAACCGTCTTTGAACAGAGACAATGGCCCCCTCGAGACCCTCCTGACATCCACTTTTTTATTGTGGCTGATGAAGTTCTGTTGAACCAAACGAAATGTTCCACTTTTAAGCTTTTATTGCGCTTTGAGTACAGGAAATTATTTTATTAATTCATTCTTGTTTTTTTACGTTGCCATGTTCCTACCAATAGCGTAGCTCCACACTGGCTAGTAAGCAAGCTAACTGTTGACTAGATTTATTATCTGTACATATTTTTACTGTTTCAGTACGGCTTTCGTGTAAAGAAGGTTTGTAAACTCGTGACATTACCGTATTCAAATAAAAGTGAATATCTCTCTCTCTCTCTCTCTCTCTCTCTCTCTCTCTCTCTCTCTCTCTCTCTCTCTCTCTCTCTCTCTCTCTCTCTCTCCTTCTACTCACCTACTGTGCAGTATGAACAGCGATACCGCGAATCACGACTTCGAGAGTCACCAGCTGGAGAGGAAGGACTGCATCCATCCGCGTAATCCAAAATAAGAGTTGACGCCAGAAACATAACGAAAGTGCGGAAGGGGCCCATGTTGGACAAGAACCTTCATTAACAAACAAACAAAAGTTTAATTCTTGGTTAACATAATTGTTAACTGACAAGAACCTTCATTGATCATCAGAAAAAACCACAAGTTTAATCCTTCGTTAACCTATATGTTGACTGGCTGGCTGGCTTAGGTTCCTGATCTAAACAAAAAAGACGCCAGTTCAACTAAGACTTAATTTGGATAATATCTATCTCACGGTCAGCTGTAGTGCACTAATGCCAATGCAGCCATTTGAGTTTCTGTGCACTGCTGTACATCATGGGCTAGTGCTAGCTCTTATTGAGTTGGCTATTAAATAAAGCCCTGTGAATTTCACAGTTAGCTGACCTGTGACGTTAATTTTGTATTTTGCGCACGTTTCAATCTTGAAAACAATAACTCAGCTGCTTTTGTTTATATATGGTGTACACCCTAGACTGAACTGGGGTGAGGGATCAGTGTGACTTGAATAAAGCACATTTGCATTCCTGGTCACTAGAGCAAATTCTGTTTATGTTAGCCCTAGGTTGCATTTTGGACATTTTCACTTTGTTAGGACATTATGAACGAGTCATGTTTATCACAGAAAATCTTGAAACCGAAGCTTCAAATCCTGACTTTTAACAGACTATAGGTACAGGAAAAGGTTCAATTATCTTTTTGATCGATGTAAAAAAGCTTCGAAAATGGATTTAAACTTGTTATGCATTTCCACCATGAAATAATGAATATATGAATATCATATATTAGAACAACGGGATGACGAGTTAAATGTAAAGAAGGTCATCGCAATACTTTTGTGCTGAAGGTTAAAATCATCATCTTCATCATCATCATCATCATCAAGCCTTTATTTTACGAGGGTTAACACGTAATAGTGGACAACACTAATAACTTGTGGCCCTCGGTAATCTAAATTAAATAAAACTACTAACACGATAGAATACAAAATGAGTAAATAAGTAAATAAATAAATGAATAAACAAATAAAGGAAAGCAAACATAAAACAAAAACACAAAACAGTAAAAACATAAAATTCTAAAACCATGGTTCTTAACCGGATGTGAATGAATTGTATGGTAACCTAACGAAGAAAATTCCATGGAGCTCTGCTGTCACTAAACTGTGATAAGATCGATTTGGTTGCGCGAATCTGATGTTTAAGACACTGAAACAAGTGCTGAAAGGAGTATTTTATCCTACAATCAAGGAAGAGAAAAACCAACGTCCAACATTTACGTGAGAACTTGAACAATTATCATCCCAACATAAAGTTTGCAAAAGGCGTGAAGAACCCAAACACTTTCAAGAGTCTTAATTCTTTTGAGTACAAGCAAGGAATACTCATTACAAAGGACTACAAAAAAAAACAGGGAAAACTGCAAGTTCCTTTGAAATCGGTCATTTTAGAGAGGTGGAAACGTAATGCTATTTTAAGCCCATTACACCGCGCAAAACAATTGTCACTAACTGGGAAGAAGTCAAAGCCATCAGACAGTCTTTCATTAAAGCTGGATATCCTGTCAAAATTATCAAAGAAGACATCCAAGACCTTGAAATCACAAAAAAGTGACGAATCGATGATCAGAGTTCACTGCTTTGATAACAGAGTCGGAATTTTTGCCGCACAAATGAAGTTAAAAGGAAGAAATTCATGAGGAAAATGGAAAAGTTACACATGATGGAAATTCAATTTCTTCATCATTTGCCATGCGCAAACACGCAAGATTGAATCTGTTTTCAAACTTAATGATTACAACGCTCACCCTTCGCATGTGATTTACAAAAGCATTTGTTAACGAAGACAAATGTACATTGGAGAAACTGCACGTAAAACAATCAAAACTAGCCAAACACGGTTAATTTGGACTCCGCTCATTTGTTTTAAAACAAGAAATCGTTAAGAGTTCTACATCACATATTTCTTACAGCTTATCAATTTCAACTTTATCTTCAACTTATCTTGTTCCCTATGGGAATCAGAGCTACGTAATTTTCCTTCAATCACCCATTCTCATGAGATATTTTGGACTCCACTCATTTATGGTTAAAACGAGAAATCGTCGAAACATCCTACGTCACACCGTCTATACAGCTTATCAATCTCAACTTTATCTTCAACTTATCCTGTTCCCTATGGGAATCAGAGTTACGTGTACATCTTCGTTCAAGTTTATGATCCAATAACCCGGCTCGCCACAGGTAGCCCAAGCCCGAACTAGAAGGGTTGGTACTGTTGCGTAACCTTCGAAATACAAGGATTTGTTTGGGATAAGACTAGTTTCAAGAACCTAAAAATATGAAAGCATTTTAAATTAAAACGGCTTACCTTACTGCAGTTGCTTATTTCTTTGTTTCCTGTGTGCTTCCTGAGCCGACTTATGGCCATTTAACCACTCGACGGCTTTCAAAGGATATATATATATATATGGAGAGAGCAAACCTTCAAGCCAACGAAAAAAGGTGTTGTCTTATCGTCACAACGTATTTAAAACTCACGCGCCCACCCATAAATCCCGTACTAACACTAGACGGCTCAAACGTCTGACACAACTCAGAACGTATTAAGCAGTTCCTCTGATAGACATAAACAAGGCCAATTCAAAACAGACTTACCAAAAATTACTTCTGCCGAAACTTTTGGCTCTACTTTACTAATGCCACGTCAATAGTCAGTTGGGTTCTGTGTACTGCAATAAAACATAACATACCTTTCACAACAAATTCTAAAGTATTCTCAAACTTTGTAAGGCTTAACTTCGTTTTAGACCTCTTCTTAATCTCTGTTCCACTTTAAAGACTCTTCTTGTTTTCCTCATGGGGGGAGCCAGTGCAAGTTCTTACTGATTTGTCTCTTATTTAACGCCCCATCAGTTTTACAGTTAGCTGAACCCTGATGTTACCTTTGCAACAAAGACTGGTTTAAGACTGTTACCAAGACTGGTTTAACACAAACAAACGGGTTTTTCACGATACATAGAGAGAACAAACCAGTTCTACTAAAACCCGTTAAAAAGGCCATAAATCGGCTCGGGAACCACGCAGGAAACAAAGAAACACACGACTGTAGTAACGTAAGCCGTTTTAATTTAAAATTCTTCCATATTTTTAGGTTTTAGAGACAATTTTTTCCCATACAAATCGAGGGTTACGTAACAGTACCAACGCTTATATTTCGACCTTGGGCTACCTGTGGGATCACACAGGCAGATGATAATCTTAATGATCGAAAACGTCGGGAAATTTAATTTTACTGACACACAGACGGCTCAGACGACTGAGACAACTCAGAACAAACGGTTCCTCTTGTAGAAATTAACAAGGCCAATTCGACACAGACTTACCTACAATTACTTCTCCCTTGACGTTTGCCTCTACTTCACTGTCGCCAAGTCAATAGTCAGTTGGGTTCAGTGTACTGCAATAAAATATAACATACCTGTGACAACAAATTCTATATTATTCCTAAACTTTGTATTAAAGGCTTAACTTCGTTTTAGACCTCTTCTTAATCTCTGTTCCACTTTAAAGACTCGTCTTGTTTTCCTTATAATGAGCCAGTGCACCAGTCTTATTGATTTGTCTCTTATCTAACGTCCCATCAATTTCACAGTTAGCTGAACCCTGCTGTTAACTATGTATTCCGCACACCATTAATCTTGAAAATCAGTTATCCAAGTCTAATTTGTATGTCTAGCCAGAGCTAAAAGGAGGTCAGGGGCCAGTGTAATTTCTATTTCTTCAGTCTCATAAATCGGCTGAAAATAGTTTTCAGTTCAATTCCAACTTTTCAAGGCTTCCTACACTGATCAGCCTGAATTTTGGAACAAGTTTATTCGCTAATAAATTCTATTGTGTTTTAGCTTCTCTTGGCTAACACAATGATCGTCATCAGGAAAGCTCTCAGTTGCGTTTGGGTGCTGTGTGTATTAACAGCGGTCCAGGACAAAAACAAAAAAGTGCATGGAGGTAACCAAACACTTTATATTCCTAATTAATTAAGCTTTAGTGACACCTGCAAGTCGAGACTTTGTGTTTCGTGCATTCTTACAGTCGCATGAATGTTGCTTAACTTTTGTTACAAAGAAACATACAACTGCAGTAAGGTAAGCCGCTATTATTTAAAAATCTTTCATGTTTTAAGGTTTTAGAAACAATTTTTTTCCCATACAAATCGAAGGTTACGTAACAGTACCAACGCTCATATTTCGACCCTGGGCTACCTGTGGGATCACACATGCAGATGATGACCTTGATAATCGAAAACGTCTGGAAATTTAAGTTTACTAACACGTAGACGACTCAGGACTCAGACGACTGAGACAACTCAGAACTTATTAAACAGTTCCTCTGGTAGAAATAAACGAGGCCAATTCAACACAGACTTACCTAGAATAACTTCTGCCTGAACGTTTGGCTCTAGTTCACTTATGCCAAGTCAACAGTCAGTTGGGTTCAGTGTACTGCAATAAAACATAGCATACCTTTCACAACAAATTCTAAAGTATTCCTAAACTTTGCAAGGCTTAACTTCGTTTTAGACCTCTTGTTAATCTCTATTCCACTTTAAAGACTGTTCTTTTTTATTTCTCATAATGAGCTAGTGCAAGTTCTTATTGATTTGTCTCTTATCTAACGCCCCATCAATTTCACAGTTAGCTGAACCCTGACGATAACTTTGTAGTCTGCACACCTTTTATTCTTGAAAATAAATTATTCAAGTGCTTTTTTCAACCATGGTCTATAAATTTCTTTGTCTAGCCAAAACTAAAAGGAAGTCAGAGACCAGTGTCACTTAAGTGAAAAAAATTTCCATTTCTTCAGTCTCATAAATCGGCTTAAAATAGTTTCCAGTTCATTTCCAAGACTTTTCAAGGCTTCATACCACCGTTGGGATAGATGTTCATTGCCATTATATTCTCTAATTTTTGTTTTACACTGTAAATTAACATAGGAGAGATCGCAGGACCACTTTTAATACCAAGTCATCACGCACTGCAAGGGTGATTGCTTTTCGCCCCCTTGATCAAAGCGACAAGCCTTCATAGTTAAGTCTGCAGCTGCTAGTGTTAGCCACCCTCTCGCTAACAGAGTTCAGTGCCTCCAATGACATAGTTCCGTCTGCTAGCCGAAGTAATTTTCAAATTTGCTGCACACACTACTCAGCCTGAATTTTGGAACAAGTTTATTTGTTAATAAATTCTATTGTGTTTTCGCCTCTCTTGGCTAAGACAATGACTGTCTTCAGGAAAGCTCTCAGGTGTCTTTGGGTGCTGTGTGTATTAACAGTGGTCCAGGACAAAAACAGAAAAGTGCATGGAGGTAAACAAGCACTTAATATTCCTACTTAACTGAGCTTTAGTGACATCTGCAAGTCGAGAATTTGTCCTTATTGCATTCTTACTGTGTCATGAATGTTCCTTAAACTTTTGGGCGTCACAAGGGGTTACGTAACTCCGCTGCTATAATTTGATCGAGTTGCTAACTCATGTCATCAATTCATTGACCACCGCATTTGTTGCCACTTTTGGATTTAAAGATTATAACGTGGCCTGTTAATACAATCAAAATGTTGGTGATGCAATAACGGAGATGCGGCAGGTTTTGACGTAAAGGATAATTCAATTTCATTCCATGGCAATAGTTTGTGAAACGTCAGGCCCTGAGGCTCTTCGGCTAATTTTAGAAGATTGTGATAACGATCTGTGATAAGATCTATGATAGAGACGTCTCGTTGAATTTGGCCTAACAAAGCGAAAGTGTCCAAACTAAGACTTAAGGTCAATGTTAACAAAAGTCGAAATCAATCAAACTTAACTTGTACCATAAGAAATATATGGAGTGCACTAAGGAGAACATGTATGTTGATATTGGGGCTTAACAGAAAAGCAGTTGTACTCTTTTAGTCGATGCAAAGGATTGTTGAATTTTATCGGCGTAACGCTCATATTTCGACCCTGGGCTACCTGTGGGATCACACATGCAGATGATGACCTTGATAATCGAAAACGTCTGGAAATTTAAGTTTACTAACACGTAGACGACTCAGGACTCAGACGACTGAGACAACTCAGAACTTATTAAACAGTTCCTCTGGTAGAAATAAACGAGGCCAATTCAACACAGACTTACCTAGAATAACTTCTGCCTGAACGTTTGGCTCTAGTTCACTTATGCCAAGTCAACAGTCAGTTGGGTTCAGTGTACTGCAATAAAACATAACATACCTTTCACAACAAATTCTAAAGTATTCCTAAACTTTGCAAGGCTTAACTTCGTTTTAGACCTCTTGTTAATCTCTATTCCACTTTAAAGACTGTTCTTTTTTATTTCTCATAATGAGCTAGTGCAAGTTCTTATTGATTTGTCTCTTATCTAACGCCCCATCAATTTCACAGTTAGCTGAACCCTGACGATAACTTTGTAGTCTGCACACCTTTTAATCTTGAAAATAAATTATTCAAGTGCTTTTTTCTACCATGGTCTATAAATTTCTTTGTCTAGCCAAAACTAAAAGGAAGTCAGAGACCAGTGTCACTTAAGTGAAAAAAATTTCCATTTCTTCAGTCTCATAAATCGGCTTAAAATAGTTTCCAGTTCATTTCCAAGACTTTTCAAGGCTTCATACCACCGTTGGGATAGATGTTCATTGCCATTATATTCTCTAATTGTTGTTTTACACTGTAAATTAACGTAGGAGAGATCGCAGGACCACTTTTAATATCAAGTCATCACGCACTGCAAGGGTGATTGCTTTTCGCCCCCTTGATCAAAGCGACAAGCCTTCATAGTTAAGTCTGCAGCTGCTAGTGTTAGCCACCCTCTCGCTAACAGAGTTCAGTGCCTCCAATGACATAGTTCCGTCTGCTAGCCGAAGTAATTTTCAAATTTGCTGCACACACTACTCAGCCTGAATTTTGGAACAAGTTTATTTGTTAATAAATTCTATTGTGTTTTCGCCTCTCTTGGCTAAGACAATGACTGTCTTCAGGAAAGCTTTCAGGTGTCTTTGGGTGCTGTGTGTATTAACAGTGGTCCAGGACAAAAACAGAAAAGTGCATGGAGGTAAACAAGCACTTAATATTCCTACTTAACTGAGCTTTAGTGACATCTGCAAGTCGAGAATTTGTCCTTATTGCATTCTTACTGTGTCATGAATGTTCCTTAAACTTTTGGGCGTCACAAGGGGTTACGTAACTCCGCTGCTATAATTTGATCGAGTTGCTAACTCATGTCATCGATTCATTGACCACCGCATTTGTTGCCATTTTTGGATTTAAAGATCATAACCTGGCCTGTTAATACAATCAAAATGTTGGTGATGCAATAACGGAGATGCAGGTTTTGACGTAAAGGATAATTCAATTTTATTCCATAGCAATAGTTTGTGAAACGTCAGGCCCTGAGGCTCTTCGGCTAATTTTAGAAGATTGTGATAATGATCTGTGATAAGATCTATAATACAGACGTCTCGTTGAATTTGGCCTAACAAAGCGAAAATGTCCAAACTAAGACTTGAGGTCAGTGTTAACAAAAGTCGCTCTAGTGTACTCCATTAATTACGTGAATAAAGCTAATAATGGAAATAAAGGATACTTTTTTTAAATCAAACTTCTAACTTGTACCATAAGAAATATATGGAGTGCACTAAGGAGAACGTGTATGTTGATATTGGGGCTTAACAGAAAAGGGGTTGTACTCTTTTAGTGGGATTGTACTCTTTTAGTGGATGCAAAAGATTGTTGAATTTTATCCCGTAACAATAATTTGTGAAAAGACCGCCCTTTCGATCCAAAGATTGTTTGTGTTAAACCAATCTTGGTCGGGTAAGGCGTTTCGATCGTATTTGGCATAGTCAAGTGATGACAGCATTTTAGTTGGCTTTCATACGAAAGGAAAAATATTTAAAGATCGACCTAGGCCTGATGCATCATAGACCTTATCACAGATCGTGATCACAATCTTCTAAAAGGCGCTGAAGAGACTCATGACCTGACTTTTCACAAACTATTGCTTCGGAATAAAATTGAATTATCCTTTACCTCAAAACCTACATCTCGGTTATTGCATTACAAACATTTTGATTGTATTAACAGGCCACGTTATGATCTTTAAATCCAAAAATGGCAACAAATGCGATGGTCAATGAATCGATGGCATGAGTTAGCACTCGATCAAATTATAGCAGCGGAGTTACAACTGTGTCAACATGCAACCCCTTGTGACGCCCAAGAAAGCAAGACAATTTGGAATGAGAACTGTGCTCGGTTTGGATCGGGAAAAACAATTGTTTCTAAAACTTAAATATATATTCAATAACCGAGATGCAGGTTTTTAGGTAAAGGATAATTCAATTTTATTCCGTAGCAATAGTTTGTGAAAGGTCAGGTCCTGAGGCTCTTCGCCTCCTTTTAGAAGATTGTGATAACGATCTGTGATAAGATCTATGATACAGACGTCTCGTTGAATTTGGCCTAACAAAGCGAAAATGTCCAAACTAAGACTAAGGTCAATACTAACAAAACTCGCTCTAGTAGACTTAGCCATTAATTACGTGAATAAAGCTAATAATAGAAATAAAGCATACTTTTTTTTAATCAAACTTCTAACTTGTACCATAAGAAATATATGGAGTGCACTAAGGAGAACATGTATGTTGATATTGGGGCTTAACAGAAAAGCGGTTGTACTTTTTTAGTCGATGCAAAAGATTGTTGAATTTTATCCCATAACAATAATTTGTGAAAAGACCGCCCTTTCGATCCAAAGATTGTTTGTGTTAAACCAGTCTTGGTCGGGTAAGATGTTTCGATCGTATTTGGCATAGTCAAGTGATGACAGCATTTTAGTTGGCCTACATACGAAAGGAAAAATATTTAAAGATCGACCTAGGCCTGATGCAGTTAATGTAAACAAAGTTGCTTTAGTAGACATGGACCATAACTACTTCTAATTTGTGAGAACAGTGCCCGGTTTGGATCGGGAAAAACAATTGTTTCTAAAACCTAAAAATATGAAAAAATATTGAGTAAAAACGGCTTACTTTACTGCAGTGGTATATTTCTTTGTTTCCTGTGTGGTTCCTGAGCCGATTTATGGCCGTTTAACGGGTTTAAAGGATATGTACAGAGAACAAACCAATTCCACCAAAACCCATTAGAAAGGCCATAAATCGGCTCCGTGCCTCACAAGAAACAAAGAAACATACAACTGCAGTAAGGTAAGCCGTTATTATTTTAAAATCTTTCATGATTTTAGGTTTTAGAAACAATTTTTTCCCATACAAATCGAAGGTTACGTAACAGTACCAACGCTCATATTTCGACCCTGGGCTACCTGTGGGATCACACATGCAGATGATGACCTTGATAACCGAAAAGGTCTGGAAATTTAATTTTACTAACACGTAGACGGCTCAGACGACTGAGACAACTCAGAACTTATTTAACAGTTCCTCTGGTAGAAATAAGCGAGGCCAATTCAACACAGACTTACGGCTAGAATAACTTCTGCCTGAACGTTTGGCTCTAGTTCACTTATATGCCAAGTCAACAGTCAGTTGGGTTCAGTGTACTGCAATAAAACATAACATACCTTTCACAACAAATTCTAAAGTATTCCTAAACTTTGCAAGGCTTAACTTCGTTTTAGAACTCTTGTTAATCTCTATTCCACTTTAAAGACTGTTCTTTTTTATTTCTCATAATGAGCTAGTGCAAGTTCTTATTGATTTGTCTCTTATCTAACGCCCCATCAATTTCACAGTTAGCTGAACCCTGACGATAACTTTGTAGTCTGCACACCTTTTAATCTTGAAAATAAATTATTCAAGTGCTTTTTTCAACCATGGTCTGTAAATTTCTTTGTCTAGCCAAAACTAGAAGGAAGTCAGAGACCAGTGTCACTTAAGTGAAAAAAATTTCCATTTCTTCAGTCTCATAAATCGGCTTAAAATAGTTTCCAGTTCATTTCCAAGACTTTTCAAGGCTTCATACCACCGTTGCCATTATATTCTCTAATTTTTTTTACCCTGTAAATTAACATAGGAGAGATCGCAGGACCACTTTTAATATCAAGTCATCACGCACTGCAAGGGTGATTGCTTTTCGCCCCCTTGATCAAAGCGACAAGCCTTCATAGTTAAGTCTGCAGCTGCTAGTGTTAGCCACCCTCTCGCTAACAGAGTTCAGTGCCTCCAATGACATAGTTCCGTCTGCTAGCCGAAGTAATTTTCAAATTTGCTGCACACACTAATCAGCCTAAATTTTGGAACAACGTTATTTGTTAATAAATTCTATTGTGTTGTCGCCTCTCTTGGCTAAGACAATGACTGTCTTCAGGAAAGCTTTCAGGTGTCTTTGGGTGCTGTGTGTATTAACAGTGGTCCAGGACAAAAACGGAAAAGTGCATGGAGGTAAACAAGCACTTAATATTTCTACTTAACTGAGCTTCAGTGACATCTGGAAGTCGAGAATTTGTCCTAATTGGATTCTTACGGTGTCATGAATGTTCCTTAAACTTTTGGGCATCATAAGGGGTTGCATAACTCCGCTGCTATAATTTGATCGAGTTGCTAACTCATGCCATCGATTCATGACCATCGCATTTGTTGCCATTTTTGGATTTAAAGATCATAACGTGGCCTGTTAATACAATCAAAATGTTGGCGATGCGATAACGGAGATGCAGGTTTTGACGTAAAGGATAATTCAATTTTATTCCAATTTAGCAATAGTTTGTGAAACGTCAGGTCCTGAGGCTCTTCGGCTAATTTTAGAAGATTGTGATAACGATCTGTGATAAGATCTATGATACAGACATCTCGTTGAATTTGGCCTAACAAAGCGAAAATGTCCAAACTAAGACTTAAGGTGAATGTTAACAAAAGTTGTTCTAGTGTACTTAGCAATTAATTACGTGAATAAAGCTAATAATAGAAATAAAGCATACTTTTTCTTAATCAAACTTCTAACTTGTACCATAAGAAATATATGGAGTGCACTAAGGAGAACATGTATGTTGATATTGGGGCTTAACAGAAAAGCGGTTGTACTCTTTTAGTCGATACAAAGGATTGTTGAATTCTATCCCGTAACAATTATTTGTGAAAAGACCGCCCTTTCGATCCAAAGATTGTTTGTGTTAAACCAATCTTGGTCGGGTAAGATGTTTCGATCGTATTTGGCATAGTCAAGTGATGACAACATTTTAGTTGGCCTACATACGAAAGGAAAAATATTTATAGATCGACCTAGGCCTGATGCAGTTAATGAAAACAAAATTGCTTTAGTAGACGTGGACTATAACTACTTCTAATTTGTAAGAACAGTGCCCGGTTAGGATCAGGAAAAACAATTGTTTCTAAAACCTAAAAATATAAAAAAAGTTTGAGTAAAAACGGCTTACCTTACTGCAGTGGTATATTTCTTTGTTTCCTGTGTGGTTCCTGAGCCGATTTATGGCCGTTTAACGGGGTCTAAAGCATACGTAGAGCGGAACAAACCAGTTCCACTAAAACCCATTAGAAAGGCCATAAATCGGCTCAGTACCACACAAGAAACAAAGAAACATACAACTGCAGTAAGGTAAGTCGCTATTATTTAAAAATCTTTCATGTTTTTAGGTTTTAGAAACAATTTTTTTCCCATACAAATCGAAGGTTACGTAACAGTACCAACGCTCATATTTCGACCCTGGGCTACCTGTGGGATCACACATGCAGATGATGACCTTGATAATCGAAAACGTCTGGAAATTTAAGTTTACTAACACGTAGACGGCTCAGACGACTAAGACAACTCAGAACTTATTTCACAGTTCCTCTGGTAGAAATAAACGAGGCCAATTCAACACAGACTTACCTAGAATAACTTCTGCCTGAACGTTTGGCTCTGGTTCACTTATATGCCAAGTCAACAGTCAGTTGGGTTCAGTGTACTGCAATAAAACATAACATACCTTTCACAACAAATTCTAAAGTATTCCTAAACTTTGCAAGGCTTGACTTCGTTTTAGACCTCTTGTTAATCTCTATTCCACTTTAAAGACTGTTCTTTTTTATTTCCCATAATGAGCCAGTGCAAGTTCTTATTGATTTGTCTCTTATCTAACGACCCATCAATTTCACAGTTAGTTGAACCCTGACGATAACTTTGTAGTCTGCACACCTTTTAATTTTGAAAATAAATTATTCAAGTGCTTTTTTCAACCATGGTCTATAAATTTCTTTGTCTAGCCAAAACTAAAAGGAAGTCAGAGACCAGTGTAACTTAAGTGAAAAAAATTTCCATTTCTTCATGATCAGTCTCATAAATCGCCTTTTCAAGGCTTCATACCACCGTTGGGATAGATGTTCATTGCCATTATATTCTCTAATTTTTTTTACCCTGTAAATTAACGTAGGAGAGATCGCCAGATACCAAGTCATCACGCACTGCAAGGGTGATTGCTTTTCGCCCCCTTGATCAAAGCGACAAGCCTTCATAGTTAAGTCTGCAGCTGCTAGTGTTAGCCACCCTCTCGCTAACAGAGTTCAGTGCCTCCAATGACATAGTTCCGTCTGCTAGCCGAAGTAATTTTCAAATTTGCTGCACACACTACTCAGCCTGAATTTTGGAACAAGGTTATTTGTTAATAAATTCTATTGTGTTTAAGCCTCTCTTGGCTAAGACAATGACTGTCTTCAGGAAAGCTCTCAGGTGTGTTTGGGTGCTGTGTGTATTAACAGTGGTCCAGGACAAAAACAGAAAAGTGCATGGAGGTAAACAAGCACTTGATATTCCTACTTAACTGAGCTTTAGTGACATCTGCAAGTCGAGAATTTGTGCTTCTTGCATTCTTACTGTGTCATGAATGCTCCTTAAACTTTTGCTACAAATTAGAAGTAGTTATAGGCCACGTCTACTGAAGTGATGTTGTTTACATTAACTGCATCAAGCCTAGGTCGATCTTTAAATATTTTTCCTTTCGTATGTAGGCCAACTAAAAAGCTGTCATCACTTGACTATGCCAAATACGATCGAAACACCTTACCCAACCAAGATTGGTTTAACACAAACAATCTTTGGATCGAAGAGGCGGTCTTTTCACAAATTATTGTTACTGGATAAAATTCAACAATCTTTTGCATCGACTAAAAAAGGACAACCCCTTTTCTGTTGAGCCCCAACATCAACATGCATGTTCTCCGTAGTGTACTCCACATATTTCTTATGGTACAAGTTAGAAGTTTGATTAAAAAAGAACTGTATCCTTAATTTCTATTATTAGCTTTATTCACGTAATTAATGGGTAAGTCCACTAGAGCGACTTTTGTTAACAGTGACCTTTGGCCTAACAAAGCGCTTTGTTAGGCCAAATTCAACGAGACGTCTGTATCATAGATCTTATCACAGATCTTTATCACAAACTTCTAACGCGCCGAAGAGCCTCAGGACTTCACTTTTCACAAACTATTGCTATGGAATAAAATATTATTCTTCTTTATGTTGACTAAAAAATTCTTCAAAAACTGGATCTCGATTATTGCCATTACCAACGTTTTGATGGTATTAACGGGCCAT
This sequence comes from Siderastrea radians, assembly GCA_964017195.1. NCBI lineage: Eukaryota > Metazoa > Cnidaria > Anthozoa > Scleractinia > Rhizangiidae > Siderastrea > Siderastrea radians. The sequence goes on from OZ024899.1 coordinate 38,377,505, forward strand.
GTTATGATCTATAAATCAAAAAATGGCAACAAATGTGATGGTCAGTGAATCGATGGCATGAGCTATCAACTCGATCAAATTATACAGCAGCGGAGTTGAAACTGTTTTAAAATGCAACCCCTTGTAACGCCCAAGAAAGCCAGTCAATTTGGAATGAAAACAGTACTCGGTTTGTGACGGAAATTTTTCAAATATACTACTTCGCAGCAACTTCGTAAATCGACTTAGTTGTTCTTATGGGCTGACAAAAAAGAAGGTCCTTACCAACGTCTTGTACGCAATGTTTTTTTTTTCAGCTTTATTTTTCGCTATTTAACACGAGTATGCTTAGTGAAAGAACATGTGATGTTCAAAACGTTGATTCGAAATTTCAGTTATAAGCACGTTGTGTTAAGAACCATTTGTCGCTGGAACCTCGATTTAACGAACTTCTATATAACGAAGACCTCGGTTTGACTAACGATATTTTTCAGCCTAGTAATAGTGTAATGTATGGAAAAGAACCTCTAGATAACGTACCAATTTCCCAGTCCTTGGCCCTCCGTTGAATCGAGGTTTCGCTGTAAAAACGAGGTGAAACTATGTCTAATGGCTTAAACGCACTGGCTGTCTAGTTCTCTTGTTTCTCCTCACAGTTACCGACTTGATTAGCTCAGTATTCTAAGGTAATAACTGATTATGTGGTTATTTTGAGTAAAGTCCTACATGGCTTAACGAATTAACTGGGTTACAAGCTTGTCCACTGTAATTTCCAACGTTTTTAATTTGTATCCGAATGGTACACGATTTAACATTATTGCATAACAAAACAATGTTGAACGATGTTGCGACTCACATTCCTTGGCACCCCGATAAATTTATCATGTTTTCTAATTCCAGTCAACATGCTGGACAGAAGAGAGCCTGCTTCCAGCAGGTGCAACAGTTTTCGATAACCTATTTCAAGATTTAACATCTTGAGATATCAACAAACGTTGAACCGTGACTTACATTCCACGGCGAGACCCTTCATCTTACCGGCACACAAGGAACTGCTGAATTTCAGAGCCGGCAGGCAGGTGGAGGGCTTTTTGCCAAAAAAAAAAAAAATGCTGAGCAGGTTTATCGGCACTTCATTCAGTTTTGCCTAGGAACACTTCTACACACGGGTATCAAGCAAGGTTACGTTTCGTTCAGTCATGTTATAAACATTTTGAAAGGAACATTTTAATGAGGTTGTTATTAATGATAGTATCTGATCACCGAAGTGACCATCCTTAACAGAGAATAAAGGTCTAAAACATTTCAGGAGTGCCCAACGGATCGTTTCGGTGGAACATAGCAGTGTTTTCAAGATCTTAATCGCCACAGAAGTCCGGAATTATTGGTGACGAAAAACGTAGTTACAAATAAAAGAAAATGGTTATGAAGTCCGACAAGTTTCTTTGTTTTATGTTTTTGTTACCATTTTAGCCTTGACCGTGCACAAACTACAATACAGTTTGCTCTGCTTGAGCACCTGACCTACAGAAATGTTTTTGTTAAGTTATTCCACAGGTCGCCCAAGCGTAATATAAGAGTTTGTATGGAAAATCGAACTGAGAATTCCCATCGGTAAATAAATTAGCCTTAAAAAGTAAAGCGGCGTAATACAGTAGATAAATTGTTACCTGGTGTTGTATTTTGTCTTTCTGTGAAGATCAGTTTAGCGCCATTGGGGAGGTTTAAATTTGGTCGTCTACCCTAACCGTGTATAGGAGAAAGAAAACTTAAGGTTGGACCGAAAACGGCTTCAGTTTTCACGAGAAAAAAAGCACGCACTTACATCATCATAATAACAATAATAATAAATATATATGTATATAAACATAAATAAATATTTAAAAAAGGAACCTGTTTCATAGGTTTCAAATTGTCACCGAGTAAAATTACTCACGGTTGCATGATAAACGCGCCAATTAACGGGGGATTACAGTAACTTTTTATGAAATAGAATGTGTTTTAAGGAAAATATTAAAAAGATGATTTAAAAAAAGGGATAGGGGCTCGTTTACTCGCCTTTTTTCTTTTTTCTTTTATTTTATGTTAACAGTTTAAAAACCACGTTTTAAATTGCCTTTTAACTAAATGACTTAATAATACAATGAGTGTTGCCATTTTCACTTGTTTCATTGCGAAGAGGCTATATTCTCCTGAAAAGCCTTAAATAAATACATAAGCTTGACTTCCAAACAAACGAATGCTTTCGTTAAAACAAACCACCAGACAGACGGAATCCACGCGACAACACTTAGGGTTACTAGTCAGCAAGGGCCTCTTAAATGCACACAAAACCACACAAGCAGAGAGAGGATGGTTAGACTATGTTTTCATCCTAAACAATATCATATTTGGTTTCCCAGGGGACACCCTAAAACATTTAGAGCTCTAATATGCCTTTAAAGTAACCGAAAAAATTGAAATTCACGTGCAAAATTTTAAGAAAATCTATTTTGAGACTAATTTAGGTTATGAAGATCTTAGGAAGACAGCCCCTAAGTGGGGAATTAGATATACAAACTGCCTCCCTCGATAAACTAAGTCCTTAGCTATAATTAATCACGATCTTTTGCAAATTGGTCGTTATATGGGGTTAGGATTGTTTGCAAATTAAAGTTTTAGTTAGCGATGAACTAGAAGCTCCCTAAGGGCTGAAAGACATTTGTCAGGTTCTTAGAAGAAATATATTGGAAGTGTCCTGCTAAAGAATGGATTGGCATAAAGTTTTAGCCCGGTTACTGACACGATATTTCAAACCTGACTAGGGTCACACCTCAGACAATCCTTGATCAAAAACTACCCTGATCATTCCACAACTGTGTCAGTAACCTCATTTTCTCGTCTTTGTTGACCTTAACATTTTTCTTCTTTTTTTCCTTCTTTGTGGATTAATTTAGCCACCATTTGCAGACCCCCTTGCCTTTTGGTATCAAATGCCACAGATATATTAACCATCGACTACAAAACCTCAGCAGCACAGTCACTTATTTCGGGCTTATCAAGAGCGGTTGCCGTTGACATCCATTTTCAACAAGGCTACATATTTTGGAGCGACGTATTGGAACAAAACATCAAACGTTCCAATATCGACGGATCAGGCAAGACAGTAATTATTAACAGCACAGGTGTTTGCGATGGACTAGCAGTGGAATGGAGGTCGTCAAAATTATACTGGACTGATACAACAAACGATACCATATCGACATCAGACTTACAGGGAAATGGCCAACAAATTTTGATCACACTAGGGCTTGATGAGCCGAGGGACATAGCTGTGGATCCTGACAGTGGGTAAGTGAGGTAGAACGGAGGTAGAAAGTGAGGTAGAACGGAAGTGAGGTAGAAAGTGAGGTAGAACGGAAGGTAAGTGAGGTACAACGGAAGTGAGGTAGAACGGAAGGTAAGTGAGGTAGAACGGAAGTGAGATAGAACGGAAGTGAGGTAGAACGGAAGTGAGGTAGAACGGTGAGGAAGGCGAATTTTCCAACGAACGCTCCTAATACCATTCCAGCAGCTAAGAAACTAAACTCGTGAAGGAGCGAGGAACAAAATTACTTTCCAGGGAGTTTTTAAAAAAGCAATCAAAGGCAAGGTATCAAAAAGTTCAAGTCAAAAACTAATCAAAACTTTGTCTAGTGGCAGCGGTACCGCGGGTAACACAATAAATAAAATAAATTGTATAACCTTGTCACTTCCACATAGTTTATGCACGTCTTTAATGCTTTGTTTTCGACAATTAAGAAAATTAATAAAATATTAATATTAGACAATGCATGCCGATGGCTCGTTACAACAATGAATCCAAAGAAACCGCCCGGGTACTAGGAAAATAAAATGAGTGCTTCTGTGTTTGTCATATTGCCTTTTTTCTCAGAGTAATGATTTGGACTGACTGGGGTGATCAACCAAAAATTGAAAAAGCAACTTTAAATGGTATTGATAGAGTTGCCATAGTAACATCAAATCTTTACTGGCCAAATGGCATCGAGCTGGAGAGAGGAAAGAAGCAAGTATTTTGGGTGGATGCAGGAGTTGATAGAGTAGAAACTGTTGATTACCATGGCAACAACAGGAAGCTACTTTTCCAGGCAAATGGGTTACATCCTTTTGGAGTAGCCCTGATACCTCCTTTCCTGTTTTTCACCGATTGGGCTTCGCATAGTGGGCTTCACAGACTGGACGCATATACTGGGGGCTACATTTTTAGTGGTTACAGTGTTAGCGGCTGGCCTATGGGAATCGTAGCGTACGACAGCTCGAGGCAACCCTCAGGTATTTAAATACCTTTTATTGTCCTCGTCTTCACTATTCGTACTGTAAGATACGGATCCTCGTTTACTTCCTTGATTTATGGCCCAAACACGAAGCGAGCGAGCCATAAATCGAGCGGGAAAAAACGAGGATCCAAATCAACGCTAGCTTCCAGTAAGGACCGTGAAGACGAGGCTAATAAGATGTTTATTATATAAGTTTTGAAATCTTTTTTTAATCGGAGAAAAGAAAAACATTTCAAGCTGGTCAAAAGTTGAACAAGTTCATTTGACTGACGTGCGTCAAAGAAATGAAACGAATTCTATAAACAATATTTTTCTGCGTGAACGTATACGAAAAGCAAAGCTAATTTAGCTGAAAAGGCTTAGTGATCAACATTTGCGAACACGCACGGTGCACGAAACAAACTAAATTTAGACGGTTTCCACGATTTTTTTTTAATTATTCGTCATAGCTTTGTTGGACACGTGGTGCGAAGAAATCATTCAAGTTCAACCAATTCTTTCAGCAAACAAATGTTGAATGTTAAACTAAAAAGGGCAGCCAACAGGAGTCCTTTTTTTGTAATTTATCTCAAATCTGGACCAGGCTCGAAATCCAAGTTCTTGACCAATATAGTTAACAAAGAAAGAGTATGAAAGGAACTGATCTAGCGAAACTTAAACCGCAAATACACCACGCAAACCTTCGGGTGGTATCTTCGTTAAATTCACAAAAAGCAATCTGTTAAAGAAAAGGAAAAAATTTGTGATCCCTACCGGCCCTCCACCACTATCTTGCGTGTTGGCTTTGGTGAGTGGACGAAATGGCATGTTTTCTGTTGTTTGAATACTCAATTTGCACGAAAGAAAATATTGCGTTTTGACGGCACATGTTATTCTTTTACCTCGAATCCCCAAAAATAACCAGCTTACCAGGATGGCTAAAATAATCGATATTTTCCGCTCACCAATGCAACATGCCGTTTAGCGAAGTCCTTCCGTCATTTCCCTTCATCAACCAGTTGGCATCACAGCATTTTCTATCAGTCACTAATGACATATTTTTGCCTTGTATAGTCTCAAACCCGTGTACAGTGAACAATGGAGGATGCAGCCATTTCTGTGTGATGAATTCATATGGGCAAGAGTGCGTTTGTCCCACTGGTTTACCACTGAAGCCAGATAATAGGACGTGCGAACACAGTAAGTTGGCTGTTTTAGTTTTTCAGCGTGCTTTAATTGCGTTGATTTTAAGCACAATTTCAAATCGCAGATGTAAACTACCATCAGTAACTTTACTAACGTGTCAGAGCCACTATAGCCTGACACTGAGAGGGGCCTACTAATTTAGGACAATAAAAGCGATTTCACAGCGATTTGATTTCGGTTTTGGAATATACATTATAAACTTATCTGACAAAGCCACACGTAAAAGAATGTAAACATGCTCAAAATTTTGCCGAACTCATATCATTTGCTTGTACATTTTTCACTAAAATTTTACTACTTCTAGAAACAAAAAAATGTTTTACAGAAAGAAACACTGGATTCTCAGGACAATTAAATTTCGGTAGGATAAGCATTGAAAAATGTCGACATGCTGTTACAGAAGCTCAAGCGATAAGTAAGAAGGCCATCTCGAGCGTGAGATCCATTAGCTGCATGAGGAGGTTTCTATCGCAAGACAGGTTGAAACATTTGGTACTGAAATGGGCTGCACAGATATGAGAAGGACAAATAAAAGCGTACATAAAGTAAAGCGACATGTCTTATTACAACAGCTGCACTAAAAATCTTCACTCGCTTCCAGTGAAATCACGGATTGATTCCGCTTAACCGCCCTTAGAACACTCTATCAACCGGTTCGCAGCTGCGTTCATCCCACATGCACCTCCTTCAAGTTTCCACAATTTGTACATGCAAGTTTAGCAGTAAAGTTCAAGGGAAACAGTTTTGCTTATAAATTTGGCAGCAAGCTGTTTCGTAATGGACTTAATTTGTTCACAGTTTGCGCTATGTTATATTTTTAGCTCATCACTGTAACCCTTTTTTCGACCAGTACAAAGTTTCAAACATCAGCCGTCTTTTGCGTCACTAACCTGCGGTCATTTTTTGTCTTCTTCTCTTTAACAGAGAGATAAAACGTAGCACGCCTAATATATGTTTCCCGGTGGGAAAAACAAAGGTTTTCTACCCAGTTAGGGACAGAACTGGCCCGTTATGGCTTAATTCCTAGGGCTTTGTCGTTTTCCACTGACTTTGCCGATTTTTTTTTCTCTCGCTTCGATTTTCCCGCCCTCCAACGATCTGCCCATGGGTCTCGTAAGATGATGAAAACTGGAAAGGCAAGACAACTTTCCTACTACTCAGACCTGTTTGGATGTCAAAAAAACTCCAATTTTAGGATATTCAATACCAACGTTTCGAGCGTTTTGATTTATGAAGCTGTAAGGTCTTTGAAAATCACTGCATGCCTACTCTACATTATCGGGTCTGTGAAAAGCCTCTTTGGTGAGGAATATAAAAATAATAGGGCGTAAGAAACATTGCGACATTTGCTGGGCCGTATTCCCCCTTTACAAGCCTGAACATGGGAGCTAAACGAGAAATCATCTGCATTCAAAATGCATATATTTTTCACATTTAGCCTTCACATCTCCTTGGAAGCCTAATTCACTATTATTGTATTAGCCTTTTGCTTTTACCTAAAATTTGCTCTGCTCCTAAATGTGAGCTATATCTGGTTCACAAACCGATGGAAAGGTACGTGCCACGCTGATTTTGCCCTTTCACGCCAAATATCGGGATACTTGACACAAAAAGTCTTACATTATTGCTTGTATTGATAAAACCAAGGGCATGACCATGAAGCGACCCAACATTAACTAGGGAAAGAAGAGATTTTATATGTTAGGCGTGAACTCTTTTAATACTTTTCAAATTTTCGATTGTCTGCTATTTATTTGTCATCTTCTTCCATTTCACCTACCTTATTAAGCCTCGTTAATCAGATGAGTATACTTTAGACAACAAGAGATAGGATGGCTGTATTTACTTGCGCCAACATGATTTCCGAGAAGATCTTGATATGTCGAATTGTGAACTCCACGGTACTATATTGTTAAAAGAGAAGTTCAAGATCAGCCTAGACCTCAGGTTGATATTAATAATTATATCCATGTGTTCGCAATGAACGGAATGTGCAAGTTTCAACAAGCTGTCTACCTCAATTGTTTTCCGTGATAACGTTAATATTTTGATTCTACTTTAAGGGCAAATTAAGCTTCAATCTGTCTAAATTTCAAACAGGGTCTGGTTGAGGTAAACGAACCAGACCAGTAAGTAGAATTTAGGAGCGGGGCCTTCGTACTGATCACTTATAAGCCGTAATTAGTGCGTAGAACTACGTTTTGAAGTATGTGATTCGTGCTAAAAACAGACATTTATTTTGTTGCTTAGCCACCGACACAACTCTACGGTTTTAAAAACTGATCTGACTTCGTTTTCGCTTAAATCTGTAGAAGTGAGGAACTTTATACTTTTCACTGATGCTGATGCCAAGACAACTAATATTATTTCACTGGATGTCGACTATCTCATCGCTAAATCTATGTGGAACCATCTCGGAAATCAGCGTCCAATTGCTCTAGACTTTGATCCTGTCGAAGATCGAGTGTACTGGTCTGACGTGGCACAAGGTCTCATCGTCAGCGATTTCTTAAATGCAACTTCATTGAAGATTTTGTTTCGGTGCAATGTGGAAGTACCCGACGGCCTAGCTATTGACAAGGTGGGGAGAAACATCTACTGGACGGACACTGGAACCAATCGGATTGAAGTAGCTCGACTTGATGGAACAATGAGGAAACTGCTGATCAAGGATGGACTTGATGAGCCGAGGGCAATAGTACTTGATGAAAGAAATGGGTAAGACTATATAAAACTGTCAAAAGTGAAAGGTGTTCTGTGTAGGACTTTAAAAAATAGCTGTATGTGGAGTATTTTGCGATTACAAATGTATAGATCCAAGAATATATGAGCTAAAAACTGTCAAAAAGTCCTCATAATATCATGTTATTCGACAACATTAAAATTTCTTTAGCTACTTATGGTCAAACCTGAATTTTCAAGTGAGCTCCAACCGGAGATAGCCAAAGAGGAGCGAAAAACATGTGATCTAAGGAGTGTCTGCCAGTACAACATGCGTACATACATCACTTGTCGCAAAGTTCGGCTCTAAAGAGGATAACATTACACTTCCAAATTCCAATTAGATCTGGAGCGCACGAACAGTCTTAACGAGCTTCTGAGCTCCGAAGTGTTTCGTAGGTAAACAAATTACATTTACATTTACATTTGTTTTTTATCCGCGTTATCATATATGCAATTTAGACGGAGTGCCTAACACAGTTGCTATCAATCGTCATGCGGTAATAGATTTTCAATAGCGAAAAACTAAGTTGGTATGAAGTGTTTGCACAAGTATTGTCAAAGTGATGATTCCCTCAGCTAATATACTCTCCACTTTATTAACTTATATATGTCAGTATGATGTACTGGACTGACTGGGGATCCAATCCAAAGATCGAGAAAGCTGCCATGGACGGTTCATTAAGACGGAGCGTTGTCACAGGAAACCTTAGCTGGCCAAATGGACTCACTATTGATCAAACCACCAACCTTTTGTACTGGGCAGATGCCAAACTGGACACCATAGAGGCGTCAGACCTCAATGGAGAAAACAGAAGGGTTATCATGTCATCTAGATCTGTTCATCCATTTGGCCTGACTGTCTACCAGAATATGTTGTACTGGACTGACTGGAATCAAAAAAGCATTTCACGGTTTAATTTAACTAGCGGAAACACGGAGACGATTATCAATGGCCTTCAAAAGCCAATGGGTATACACGTGTATGATACATCATCAACGATTTCAGGTACCGACATAATAGCTGTGGTTAAACCACCCTAGCTAGGTAACCATGATTTCCCCAGTACAATTCTTCCTCGGTAACATAGATGGGTATTCTTTAGCCTAGGCAATTAACATTACATGTACCAAGGGAATTCATGGGGTTAGATTTTCCGGTTGGTTAACTTTCGCCGAAGAAAACATGGACAATTAAGAGATGTTTGTGTATTGCTCTCTCCTTTTCTTACCGTTGCGGTGACGCTTAGCTCCTTTATACGCTATGTTTTTCTTAATAAATCGAAGAAGAAGACTAAGAAACTAGTTCCCACGAATACGCTGCCTAATCCTTTGTAACAGAAATTGTAAAGTGCTGTAAACCGCACTATTCTGTAAAATTTAGTACCTGAAGCATTAATCGAGAAGAAGCTACCCTCGACCTTCTATGCACGGAATACGCTTGCAAATTAGGTCGAGCGGTCGGAATTCATGGTGAAACTTCACGGCTGTAGCTTTCCTTAGCACTGGCTGGTCACACATTAAAGTCTGTTTTTCCTCAGCAAAATGGTTTTTCTTCCTGCCCATATTTTCCACAACAAATTAAAATGCTTGCTCTTTGTTTCCATCAGGACAGGAAAAATGCTTAAAATAATGCTCGTTTAAATATCAGTATTTGTTTGCTTGTTGTTGTTTGTTTTGTTTTGTTTTGGCTGCAATAAAGGTATCAGCAGAGGAAAATTGTCTGTTTTGTATTACGAAATCTTTACCTTAAGAAAAAAATTACCTAATGCTTTTTCCCGCCATATTATTATAGTATACTGTCCTTTAAAATGTCGTACATCGCTTAACGTCCGCTTGACATGTTTGTTCGTTTGGTTAGCTATTTTTTTGTTTGGTTTTACTTCTAGGTGCCCATCCTTGTGCTAGAAACAGGGGAAACTGCAGCGATTTGTGTCTCCTTAAGCCGCACGGAGGATACCGGTGCGCATGCCCTACAGGCATTACACTCAGATCCGATGGGAAAAATTGTGACTATGGTAAGAACGCAGACTTTATCTGGGAAAGCCGATGAACTGATGACCTATAGGCTTTTGGACTATAAATTACAGCATGTGAATTTCTGGGTTAATATCGTTGGCATGCCTTTTTGACACTGAAAGCGCACCTTCATTTCGTGTCTTCTGCTAGGAGTTCTAGGGCCATTTTGTGTATTACAAAATGCTCTTAGCTATGGTTAAACTAGAATTTTGAAACCTAGACATAAAAAGTACCCCTAACATAGCCCTTTCAACTAAGGTGAACAAAAATGTTTTAGGGCGTAGCTCACAGTCTTATTTTGCTCTTTGTGAAGATACATTCTACAACAAGAGTTCAGACAAATTCATGGTCTTTGCCGATGGTTATGGTGCGAAGTTTTACAAGGTTCCTCTGGTTGTATCAGACACACCGTGCCACCCTATGGCAATCAAAGCAAACGTTTCAAGACCAGTTGCTGTTGATTATGATCCAGTCGAGGGGAAGATTTATTGGACGGACGTGACATTGAAACAAGTGGCTAGAGCATATCCCAATGGTTCTTCACTGGAAGTTATAGCGCAGAAAAATGTATCCAATCCGGATGGGATTGCAGTTGATTGGCTTGGGCGGAATCTTTATTGGACTGATGTTGGAACTAAAAAGATTGAGGTATCGCATTTGGACGGATCTTTCAGAAAGAGCCTCATCACAACAAGTATTGACTCGCCAAGGGCTATTATACTTGATATCGCAGAAAGGTAAATCATAGTGCAGAGAGCTTTATTATAAGCGTGCTATCCCAATTTGAGAAATTCGCCAGGAACGCTAGTCACCATCTCATTTCTGAAATAAGCTTTATGCGTTCATAATTACTCGTTCGAATTTACTCTTTTTGCAAAAATATGTCACTAGTTGGCGTCAACTGGAATAAGCAAAGTAAAGAAACTTGTATAAACATGATGAGTTAAGAAAGATGATAAATTCTAAGCTCGGGGAATAAACTAGTAATAGGTAAGATGAACGTTTATTCGTTTATCTCACGATGGAATCGCTTTGAGTTGTTGATCGCGACGTTTCGACTGCAATACTGCTAGTCTTCATCAGGCGATAAGGTCAATTGTTTACGTGTCGCTATTTGTAGCATGATGGTTCGCCGCTATTGGTGCATTTCGATCCTCATTATTATTCCGACTATTAGATGTTGTTCCCTCACAGGTCCGCTTTGTGGTTGGTCGGCTGTTGTGCTTTCTGTTCGTAGGTATCCAAGCTTCTGGAATTTCGATTCCACTATCTCTATTGATGTTATTAGGATGAAGTCTTATATGGATAACCTCTTTGACCCTACGTGTGTACCAACTAAACAAGACGGTGTCGTCTATAAAATTCCATGTGAGTGCGGCAAAGTATGCATCGGGGAAACAGGGAGAGCCATGCAAGACAGGATAAAAGAACACGACAGAGATATACGGCTTGCTCGTACGCAAACCTCCGCATTTTCGGAACACGCTAACGAAACGGGGGATCTTCCTATTTGGAAAGAAGTTAAGTTTATTGATCGTGACCCTCACTAACTCACCTTTACCCTCCCTGGTACACACGTAGGGTCAAAAGGCTATCCATATAGGACTTCATCCCAATAACATCAATAGTGATAGTGGAATCGAAATTCCAGAACCTTGGATACCTACGATCAGAAAGCACAACAGCCGACCAACCACAAAGCGGACCTGTCAGGGAACAACATCTAATAGTCGGAATAATAATGAGGATCGAAATGCACCAATAGCAGCGAACCATCATGCTACAAATAGCGACACGTAAACAATCGACCTCATCGCCTTATGAAGAAACGTCGCGATCAACAACTCAAAGCGATTCCATCGTGAGACAAACGAATAAACGTTCATCTTACCTATCTTACACCACGATGAACAATAAACACATCTTTTATGACATTGAAACTAGTAATAGTTGACACTACAGCTGCCCCCGCTGTTAAGAGGTTTTGTGATCGTATTTATTGATTTTGAAGGTTTCCTTTTTCTTGATTTACTTAGAAACACTTTTGTGTGGTATTTATTTTTCTGTAGTATAATTAAGGTTTTAGATTGTTTCTGCAGAAGCAGGCCAAGTTGAGATTAGTACTCAATCCAGTGCTAAGAAGTTTCATGAACGTACGGAATCGCGCCAATTGCAACACGTCGATCACTAATGCAAATAAGCTCTGTTTTTTCTGTCAACCGTGGAACTTCAAACGATTTGTTCGTCCCATATTGCTGAAAAAAAACTTTTCTTCTTCGATAATTTAAGTTCTTTATTAGAAAAAACATTGTACTCGAAAGTTTATAGGGAAATTGTACTAAAATGCGGGAAAGCAACTTCCAGCGACATGGAAATAATTTCCTTAGACGCAAGTAGTAGAGTGGGCTCGTTGGGCAGATTTCCTGGCTCCTGATTGGTCGAGAGCGATCACGTGACCAGAGGATGACGTCATATCATTTCCGGTGCGGGAAACCGCTGACCAGTGATCAAAAGAGGATCGTGGGCTCATACAACCGGAAGTCACGTGATTTGAGATGGGAAACCGCTGACGAGTCTAAAAAAAGGATCGTGGGCTCAAGGGGAAGGAAAACCGCGGAGAAAACGCGGGCTCAAAAGTCCAAAGTCCAAGTTGGGGAAGAGGGGTAGTCCATTGAAAATCACACAAAATAAAAATGAATAAATCATATTTTATTAATTTGTTTACAAACATGGTGTCCTTACTGAGAACTCAAAATGTTCTTCATGAAAAAATGAATAAATTATATTTTATTAATTTGTTTACAAACATGGTGTCCTTACTGAGAACTCAAAATGTTCTTCATGTGTGGAAGGACTTCGCTTGGGGTGTGGCCAAGAAAATGGGGTATGTTGCTGATTGTATCCGGATTCTTGAAGATTTTTCCCCAGAATCCTTCAGCGGCTCCGGTGTCTGTATGACAAATACCATACCACAGATAACCATTCCAGATACGTTCGACTTTTTTCACAAATTGGGGGTCTTGTTTCCAATCGTAATGGAGGATTTCAAGGACTGTGGTGGAATGGCTTTGTCGGATGTAAATACAATTGGGGATTAGATGAGGATTCTTTCTCCAGTGGTCAGCACAGGCTACATGACAGGGGTTTCGGCAGCAGATCAATAGGTTTTGATAGGTGACATCTTTTTTACAGACGATGCACGAGGTGGTGGGGAAAGGATTCAGTTCTTTCATGCTTGAAATGACTTCGCTGGGGGTGTGGCCAAGAAACTCGATTTGTTCATATCGGCAATACCTGGGGCGGTGTCTTCCCCAGAATCCTTGGACGTCTTCCAAACATATGGGTTCACCGCACTTGAATTGATAAGCGATACCATACCAGAGAGGAAGGAGGTGATGTATGATTCCCGGAAAAGTATGCTGGTACCAGTAACGTTTGACTTCTTTCATAAATTGGGGGTCTTTTTTCCATTCTTCATGAAGGATTTCAAGGACGTGGAGGGTAGTTGTGAGTCCACATCTAAAACAACAAGGGATATTTTGTTCTCGCTGCTGCTGTTTGGCACAGGTTAGATGACAGGGTTCTTCGCAGCACATCAAAATGGATGGTTTGGTGACAGGTTTCTTACACACCAGGCATGGTTGGGGTTGAGCCATCACTTGTTGGGTTTTCTGGATCATCCATGAGTTGAAGTGTGAAATGAAACGGGGGTTTTTTATAGAGAAACAAAAGGGTCCCATGGGAGGGAAGTGACCAATGAAAAGGAGGTCCCATGATACTTTGGGAGGGGACGGGGACGAGGAGGGGGGACCCCCCTCCCCCCTCCTTAGATAGACCATGAGGCATTGCGCGAAATGGGGGTATATAAGCCAAGGGAGGCCACAGGACGTCACTCTTAGCTTTGAGCCGGTCCTTGTTGACTTATGTTTGTTGTGTGAGCCAAAAATGTCTGAAACGAGAACGCCCTTGGGTTCCCTGGGTAGCGAGATGAATGTGGGAGGAGCAGACTACTTGAGGAGACGAGTGCAACCAGAGGAGACGCCCCTCCAGCGCCAAATTCGCCGCATGTACGAGAGACGGGAGGAGTCATGGCGCCCCCTTACAAGACAACGCGTGGAGGCGTTCCTTCGATTGTTTTTACTCTGTTTTGTGGAGTCGGAAAATGGTTTACCCCTTCACCCAGTCACCTACCAGAGGTTAAAGAGAGCCCTGGCGAATCGGATCATCCCTTGGATAGAGTTCCGTATAGTACCGACCAGGGAGGAGCGATATTGGCCCATTAGCATGGGGCTGTTTGAGCAGGTGGATTTTTATATGGCTGCGCATCTGCCTGAACTGTACTGTGGCAATCAGTGGGGAACTATTATGCATTTTTACAGGGAAGTGAAAAAACAGGAGAAGGAGGAACGGGAGAGAAGAAAGGAGCGAGCCAGGCGGGTACGACGTGTGTTGGAGTTGTAAATAGACTTTGAACATTCCTGTTGAGTTTTTTTTTATTGTGAGTCAAGACGCATGTGAGTCAAGAGCCACTATTTATGAGCAAGTGCAAACTCAGTTTTGTCAGTTTTTTATTTTAATTAAAAAGGATGTTTTTTTTTACAAAGGGTTGTTGGTGTTGTTGCCACGCGGGCGTTCCTATTTACAATTGGAAAAAACTACAATTGGAAAAAAGTAAAAACTAAAAAGGGTCTATGTACAAATTGAAAAAGTAAAAACTAAAACCATTACAAATGAAAGTCTTCCAGTTCCGTACGTAATTGATCAATGTTCTCGGGGAGACAGAAGGTGCGGTTGAACAAGGCTTGAATTTCAGCTCGGGTTTTGTCGTCCACCTCCCGGGATCCTACCACGGCACTGCTTTGATGAAGGGTGGGCTTTTTGGGGCCCCAAGGGACAAATTGACTGCCAGTGACCAGGGTGGCGGCATTCTCGTTGACTTGGTAGTAATGGTCCGAACGGTACCACGTTTGACTGGGAATGTCAAAGAGGTAGACGGGTTTGCCTAAATCCATGGCCAATTGCACGGTCCAACCGGTACCCCCTTTCACGCGTTTATGATCCGGTTCCAAAATGCCAAAGGCATAGAGGGTATGGGCTTTCCTGGCAATTTGATAATTGCGTTGCAACAATTGCAGGGTGTAAAAATGAGTGGGCATTTTTTTCCCTAGTTTCTCCGCTGCCTGGTGAAGATGAGGGTTGGCCAACATCAGCACTTCCACCGTAGAAGGGGTGATGAACGTGGCTCGAGGATGGTTAGGGGGGACGAGTACTTCGACTTGCATCCCAAACTGTTTGGCCATTTGTTCGGCAAGTTCATCCGTACCTTTGGCTCCCCCAGTGTACACCACATGACCATGACCAATCTGCAGTTCCAAGGCATCCACACCGTGTTCTCCGATCATGATGTCTGGGGGCATGGCTTGGGAGAATGACGATTCAGGCAGCAAGGGAACTCCTTAAATAGGAACACCTGACCAATGGGAAGACAAGAGGTCCTTATAAGGTCATAAGAAGCTGACCAATGGGAAGACAAGAGGTCCTTATAAGGTCATAACAAGCTGACCAATGACAGCGTAGGGGTATGGGTATAAAAAGGCAGGGGCGGGTGAAAAAAATCGTCAGCACGATGTCAGTCGATCGGAAGAGAAAGACAACCCATCCCCCAGAGGGGAAGAAGAAGAAGAAGACTATTCAAACGATGACGCCCGTGGACTGTGATCCGGTGGTAGGGGAGGTGGTGGAAGATACCCGAGCCGCCGTGGAAGAGATGATGAAAGAATTGAATGACATGGCGGAGCAATCTACCCCACAATTCACTCTGACGACCGTGTATGACAATGAGGAGGACTATGCTCAAGCGAAAGCCAACAGTGAAAGAAAGTCATTCCCCCCTTCGGTGGACTACATGGTATGCCCTTACCATGACGTGCGTTTGGAGGCCCGAGAATCTCAAAAAGGATGGAAGTATGTGAAATGTCCCATGCAACCGTGTTTGCTATTTTGTGGCCAAGATCAAGCCCTGGAGTATATGAAAGCCGTGTATAGTCAACCTCATACAGAAGTGTTGGACATGTGGACTTGTTTGCAGTGTTTTTGCCGTGAACCCGCCACGCTGCAACAGAGCCATTCGACCCAGAACCCCGATCGCTTGTTTCTGAATTGTTCCAAGAAAACGTGTGACTTCTTCCGGTGGGCCGATCAACCCATGGGCCCCAAGTACTGGAGTTGGTTTCATGACAACCCGCCCAAGAAAGCCGACCAACAAGCTGAATCTCCTTTGTCTACCCGGGATGCACAAGGGTATCCCAAGCGGGGCGTGGACATCCCAGGACCGCCTCCTCGAGCCCCCAGGAAAGAGGATCGCCCCCTGACAGATTATGAGAAACAATTGTTACGAGAAATTCAAGAGCTCAAGAACCGTCAAGAAATGATGGTGGCCCCAGCGCCACCACCCCCCAAGTACAGTGACAGTGTGGAGAACTGGCAGAAAGATCTCGAGACCGTCGCCTGTGGTCGTCGTCTAGGTCTCTTTTAATGGTTTTAAAAAGGAGTAGGAATAAAATTTTGTATTTAGTCCATGGAGTCTGTTGTGTGTGATGCGTGGGAGTCTCTCTGGTCCCTGGTGGATTGGCAATGCCATCAATCCCTGTGCCAAGTGTTATATGATCACCAACCCGGACCCCAAATCCCGATTCCTCCCTGTCCCGAGGACGCACACCCTCTCCACGTCTTTGAAGAAACCCACGTGGATCGTAACCTGTATCGATGGGTGGTGTTTGTCGTATGGTTAAAAGCCCACCCAGAGGCGTGGCGATGGTATCGAATCATTCAAAAGGCGCATCCCCACACCATCCCCACCATATCAACGTTATGGGATGAATGTCAGAACGTATGGCCCCTCGAAAGAAAACTCAACGCTGGTCAACAACAACAACAACAAAGTTGAAGAGAACCAAACGCCCTGTCTCGTCGTCGTCGTCGTCAACGAAGAAGAAAAGCAAGGTCTCGCAACAATGGTTAAACCGTTACCACGATCCTAGCGCCCCGGGGAGTTTAGGCGGGGTGCAACGGTTTGCCAAAGCCCAGGGCCTCCCGTTGAAAAAAGCCCAACAGGTCTTGGAACAGGATGTGGGCTACACCTTGCATAAACCACGACGTCGTCGTTTTGCTACCTTACCCGTGGTCGTAGGGGGGTTGGACGATCAATGGGCCGCGGATTTAGTGGAAGTGCAACGGTTGGCCAAACATAACCGTCGTGGATGTGTTGTCCAAGTACGCGTGGGTCCAACCGTTGAAAACTAAAACCGGCGTGGCCCTCGTGAAAGCCTTTGAGAAGATTGTGAGACAAGGAGGGCGGCACCCCAACCGATTGCAAACGGATCGAGGGAAAGAATTTTACAATAGGACCTTTCAACGATGGGCGGAGGAGCAAGACATTCACCATTTTTCCACCGAAGGGGATGCCAAAGCCAGTGTGGTGGAACGATTTAATCGGACCTTGAAAGAACGGTTGTACCGTTATTTGACCACGGCCAACACCTTACGCTTTGACAATGTCTTACCCCAGTTGGTGCAAGGGTATAATGCCACCCGTCATCGAAGTATTGGTATGCCCCCCGAAGACGTGACGTGGGACAACGAAGAAGCCGTGTGGAAACGATTGTACAGCAAACGATTGAAAGGTCGGAAAAAACCCCAATTCAAAGTGGGGGATCGGGTCCGTCTGAACACGATTCATCGGCCCTTTGAAAAAGGCTATCTCCCCGGTTGGACCGAAGAAGTGTTTGTGGTGCATCGTGTGATCCCGGGCCCCGTGCCCACCTATAAGATTCACGAATGGGATGACACCCCCATCCAAGGCACGTTTTACGAGGAGGATTTACAAAAAGTCCAGGTGTCCGACGTGTTTCGCATCGAAAAGGTACTTAAGCGTCAAAAAGATCGTTGGTTGGTCAAGTGGAAAGGGTGGCCCGACAAGTACAATAGTTGGATTGCTCGTGGTGACGTGACATCCCTTCGACCGCGCAAACGACGCCGACGACGATGACGTTCGTCCCCAATTCGTCGTTTTACGTGACGTTGATGAGTCATGCGAGTACCAAGGAGTTTCCGGGCAACAAAGCCCATCTGTTCCGAAACCGGTTGCCGAAACCCATTCGATTTATGGGACGCGGATGGATGGTGGGCATGGCAAGTTTATCCTTACCCACCATTCCGGTAGTGGCGGAAGAAGGAGGCGTGGGCGAATCCCATCCTCTGCTGTATGTACGATGGCACGAACGCGTGCATGACAAAGACGATTTGGGGAACGATGTCTGGTGGCATCAACGTCGCGAACTCTTTACCTACGGTCGGGATATGAAAAAGGAATTGGCCTCGTCGACGGGATCGCACTTGCTTCATCAATTGGTGTACCGTTACGAGCAAAGCCGTGCCAAACAAACCCAACCCCTCAACAAATGGGCCGAGAACAATGGCGTCAAATTGTACCCGACCTTTGAATGGACCTCCGACGGGGATTTGGTGTTGAATACCGTCAATGTGGATTACAAACGACAAGTGGCCCGCGTGGAATGGGGTAGAACCTTGGCCTTGAGAATGGGATGGATTGAACAAGTGTCGACGGGAGTCTATCGATTGGGGCCCAATATCCTACAAGAATTTCATTCGGACTCGATTCCTACACCGTCGGATGTCCTGGATGGCAGCAATAAACCCGCCTTTTGGAAAGTGGATGGGGATTATATGAACTTGAGTATGACCTGTAATTGGCGGTTTGTGAATTTGAACGCGACCTTTCGGCCCTCGTTGGAATTTCCCTCGGTGCGTCCTTTGCACGTGTATTGTGATGTAGGGACCAGTAGTATGGTAGGGGGTCGCATCACGGATCTCTTACGAGAAATCAAGTACCAACCCAAAGAAACCACGCACTTTGAACCGCGTCATATTCAATATGTCCCGGTACGCAATGAAGTGGTGGAAATCGTGGAAACGCAAATGGCCGAAATCAATGGGGATCTCGCCCAATTTGGCGAAGGGCATACCCTCCTGACCCTCAACTTTAAAAGGGAGGTGGTGGTGTGAAGCAGACAAAGATGTCGTTCTACGTGACGTTACCCAGTCATTCCAACCGACGGGAATTCCCCAACAACCAAGCCAATAACTTCAAGATTCGTCTACCTCAACCGTTACAACTCACAGGGGGTGGATGGCAAGTGGGGTTGAGTGCCATTTCTTTACCGGATGCCCGCGTCAATTTGTATCAGTTGGTGATGAAAGGACAACACGTCTTAGGCATCAAATGGCACCTAAAAGCCCCCAGTCAAGACGGAGGGACCTATAACAAATATGGAGCGGCCGTGACCAAAATTGACGATATTAACGACTGGGATTGGGTGGTGGACGGGGTGAGTTTTATGAAAGCCGCCATTACTCATGTGGAACAGAAACGACGGGAATCGGTGATCCAAGGGGGCACGTTTTTGGACGATCAAGGTAAACACACGTACGTCAAGTTTCGTTGGGAAGGGGAGGATCTGCTCATTGACAACACGAATGTTTCTCATGATGGATCCGTTCGCACGCCCTCGTTTGCCGTTCATACCAAGTTAGCTGCCAAGATGGGATGGTTACGTAAAATCACCAGCGGATGGATTTTGGGCCCGAACTTACAACAAGACTTCCTGGGGGATCAAATCCCCGACATGACCAAGAACAGTGATTGGAAGGATATCACCAATAAGGATGGGAACCCGGTGTTTTGGACCACCAGTCGAGTGGAAGACTACATGGAATTGAGTATGAGTTGTGGTTGGCGTTTCACCAACTTGAATGTAGCATTTCGTACCGTGGTGGGGGAACCCACACGATCGTTGCACGTGTACTCCGACGTGGCAGGCAGTATGATGGTAGGCAACCGCGTGACTGATTTGTTGCGTGAAATCCAGTACAAGCGACAAGCACGTGGCACCCTGTACTTTGAACCGTTGCATATTCAATACATGTCTCTTCGTAACGAGGTGGTGGAAATGATTCACGTTCAAGTCGCCGAAACGATTGGTGCCGGAGGAGACTTGGTCAAGTTTGGTGACGGTCATACCATTGTCACGTTACACTTCAAAAAGGCATAAAAAAGAGAGTCGAGAAGGAACCCCCAGTCAAACATCATGCCTCCGAAACGACGACGACGACGACGACGACGACAACGACGTCCCCAAGCGGGGGAAGGGATCAACGCAGTGATTGCGGGAATTCCTAAAACTGCCTGGTCCATCACCAAAGGGCTAGAAAAGTTGGCGAAAAAGAATGCCAGAAAATCGCATTTGAAACGCATGGAGGAAATCCGACAAGGAAAACGAAAACGCTATGCGGGGGAATCGTTTACGTGCAGCCTCATGTGAGTATAAAAAGAGACGAGCCCCCTGTGAAAAACAACCAAAGGCATCCCTGGTGAAGAAGAAGAAGACACCATGCGTGGGGGAAGTTTGACACGATTTCGAACCGACGAGTGGTATGATCAACAAGGCAAAGGGTTGGCGACGGACCTGTTGCGTGGGGGGTTGCAAGGTCTTATAAGGACGCGAAATCCTTTAAAACTGCCTAGTAATATCAAGAGAGGCTTGACAACGGGTTTGACACGCGGGATCAAACGCAAAGCCGAAGACGCCCTTAAAAAGGAAATCACCAAACAAGCCAAGAAAGCGTTGAGTAATAAGAGCGTGAAAGACGCCGTGCGGGTCGCCAGTGCCTTATTTCCCAAACAAACCAAACGGGCGCGTGATATTTTGGGCGTGTGAACATGGATCCCGTGCATTCACGACCTCGACGGATTCGCAGTAATCGAGGGTTGACTCAATGGGGTGGCCTGTATCCGTTTTGGAAACTGATGCGGCGACAACGTGGCGGTTGGTTGAGTCCCGAGGTGATGCGACTGCCCGGGTTTGATTTGAGACAACATTTAGCACGACGACGGTATAAAAACCCCTCACGGCGACGACGTACCACCACTCGACGACGACGACGACGTTAAACATGCCTGACGTGAGTACACAAACCGCCCCGGCTCACGAGCGTTCCGAAGGGACCGTCAACCCAGCGTTACGGATTTTCAAGGTGCCCCCGACCGACATTAGTATCAATGCCTATCGCATGGTCACCATCCAACCCACCACCACGGGTATCAATCCCATGGAATTCATCATTCCGGGATTAGACGATTTTGTGGATTTGGGACGCAGTTACTTTACCATGGAATTGAGATTGAAGAAAAGTACCAATGCCAACTTGGTGGCCGATGAAAAATTGTGGCCCGTCAACAATTTGGCCCATTCCATCATCAAACAAATTGACTTGCAGTTGAATGGCACGTTGATCAGTCCTCAATCCGACACCTATCATTACAAAGCTTACCTGGAAACCTTGCTGAATTATGACCGAGAAGATGGCAAGACCGTGTTGGGACCCCAAGGATGGTTCAATCAAGTGGATTTCCCACCCCAATGGACTGCCACCAACACAGACAAAGCAGGAGACCATGCTCACTGGAACGCTCTCAGTGACAACCAGAAAGGAGCCTTTGATAGCTCTGTGGCCGAAGGGGTCAAGTATCTTGGAGGCGTTACCCACAGTCTGGTGTTTACCCCCCACTTGGAAGTGTTTCACACCGGCAAACTGTTGGTGCCTGGCATCGAAATCAAGATGAAATTTCATTTCAATAGCCCGGCCCTGTTTTTCAATGGAGTGGCTCTGGCAGGTCGATTGATGGAAGGCGATGTGAAACTGCGGTTTCATCTGTGCCAACTGCGTTTGAATGACGCCATCTACCAGAGTTTGTCTGAAAAAAGGCACAATGAAGGCCAAGTGGCATCTTACCCGACCGTCCGCAGTGAAATCCGGACCTTCACCATGCAAGACAACCTGGTCCGCTTTGATATCCCCAACCTGTTTCAAAACAGAATACCGGACCGATTGATTGTGGGGTTGTTGGACAGCCGCGCCTTCAATGGAGATGTGACCCGAGATCCGTTCTGTTTCCAGAAATTTGGACTGACGTCCATTAAACAGATTGTCAAAGGCGAAGAATACCCTTATGAAACCCTGCAGTTAGTGCACAACAATGGCAGTCGAGATAATCTAGGCTACTTCCGGTTTCTGCAAGCCAGTGGGGCTTGGTGTAAAAAGAAAGGCAATATGGTAGAACTAGGAGATTGGGGCCAAGGTAAAAATTGTACCTTGTACATGTATGACAATGTGGCCAATGGCTGTGCTGACAGTCAAAACCTCAACCCCAAGCAAACGGGTGATTTACAGCTGGTCTTGGAATTTGGAGCCGCCCCCGGTGTCAATATAACCGTGCTCGTGTATGGAGAATTTGAGAACTTGCTGGAGATTGACCGCAACGGAGCCGTGTTGTACAACATTTACCAGCACTAAAGATGGAACACGTGGCCTTGAATAATGTGCAATTGGATTATTTAGCCCGCGACGACCCCCACTTGAAACCGATGTTTTACGGGACGGTGGCCTGTGATCGATTACCCAAGCGTCCTGTCAAGACCCCACCCCAAGGGTACATTGTGAACACCGACCCACACGATCAACCCGGACAACATTGGTTAGGGGTATGGACCGAGGGAAACGTGTGTGAAATCCTCGACAGTTATGCTTTGCCCCTGGACACGTACGTGCAAGCCGCCCCGTTCCAAGCTTGGATGGTGAAACATTGGAAGTATGTGGTGACCAATGGCAAGTCCCTCCAAGCCATTTCAAGCAAGAGTTGTGGGGATTACGCCTTGTTGTACTTGAAAGCCAAAGCCCGTGGACGCACCCTGCAAGACTTTTTAAATGAGTTTTCTGATCATGATTATGTAAGCAATGACCATCAAGCCGGTCAACGCGTTCAACAATTGATTGTAGGCCAAGAAGCCCGATGGTATCAACTTTGTTGTCATCCGTATCATCAACGGAATGATTAAATAAAATTTGTTGGAAAAACAAGTGTGTCGGAGTCGTAGCTCAGTCGGTAGAGCGTTGGCCTTTAATCCAGGATAGCGATTGGGTCGTGCGTGGGTTCGAGTCCCACCGATTCCAATAAAAAGGTGCCTTTTTTTTCTAAATGGGTAGTATCATCATCATGCAAACGGGGAAACCGTTTCGTTTTCATACCCCCTCCTCTATCTTGGTGGCGGGACCGTCGGGATGTGGCAAAACCGTGTTTACGGAAAAACTCTTGGTAGACAACCCGGAGTTGTTTGACACCCCACCGACCCAAATGCATTATTGTTATGGGGCGTGGCAAGATCGATTTCAAGGCATGCAAGATCATGGGGTCGTGTTTCACGAAGGGATTCCCGATCATGACGCGTTGGTCCAATGGTTTCCTCAAGGACAGGGGGTCCTGGTCTTGGACGATTTAATGGATGAAGGGAGTCACGATAAACGCGTGTTGGATTTATTCACCAAACATTCACATCATCAAGGAGTGACGGTGCTCTACTTGTGCCAAGACATGTTTCCCGTGGGTCGCTATGCCAAAAGTATATCCCGCAATGCCCATTACATTGTGGCGTTCAAGAATCCTCGAGATCAATTAGGGGTACGCAACGTCATGCTGCAATCGTTTCCGACCACTTGGAAAGACACGTTGGAGACGTTTCATCAAGCCACCACCCGCCCGTATGGGTATTTGGTGTTAGATTTACATCCCGCCTCCTCCGATCAACAACGGTTGTTGAGTCACCTGTTAAAAGACGAAGGATGGACGCGCACTTATCAAAAGCGAGTATAAAGGCACGACACCCCCTTTGGAACCGGAAAAAGAGCAACCATGGCCGATGACGACCGTCAACCTCCGCAATCGTACGATACCGTGGCCCCCGCGGGGGTCGGGGCGTCCGGCAGCAACCAAGTGTCCCCAGGCACCATCCAAGAAATTTTGGATACAGGGGACTCAAGCTTGATCGACCAAGCCTTTGATCAAATGACCGTCGAGGACATGATCGCGTATGTGGACCAGCTGCCCTCTCCCCCTGCATTTAGAACCTCTAGCCCTGCCGGGGTAGGAAGTTCGGGAAGTCAATCCTTCCGTAGCCCCCAGACCACCCCGGACTCTTCTGGGGCTCGAACGCCTGCGACGCCTCCTAGCGTACCCTTGGCGGCGGCGGGTGCTCGAACAGCCGCGGGTGCTGGGGGTAATGGTGGCGGACGTGGTGGCGGACGTGGTGGACGTGGCGGTGGACGTGGTGGTGGGGGTGCTGGACGTGGTGGTGGGGGTGCTGGACGTGGTGGTGCTGCTGGTGGTGTTGGTGGTGGTGGTGGAGGTGCTGGTGGCGCCGGTGGCGGCGGTGGCGGCGGCGGCGGCGGTGGTGGTGGTGGTGGTGGTGGTGGTGGAGGGGGTCGTCGTGGACGACGCCCGAGACGCATACGAGGACGACGACGAAATACCCCCACGTCGCCTTTGACACCTGCCTCCAATCCAGCTACCCCTCGAGGATCTTGGAGTGATAGTACACCCCCACGTACCTTGCGTCAAGCAGATTTACAACGACGTTTACGGATGCTATTACAAGATCAAGAACAATTGGCCCAAGGACGGGAAATTGCTAATGTGACCATGACCAATAGCATTGTGACCAGTTATAAACAAGGAGGAGCCCCGAGCGTACAAACCTCGTCGTCCCGGGTCTCGCCGTGAGGATGAAAACCGTCGTGTCGTTATTGAATGGATCTCGACGTCCTGGCATCCCCTTCCCACCGGAATTATTACAACGGATGGATTCCTTGTATGCCTTTTACCATCAACAATGGTGGTGTTATCGAAAAATGTTGAATCATTACAAGTGTATCAATGCCTTGTTCAATGGGATGGCATTACTCCTGATGGCTGCAGGTATGATTGCTGGCCCGCTATTGAACAACAGCACGTTGGTAGCCTGTTTGGCGGCGGTGGGCACCGTGGTCAAAGGATGGAATGATTTTAAACAATATCGATTTAAAGTGACCATGAGTCGGTTTGCGTTTACCACCTATGCCAAAGCCTTGACCGAATTGAAAACCTATGTGAGGGGTGTCCCCTTGGAGGACCTGGAAGGATTTTTAATCAAGATGCAAACCTTGGATGACACCATTGTGGATTTCACCCCTCCGTTACCCAAACGATGTGTGCAAGATTACCATCGTCATTTTGTGTACCAACCCTTGGAAGCCCTATGCTATGTAGACGGATGTCCTCGTCCCTTGAAACCCAAAGACTACTGGATCCATAAAAAGCCGCTCCCTCCCAGTCCGACACTCTTAGAACCATGGCCGTCCAACGACGACGACGACGCAGAAAAAGGAAACAACGAGGAGGAGCTTTAATGCGTCGCAAACCCCGTTTGGTGGATAAAATTGCCCATGGCATGAGTATGTTTCTCTCAGGTCCCGCGCCTGGGTTTGGCCTGGCTTTAGGCAAATTAGGCGGGCAAGCCTTAAAAGGCATTACCGATAATGTACAACATGTCCGACGACAACGAGGTGGGGGTTGGTGGTCCGATTTCAAACGCAATACCCGTCAAGGCTATAAAGAGACGCGAGACGTGATCAAACAAGACAAAGCCCTTCAACGTTTATTGACGGGTCGACCATGGTGAGGAGGAGAAGACGACGCCGTCGTCGTCAACGAGGTGGTTTTTTAAATCTATTGGTCCCTGCTATGGTAGGATTGGGGAAAGCCGCGGCCTTGGAAACGGATAAACGTATAAAACGCACGATCCAAAAAGCCAATCAACGCTATCGTCGTCGTCATCGGTAAACGATGCAACGTCTTCGACGTCAATTACCGTTTTTACGGTCCATGTTACAAGAAGCCAATGGTTCCAAACGTCAAGAGTTGTTACAACATGCCAATGCCGATCAAATCAATGCTGTGAGTGAATTGGTTTTGAACTTCTTAAAAAACAAGATTCCCGTCACCCCACCCATGCTGGCTAAACTTCAACCCTATAAAAGGGTGCTACGTGATTTGGGACGTCGTCGACATTCCGTCAAAAAACGGCGTGCGTGGTTGGTTCAACAAAAAGGACGCGGCTTGTTTCAAGGACTTCACGAGGTGTTATGTCAATGTGCTCGACCGACCCGTTAACCCTGGCTACATGGATCACCCTGTTACAAGAGGCCAATCGGGCCACCGACCAGTGGAAAGACGACTGTCATTATTGGAAGCATAAATATCACCTGTTGTATCGAGAGTACAGGCACATCTTAAAGGCCCGTCTTTGTGAGAGCTGTCGTCAAATAGAAGACGGGGAACTTTGCTCCGAGTGTAGTCAACCCCCATGGATGAGGTCTACATGATTCCCCACAAGGACTTGGAACAACTCGTTCAATATTACAAAGGAGAACTCACCGAAAATGCCTTGTTGAACAAAGCCGCCAAGCTCGCCGCTCAAAAACATGTCTTGTTGGCCAATCCCGAATTAACCCCCGCCCTGGTCAATGCTCAAACCAAACCGTTGAGTCAAGAATTAATCAAGTTAACCAAACGCATTCGTCAATTTCCCGGAGGCGTAGGAGTGGGGGCCCCGGGTGCACCTCCTGGCGAAGACGAAGAGGAAGAGGCCGGGGATTTGGTGACGGGGCCCGTGGAACAATGGTTGAAGCGCATGATAAAAGGCAGCCCGTCGACGCCCAAACCTCCCATTACCCCTGCCACCAAGAAAGGCAAAGGAGCAGCCGCCACTAGTAAGATTGTCAAGAAAGGGAGCCCTTCCACCAGTCGAGGGGATCTACAATCGCGTTTAGAAACCATTCGAGAACGTCGCAAGACCTTGGAAAAAAAGATAGCTGAGAGTCCTTGGGGCAAAGGCAAAGGCAAAGGCAAAGGCAAAGGCGTCTCCCGTGAAGTGCAAGCATTAAAACCCTTACCCGGTTGGGAAGATTGGCACCGAGGCAAAAAGTTACGACGTCGATTGGATTACGACAGTGAGTAAAAAGATGCCCGCCCACAGGAGGAGAAGGGGTATCAAACGGAAACGCACCCAACGCGGAGGGGCAGTGGATGTCCAAAAATGGATTGCTAAAACCGGCAAAGAATTTCATTGGCCTGGCTATCAGTACATGGGCCCTGGCACGCATTTGGCCAAACGTCTAAAACGTGGGGATCCCGGTAAAAATCGCTTGGACCGGATTGCGAAACAACACGACATTGATTACAGCCGTGCCAAGAATTTGCAAGATAAATGGAAAGCCGATACCAAGATGATCCAAGCCATTGATAAATTACCCGGCAAGAAAACCAAGACGGAACGGGTGGTCAAGAAAATCATGCAAGCCAAGAAACGTTTAAAATTGTAATTTTAATGACAACCCCATACCATTTGTTGTGTCAATAAAAAATGAAAATGTCTGATTGGTTCCTTAGTACTGTCTCAAACAAAGATGTAGTGTCAAAAACAGGATTCTCAAACAGGATTCTGGAGAACCCATTGAGGTATAGACCCCCTATATACCTTGTTGAAAAATAAATAAATGACAATGTCTGATTGATATTGTTATTCGGCAGTTCGGTAGTCTTCTATAGTTCGTGTTGAGTCTCAAACAGGATTCTGGGGAACTCCTTGTGACCAAGTTCATTGTACTGTCTCAAAACAGGATTCTCAAACAGGATTCTGGAGAACTCCTTGTGATGTAGACAAATATGATCCACGTTGATAAAAAAAAAATGTCACTGTCTCTTTGATCGTTCTACCACAATGTCACGATGGCATGTTCTGCCAAAATACTAAGACGAAAATGTTTTACATTACTAAATCATACATTAAATCCACCCCCTCGTCGGGTGACATGTCATGAACGAAGTCTTCGGGGGGCACCAATGCCTCCAGATCAAAGGAACAAGAGTCCTCCACATCCCCCAGTAACTCGGTCCACTCGTCAGGCGATATGTTCTGCAACAAAGACGAAAAGTCCTCCAAGTCAGAGGGGTCAATGTCAGGGGGGTCCACGGCTTGCACAGCCCCCGAATCCATATCCGTGAGAGTATAAGACTCCAGAAATGATTCACAAAAAGACAAGTTCTCAGGCATTTTAGGCGTTGATTTCTTAAAGTCCTCCAAGGGAATAGTTAATTTCAAGGGTCCCAATGCTTTGATTTTCTCTTCCGTTTTCTGTCTCTCTACAGAAGGTAAGGAGGCACAAAAGTCATTCAAATACATTTCCAGAGAAGGTTGCGTTCTACAATCAGACAATACCACCCGCAGAGGTTTGGGACGAGGCACCTCCTTCTTCCTTTTGTTGTTGTTGTAGTACCTTCTTGATTTCTCCATGATCTTCTCGCGGTTATCCCAGTAGTACTCTCTTGCTTGCGCCAGCTGTTTCTCTCGGTTCGCAGCATAATAAGCCCGACGAGCCGCCCCTCCTTTTTCACTTCTGTTGTACATTCTTCTGTACGCCAATATTCGTTCACGATTCTTTTGACGATACTCTCGATCTCGGAGTCTGATACGTTCCCGATGTTTCTCTTTATACTTCCGATCGGATTCGGCACGACGTGCTCGGTTGTTTCGGGCCCATTGTTTTTTGGCGGCACGCCGTTCCTCCTTATGCGTCTCCTCATAACGCCTTTTAGACTCCTGCACTCGATCCGGATATTGTTCTACGTATTGTTTTTTGGCCGCACGCACTTTCTCAGGGTACTTGTCTCGGTAGTTGGCTTTTTTGCGAATATTCCTCGCTCGGGCTTTCTCTGGGTAGCGGGCATTGTACCTAGCTTTTTTCATAGCGTTCCGTCTCCGTCGTTGTTCGTCTTTTGTCAGTAACTCTGTCGTTTCGTCGTCAGGGTCGGGAACAATGTTGTTCAAGTCCTCGTCTGGATCAGAGTCGTTAAGGTCGTTGTCGTCAGGGACATAGTCCTCGTCCTTCTTGTCGTCAACGTCGTCTGGGTCAGAGTCAACGTCGTCGTTGTTTGATCGGTACGTCGTGCGTTGTCGGTTGCTGCGACGGAGGCCCTCGCTTACGGGAGACCTCGGGCGAGGGGGGCGGTGCTGGCGGAGGTGTGTGCGGGCGCTTAAACTCATACCGCCAGTAGTCACAACAGAAGTCGAGGCCCTCAATGAACCAGCCACAGGTGTATTGAGGGTAGCACAGCTGGTGGAAGTAAGTGGCTCGTGCTGCCCGGGTTGCCTGAGCTGCCTCTTTGAGCTGCTCCCTCTCTTTCAGCTTCTCCCCAAACTCAGTGACACTTGAGTCCAGTGTCAACTCCTCCTTGACTTTCCTCAAGATCTCTTCCACTTCCAAATCTGCTTCAAATTCTTCAAAGGCTTCTACCAACTCTTTATGAACAACCTCCATTTTGAGATGACTCCGCCGGCGATTCGATTTCTTTTATAGGGGCTTATTCCTTCCCGTGATGCCCCATGGACCCTAATTAGAGAGGGGGGAGGGGGGTCCCCCCACCTCATCCCACCCCTCCCTAGGGCACCCCCTCTCTAGGGGGGCACCCTGTTTAGTAATTGGTTCCTTCCCCTGCCACGTGACATTTTGGTTCTCTATAAAAAACGAACCCCGATCTCCAGTGACTTCATCTGATCATGTCCTCTCAAGAAGACGATATGGCGGGGCCAAGTGGTCTCGCCAGACGTGACATTATCACCATGCTCGGATTGGACTTAAGTGATTCGGAAGACGACACCCATTCCTGTGTGGGACCTTTGATTTGCACCGACAGTGATGAGATTTGTCAAGAGGCCTTGGACCAATGGGAACAAAGCGGGGGTGGATTGGATCCCTCTGAACACGTTACCTTCCAATT
Source organism: Siderastrea radians (assembly GCA_964017195.1). Taxonomy (NCBI): domain Eukaryota; kingdom Metazoa; phylum Cnidaria; class Anthozoa; order Scleractinia; family Rhizangiidae; genus Siderastrea; species Siderastrea radians. The sequence goes on from OZ024899.1 coordinate 38,407,511, forward strand.
TGACTTAGAACCTTTTGTGAATCGGAAGAGTGATCGCATGGGGGTACAAGAACGTCATTTCAAGACCCAGTTACGTCAAAGGGGGAACTTGCTTCCAGGCCAAAATATCACCCAAGCTCTCCAAGAGGGATTACGTCGAGCCGTCGATCAAGTGTTGACCACCACCCCCGACCTCCACGATCAAGATCGTCTGTACTTTACCATCGCCTCCGATCGCCTGCACAATAATTTTCAGGGGTGGGGATTACGGGCAGGGGAATGGCGTCGAGACACAGAACGGGTGGAAGCTCTGTTCCAACGTTTAGCCCAAGCCCTCAACAGCAACGAACAATTTGAAATGGACGATTCCTTTCAAGTGTCCATCACGCAAGTCCATCATGCTCCTCAAGGTACCGGCAGACCCCGTCGTGGGAAACCCGGCCATCCTACCATGACCCTGTTGACAACCAAGAAAACCTCAGTCATCCGCATCCAAAATGATGACGAACTCTGTTGCGCCAGAGCCCTTGTGGTCGCCAAAGCTCGCGTGGACCAGCACCCGAAATTGGCATCCATTCGCCAGGGGTACGGTCCGCTGCAGAGACGTTTCGCTTGGGACCTCCAGAATGAAGCCAAGGTACCCTTCGGTCCCTGTGGGTATGATGCCTTGACCCAATTCAGTCAAGCTCCCTCCCTCACCGGTTACCAGATCATCCTGGTGGATGCACAGCGATCGTTTCACATCACGACCTTTGGACCCCCACGAGACAAACAACTGATCCTGTTGCACAACCAAGACCATTATGATGTCATCACCAAATTGCCAGGATTTTTCGGGTCCAGTTATGTGTGTGCGGATTGTTGGAAACCCTATAACAATGAGGGACGGCATCGATGCACCAAGACCAAGTTGTGCGGAGCCTGTCGACAGAAAGATTGCCCCGACTTTCAATATGCTTACCCCCGGCACCTGAAAGCCACTCAACGTTGCGGGTCGTGTCATCGCGACTTTTTTGGACCCGCGTGTTTGGAAGCCCATTCCAGCAAGACCCATGCGGGCAAACCCATCACGGGCCTCCAGACCTCCGTGTGCTGTCAACGATACCGATGCCCTGACTGTTATCAACAAAATGTGGGCTTGTCCCGCATTCAACGTCACCGTTGTTTCCACATAAACTGCCCGTCTTGTCATCAGTACGTCGACGCTGACCATCACCGTTGTTTTATACAAAGAGCCCCCAAACCTCAAGACCAAAAGAAGAAGAGAAAGAGAACCCGTCAAAAAGGTCCTCGCGCCAAACGAGGTGCCGCCGCCGCCGCGGAACCCCCTGCCTCCTCTTCCGAGGACGACGAAGACCTGCCTCCCTTACACGTCTTTTTTGATATCGAAGCCATGCAACCCCAGGAAGAACACCTTGCCAATCTCGTCGTGGCCGAAACCGAAGACAACGATGAACCCAAGCCTTTCCCAGGTCTCACTTGTATCCGTGACTTTCTGGAATGGTTGGATACCTTGACTCTCCACGATACCCGTCAAGTCAATGTCATCGCCCATAACTTCCAGGGGTACGACGGGTACTTCATCATCCAAGAATACTATGGGGACAACCGCCTCGTCCAACAACTCCGCAACGGGTGTAAACTCTTAGAGATCAAACATGACCACATCCGGTTCATCGATTCCATGAGTTTCTTCCAGATGCCCCTCTCCGCCTTTCCCAAAACCTTTGGCTTGACCGAACTCTGCAAAGGGTACTTCCCCCACAAGTTCAACATTCCTACGCATCAACAGTACGTGGGCATCCTCCCCTCACGCGATTACTACATGCCTGAGACCATGACACTCGAAGGAAGACAAGCCTTTGAAACCTGGCATCAAGAGCAGCGTGCCAAGAACGTCGTGTTTGACTTTCAGAAAGAATTGGTCGCCTATTGTCAATCGGATGTACGACTCCTCAAACAAGGATGTCTGACTTTCAAACGCCTGTTTGAAGACTTGACCGGCTTCAATCCCTTCGATCACGTCACCATTGCCTCCGCTTGTAATCGAGATTTACGTATGAACCGGATGATCCCCAACAGTATTGCCAGTGAACCCGCCGGTCCTAAGGGGTGGAGAAGCAACCACATCAACCAGTCCCTCCCAGCCATTCAATGGTTAACCTGGTGCGATCACCAACTACGTCAACGCGCCCTCCAAGATCTTACTCCCGCTGATCTACTGGCCAATGCCCATCCAGAGCCTCAGTACATCCAACATGTCCGAAATCAAGGCGAGTATAAGATCCCCGGGACCAACATCCATGTGGATGGTTATTGCCCCGACACCCACACCGTCTACGAATTTCAAGGCTGTTTCACCCACGGATGCCCGACCTGTTATCCCCATCGCCACGAAAAACATCCCCGCAACCATGATCGGACCATGCTGGACGTCTATGACGCCACCCAAGACAAAGTCCAAAAGCTTACCGACCAAGGGTACAACGTCATTCAAATGTGGGGATGTGAATGGGAGCACCTCCTAAAAACCCAGCCAGAGATCGACGCCTTCGTCCGGGAACTCAATTTCATCCAACCACTTGAACCTCGGGAGGCTTTCTGTGGAGGTCGTACCAATGCCATCAAACTCTACCATCATATCACCCCTGGCCAAAAAATTCACTACATCGATGTCACCTCCTTGTACCCATGGGTCAACAAGAACTCTGTGTACCCCAAAGGACATCCGAAAATCATCTTCGCCCCAGGTCACACGGACATCCATCAGTACTTTGGTCTCATCCAATGCAAAGTCCTGCCTCCCCGTGAATTGTACCATCCCGTGCTGCCTTACCGTCATGGCGACAAACTACTCTTTCCCCTCTGTGCCCGTTGTGTGAAAGAAGAAATGGACAAACCTCTTTTGGACAGATCCTATCATTGCCCTCACCCCGACGAACAACGCGCCCTCACCAGTACCTGGTGCAGCCCAGAATTAGTCAAAGCCGTCGAGCTAGGGTACCAAGTCCAATACATCTATGAAGCCTGGCATTTTGAAGAAACCTGTGAGGGCCTCTTCGCCGATTATGTCAATACCTGGTTGAAAATCAAACAAGAAGCCAGTGGGTGGCCTAAGGATGACATGACAGAAGAAGAAAAGCAACGTTACATCGAACAGTATTTCTTGCATGAAGGCATCCAGTTAGAGTACGACAAAATCAACTACAACCCGGGGCTGCGTACCCTAGCAAAACTCATGCTCAATTCCATGTGGGGCAAGTTTGGCCAACGCCTCAACAAGACCCAAATTCAAGCCTTTCATGACCCTCAAGCCTTTCATCGTTTCCTGGATACCGATGCCTTGGACGTCCGTCACGTCTCCGTCGTCAATGACGACATGGTGGAGGTGCACTACCAAAACCAAAAAGAGGACATCCGCGTTTCACCCAACCTCAACATTTTTGTGGCCTGCTTCACCACCTGCCATGCCCGGCTCAAACTCTATGCCGCCCTGGAAGCCTTAGGGGAAACAGTGTTGTACTTCGACACGGATTCCGTCATCTACCTGGAGGAAACACCCACTCAATTCCAACCTACCTTGGGTTCCTATCTAGGGGACTTCACCTCCGAATTAGATGATGATGAATACATCCAAGAATTCGTCAGCGGAGGACCCAAGAATTATGGCTATACTACGAATAACCAAAACGTGGAATGCAAGGTGAGAGGCTTCCGTCTCAACAGCGAAGGACACGCGCAACTCAACTATGACGTCATGCGTCAGAATGTCCTCGACGAAATACAAAGACCCCTCCTCAAGCCACGACAAGCACAGATTATTAACAGTCACCATATTGTTCGGGATCCTAACACCTATGAACTGTTCACGTTTCCACAGCACAAATGGTACAAGTTGGTGTATGACAAAAGAGTCATCGATCCTCACACCTTCAAAACTTACCCCTATGGATACCAGTGAAAACCTCAACAAGATCGTCGATTGTGATCACTGTGATCGAGAACATTGGGCGCCACCACCACCACCCCCATTCTACAGTTCCTTTGCCATACCTTTAATGAGAAATCAATCATATCGACGTCAATTACAACAATGGATCCGTGACAACAATCAATGGCGAAGAATAACTCGATGTCAAAAACAATGGTGGGGACCCTCTATTGAACATTAAGGAACACTCCAAAAAAAAAAAAAAAAAACATTTTTTTTCTCAGTTATTGTAAAAACAAATTAATAAAATATGATTTATTCATTTTTATTTTGTGTGATTTTCAATGGACTACCCCTCTTCCCCAACTTGGACTTTGGACTTTTGAGCCCGCGTTTTCTCCGCGGTTTTCCTTCCCCTTGAGCCCACGATCCTTTTTTTAGACTCGTCAGCGGTTTCCCATCTCAAATCACGTGACTTCCGGTTGTATGAGCCCACGATCCTCTTTTGATCACTGGTCAGCGGTTTCCCGCACCGGAAATGATATGACGTCATCCTCTGGTCACGTGATCGCTCTCGACCAATCAGGAGCCAGGAAATCTGCCCAACGAGCCCACTCTACTACTGACGCAATGTAAACAAAGAACCACGAACGTGACTTTTGATACAAAATGCACTTTCTCGGACGCATTTGTCACATTACAAGCGAGATTTTCTACAGAGACAATCAACCACATGAATTGAATTCGAAATCAATGAAGTAAAATCGCAAAATGTGCTGAAATTTCCTAGTCACCCAAACTATCTTGCAATGTCTGAAAAGTAATAATGAGGTCGCAGCTCGACTTGCAACTGAAAAATAGACCTAGAAATCTCACAAGAAATTCACTGCTTCCATGAGCTTTTTCTGAAAGCAAGTTCTAGAGTTGTGTTGTTTCCACGCGACTTAATGGAATCTTGTAACGCAATATTTCTCGCGAGTTAAAAACCTAACTGATGTCTGTAGGGATTACTGGTGTTGAGATTCACTTGTTCGCTAAGCAATGCTTGCTTGTTTATGGACCAAGGCTTTCAGTCCCCCAGAGTGATCTGTGTCGACAAATCATTTCCAAATCATTTCTGTATATTAAATGCGTGTCTGACCTATTGTCTATCGCAGCGTCTCTAGATCCAAAATTTCTTAGGTCGAACTAGAACTTTTCCTTCTCGTGGCCTGACAATTTAAGTTGGCTTTCTACGAGAATAAAATGAGGCAAACGAAAATAAAAACTACAGTTTCTCTTTCGCCTTCAAGACAGCTGCTCTTCGGGATTTTACATATACTGAAAACATGTGCGATAAGGAAGCGCTCACAGTATGACTGACGCCAAAACAACCCACGAGTTTTCTATGGGCCGATTTAGACGGTACGATTTTTCCGTACGACTGTAGTATGCGACTTGCTCGTGTCATGTCTACAACACGAATCCTGTCGTCTAAATCAACGTACAACATCTTCACGACAGTCGCACACAACACAAAAAATGTGGTAGGATTTTAAAACATGCTTTAAAACCCAAAGACAGTCGTAGCCACAATCAAAATGTTGAATACGATCTTTGCTTGACGCGAGCAGCGTGCACCACAAAAGTCGCATACAACAGTCGTAAGCAAAAATCGTACCGTGTAAATCGGCCCTTTGAATACCGTGCACCCCCTAGATAGAGATTTTTGATTAAAACTTTACTGACACCGTCACATGACCCATATGTTTACTGATGCTACGTCATCATTACCCATTTATTCCGTTCGGGCGTTTAGTGTGAAACGTCATCATTACCCGTTTATTCCGTTCGGACGTTTAGTGATGGAACGTCATCATTACCCACTTATTCCGTGGATTTTGCCTCTACGCAAAATCCCTGCGGGGGCAATAAGAAAGATGTTATATTCTGTCATCTGTGTCATGTCCCCGACAGGAATCGAACTCATAACATTCTCTACACATGTCAACTACTCCAACCATTGATAATTGTGGTCAGATCTTCTAAATATGGCCTTCTAAGAGAATAACCAGCGACATAACCAAATCTGGTTTTATACGCTCTCACTACCAGCAATACAGTCGCCAAAGAACTGGCTTCTTCATCTAAGAAGCTTCTGTGTAAATGGTTAAACGGAAAACGAAACGAAAGAGAAGTAAACAAGCTGACTTATTTAATATTTTAATGTAGAAAGATGTACTGGAGTGACTGGGGGTCCTCACCAAAGATTGAACAGTCCAACATGGATGGATCTGCTAGGACCACACTTGTTAGCTCGGGGCTGGCGTGGGTCAACTCACTTGCTCTGGATTACAAATCTAAGTTAATCTACTGGTGCGACGCGCAACTGGACAAGATCGAAAGGATAGACCTCCAAGGAAATAATAGAGTACTGATACTGGATTTATCAGCTGAAAACGGACACCCCTTTGGACTTGCTCTTTATGAAGACGTCCTTTTCTGGACAGACTGGAATACAAGAAGTGTCCACAAATACAACATGACGTCATCCTTAAGTGAAGTTCAAGTACATGGTATGGGTCTTCCAATGGCCGTGCACATTTTTGACCGCAGGGATATTGTATCTGGTATGCAAAGTTTAAATTTTACTTTAGACAAAGTACTTAAGTAATAAAGTCACAGTTAGGGGTATCCTTATAAAGGGGTAGGTAGAGGGGGGTAAAAATTGGTTTAACGTATTTTCAGACGCAGATGTAGGTACTTAGTGCATCATTTGCGTCAAACAAAGGAATCTGAAGATTCAAGTATACTATTTACAACTCTCAGGTATATCACGTATCTTCGCACGCTCAACTTAGTCGAAACACATCACGTGGTACAAAATCAGACGGTATCATCCCATTTACCCCTTCCATATCCGTTGTCCGACAATACAACAAAGAAATAAAGTCATATTTCAGGTCTTTACTATTAAGAGGCTGTCTCTGTAAAAACCACCCAATTTGGCGTCAAAAATAAGTTTGCCTGAAACTCTGCCAACAGAAAGACTTTACCGAGGCTAGAACTAAAACAGGTTTGGTTTGGTTCAAAATGATTTTCTGGCCGTACGGGAGCTGTTAAACATTTTGTCCCATCTGGGTCCGATTCAACGTCTCGAAAATTAAAAATTAGGCATTTTTTGTGGCGTTGTAAAATATTCGATTCGCGTCATCTAGCAATGAATTTTACGTCATTTTGCTCATAAGGCTTTCTAGTTTTCCAAATGAGAAACAATTTTCTTCTCGATTTAACCTGAAAGGCGAAAACAATCGTCTTATGAGCCCTACCAATCGCCATCCGAACGAAGGCTGAAAATGCCCTTGATTTGAAAGCGTATTCTTATAAACTGGGACTTAGTTGACAGCTCTAGCTTACATAGCGGAAAAGTGTAATCCTTTATCGGCGCACATATGCAAAAACCCCTGTACGATTTCAGTATTTCAAAAGTTATGACCGTTTGTATCAGCACATTTGCCCGCATTTGCGATTTTTCAGCCTAATGCTAATCGACATATTTCGATCGATTTTGACATAAATACAGCTCACCTGCTTTGCAGCTCGGGCTTTTTTCCAACTTCAGCCATTTTCCAGTTTCTGGGATGGCTCAATTCCACGATAAATCCTGTAAATAGCTGGGTATTGCCTTCGAAGATTTAGCACGGCCTCTGCCGTGTCGCTCGTTAGCGAACCAAAACTCGAAACCATGGCCACGTCTCCCGCTAGAAATAGGCGATGAAAACATTGATTTGTAGCCGAATTTCCTCGAGAATCGGACAATAAACCATCCAACTTTGGTATTTAGGAAGATAATCGAGAACTGAGGGCTTAAATCTCGAGGAAATCTTTCCGTTAAATCGCCGAATTAGCTGATGAAACATCGTCGATTTGTGTTGCGATGCTGCTTTCGCGAAGGTCCGCACATATGGGGAACCCGCTGATTGCTTGAGGATTCTAACTGTCTCTTTTTTCAAAAATGGAAACATTGTAACTGTTTTTTTTTTTCAAAATAATGGAAACCCGCAAAAATTTCATACCAAACCGTAATTAATTGATTATTAAACCTTAAAATTCCCTAGTACTTTCAGTATTACTATATTGCAAAATACTGAAAGTACTAGGGGATTCTAAGGTTTAATAATTCTGGTAATTACGGTTCGGTATGAAATTTTTGCGGGTTTCCATTATTTTGAAAAAAAAAACAGTTAGAATCCTCAAGCAATCAGCGGTTTCCCCAATTATGCGGACCTTTGCGAAAGCAGCATCGCAACACAAGTCGACGATGTTTCATCAGCTAATTCGGCGATTTAACGGAAAGATTTCTTCGAGATTTAAGCCCTCAGCTCTCGACTATCTTCCTAAATTCCAAAGTTGGATAGTTTATTGTCCGATTCTCAAGGAAATTCGGCTACAGATCAATGTTTTCATCGCCTATTTCTAGCGGGAGACGGCCATGGTTTCGAGTTTTGGTTCGCTAACGAGCGACACGGCAGGGGCCGTGCTAAATCTTCGAAGGCAATACCTAGCTATTTACAGGATTTATCGTGGAATTGAGCCATCCCAGAAACTGGAAAATGGCTGAAGTTGGAAAAAAGCCCGAGCTGCAAAGCAGGTGAGCTGTATTTATGTCAAAATCGATCGAAATATGTCGATTAGCATTAGGCTGAAAAATCGCAAATGCGGGCAAATGTGCTGATACAAACGGTCATAACTTTTGAAATACTGAAATCGTACAGGGGTTTTTGCATATGTGCGCCGATAAAGGATTACACTTTTCCGCTATGTAAGCTAGAGCTGTCAACTAAGTCCCAGTTTATGAAAATAAGCTTTCAAATCAAGGGCATTTTCAGCCTTCGTTCGGATGGCGATTGGTAGGGCTCATAAGACGATTGTTTTCGCCTTTCAGGTTAAATCGAGAAGAAAATTGTTTCTCATTTAGAAAACTAGAAAGCCTTATGAGCAAAATGACGTAAAATTCATTGCTAGATGACGCGAATCGAATATTTTACAACGCCACAAAAAATGCCTAATTTTTAATTTTCGAGACGTTGAATCGGACTTAGATGGGACAAAATGTTTAACAGCTCCCGTACGGCCAGAAAATCATTTTGAACCAAACCAAACCTGTTTTAGTTCTAGCCTCGGTAAAGTCTTTCTGTTGGCAGAGTTTCAGGCAAACGTATTTTTGACGCCAAATTGAGTGGATGGTTTTTACAGAGACAGCCTCTTAAGAGCGGTTATCTGTAACTTTCACCTAGGACCATGCAAGATAGAAAAATCGAAAATTGCCAAACTTTGTCACAATAAAGGTCTTCCCAAACCATTTATAAAAATATAACTTTTAGTTTATTCCGGTAAATATTTTACCGTTACGACGACTTTATCATTCCGATGGCTCGTGAGCGAGTAAAAACGACTTGGAAGTGTCACTTAAATCAACCGCTCGTCTTGAATTGTGAAGACAGGAATATCAATATCAAAACCATGTAGTATAAGTAGGATATTTTCTTGTCATGTTTGCTTTGTCAAATTTGAAATCGATAGAAACCAGAATTTTTGACAGATTTTTAAAATTTAACCGTTTCGAGCGGCATAGTCGCACGCTAAAAAATGGCGAAATTCAGGACCAAAAAAAGCACTCTGGTATATGGCTTTCGCTGCTGAGACTACACTTGTTGGAATAAGCAACTTTTCCTCTACGATTTAATGAAAAAAAATTTTTGGGTAAATGAAATGTTAAATTTTGGGAGCGCTTTATCTACACCCTATTTTCTAAGCGAAGACGACCTTTTGACCTTGACAGGCGGGGAGGAAATGACCAGCGTTTTCAAATAACACGCGCTAATTCCATTTTTTAAAGAAAAGTTTCAGAATGTTTGGTACTTACTAATTAATAGAGCCTCAAGTAAAGTCATCAGCCGAAAACAGGACAGGTTTTCGCTCGCAAATACGTTTTTTTGGCAAAGGCAAACTTTGGTTGTTGGTGATTAACATCGGTAAATTTGCATAAATTTGAAACATTTTTCTTTCACAACAAAGTCGGTTTTCTGCCTTCAGTTTTTTCCAAAACAATGGTAAAGAGGACCAATAAAGTGTGACCCAACTAATTATAAAGCAAATCGTACCTTAATGACTCTTTTCTGATGAAGAAAGGTCGAGATTTCTTCTGGCTGCGTGAGACAACCGTCGAACATTTTTGGGTGGTCGTGAAAACGTTGCTGTCACGCAATATACACTGGTCTTAGATTACGAACCAGAGAGGTCCCATCCTGGCTTTTACCGTGTTATTTTTGAGCCACACATACGATCCTCAATTTAAAAGTGTAGGCAGTTCACAGAAAGACAAGGCAGCAGAAAAGGCTCAGATGATATTGAAAGTATTGAACAACTTGCAACGTATAGAGCCGGAGAGGGGAGGGAATGAGGGGAAGGGCATATATAAGCGACGGGATTTAATTTTTTTTTTTTTATTGCTAGCGTGCGGCAGAATTTGTTCGATGTTTTTTCCTGCTCTTGTCTCCTGGAATGCTGTCTGGCTACCATCTCTAGGCATGACTTGTTTTTTGTTTGTTTGTTGGGGTTGCCACTTTTTCTAAATAGAAGTGCCTGTGATAAAATTAATGCTGATGGTTTTACTTTTAACCATTCTAAACAGAAAAAAAACATCAATCATAGGGGTATGCTGAGCGCCCCTTGCCCTAAAAACATTTCTTGATCAAACGTAGATATTCCGGTCCACCCTAAGCCTTTTTTTTGAAAACCTCCGTTTTTCGTGTTGCGAACACTAGGTAATGAAAAACTGTCTTGCGGGTGTGCTTCAATGGCTTCCACGATCCTACCGACGACTACATATATATAAACGGCTGCTATATAAATAGTCAGCCAAGAACACTGGCGTATGGTTTGAAAGTGCCTTTTCTATGAACAAGCAAGTGAACTAACTGTGCAAAACAGCTTTCTATCATCTACGTAATCTAGTTCAGTACTACCAGAAAGTTCCTGTCACACAAAAACTGCGAAATACTAAGACACACCTTTGCAACTTCTCGGATCGATTACTGTAATTCTCTACTATCTGGTCTACCACATAATTTGCTGCAAATTGGACCTAAATATTTAACGGACACTTCACTTGGACAGCTGCAGTTTTTCTTGTAGGATCTCCAGCGGATTCCAAACCTTTCCCGGTGTCGCGGGCATATTGTTAAACCCAAACAAACTTCATTGAATTCAAAAAAAAAAAAAAAACAGTTCCGAGTATCGTCAAACGTCAGAATCTGTACCAAGGTACTTTGAGTTTTCCTGTCTTCATTTAGGTCAAAAGGAATATATCCCGTGGAAGTATTCACCCACCCTAGCTGCCAAATATGTCTCATTGTAACAGGCAGGTATCTTAACAGAATTTTTAATTTGGGCAGTGCAGAACTTCGTTTACCCCTCACTTATCTATGGATGTACCCCAAGATGGAGAGAGGGGTGTTGCGCCCCAGGTGATATATAACAAATGTGGATACCAGGAGTAATTTCATTATTTCGCTTCAGTAATACCGGCAAGATTTTCGTGCAACGTGTTGCGCAACAAGGATGCGTTAAAAGTTGAGAGTTTCTCACCTATACACGCAACAAATCTTTATTTTTCGAAAAGTAGAATCAACTAACTTTCTGCAACCTGAACACGCGACGCGGAGGTGATAATAAACGCAACATCGTTGCGCAAATAGTTGCACGAATGTTTATTTGGCCTTTTGGCCTTTAGGCAAGATTTTACAACTCCTGGTGGCGGCATGTACAGTTTATCCAAGCTAAAGACCGAGCGCAAAACATTACATATTTCTTGGTGCATGATACGAACGCGCGGGACATGTGTAGCTCGCGCGGGAAAATCCACACTTTCGGCACTTCGCGCCAAGCGAGTTAACCTTTTTCAGAAGATTCGTGCCCCCGCGAGTTTTCTTTTTCTTGTCTTTCCTTTTCTTATTTTGAGGCAGGGAAAGAGAGCGAACAGCAAATAGTATTTTGCAGTCTACAGCAAGAAGTAGCCAAATTTTTCAACAGTACAGTTACCTGCTCTTGCTAGCAAAAGCTTTGCTTCTGAATCTAGTGACGCATTCGACACCTTGTAACTTCTCAGATGTCCTTTGATGTCTTTACTGCATTCCCCAATTTTATTATATGGCTAGAGCTTGTAAATATATAACGCGCGCTGTGATTGGCCAATACTCGGGGCCAGATTTTCCCGTAATGCCCAGAGACATTATGAGCAATGTTAATGCCCGGCTAGTAAAGTGGAAATATAGAAAATGTAAAAGTACATTTGATTCAAATAGTTGGGATGATTTGAAGCTAAATGAAAAAAAAAAAACAGTTTCTTTGAAAGTTTTTACTTTTTCTTGTGCGATATCCCCGGGGGTACCTCCCGAAGATTTGGGTGGCGTGTGCGCCGCGCTTCTGGAAACCCTTACCCTACTTCAGACCAAGATATGTGATTTTCCCTACCCTATTTCAGACCTGACTTAATATTTGATACCCTATTTCAGACGAGACCCTAACCCTATTTCGTTTGCGTAAACAGTTGAGAAGGGCTTCAAATTCCCAACGTTAATCAAACCTCAGTTCCTTGGAGAAGAAATTTAATAAAAAGATAGCTTCTTGTAAGAACCTTACCAGATCCCATATCAAAGTGCACAAACCTTACGCTATTTCAGACCAAAATGGTCAAAATCTATACCCTATTTCAGACCATAAAGGCTCAAAAACCATACCCTTTGGCGCCACACATACCAATATAGCTTATATAAGGGAGTACCCACCCCCACCCCCCGGGGGCACAAACCTCACCCTATTTCAGACCAAAATGATCAAAATCTATGTCCTATTTCAGACCAAAAAGGCTCAAAAACCAAACCCTTTGGCGTCGCACATACCTATATAGCTTATGTAAGGGAGTACCCACCCCCACCCCCCGGGGGCACAAACCTCACCCTATTTCAGACCAAAATGATCAAAATCTATGTCCTATTTCAGACCAAAAAGGCTCAAAAACCAAACCCTTTGGCGTCGCACATACCTATATAGCTTATGTAAGGGAGTACCCACCCCCACCCCCCGGGGGCACAAACCTCACCCTATTTCAGACCAAAATGATCAAAATCTATGTCCTATTTCAGACCAAAAAGGCTCAAAAACCAAACCCTTTGGCGTCGCACATACCTATATAGCTTATGTAAGGGAGTACCCACCCCCACCCCCCGGGGGCACAAACCTCACCCTATTTCAGACCAAAATGATCAAAATCTATGTCCTATTTCAGACCAAAAAGGCTCAAAAACCAAACCCTTTGGCGTCGCACATACCTATATAGCTTATGTAAGGGAGTACCCACCCCCACCCCCCGGGGGCACAAACCTCACCCTATTTCAGACCAAAATGATCAAAATCTATGTCCTATTTCAGACCAAAAAGGCTCAAAAACCAAACCCTTTGGCGTCGCACATACCTATATAGCTTATGTAAGGGAGTACCCACCCCCACCCCCCGGGGGCACAAACCTCACCCTATTTCAGACCAAAATGATCAAAATCTATGTCCTATTTCAGACCAAAAAGGCTCAAAAACCAAACCCTTTGGCGTCGCACATACCAATATAGCTTATGTAAGGGAGTACCCACCCCCACCCCCCGGGGGCACAAACCTCACCCTATTTCAGACCAAAATGATCAAAATCTATGTCCTATTTCAGACCAAAAAGGCTCAAAAACCAAACCCTTTGGCGTCGCACATACCAATATAGCTTATGTAAGGGAGTACCCACCCCCACCCCCCGGGGGCACAAACCTCACCCTATTTCAGACCAAAATGATCAAAATCTATGTCCTATTTCAGACCAAAAAGGCTCAAAAACCAAACCCTTTGGCGTCGCACATACCTATATAGCTTATGTAAGGGAGTACCCACCCCCACCCCCCGGGGGCACAAACCTCACCCTATTTCAGACCAAAATGATCAAAATCTATGTCCTATTTCAGACCAAAAAGGCTCAAAAACCAAACCCTTTGGCGTCGCACATACCTATATAGCTTATGTAAGGGAGTACCCACCCCCACCCCCCGGGGGCACAAACCTCACCCTATTTCAGACCAAAATGATCAAAATCTATGTCCTATTTCAGACCAAAAAGGCTCAAAAACCAAACCCTTTGGCGTCGCACATACCTATATAGCTTATGTAAGGGAGTACCCACCCCCACCCCCCGGGGGCACAAACCTCACCCTATTTCAGACCAAAATGATCAAAATCTATGTCCTATTTCAGACCAAAAAGGCTCAAAAACCAAACCCTTTGGCGTCGCACATACCTATATAGCTTATGTAAGGGAGTACCCACCCCCACCCCCCGGGGGCACAAACCTCACCCTATTTCAGACCAAAATGATCAAAATCTATGTCCTATTTCAGACCAAAAAGGCTCAAAAACCAAACCCTTTGGCGTCGCACATACCAATATAGCTTATGTAAGGGAGTACCCACCCCCACCCCCCGGGGGCACAAACCTCACCCTATTTCAGACCAAAATGATCAAAATCTATGTCCTATTTCAGACCAAAAAGGCTCAAAAACCAAACCCTTTGGCGTCGCACATACCAATATAGCTTATGTAAGGGAGTACCCACCCCCACCCCCCGGGGGCACAAACCTCACCCTATTTCAGACCAAAATGATCAAAATCTATGTCCTATTTCAGACCAAAAAGGCTCAAAAACCAAACCCTTTGGCGTCGCACATACCTATATAGCTTATGTAAGGGAGTACCCACCCCCACCCCCCGGGGGCACAAACCTCACCCTATTTCAGACCAAAATGATCAAAATCTATGTCCTATTTCAGACCAAAAAGGCTCAAAAACCAAACCCTTTGGCGTCGCACATACCAATATAGCTTATGTAAGGGAGTACCCACCCCCACCCCCCGGGGGCACAAACCTCACCCTATTTCAGACCAAAATGATCAAAATCTATGTCCTATTTCAGACCAAAAAGGCTCAAAAACCAAACCCTTTGGCGTCGCACATACCAATATAGCTTATGTAAGGGAGTACCCACCCCCACCCCCCGGGGGCACAAACCTCACCCTATTTCAGACCAAAATGATCAAAATCTATGTCCTATTTCAGACCAAAAAGGCTCAAAAACCAAACCCTTTGGCGTCGCACATACCTATATAGCTTATGTAAGGGAGTACCCACCCCCACCCCCCGGGGGCACAAACCTCACCCTATTTCAGACCAAAATGATCAAAATCTATGTCCTATTTCAGACCAAAAAGGCTCAAAAACCAAACCCTTTGGCGTCGCACATACCAATATAGCTTATGTAAGGGAGTACCCACCCCCACCCCCCGGGGGCACAAACCTCACCCTATTTCAGACCAAAATGATCAAAATCTATGTCCTATTTCAGACCAAAAAGGCTCAAAAACCAAACCCTTTGGCGTCGCACATACCTATATAGCTTATGTAAGGGAGTACCCACCCCCACCCCCCGGGGGCACAAACCTCACCCTATTTCAGACCAAAATGATCAAAATCTATGTCCTATTTCAGACCAAAAAGGCTCAAAAACCAAACCCTTTGGCGTCGCACATACCAATATAGCTTATGTAAGGGAGTACCCACCCCCACCCCCCGGGGGCACAAACCTCACCCTATTTCAGACCAAAATGATCAAAATCTATGTCCTATTTCAGACCAAAAAGGCTCAAAAACCAAACCCTTTGGCGTCGCACATACCAATATAGCTTATGTAAGGGAGTACCCACCCCCACCCCCCGGGGGCACAAACCTCACCCTATTTCAGACCAAAATGATCAAAATCTATGTCCTATTTCAGACCAAAAAGGCTCAAAAACCAAACCCTTTGGCGTCGCACATACCAATATAGCTTATGTAAGGGAGTACCCACCCCCACCCCCCGGGGGCACAAACCTCACCCTATTTCAGACCAAAATGATCAAAATCTATGTCCTATTTCAGACCAAAAAGGCTCAAAAACCAAACCCTTTGGCGTCGCACATACCTATATAGCTTATGTAAGGGAGTACCCACCCCCACCCCCCGGGGGCACAAACCTCACCCTATTTCAGACCAAAATGATCAAAATCTATGTCCTATTTCAGACCAAAAAGGCTCAAAAACCAAACCCTTTGGCGTCGCACATACCAATATAGCTTATGTAAGGGAGTACCCACCCCCACCCCCCGGGGGCACAAACCTCACCCTATTTCAGACCAAAATGATCAAAATCTATGTCCTATTTCAGACCAAAAAGGCTCAAAAACCAAACCCTTTGGCGTCGCACATACCAATATAGCTTATGTAAGGGAGTACCCACCCCCACCCCCCGGGGGCACAAACCTCACCCTATTTCAGACCAAAATGATCAAAATCTATGTCCTATTTCAGACCAAAAAGGCTCAAAAACCAAACCCTTTGGCGTCGCACATACCAATATAGCTTATGTAAGGGAGTACCCACCCCCACCCCCCGGGGGCACAAACCTCACCCTATTTCAGACCAAAATGATCAAAATCTATGTCCTATTTCAGACCAAAAAGGCTCAAAAACCAAACCCTTTGGCGTCGCACATACCTATATAGCTTATGTAAGGGAGTACCCACCCCCACCCCCCGGGGGCACAAACCTCACCCTATTTCAGACCAAAATGATCAAAATCTATGTCCTATTTCAGACCAAAAAGGCTCAAAAACCAAACCCTTTGGCGTCGCACATACCAATATAGCTTATGTAAGGGAGTACCCACCCCCACCCCCCGGGGGCACAAACCTCACCCTATTTCAGACCAAAATGATCAAAATCTATGTCCTATTTCAGACCAAAAAGGCTCAAAAACCAAACCCTTTGGCGTCGCACATACCTATATAGCTTATGTAAGGGAGTACCCACCCCCACCCCCCGGGGGCACAAACCTCACCCTATTTCAGACCAAAATGATCAAAATCTATGTCCTATTTCAGACCAAAAAGGCTCAAAAACCAAACCCTTTGGCGTCGCACATACCAATATAGCTTATGTAAGGGAGTACCCACCCCCACCCCCCGGGGGCACAAACCTCACCCTATTTCAGACCAAAAAGGCTCAAAAACCATACCCTTTGGCGCCACACATACCAATATAGCTTATGTAAGGGAGTACCCACCCCCACCCCCCGGGGGCACAAACCTCACCCTATTTCAGACCAAAAAGGCTCAAAAACCATACCCTTTGGCGCCACACATACCAATATAGCTTATGTAAGGGAGTACCCACCCCCACCCCCCGGGGGCACAAACCTCACCCTATTTCAGACCAAAAAGGCTCAAAAACCATACCCTTTGGCGCCACACATACCAATATAGCTTATGTAAGGGAGTACCCACCCCCACCCCCCGGGGGCACAAACCTCACCCTATTTCAGACCAAAAAGGCTCAAAAACCATACCCTTTGGCGCCACACATACCAATATAGCTTATGTAAGGGAGTACCCACCCCCACCCCCCGGGGGCACAAACCTCACCCTATTTCAGACCAAAAAGGCTCAAAAACCATACCCTTTGGCGCCACACATACCAATATAGCTTATGTAAGGGAGTACCCACCCCCACCCCCCGGGGGCACAAACCTCACCCTATTTCAGACCAAAAAGGCTCAAAAACCATACCCTTTGGCGCCACACATACCAATATAGCTTATGTAAGGGAGTACCCACCCCCACCCCCCGGGGGCACAAACCTCACCCTATTTCAGACCAAAAAGGCTCAAAAACCATACCCTTTGGCGCCACACATACCAATATAGCTTATGTAAGGGAGTACCCACCCCCACCCCCCGGGGGCACAAACCTCACCCTATTTCAGACCAAAAAGGCTCAAAAACCATACCCTTTGGCGCCACACATACCAATATAGCTTATGTAAGGGAGTACCCACCCCCACCCCCCGGGGGCACAAACCTCACCCTATTTCAGACCAAAAAGGCTCAAAAACCATACCCTTTGGCGCCACACATACCAATATAGCTTATGTAAGGGAGTACCCACCCCCACCCCCCGGGGGCACAAACCTCACCCTATTTCAGACCAAAAAGGCTCAAAAACCATACCCTTTGGCGCCACACATACCAATATAGCTTATGTAAGGGAGTACCCACCCCCACCCCCCGGGGGCACAAACCTCACCCTATTTCAGACCAAAATGATCAAAATCTATGTCCTATTTCAGACCAAAAAGGCTCAAAAACCAAACCCTTTGGCGTCGCACATACCAATATAGCTTATGTAAGGGAGTACCCACCCCCACCCCCCGGGGGCACAAACCTCACCCTATTTCAGACCAAAATGATCAAAATCTATGTCCTATTTCAGACCAAAAAGGCTCAAAAACCAAACCCTTTGGCGTCGCACATACCTATATAGCTTATGTAAGGGAGTACCCACCCCCACCCCCCGGGGGCACAAACCTCACCCTATTTCAGACCAAAATGATCAAAATCTATGTCCTATTTCAGACCAAAAAGGCTCAAAAACCAAACCCTTTGGCGTCGCACATACCAATATAGCTTATGTAAGGGAGTACCCACCCCCACCCCCCGGGGGCACAAACCTCACCCTATTTCAGACCAAAATGATCAAAATCTATGTCCTATTTCAGACCAAAAAGGCTCAAAAACCAAACCCTTTGGCGTCGCACATACCTATATAGCTTATGTAAGGGAGTACCCACCCCCACCCCCCGGGGGCACAAACCTCACCCTATTTCAGACCAAAATGATCAAAATCTATGTCCTATTTCAGACCAAAAAGGCTCAAAAACCATACCCTTTGGCGCCACACATACCAATATAGCTTATGTAAGGGAGTACCCACCCCCACCCCCCGGGGGCACAAACCTCACCCTATTTCAGACCAAAAAGGCTCAAAAACCATACCCTTTGGCGCCACACATACCAATATAGCTTATGTAAGGGAGTACCCACCCCCACCCCCCGGGGGCACAAACCTCACCCTATTTCAGACCAAAAAGGCTCAAAAACCATACCCTTTGGCGCCACACATACCAATATAGCTTATGTAAGGGAGTACCCACCCCCACCCCCCGGGGGCACAAACCTCACCCTATTTCAGACCAAAAAGGCTCAAAAACCATACCCTTTGGCGCCACACATACCAATATAGCTTATGTAAGGGAGTACCCACCCCCACCCCCCGGGGGCACAAACCTCACCCTATTTCAGACCAAAAAGGCTCAAAAACCATACCCTTTGGCGCCACACATACCAATATAGCTTATGTAAGGGAGTACCCACCCCCACCCCCCGGGGGCACAAACCTCACCCTATTTCAGACCAAAAAGGCTCAAAAACCATACCCTTTGGCGCCACACATACCAATATAGCTTATGTAAGGGAGTACCCACCCCCACCCCCCGGGGGCACAAACCTCACCCTATTTCAGACCAAAAAGGCTCAAAAACCATACCCTTTGGCGCCACACATACCAATATAGCTTATGTAAGGGAGTACCCACCCCCACCCCCCGGGGGCACAAACCTCACCCTATTTCAGACCAAAAAGGCTCAAAAACCATACCCTTTGGCGCCACACATACCAATATAGCTTATGTAAGGGAGTACCCACCCCCACCCCCCGGGGGCACAAACCTCACCCTATTTCAGACCAAAAAGGCTCAAAAACCATACCCTTTGGCGCCACACATACCAATATAGCTTATGTAAGGGAGTACCCACCCCCACCCCCCGGGGGCACAAACCTCACCCTATTTCAGACCAAAAAGGCTCAAAAACCATACCCTTTGGCGCCACACATACCAATATAGCTTATGTAAGGGAGTACCCACCCCCACCCCCCGGGGGCACAAACCTCACCCTATTTCAGACCAAAAAGGCTCAAAAACCATACCCTTTGGCGCCACACATACCAATATAGCTTATGTAAGGGAGTACCCACCCCCACCCCCCGGGGGCACAAACCTCACCCTATTTCAGACCAAAAAGGCTCAAAAACCATACCCTTTGGCGCCACACATACCAATATAGCTTATGTAAGGGAGTACCCACCCCCACCCCCCGGGGGCACAAACCTCACCCTATTTCAGACCAAAAAGGCTCAAAAACCATACCCTTTGGCGCCACACATACCAATATAGCTTATGTAAGGGAGTACCCACCCCCACCCCCCGGGGGCACAAACCTCACCCTATTTCAGACCAAAAAGGCTCAAAAACCATACCCTTTGGCGCCACACATACCAATATAGCTTATGTAAGGGAGTACCCACCCCCACCCCCCGGGGGCACAAACCTCACCCTATTTCAGACCAAAAAGGCTCAAAAACCATACCCTTTGGCGCCACACATACCAATATAGCTTATGTAAGGGAGTACCCACCCCCACCCCCCGGGGGCACAAACCTCACCCTATTTCAGACCAAAAAGGCTCAAAAACCATACCCTTTGGCGCCACACATACCAATATAGCTTATGTAAGGGAGTACCCACCCCCACCCCCCGGGGGCACAAACCTCACCCTATTTCAGACCAAAAAGGCTCAAAAACCATACCCTTTGGCGCCACACATACCAATATAGCTTATGTAAGGGAGTACCCACCCCCACCCCCCGGGGGCACAAACCTCACCCTATTTCAGACCAAAAAGGCTCAAAAACCATACCCTTTGGCGCCACACATACCAATATAGCTTATGTAAGGGAGTACCCACCCCCACCCCCCGGGGGCACAAACCTCACCCTATTTCAGACCAAAAAGGCTCAAAAACCATACCCTTTGGCGCCACACATACCAATATAGCTTATGTAAGGGAGTACCCACCCCCACCCCCCGGGGGCACAAACCTCACCCTATTTCAGACCAAAAAGGCTCAAAAACCATACCCTTTGGCGCCACACATACCAATATAGCTTATGTAAGGGAGTACCCACCCCCACCCCCCGGGGGCACAAACCTCACCCTATTTCAGACCAAAAAGGCTCAAAAACCATACCCTTTGGCGCCACACATACCAATATAGCTTATGTAAGGGAGTACCCACCCCCACCCCCCGGGGGCACAAACCTCACCCTATTTCAGACCAAAAAGGCTCAAAAACCATACCCTTTGGCGCCACACATACCAATATAGCTTATGTAAGGGAGTACCCACCCCCACCCCCCGGGGGCACAAACCTCACCCTATTTCAGACCAAAAAGGCTCAAAAACCATACCCTTTGGCGCCACACATACCAATATAGCTTATGTAAGGGAGTACCCACCCCCACCCCCCGGGGGCACAAACCTCACCCTATTTCAGACCAAAAAGGCTCAAAAACCATACCCTTTGGCGCCACACATACCAATATAGCTTATGTAAGGGAGTACCCACCCCCACCCCCCGGGGGCACAAACCTCACCCTATTTCAGACCAAAAAGGCTCAAAAACCATACCCTTTGGCGCCACACATACCAATATAGCTTATGTAAGGGAGTACCCACCCCCACCCCCCGGGGGCACAAACCTCACCCTATTTCAGACCAAAAAGGCTCAAAAACCATACCCTTTGGCGCCACACATACCAATATAGCTTATGTAAGGGAGTACCCACCCCCACCCCCCGGGGGCACAAACCTCACCCTATTTCAGACCAAAAAGGCTCAAAAACCATACCCTTTGGCGCCACACATACCAATATAGCTTATGTAAGGGAGTACCCACCCCCACCCCCCGGGGGCACAAACCTCACCCTATTTCAGACCAAAAAGGCTCAAAAACCATACCCTTTGGCGCCACACATACCAATATAGCTTATGTAAGGGAGTACCCACCCCCACCCCCCGGGGGCACAAACCTCACCCTATTTCAGACCAAAAAGGCTCAAAAACCATACCCTTTGGCGCCACACATACCAATATAGCTTATGTAAGGGAGTACCCACCCCCACCCCCCGGGGGCACAAACCTCACCCTATTTCAGACCAAAAAGGCTCAAAAACCATACCCTTTGGCGCCACACATACCAATATAGCTTATGTAAGGGAGTACCCACCCCCACCCCCCGGGGGCACAAACCTCACCCTATTTCAGACCAAAAAGGCTCAAAAACCATACCCTTTGGCGCCACACATACCAATATAGCTTATGTAAGGGAGTACCCACCCCCACCCCCCGGGGGCACAAACCTCACCCTATTTCAGACCAAAAAGGCTCAAAAACCATACCCTTTGGCGCCACACATACCAATATAGCTTATGTAAGGGAGTACCCACCCCCACCCCCCGGGGGCACAAACCTCACCCTATTTCAGACCAAAAAGGCTCAAAAACCATACCCTTTGGCGCCACACATACCAATATAGCTTATGTAAGGGAGTACCCACCCCCACCCCCCGGGGGCACAAACCTCACCCTATTTCAGACCAAAAAGGCTCAAAAACCATACCCTTTGGCGCCACACATACCAATATAGCTTATGTAAGGGAGTACCCACCCCCACCCCCCGGGGGCACAAACCTCACCCTATTTCAGACCAAAAAGGCTCAAAAACCATACCCTTTGGCGCCACACATACCAATATAGCTTATGTAAGGGAGTACCCACCCCCACCCCCCGGGGGCACAAACCTCACCCTATTTCAGACCAAAAAGGCTCAAAAACCATACCCTTTGGCGCCACACATACCAATATAGCTTATGTAAGGGAGTACCCACCCCCACCCCCCGGGGGCACAAACCTCACCCTATTTCAGACCAAAAAGGCTCAAAAACCATACCCTTTGGCGCCACACATACCAATATAGCTTATGTAAGGGAGTACCCACCCCCACCCCCCGGGGGCACAAACCTCACCCTATTTCAGACCAAAAAGGCTCAAAAACCATACCCTTTGGCGCCACACATACCAATATAGCTTATGTAAGGGAGTACCCACCCCCACCCCCCGGGGGCACAAACCTCACCCTATTTCAGACCAAAAAGGCTCAAAAACCATACCCTTTGGCGCCACACATACCAATATAGCTTATGTAAGGGAGTACCCACCCCCACCCCCCGGGGGCACAAACCTCACCCTATTTCAGACCAAAAAGGCTCAAAAACCATACCCTTTGGCGCCACACATACCAATATAGCTTATGTAAGGGAGTACCCACCCCCACCCCCCGGGGGCACAAACCTCACCCTATTTCAGACCAAAAAGGCTCAAAAACCATACCCTTTGGCGCCACACATACCAATATAGCTTATGTAAGGGAGTACCCACCCCCACCCCCCGGGGGCACAAACCTCACCCTATTTCAGACCAAAAAGGCTCAAAAACCATACCCTTTGGCGCCACACATACCAATATAGCTTATGTAAGGGAGTACCCACCCCCACCCCCCGGGGGCACAAACCTCACCCTATTTCAGACCAAAAAGGCTCAAAAACCATACCCTTTGGCGCCACACATACCAATATAGCTTATGTAAGGGAGTACCCACCCCCACCCCCCGGGGGCACAAACCTCACCCTATTTCAGACCAAAAAGGCTCAAAAACCATACCCTTTGGCGCCACACATACCAATATAGCTTATGTAAGGGAGTACCCACCCCCACCCCCCGGGGGCACAAACCTCACCCTATTTCAGACCAAAAAGGCTCAAAAACCATACCCTTTGGCGCCACACATACCAATATAGCTTATGTAAGGGAGTACCCACCCCCACCCCCCGGGGGCACAAACCTCACCCTATTTCAGACCAAAAAGGCTCAAAAACCATACCCTTTGGCGCCACACATACCAATATAGCTTATGTAAGGGAGTACCCACCCCCACCCCCCGGGGGCACAAACCTCACCCTATTTCAGACCAAAAAGGCTCAAAAACCATACCCTTTGGCGCCACACATACCAATATAGCTTATGTAAGGGAGTACCCACCCCCACCCCCCGGGGGCACAAACCTCACCCTATTTCAGACCAAAAAGGCTCAAAAACCATACCCTTTGGCGCCACACATACCAATATAGCTTATGTAAGGGAGTACCCACCCCCACCCCCCGGGGGCACAAACCTCACCCTATTTCAGACCAAAAAGGCTCAAAAACCATACCCTTTGGCGCCACACATACCAATATAGCTTATGTAAGGGAGTACCCACCCCCACCCCCCGGGGGCACAAACCTCACCCTATTTCAGACCAAAAAGGCTCAAAAACCATACCCTTTGGCGCCACACATACCAATATAGCTTATGTAAGGGAGTACCCACCCCCACCCCCCGGGGGCACAAACCTCACCCTATTTCAGACCAAAAAGGCTCAAAAACCATACCCTTTGGCGCCACACATACCAATATAGCTTATGTAAGGGAGTACCCACCCCCACCCCCCGGGGGCACAAACCTCACCCTATTTCAGACCAAAAAGGCTCAAAAACCATACCCTTTGGCGCCACACATACCAATATAGCTTATGTAAGGGAGTACCCACCCCCACCCCCCGGGGGCACAAACCTCACCCTATTTCAGACCAAAAAGGCTCAAAAACCATACCCTTTGGCGCCACACATACCAATATAGCTTATGTAAGGGAGTACCCACCCCCACCCCCCGGGGGCACAAACCTCACCCTATTTCAGACCAAAAAGGCTCAAAAACCATACCCTTTGGCGCCACACATACCAATATAGCTTATGTAAGGGAGTACCCACCCCCACCCCCCGGGGGCACAAACCTCACCCTATTTCAGACCAAAAAGGCTCAAAAACCATACCCTTTGGCGCCACACATACCAATATAGCTTATGTAAGGGAGTACCCACCCCCACCCCCCGGGGGCACAAACCTCACCCTATTTCAGACCAAAAAGGCTCAAAAACCATACCCTTTGGCGCCACACATACCAATATAGCTTATGTAAGGGAGTACCCACCCCCACCCCCCGGGGGCACAAACCTCACCCTATTTCAGACCAAAAAGGCTCAAAAACCATACCCTTTGGCGCCACACATACCAATATAGCTTATGTAAGGGAGTACCCACCCCCACCCCCCGGGGGCACAAACCTCACCCTATTTCAGACCAAAAAGGCTCAAAAACCATACCCTTTGGCGCCACACATACCAATATAGCTTATGTAAGGGAGTACCCACCCCCACCCCCCGGGGGCACAAACCTCACCCTATTTCAGACCAAAAAGGCTCAAAAACCATACCCTTTGGCGCCACACATACCAATATAGCTTATGTAAGGGAGTACCCACCCCCACCCCCCGGGGGCACAAACCTCACCCTATTTCAGACCAAAAAGGCTCAAAAACCATACCCTTTGGCGCCACACATACCAATATAGCTTATGTAAGGGAGTACCTCCCTCCCCCTGGTGCGCTATAAATTTTTTGTGTGGAATAAAACTGCTGAGTTTTGTATGCTTTCCGGTAAACTGTTTCATTCATCCCAATCCGCTACGGCTCACTTTTCAAGTAATAAAGTGTCAGGCATAGCCATATAATAAGCTTCTTATTACAGGGTCATAACGAGGTATGTGGGATCAGGGATCAAAGGGGTGGGATCGGGGATCAGAAGGGTGGGATCTAGGACCACAGCCCTGGGATCAGGAATCACAGACCATGGGATCGGGATCAGCAGTTTCTTATAGGGATCAGGGACCAGGCTTTACCACATTTGTCGGATCAGGGATGAAAATTGGTCACGCTTTTGGAATCAAGGAACAGAAATTTGCGTACAAAAATGGGATCAGCGATGAAAAAACATACCTCGTTACCACCCTGTTATTAACTCTCGCTAGCTCGGGACCGTACTAGGAGAATATTGCCCTCAGTCTTTCCAGTACGACCCTCGCGCTCAGTTAATAAGAAGTAAGTAACACACTGGACATTCGCTGGGTTGCCTGAACTAGCCCCACAACTTCCTCCAACTATTTTGGAATACCCACACAAACCCATGGTAGTTTATGAGGTTTGACGGACTGGTGGCGTTCCAAACAGTTCAAAACACGTGCAAGATTTGTGTCGGGATTTTTTGTCACGAGAAATGCCTGTTACATCAGGATTGTGGAAGTATTTTGCAACTTCAGGTATAATGACCGGTAACTTTATTTGGCTCTTATTTTTCGTTGGTTAAGAATTTTGAGATAATTTTACATTCTACAGTACTAATGACGGGTTTGAATTTTAAAACAATTCATTGCACTAGCAGCAAAGTTTTAGACATCTCTTTTGTTTCTCGTCCATTCCTGCGCATTGGAGAGTCGCTGCTGACAGCTGTTCGCATTTGCCTGGCCATGTGGTTTTGTAATCTAAGACCACTGTGTATTGCGTGACAGTATATCCATCACTTACCCAAAAATGTTCTACGGTTGTCATCAGTTGTCATCATTGTCACAGAAAATGGTTATTAAGGTACGATTTGCTACATAGATATATAGTTAGGTAATGCTTTACTGGTTCTCGTTGGTATTTTTACTTTAGAAACAAGGAAGGTAAAACGAATTTCTTGTGAAAAACAAATGTTTCAAATTTATGCAAATTTGCCGCTGTTAATCACTAACAACCAAAGTTTCCCTTGGCCAAAAAAAACGTATTTGCTAGCGAAAACCTGTCCTATTTTCGGCTGATGACTTTATTTGAGGTTCTATTGATTAGTAAGTACCAAACATTGTGAAACTTTTCTTTAAAAAATGGAATTAGCGCGTGTTATTTGAAAACGCTGGTCATTACTTCCCCGCCTGTCAAGGTCAAAAGGTCGTCTTCGCCTGGAAAATAGGGTGTAGATAAAGCGCTCCCAAAATTTACCATTTCATTTACCCAAAAATTTTTTTTCATCAAATCGTAGAGGAAAGATTGCTTATTCCAACAAGTGTAGCCTCAGCAGCGAAAGCGATATACCAGAGTGCTTTTTTTGGTCCTGAATTTCGCCATTTTTTAGCGTGCGGCTATGCCGCTCGAAACGGTTAAATTTTAAAAATCTGTCAAAAATTCTGGTCGCGATCGAATTCAAATTTGACAAAACAATCATGACAAGGGAATATCCTACTTATACTACATGGCTTTGATATTGATATTTCTGTCTTCACAATTCAAGACGAGCGGTTGATTTAAGTGACACTTTCAAGTCGTTTTTACTCGCTCCCGAGCCATCGGAATGATAAAGTCGTCGTAACGGTAAAATATCTACCGAAATAAACTGAAACTTATATTTTTATAAATGGTTTGGGAAGACCTTTATTGTGACAAAGTTTGGCAATTTTGGATTTTTCTGTCTTGCATGGTCCTAGGTGAAAGTTACAGATAACCGCTCTTAAAACCTAACCATAGGGCCTTGCATACGGCAACTGCGCCCGCGATACGAGCGGCAGTCAAAACCGTGGTGTCCTGTCAGTGTTCTCGGTTACGGTTCAGAATGCTACGACTGAAAACAGAGGAGACCCCAGTATTTTGTGTCTGTAAGCAAAAGCAAGAGTTTATAGCGACTGAAGCTATATAGGGTTCTCGATCCATTCAAAGGCAGGGTATTTTCCAATTGTATTGTATTGTCGCGCTTGCAAGAAAGGTAAAAATTAGTACGAAGATCGAAGCTGCTAGTGTTTGCGTTTTGTGTGGCTTGTGTTGGATTAAAAGTGTGCATTGTTTAAAGGATAAGAAGAGTGACAAGACGACGACTAAAACCGTCTAAAACCGTAATATTACATCAGAATTTATTCCTGATATCAGAAGAGTTGACTGTAGCTGCTCTACTTCCAGCGGGCCCCGCTGGGATCAGATTCGGAGAAACAACAACGCCATCATGAGAGCTACAAAACAGCTAATTCCAGTAAGATTTTTAGCGGATTTGTATGATCTATAAAACGGAAGTTGAAGTGACATTAGCATCGTTGAATGGCGTTACGAGTGCTTGTTGAGAAAGGAAAAATTATCACACTCTCCTATTTTCTGATTTAAGCCGCCCAAGTTTCTAAAGGCACGTTTACATAGCTTTAATAATGCAACTACCACCCAAGAAATAAGCTTATACTAAACAGCCGGATCATAAATTTTTTAATTGGTTTCTGAAGAACAACTTCATCTCTTAGAGTCGCCTGTGATTATCGGTTCTTCCTTTTTGCAACGAATCCGACGTAACGCAGAGTTTTATAATTCCAAATTTCTTTCGGTACTGCGGACTGATGCAGGACCGCTTGACCTGCATTTTCATTTTGCTCTTTTAAAATTACTTTCACTTCTCCTTTTTGAATAAACTTCTCCTGCCTGAATCCTAGAGTAGTTCTCAAATTTGTTCCTTTTAATTATAACAATTTAAATCTTCTTGAAATTTCGTGAGAAATTACACATTTGCCTCTCTTTGCTCTCTGTCTGTAAAAGTCGATTGATTGCAAGTTTTGAAGGATACCTTATTATCTGGAGTGGAAATTGAAACGAGAAAAAAATAAGCGTATCGATATTCGACTAAATAAACTTCGTTCCTGCAATTACCGTTCCAATCCAGTTAGTCAAGTTAATTACCCATTTATAAAGACGGGCTAGGTAATAATTATTTTGACTTTCCGTGGTGAATAAAGCAAGCGAAAGTGTCGTTTCCTTGGCGGTCCGCGTGTTTTCTTTGTTTTGCTTGGCCTGAATTTCAGGTGAGTTTTGACTTTTGAGAAGAAAAGTAAATTTTCTGCAGCTTTTCACCACGAGCCTTTTGCTGTTACGCTGACACAAGGAAGCTCCAAATTCCAAAAAGGCCTTTTCGTTCATCTCCGGGTATGTGGAAAATTATACAAACTTGCCTATTTCCAAATTGAAGCATGAGCTGTGTAGCGCAACAATACAACGACTGTAGATCAAATTTGTCAAACATTCATGATGTATCTCTGATCTGATGAACGGGAACATTTTTCGCTAAGCGATAAGACCACTCTCGTTGACAGCAGGCAATCACAGCTGGAAGTTGGATGTTGGTGTGAATTAAAACCAGACATGAAGAACACGATGAAAACAAGTATGAAGTGACCAAAGATCTTTACAGAAGACGGATTGTATCCGACGCTACTCAGAGCTGCTCAGTTAGCAGACAGCCATGTCATAAACGATGCCAAGGAGAGTGAAAGTGATGTGAAGTTTCTTGTGAAAATTGATATTCAGTAGGACAAGAGGAAAACCTTTATAGCCTCCTTCGCATTCAAGTCCAGTTAGCGATGTCTCCCGCCGCAGAAAAAAGTTTTGAATCGATTCTGGTTGCTCATCCAGCCCAAATAATTGCAAACAGTTGTGACTTTAATAAATTGAAGTAAGGCAAGTGGTTAATTTGAAGAAAACGCTGAAATAAAACCGCATCTCCACAGTATAAACTTTCGCTGATCACGCAGAAATCGAAGCGAAGAGCACAAAATCTGCATGACGTCAGGACACCACAGTTTTTCCCGCCTACTGAATGCTGATTGGTTAATTCAAATTTCACCGTATGCAAGGGCCAGGGTAATAAAACCGAGTTAACTATTCAGTTTGCATCGATTTAGGCTCAATTGTGCCGCCTGTCACCATCACTTGCTGTTTTTTCTTTACCCTAATAAAGTGCGCGCAGTATAGAAATTATTATTATTAATTATTATTATTATTATTATTATTATTATTATTATTATTATTATTAGTTCTGTTTCCTGTGTTAAAAAAAAATCGTGGATGCCCATACAAATGGGACAGTGGGTGGTCTGGGTACCCCTTTAAGGCTGGATGTTTTTCGTGCTTCCTTACCATCTGACGAAAATGCTTAAATGACTGGGAGAATTTTTTCAGGGCTTTTAACACAGTGAAATAGAGTGAAAATACACTTAGCAAAACTAGCGTATCCAGACTAACTTGACGATTAGGGGACCGAAGTAAAGTGGATATAAAAAATTTGTGTTCCTTTTTCTTTGTTTGTACGTTTGCTTGTTTGTTTGTTTGTTTGCTTTGGTGTTTTGAAATTACAAAAGCAAGCTCAATTTTGACCTTGAAAATGAAAAGTTTAAGTATGCTTACGTCTTCTGAACAATGAGATAACTCCGCCTCACATTACAGGTCCAACCACCTGCACTGAATTGAATGGAGGATGCAGTCATCTTTGCCTTCCAAACCCAAACGGTCATCAGTGTTTCTGTCCTGAGGGAGTGCAATTAAAGCCTGGGGATTCTTTAACGTGTCAAGGAGGTATGATCTGACTTCCAGGGATTGACTTCCTAAGTGAAACAGATTGAGTTGTGATTCGTTTTATTTACTCGGTTTTTTTTTTTTTGTCGATCGTACTGTCGCTTCAGAAATCCCAATTCCACTGAATAAGGATACCCTATGTTACGTTGAATTGCAGTCAAAACGGTTTCGTATCTAAAATCCGACGCTCTTTAACATTATTATCTTCGGAAACATGAGGAAACGAATACTGTTTATTTTTTATCATTAAATGTAAAATGTCGACGAAAGCAGAACCTTAGGTAGAAATGACGTTTTTTATTTATTTTGTCGCAACAAAATGGCTCTCAAACCGTCCTGCGAACACGTGCGCGACTTTCTGTCAATGAGTCATGAATCAGTTAGATGAAGTCTACCATCGGGCTCCTTATGTCTAGTATTCAAGTAGCAAGTGAAGCAAAACAACACGTCGGCGTTTTCTGTATTACGGGACACAGAAATTGCTTTGTTCATTCCATCGCTTAGGTAAATGTGAATATTTTATTTAACAAGTCAGCGTTTTTGCAACCACATGTCACGTCTGCTGATGTCAGTCAGGAACAATTCATCCAGAACTCCTCTGTTAGAAGCTTTCAGTGCACATTACCGCAATTTGGTTTGACCGACAAAATGTTAATTATTGTGCAGTGTTTTGATACAATCAAACATTCTCGTGTAAATGCACAAGTAACCAAAGCGTAATATGAGAGTTTGTACGAACCTGAAATTCGATCGAAAATAACCGCCGGTTTTCATTCGGAAAAAAGACACAAAAATGGAAAAGAACTTTGAAAAACCATACCTTTTGTATGCTTCTACGAGCTCCCAAAATGTATCTTGTTCTTTTGCAAGTAAAGCTACATGTTATTCCGTAGTTGATAGACATGAGGGAGGACGTCATAACGGCACCATTCGTTGGGAGAACGAGTGCACTGCAGCTGATTTCTGTAATTGAAAAAAAAAAACGTCATTTTAGTAAGTCTACATATATTGCCCCAAAGCTCTGTCGGTGAAACAATGGATGAGCCGTTTTGATGGTGGTTGTAAATCCCGTTGTTATAAAGGTTCTTTCTCACCCACTTGTAATTCCTTTCCCATATTTCAATTAATGTGCAGTTTGAGTTTTTCGGGTAACGAGCATCCATTAGTAGCCTAATCTAATAATGGTTATTTCTATCTTCAAAACTTCCACTCTGAATGCAATCACGAACAATATTGTACACACGTAATTATTATTTCGTAAATTTTAACTTCAATTGAATTGCATCTCTCTTTTGCAGACAACACAGCTCCTACCTTCAATAACACTTGTCCCGATAATATGGTGTTTTATGTTCACAAATGTTCGTCAAGCTCTTTGGTCTCATGGAGTGAGTCGCTGGCTAGTGATAACTCAGGTCATGCGATTATCAGCTACCCTTCCATACGCCCTCCTGCAAATTTAAGTATTGGCCTCTGCTTCATTCATTATTCAGCAACAGACAGCAAAGGAAACAGAGCTAACTGCAGCTTTATCGTGCAAGTCGCAAGTATGTAATTTTACGGCTTACCACAAAAAAGTAATTATATGTTGATAAACCTCAATAAATCAGGTTACGTTATTTAGCCAAGTCACAGTTACTTCATGCTACAGAAACCGGGATAAGCTCCGGCCGTGTGGGCCTCCTTGGCTCGTGTGCGACTTTACCTTTTATTTAGCCAGTTTCACAATAACAATGCTCGTCTTTGTTTATTGCGAGCAGTTTAATTTATCAATTTGAAGTGTAACAAATAGAATGACATCATGGTAGGCGCTTTTTTAGTAGTAAAAAGTGTTCTCAGTAGTTAAAGAATGGGGAAGATATAGACAACGAAAGGAAAGAACGGTGACCACAAGAGCAAAATAAAACAAATCAAAAACTAAATAACCCAGAAACTTGAATCGAGCAAATTTGAAGGTTTCCTTTGTCTGCAATACTCATGACGAAGGTACTTTATCAACAGGGATCTTCTGCCCAGTCCTCCAGCCTCCAATATATGGCAACATAAACACTCTTTCATGTGGATCTGCATTTGGTTCCCTGGCTAATCTTTCTTGTATCAAGGGTTATCAACTTGCTGGGTCACGTGTGCGGTCCTGTGAAGCAAATGGGAGATGGTCAGGCAACAGAACTAAATGCAACAGTAAGAAAATGACAAAAAATCGTCAGTAAGGAGATACACACCTCCATGCTAGTGTAGCAGACCTGACAAAGGCAATTGACAAAACGGCCATTTCACAATCTTTTTTAAGAGCTCAAAGCAAACTAGCCTGCGTGCAAATGTATGCTGTTTCTTTGCTTGAAAAGGAAACAAGAAACGTCTGCACGCAGGCTACGAGCAAACGTGTGGTTTACGTTTGCAAAAAGGCTAAAATATCTACTTAATAAAATGACATCTATTAAAAAACAGCCTTCAAAACTTCCTTTTAACTCCAGGGATTGATCCTGTGAGCATGTATTGATGTCCAAATACCTATTGTAGTTTAATTTGCTTAGAAGCGCCCTACAAGGCCGAACAGTTATTGCTCTAATGAGATTCGGAGTGGTCAGTTCGATGACAATCAAGAAGATACTAAAAACGTTCACCAACGTCGTTTCTTTTCTGTACAGTTGACATGAAAGGCTCATATTACTAAACAGCTACCATGGGTCCTCCCATGGCCATATATCGCGGACATGGCACCCGCTAGCCTCCAACGCAACCGTCCGTGGTGCGCGTAACGCAATCTATTCCTCCCCCACGGAGTAATGCGTGACGAGCCCAAAGAGTGTCCACTTTCGAGACTGGGCACCCGCGTAAACGGCAGCGGCTTTCACATATTTCCGAAACAAACATGACGGTGACCATAGAATTATTCATGCCGTACCTGTAGCTGCTGCCAGTTTGAAATCCACTGGAAGAGAATATTTTTAGAGAATAAAATCCAATTTTATGAAGGAAATAACATTGAACACCAGGCTGTCAATACCGTCCATTTTTAGAGTGATTCGGCACTTCTCCTGGCGTTCTCTTCGCCCTCTTTCACTTTTTGTGGAAAAACTGCTGAAAACATGATCTCCAACCGCAGCTGAACGTGTATCTGTCCGATTGCTTGATTGATTTTGCAAGGTTCATGACAGCGCCATTTTCAAGGAAACTGTAAAACAATTAACAGCGTCCATTTTTGGTTGTGAAAATAATCCAGACACGAGACTGCCGTTGCCACGGCAAAATTCTCGAAATCTGTTGTCTTGAGCCTGTGATAGCTTCACCTAAATGCATCCAGATATGCTGTAAAAGCTAAAGGCTCTCAGTTTGAGCGCTTTTCTTCTCTTTCTGGTTTTCAACCGTACTTTAGGTCAGCGGTTCTTAATTCAGTGTAAATTGCGTTGTGTGTTACCCCTCCATTTGTCACATGAATTTGAGCCTCTCCACCGGGAACATTGAGAGTGATCTCACAACCACCTGGCCTATAAGATGCGCGAGTTTTCTTCTTTTAAGTAAAGCCAGGGCACCAATTAAAATCATTAAAAGGTAAATTTAAGATGATTCTCCCTTTGATGTTACTTTGAAGGAACTCTTCCTTTACATTCAAACAAGGGGGTTAGTATCTAAAGAAACTGTGGTGCTGCGTCGGTGGGGACGTGAAACACAAAAATTTTGGATTTATCAACTGAGTTGATAAGGTTAATTGGCCACCGTAAAGAGATTGAAAGCTGACGTTTCGAAGGTTAGCCCTTCGTCAGAGCAAATGGTGGCAAATTCAGTACCTGATCATTTTGGCTTTACGGTGGCCAATTTACGTTATCAACTCAGTTGATAACTCCAAACTTTTGTGTCTTCATTTAAACTGATAGGACTTTTTCGTTTTCCATGCCAGTTATTAAATGTCCTTCCATTAAGCCACCGACCCATGGTATGATTTTTCTTCGCCAATGCAAGATACCTTCAGGTGTAGTTTATGGTACGGAATGCATCTTCATGTGCAATGTAACGAATGGTTATCGACTGTACGGCCCGGCAAGTGTATCGTGTCTTGAAAGTGGCTCTTGGAGTGCAGATACTAGGATGGCCATCTGTCAAGGTCAGGTTGAAACATAGTCTTTTAATTGCTCCTTAGTATGGCACAGGCGCAATTCTAAACTGTAGTGTTGTCACTGTTGTCATCATAGTGCCGTGTAATTAACTTTGCAACTCAAGCTGGGTTCAGGTGCCTGTGCGTGTGTCTATGCCGAATTTGCGACAAGGTCAGGACCACTTTATACCCGGATGTTTGTTAGGTCAAAACTGTGTTTAATGGAGTGTGTAATATGGTTGTGACTGGAATGTATAGCTCAGAATGAGGTCATCTCTTTCACTTAAAAATTGCGTGATGGGAATATTATTTCATAGTTAAATAAAAAAGAAGGTCAAAAATCAGGGTAGTGCGAAATTGAATTCGAGTCGTTTGCCTCGTAACTAATGACTACAATGATATCCAATGCACCAGCAAGAGCAAATCCTTAACATATTCCTGTACAGCGTTGCCAAAACAGTAACAGAAAGCTAGTCATTCAAATCAGTGCTTAACCTTAACCACGGGAGATCAGTGCTACACCCCAAATGGTATTCTTTGCCCAAATCTGAGAGCTCTATTCTCTCAGTTCTCGGCCTAACAAATCATGTCCTGCTCTCACTGGCTGGTCAGGCTCCAAAAGACGAGGAATACTACATTATATTAACTTCATAAGGTGGCTCACCTGATTTTGGCGTATCCGTTCTAGTCACAACCGTTGAACTATATTGTCCCTAAATGTATCCAAGTGACCTTGGCTACCGAAAATTTCCCAATGCAATGACATTGCTTCTTTGAAGAGGAGAAAGAGCATCTTAATTCTCAGCTGATATTGAAAATTGCAACAGCATGGGAACATTTAAGTGCTGAAATTTACATGCTTCTGCCAAACCATCCCCACTGCAGAACGAGGTTGCAAGTTCAGTTTCTGCTTTCTTGCCTTGGCCGGTTCCAAAGCGCTCAAAGTATTTATTTCAGTTTGTAGACCTCCTTTTCTTTCCGTTGTCAGAAAAAAAATGTCAAAAAACATTAACCTAATGTAATTTCTTGACATTATTTTCATGTATAACATTCCATGCGTTCAGCGTCAAAAGGTGAGCCTGTAATCCTAATAACCAACATAGTAACATTTGACCTCTCTTTCCCTCCGAGTCTGCTGGCTGTAGTCCAACTAAGTGTATGTATATTGTATGTTTAGTATCACATCTTAGTTGACAGAGAAAACTGAAATGCACTTGTTCAGCTTACTTTATCTGAAGCAGATACTGAGGATTGTTCGATGATGGGGGGTCATTTCACTGGAATGATCGTGAAAGTAATTAATTGAGTAGCGACTACAAAACAAGAGGTTTTGTTAAATTAGTCTAAATTTTCATTTTACCGGAGAATAGACATGGAAACCAAGGTTCACCACTATCTAGTAAATCACGTTTCACTGAGGAAAAATGTGTTTTTTACTTCTTGTCAGACGTAGAACCTCCTCGCGTGCAATGCCCACCGGAAATGGAAGTCCCTGCATTAGCCGGCCACTCATATGAAGAAGTCTCCTGGCAGGTTCCAGTTCCCACTGACAACTCGAATGAACCCTTAAACTTCACCGGTTTGCGTCCACCGCTACATTTAAATGTTGGTCGAACCGAAATTAGATATGAAGTCAAAGATTCAGCCGGGCTCAAAGGAACCTGTACATTCATCATTCATGTCAAAGGTAAAAATGTCAAAATCTAATAATAATAATAATAATAATAATAACAATAATAATAATAATAATAATAATAATAATAATGATAATATAAATCTTCATTCAAATAAGTTCAAAGAAGACTATAATAATAATAATAATAATAATAACATGAATAATAATAATAATAATAATAACTTGTGAACATCTGAGAAAAAGAGTCCTTTTCCCCCACATTTACACCAGAAATATGAGATTACGGTATACATTGGGCGTACGCAGGATCTGCTTTTCAGGGCTACTTCATGTGGTCCGGGCGACACCGCGGCAAAATGCACTGCGCTAGCGCTGTATTTTTACTTCTTGTCAATGCTCCCCTATTGAAAACTATTGGTAAGCATAACAAACTCGGGTTCCGGCCGCGAATCTTGAAAAACTTAAGCTCCAGACATCAAACTTAAGGTTAAAAATCCAGAGCAGCTTCAATATTGTTTTATCTGTTTCTACACCTTTGCACCTCGTAGTTTCGGGCTTGCACCCACAGCGAAAAACATCATGAAAGTCGATAGTTTACGTTCGCATGTCGCCATTGTAGTGGCATTAGGGAGTTTAAGCAACCACTACGGCGAAGGCAACGAGAACGTCAAAAAACACGCACGTGCGTTACACATTCTGGTACATTTCTTTTCCGTCCTCTGTAAAACAACAATGTGAAATGACCAGTTTTAAGTTTTTTTTTTTTTGGAGATCGGGAACACACGAGGATGAATTTTTCTTGTCTTACTGGACTTGAGTGCCATCCCTGCGAATTCAGTTCCCGGACAGTTCGAAAGCACACCGAATGAAAATAAACAACATAAGCTCGAAACCGGAAATGGCCGAAGTGAGCGCATGCGCAGACGTTTTGCCGTGGTGTCGGTCCGGGCAACAGGATGGGTTTGAAAACAATTTGAAATACATTTGAACAAGAAGTAAAACGTCAATTTCTTGTCCTATACGCCAGGTATGCCAAGATGAGTATGAAAACTGTTTTTTTTCTTTACTCAACTTTCAATTTTATCTACGGATAGCGGTTCTTCGCCGGAGAAATAAGGGTATATAATCAGATGACAGTCTAAGATTAGCACCCTCCCACCACTTTTGACGATGGTTACTAGATTATTACAGATGAGATATTGTTTATCACAATACCGCATCTTTAGTAACTGATAACTTGATGGCTCCTTTTAGGAGACAGCTGAACAAGCGTCCTATTCAGTTTTCATTATTATTCTCTCCTGCACCTCTCGACAGATCTTGAGCCTCCTCGGATTGAATCTTGCCCTGATGATGTCCGCATTATTTCAGAAAAAAGATGGATCACATTAATTCTTCCTGCGGTTAACGTCACAGATAACGTCGGAGTAATTTTATTCACAACAAACATTCAAAACGGAAGTGAGCTTACTTGGGGAAAATATGATGTCAATTATACCGCATCAGATATGGCGGGAAATAAAGCGCAGTGCAAGTTCCTTGTTACAATAGAAGGTATGTGTAGTCCGTAAAGCAGAAAACGTACAAAAAAACTAAGTAAAAGTAGAGTAGTTTTAAATAAAACTCAACCAGTATTTTTGGTTTTCCTCTGATTAGAATATGACTTTTAGCTTTTCAAAGTTTTCCTAAAAATTGGTGACAGTGTCCTTTTAAGACTCCGGTTACGTATGGAATAAATAAAGGCCAAGTAATACAGGCAACATTTTCGTGCAAATTGTCGTGCAACAATGTTGCAGTGCAAGTTGAGATTGTTCGGTTGCGCGTATTACCACCTTCGCGCGCAACAAATTTTCATGTTGCACAAAGTAGACGTCGCTTCTACTTTCTGCAACATGAAAATTGTTGCGTGCGAAGGTGGTAATACGCGCAACTGAACAATCTTAACTTGCACTGCAACATTGTTGCACGACAAGTTGCACGAAAATGTTGCTATTAGGTAAGATGAACGTTTATTCGTTTGTCTCACAATGGAATCGCTTTGAGTTGTTGATCACGACGTTTCGACTGCAATACTGCTAGTCTTCATCAGGCGATGAGGTCAATTGTTTACGTGTCGCTATTTGTAGCATGATGGTTCGCTGCTATTGGTGCATTTCGATCCTCATTATTATTCCGACTATTAGATGTTGTTCCCTCACAGGTCCGCTTTGTGGTTGGTGGGCTGTTGTGCTTTCTGATCGTAGGTATCCAAGCTTCTGGAATTTCGATTCCACTAACTCTATTGATGTTATTAGGATGAAGTCTTGTATGGATAGCCTCTTTGACCCTACGTGTGTACCAGTGAGGGTCACGATCAATAAACTCAACTTCTTTCCAAATAGGAAGATGCCCCGGTTCGTTAGCGTGTTCCGAAACTGCGGAGGTTTGCGTACGAGCAAGCCGTATATCTCTGTCGTGTTCTTTTATCCTGTCTTGCATCGCTCTACCTGTTTTCCCGATGTATACTTTGCCGCACTCACATGGAATTTTATAGACGACACCGTCTTGTTTAGTTGGTTCAAGGGTGTCTTTCGGTCGCACTAAGTGAGACCTGAGAGTTGTGTCTGATTTGAAGACGGTGCGTACGCCTTGTTGTTGTAGGCAGCGGCGAAGAACCTCTGATACACCTTTTATGTAGGGTAGAACCGCAGTACATTTAAATTCCTGCGTAGGTTCTTTGTTGGCTGTTGGTCTTGTTGTCTTTGTGAGCTTTCGTACAAATGAAGAAGGATATCCGTTCGAAACAAGTACCGATGATAAATGTTTCTTTTCTTTAGAGATAGCTGATGGCTTAGATGTGAGGTGTTTGGCTCGGTCGTATAGACACTTAACAATACCACGTTTCACTGACTGAGGATGGTGTGAATCATAGGCTAGGTATTGGTCAGTGTGGGTGGGCTTTCTGTAAACAGTGGTGGTGAGAAGACCGTTTGAATCCCTTGAAACTGACGTGTCGAGAAAGGGGATAGTGTTATCTTTCTCGATTTCCATGGTAAAACGAATTGTAGGCTGTTGACTGTTTAATGTTGCAAAAAGCCGTCTACATAGTCTTCACCTAAGACTGTAAAAGTGTCATCTATATATCGCTTCCAGATCTTAGGTTTAGAGGTCGCTGTTGCTATCGCCCGTTCCTCAAACTCTTCCATATAAAGGTTAGCAATAACCGCGGAGACAGGGCTCCCCATGGCTGCTCCGTCTTTCTGTTCGTAAATCGAACCGTTGTATTGGAAATACTTGGATCTTAAGACAAAGTTTAAAAGGTCGGCAATTTGTGAAACAGGTCCATATCAACTCCTTAATAAAGATCCAACGAACCGACTTAGCCGAAAACTAACTGAAAAGCTTCTTCGCTTAAAACGAAGTGGACATCTTTCAGAAACCGTCTACAACAAAATCAAACCTAGGCACAAACAGCCACCTAGGATATATGGTCAACCTAAGATACACAAGCCCGAGATACCATTAAGACCTATTGTATCGTGTGTAAACACATTCACTTACGATTTGTCGGCTCACTTAGCTGACATCCTGTCCCCGTTGACAGGCAAATCAGACTACACAGTTACCAACTCTTCTCATTTTGTGTCTACCATCAGCCATGACCGAATACAAGAAAATGAAGTCATGGTATCTTTTGACGTAGAATCGTTATTTACGAACGTGCCGATCGAGGGTGCCGTAAAGGCCGCATTATATGCAAACTAGAAAACGATCCCGGTTTTGCCGACCGCACAAACCTTACACCTACACAAATTGCCGACCTTTTAAACTTTGTCTTAAGATCCAAGTATTTCCAATACAACGGGTCGATTTTTGAACAGAAAGACGGAGCAGCCATGGGGAACCCTGTCTCCGCGGGTATTGCTAACCTTTACATGGAAGAGTTTGAGGAACGGGCGATAGCAACCGCGACCTATAAACCTAAGATCTGGAAGCGATATGTAGATGACACTTTTACAGTCTTAGGTAAAGACTATGTAGACGGCTTTTTACAACATCTAAATTCCATGTGAGTGCGGCAAGGTATACATCGGGAAAACAGGTAGAGCGATGCAAGACAGGATAAAAGAACACGACAGAGATATACGGCTTGCTCGTACGCAAACCTCCGCAGTTTCGGAACACGCTAACGAACCGGGGCATCTTCCTATTTGGAAAGAAGTTAAGTTTATTGATCGCGACCCTCACTGGTACACACGTAGGGTCAAAGAGGCTATCCATATAAGACTTCATCCTAATAACATCAATAGAGTTAGTGGAATCGAAATTCCAGAAGCTTGGATACCTACGATCAGAAAGCACAACAGCCGACCAACCATAAAGCGGACCTGTGAGGGAACAACATCTAATAGTCGGAATAATAATGAGGATCGAAATGCACCAATAGCAGCGAACCATCATGCTACAAATAGCGACACGTAAACAATTGACCTCATCACCTGATGAAGACTAGCAGTATTGCAGTCGAAACGTCGCGATCAACAACTCAAAGCGATTCCATCGTGAGACAAACGAATAAACGTTCATCTTATCTATCTTACACCACGATGAACAATAAACACATCTTTAATGACAATGTTGCTATTACTTGGCCTTAAGGGGGAAACTGTGGCGCTGTGTCGGAGGGAAAGTGAAACACAACCATTTGGATTTATCAACTGAGTTATAAAATAAGGCAAATTGGCCAACGTAGAGAAATTGACTGAAGCTGTCGTTTCGAGCGTTAACCCTTTGTCAGAGCGAATCAAGCAACTGTGGGTTGTGTTCGGTTTATATGGATCTGCCCTAATTGTAGCGACATAGCAACGTAAAAAATAGAAATAAATCGGTTGAGTGAAAAGCGTTCGTTCCACAGTATCAACGAACGCTTTTCATTTAACTAATTTATTCTTGAAAAGACTGAGATTCTGGTAAATGACTTATGATACGACTCTTGGGTTCAAACCATTTACAGATGGAAAGTTCTTTGAAACCTCTGAAAATGCTTACAAACGCCAAACAACCGAGATGGGAATTACAGCTTGAACGAATGACCGAAATAAAATCTTCATGCAGACAGAATGGAATAAAAAGTCGTTGCAGGGAAAACTAAACGATGTAAATTTTCCCCGTGATCAATTCGTGGTTGCTTACCATAATCGGCCATGTCTCAACCAATGACGAACTCACGAACGCTTCATTTCTGAACTTGCTTTGCGTGTCGATTTCTTTACATTTAACGATCTTTTTTTCATGATTTTATTTACACGGTGTTCCTTTTTTTGTCTCCTTCTTTGCCAAAAGGATCCCCCTGCGAGGAATTACCAGCACCCAAAAATGGAGCGAAAGCATGCTAGACATGGCTAGCTGGACTGATGTGCACTGTGCATTGTAATAAAGGATATGGATTTGCCAATACCCCAGAGACCGTATACTACTGTAAACCTAACGGTGAATGGTGGAATGCTAATGTACCAGGGAGCAATAAACCTGCTCTTCCTGATTGCTCAAGTGAGAAGGCCAATGTTTGTTCTGTCCTTTTTAAATCCCTCGACAAGTTACCCTCTACACACGAAAACCGCACCGACATTCGAGATGACTTTTGTTCACTAATTACGTAAATCTTAGATTTTGAGGAGTTGCCTTTAGTTTCAAGTTCTTAGTTTTTTAATATATTTTATCCCCACCTCGGGATTTAATCCTTGGTTCTTTTTTTTTTGTTTTGTTTTTTTTTTGGGGGGGGGGGGGTGAGTAACTTGTTTGCACATCCTATAATGCACGACGAGCCCAGCATGGTACCAGTCTTTTTTGTTTGTTTGTTTGTTTGTTTCTTTGAAGGCAGGTTTTTCAGAACCACCACAGTTACTTCTACAAATAAAGACCTCAGCAAGAAAACTTAAGTCAGTGATTCTCCGTTTGACTTATCGGACGTAATAAAAATTAACCCATAAATAACGTAACGGTCATTTTTGCAAAAATTAGCATCAGACGAAAATGTAAGCGACTCGCATATATATTTTACACCTTACTGAGTATGATGCTCCGCTGCTAAAAGGTTAAGACCACCCCATGGTTATGTCAGAATCACCCTTAATCAACTCGATGAGTTTTCTGTTAGCCATTGAAATGAAGTGTTCTATCATTACTCAATTTCAGAAAAGAACAGAGTAAAACTGGCATTAAATGGCGAGTTCCACTACCTAACTGGTGAGTGCGGAGGAAAAAAAATGGACAAAATTATCGCCCATAACTTTATCCAGCTTTTAAAGATATCTGTTTTTGGCCTGGCTGGAGCGTGCAACCATGATTGCAAGATTGAAAACATGAAAGTCGAATGTGGAGAACAAACACGTCGGAGAAGAGATGTAGCCCATGACCGGCAAACCGCAACAATTCCTCTTAAAGTCACTTTTATTTTGAAAGCTCCGCTACCGAGCAATTCTTCACTCAGTGACCTGAACACGACATCTCAGCAACTAATAAATAATATTCAAGCAGCCTTAAACGAGTCAGACATGACTCTTAACGTAAGTGGAGTTGTTGTACACTCGGATCCATCCAAACCTCCTGTGGTTCGCCTCATTCGTCTTGTTTGTGATAAGGGACAAGTACAGAGAGGAATGATATGTGGTAAGGCACTGGTAAATTAGTCATGGGGTATAACCCAAGTGTCTTTTTGCCTCATACCTTGTTGCATTACGATCATACCCCCTGTTTTTAAGACTTTTTAGCACTCAAACGTTTCTATCTCACAGAGATTTCATTCGATCCACAAATGCCTCCATTAGGTCGTTGTTCATCGCGTAATTAATGTTGGAATTTTTTTTTGCCGATTTTTAAAATGTTTTAAAAGAAGAAGGGGGTAGGGGGCGAAGATTAAGAAATTATGGTGGAAAAAGAACTTGAGAATTTGAAGGGGATTGGAGTTTTAAATTTGAGGTTAATAATGTATTGCTGAGTCACAACGAAACTAACCGTAGAGAAAGAAAGCAAAATGAGTTACTACAGCCTGTAGTTCTGTAGTTCCTTATCATTCTGCTTTCCTTCCCAGACACGCCAGTCTGAATCAAACACTGAAGTTAGGCTACAAACGAGTTTGAATACAACCATTGCAACATTTCAATATTAAAGGAACTTTTTGATTGCTTTTATTCCTCTCAAATTCATGGCGTAGATTTCCAAAATGTCAATTACGATGTCAGACAGGACCTTTGAAAGCAAACAACGCTTTCTTCCAAATGACTAGTTTTTA
The DNA here is from genome assembly GCA_964017195.1 of Siderastrea radians. Lineage (NCBI taxonomy): Eukaryota > Metazoa > Cnidaria > Anthozoa > Scleractinia > Rhizangiidae > Siderastrea > Siderastrea radians. Next base: position 38,450,659 of record OZ024899.1, read on the forward strand.
TGGAGCTACGAGTTTTCTAATTCATCATTTTACGATAGATGAAGTGAGACTTACGTATTTTCTTTACACGTTAGTCAACTGTCCACTTGGCCACTTCCTCAATGCCTCCAGCTGTCAAGCATGTGCAGTGGACGAATATCAAGATCAAGAGGCCCAGTCCTCCTGCGTCCCTTGTCCATCCGGGACTTCCACCTTTGGACAGCAAACATCAAAATTACTGCAGGACTGCAAAGGTAATTTACCACCATTTTCACTACTACGCGACTTTTCTTTTCAAAACACCTCTGAGCACTTTGCAATACGCTTCCGTCAATCATACCTTATATGGGAAGTGTGTGATGTTACCGCAATTGAATTGAGCTCGAAGGAATAAATATAGCGCCAAATTATCCCGTAAATTTGCGCTGGCGAGTCATATATTGACTAGTAAGAGGCTTTAGAGTCGTTGATGTTGCAAGAATACTTCACGTTTGGTAGATATTTGTAAAGAAATTTCGACATTTCTTCAGAATTAAATACCCGCTCGGTGGATTATCCTATGCGGTGGATGGCAAGCGTACGTTTAAACTCGCGAATAAGCTAAACCAAAGTGTGAATTAATAATTCTAGCTTTTCTGACCTGAAAATAGCACACGACATGTTATTCACCACGAGTATAAATCTGGTAATATCCCGAAGTGTACGAGGACGAAATTCAGGAGTGGATAGAGTATGCAACGGGAAAACGAATCATGATCGGCGTGCGATCAACCGATTCGTGAAGAAAATGGGTTTTACAAGAAGAAAGGTACGTATGACTAGCTGCATTTTTTTGGAAGGAACACTGCTAATTCTAATCACCTATCACCTCCAGAATGAATTGAAAAAACAAAATAAAGCACAAGCTTATAATGCACTTGTAACGTTTGTTGTTCTACGCTTCGAGAATGTAAACATATAACGCTGTGACACGATAGGGAAATTGTTATTTCTACAAGCGGGAACGGGGAATCGAGGAAAATATTTAAGCTTACTTTCAAGTTTACTTCTTCGTTATAACTCAAGACGATTGCCAAAGAACGTGATGAGGGAAACAGGACGATGTATTGTCGTAGGATCGCTGAATTTCACCGAGAACAGTTGCTATTTATAGATGAATCTGAGAAGTTCTGATTCATTTAAAAATAGCAACTGTTCTCGGTGAAATTTAGCGATGACCCACGACGATACATCGCCCTATTTCGCTTATCACGTTTTTTGGTAATCACAGTGAGCTATAACGAAGAAGTTAACATGAGACTGTGCTAAAATATTTTCCTTGATATTTCCCCGTTCCCGCTTTTCTTGCTAGCATGTCACAGCGTTAACATTCACGTAGAACAATGAACGTTATAAAGCACTTATGCTTTGTTTTTCATTCCATTCCTCGGGTGATCCATTCCTTGGGTGATAGGTGACTAGAATTGGCATCGTTTCTTGCAAAAACAATCCAACAAGTCCTACGTACGTTTCTTCAACTTTCTTCTTGTCAAACCCATTTTCTTCACGAATCGGTTGATCGCACCCCGATCATGATTCGTTTTCCCGTTGCCTACTCTATCCACTCCTGAATTTCGTCCTCGTACACTTCGGGATATTGCCAGATTTATATTCGTGGTGAATAACATGTCGTATGCTATTTTCAGGTCAGAAAAGCTAGAATTTTTACTTCACACTTCGGTTTAACTTATTCACGAGATTAAACGCAAGCTTACCATCCACCGCATAGGATAATCCACCGAGTGGGTATTTAATTCTGAAGAAATGTCGAAATTTCTTTACAAATATCTACCAAACGTGAAGTATTCTTGCAACATCAACGACTCTAAAGCCTCTTACTAGTCAATATATGACTCGCCAGCGCAAATTTACGGGATAATTTGGCGCTATATTTATTCCTTCGAGCTCAATTCAATTGCGGTAACATCACACACTTTCCATATAAGGTATGATTGACGGAAGCGTATTGCAAAGTACTCAGAGGTGTTTTGAAAAGAAAAGTCGCGTGGTAGTGAAAATGGTGGTAAGTATAACCGTAATTTATTGGATTGAGGGCGCAATAGTTAACCTGTTGATGTTCAGTACGTATACTAAAATTAATATTTACATAAAACTTAAAGTTGAGGTCGATGTTTTTTGTTGGTCTGTTTGTTTTTTGTACGGGTGGAAAGGAATTTTTTTGGTTAACCCATTCTGACTCCCTGCTTCCCTCACCTGTCAATGAAGGACCAGGCCTCTTGTGCCATTTATGACGTCGTGACTCTTTAAGTGCTTTCAGCCAATGCAGTAGAATGTAATACTGCAAATAATATCTAAATGAGAAAATGAGAACTATCAGATGAATCTGGCCAAGCTTACACGCCAGAAACCAAAGAATTTTTCCCAGCAAAATGGAGAAAAAATGTAACCTTCCCACGGAATGCTCGGCTTCTTGTTAATAATTTACTCGTTCCTTAAGCGCTTAGGGCAAAACTTTTCCATACTGAGTAAGGAACTTCTCTTAGGTGGCTAAAACGCCATCAAATAGAAAGCAAAAGGAACGTAACAGCATCGAGACTGAGCCGAAAATTCCAAAGTTTTGATTTGTGCTTATGCCAGAAATAACTTTGGTGTAACCGTCTTTTATTTGCTTGAATGGCGACCAGATAGTGCCATTTGTTCCTTGTAAAGGCAAAAATAGCTATCTTGTTGGACGAATCATGTAGGCCAATTATCTGAACCGGTCAAGCTCTATTCAAAGTATCTTGAATGTTTGCAGCAAATTAGTTTGCGTATCACTGGTAATAGTTTCACTCATAGGATATTTAAGAAATGCTAAACAATGGCGCGAGAAAAACTTGATCTAATATGGGTGACGAACGTGTTGCTGTGTTTTTCAGCAGTTTTTCTTGCTTGATTGCGGGCCTGCGAATCAGTGTTGCGATGAACGTTGCACTGGTAAATCTTTAAGCAATAACTTTCCAAAGTCCACAGCAGTATCGTGGGTGTTATTGAAGCATACACGAGACAGCGAAAAGGTCTGTAAAAAGCTTGAGAAAGCAAACGCATCTTTCAAGGTCCGTTTTTGATTTCTTAGCATAAACGTGAAAACGGTGTGAAAATGATAGTGTGGGCGCAGATCGTTTTATTGCGGACACTAAAAACGGAAGTTTTCGAAAACGCTATATTGTGGACGGGAAATTAAAGTGCCGGGCTTTATTAGAGAACCCTCTCCTTGCCTTCAGGGGAGAGTGGGCATTTTGGCTACAAACCCGGTGAACTAGGTGGACACTGAGGTTTAAAAGTAAAGCTTTGCTTGTGTATTTTCTTTCTCAGACTCAGAAATGAGACTACTCGTAAGTTTATATCAGTAATAGGTTATTTCGAATGAATTATATACGCGTGCATGTCTCTGTTTATGTTAAGTAGAGACCAGCTAGGGTAATATTTACCATTTACAGAATTGTCACAGTTCCCCTTAGCTCGATAGCATTTTTTTAATTGCATATTAGTCAAGAGCGCCAATGTTGATGAAGAAGGTGAGTATGAAATCCCGATCGCATTTGACCAACCGACAAGACTTGCTGCGGTTCTGTACACGTGACTAACCTTAGCTTCAAACGTACGCTATATGCGATTCTTGAATTATACATGTCAACCTTTCCGTAACATTTTCTTTTAACTTTGGTCTTAAAGTATTGCTCGCTGATTAGATATTTTGTCCCATCCCTAAACAGAACTTCCCACTGGCAAGTTTGACACTGGGAAGCAAGGTCCGTCCAAGTTGATCCTTATTTCAGTGCCTACAGCAGGAGCAGTCGTCCTTCTCGTGCAGATTATTGTCGTGGTCTACTGTGTCCGAAAATACTTTCAGTAAGTCGCTTTTTTGCTTATAATGTTTACAAATCGGTGTAAAACTAATAGGATATTTTAACACAATGTTTTTGAAATAATAGCATTTCCTTTGAAAAGTCATGTTTGTAATGTGACTTGTATTCGATAAATGACAACACTGATTCGATGGGTTGAAGGGGTTGAAGAAGTAATAAGTGTTTAGTCGAGTACACAAGGGGGCCCGACCATCCCCTGGACCCACCAGTAACGGCGCAGAACTCTTTATAGTGATATGCGATGTGTGCTATTACTAGTGCGTCCAAGGGATCGTCCCCTTGTATGGCTGAATCATTATTTCATTTCCCCAACCAAAAATTAATTAGGATTAAGTTCCAGCCGCCTGCATATAGATCCAGCCCAAAAGACACAAAAATCAAAGTGAGCAACAGACCTGCTCTATGTAAAATTTTCCAGCAGCAATACAATTTGTTCTAACATATGTTTGTATTTATCACAGTAACAAAAACTGCAAGGTGGGCAGCTCTCCTGTTGGATTTCCTAATGAGGCTTACATGGTCAGTGACTGGGTGGAATTGCAATTAGGAAGTGACCAAACCTCTGAAGCCTAACCATCTGGGGAGAGAAGCATTGCAAAGTCAAATCCAGGCAAAAAAAATTAGAGTACATGAGGCATATATAACTAAGGCCCTAATTTCCGTTTTCGACTGATGTTTTTACCAGGGTGATGATGATAACAAATCGTTCGCTTTTTATTTTTTACCGTTTTTAGCCTTTTTTATATATCTCTTAACCTTTTAGCGAACCCTGTGTGCTTTTTTTGAAACACAGTCGTTTTACAGCCCTTCGCAAACCACAGGCGCGTTTGGCATCCTCCAACCTTTACTTTGGCCCCAAAATTGCGAACTCAAAACACACCTCTGCATTTACGCTGTGTCTATGTGTGTGTGTGTGAGTGTGTGTGTATATATATATATTATTATTATTATTATTATTATTATTATTATTATTATTGTTGTTGTTGTTGTTGTTGTTGTTATTATTATTAATAAAATATTATTATTCACTCCAAACTTCCAAAATGTAATTTGTTTCAAGCCTGTTTCAAGACCACTTAGTCTTAGACGTGAATCGAACCCATGACCTTCCGTACACCGATAGGACGCTCTAACCACTGAACTACTGCTGGGAGAGTTCGGTCGCACTAGGCCAGTAGCTCAGTGGTTAGAGCATCCGACTGGTGTTTCAGAAGGTCATGGGTTCGATTCCCGTCGGAGACTAAGAGTTTTCTTTGTCCCACGCTCGCGGCACATGAACAAGTCCATCTTTCTCGTTTCAGTATCGAGCTTAAAATTAGCCATCGTCTTTATTTAATGATTATTCTAACACATCCTTTGTAAGTAAGGACACTTTACTAGGACTTAACAAAACCCCACATCTCAACAGATATTCAATAAACGCAGAGCGACACGCGGAGCATGAAACATTCGGGGACATAACTACGAACGAATTAAACGGATTGGGCCGCGTTCCTTTCAGTAATAAATTCTTATGTCAAATGTAGAATGTTTTTAGAACTTTTTCCATGGTGATGTTACCAAACCTGTTTATTTTGTGGTCTTGATAGTCGCATAAGTAAGAAAGTAAGTGAGTAAGTAAAACCTTGAATGAATAATAAACTATTGTCGTAACCAAACTCAACAATTGTCACTGTTTTACTGTTGCCGTCCACTCTGTGGTTAGATCTTGGAAGCCCAAGAGAGAAACTGCTTAGCCTCCGATCGCCCGTTCCCCAACATCGCGAGCCCCATAATACTCAAGCACCTGTTACACAGGCTACTATCTACTGTTACTGCTCTTTCCCGCGAGGGAGTGGTATGAGCCGAACCACACATCAGCCAAAATTCTTAGCTATAGTTGTATAGTGGACACACAGCCAATTGCAAAGCAATGAAAAATAAGAAACAACGGCAAGGTTTTCATGCCATGAAGCTACTCGATTGCAGCTTGTTTGCACCCATGGGAGGACATTGAATTCAATTTTTGTGTATTTGATCCACCCTTAGCTTTTTTATTTCTAGGATGCGAGCTACCCTGATCCTACTGAACTCAAATCTTCTTATTCTTCTTTCACGTATTTTTCCCGTGCAACTATCAGAGCTTATTATTCGAGTGGAAAAGTGCATGTTTATACGGTAAAAATAAAGAGTCAGAAAGACTTGGCAGCCCGCGTCAGAACTTTCCGTGCCTTCCCAAGGCAGTTTCCACGAGAAGCATCATTGCAAGAACTGGAACTGCCGGAATTTCCTCTCAGCCACATCCAAATCCGTCTTGAAGGACTAGGATTGTTGCAATTCCGGCACAAAATAACAAAATATCTGAAAACAATTAACTATCGAGTATGACCGAGACATTGGCATTCTCCAATGACAAATTGCGGACCGCGTGAGCGGTCCCGAAACGGAAGCCCTGTTACAAAGACTTCGGTGAGAAAAAGTTGAGTATGACAAGTTGACGTCATCGTGCAGAGGTAGAACCCAGGCCTAAAGAATCACCCAGAATTATTATTAACTCTAAAGTAACACAAATCTGAGCACCAGAAAACTAAATGGTGGGGGTCAAACCATTTAGGATGTGAACCTCCTTGACCTCTCGGTAAAGACGCAGAAACAAAGCCCTTTACAAAGATGATTTGTAGTCTGTCAAACTGTAACAATTTTCATATTTTACAAATGATATCTGACAAAAATACTCGGTTAATATTTTATCGCACATGTTACCTAACATAAAATTTCCACGAATATTCCTTCCAGATGGAAAAGAGGAAGATGCGTTGTTTTCATTTCAAATGAAGCAAAATAACATTATTTTTATCTTCCATCGAACCAGGAGAAAGCTTGAGTGTTTTACTTTTTCAGTTTCTGTAAGTTTGTGAGAAGAAAGGAAAGCAAACATTCCCATGTTTTTTAAATGCGCAACTTCTAAAGTACCTTTTTTCTGAGAATAAGGAACGATACTGCAAAATTCCCCACTAATTTCGCATATTTCTTTCAGAATCAGCTAGGAGAAGCCGGTAGATTATCAATACCCGTTAGTCAATCCTTATCTTCCCCCCGCGCGTGATTTCCTCTATTACTATCATTATGACATTATTATTGATTAACATGGCCTCCCCTTAGCCAGAAAAATATGAAATACGGGCTAATAAGAAAAATTAGCTGCATGGCGACACGACACCCTTTGATTCTGGGCCCGAAGCACGGAATAACGCGCCTTATTGTGATGCACCACCATCTTCGTTTGTACTGTACAAGTAACAAGCATGTCTTGAACGAGCTGAGACAGAAGCACTGGATCCTGAAAGGGCTGCCACAGTTCAGAAGATTTCGTCCAGCTGCCCGTCGTGTCGAAGACAACGGGCGAAACCCGAACCGCCTGTCATGGCTGACCTGCCCAGTTCGAGACTGGGCTATCAGCAACCGCCGTTCACGAACACCGGTGTCGATTACTTTGGCCCCATGCTTCTACGCCATGGAAGAAAGACAGAAAAGCGCTACGGGGTTCTTTTTACGTGCTTAACCACCCGTGCGGTACATCTTGAAATCGCTCATTCACTAGACACTAACTCTTGCCTGATGGCTATAAGAAGGATGATAGCCAAACGTGGAAAGCCAGCCAATATTTGCTCGGATAACGATACCAACTTCGTTGGGGCCAAGAAAGAGCTTCGAGAAGCTGTCAAGCGCCTGGATGGCGAGCGAATTGGTGACCAACTGTCAGCCGATGGAGTGCAGTGGCACTTCAATCCCCCGTCCTCGCCACACTTTGGAAGCGTTTTGGGAACGCCTCGTTCAGTCTGCCAAAAGAGCGCTAAAGGCGGTGGCAGGAAAGCAGTGTGTCAATGATGAAACGTTACTCACGTTTATGGCTGAAGTGGAGTCGTTACTGAATGGTCGTCCCCTTACTCATGTTAGTACTGATTATCGCGACGAAGAAGCTTTGACGCCGAATCACTTTCTGCTCGGTCGAGGAAACCCTAACGTCCCGCCAGACGTCGTCAATGATAAGGACTTGTGTAGTCGTAAGATTTGGAAGCACGCGCAAGTAATGACCCAGCACTTCTGGAAACGCTGGCTCCGAGAATATCTTCCAGCGCTGACGGAACGCCGAAAGTGGACAAATGACGCCCGCAATGTTCGTGAAGGAGACCTCGTCCTCGTCTTCGATGAGAATTCCCCTCGCGGGTGTTGGCCATTAGCTCGTGTACTAAGAGTGCTTCCAGGAGACGACGGAAGAGTCAGAGCAGCCGAAGTCCGTACCAAGAGTGGGACCTACATCCGACCTGTTGTTAAACTGTGTTTACTAGAAGGTGCGAAGTAGTGTTCGTCGCCTCGCCCCGCCGTCGAACACGGGGGGGAGGATGTTCGCGCCAAAACTGAACACGTGATCACATGTCACGCAACGAGTTTAATCGACCTTTGTAATCTCCTTCGACTCGTGTTACGTTGATGTTTGTAATTCAGGAGCAGCTGATTAAATCTAGTTCTAGTTCAAGATAACCGTTTCGTCGTCCGTTTAATCACGTTTGAATTCATCCCGAACATCCGTCTGAACACCCGTTTTTGCAATTTTCGCTCAAAATTTATTGTTGTACAATAAAAGCAATAGAGTCCTTCTGTCTCAGGCCCTATGTGTGATAGGTTCCCTAGGAAATTTTATATAAGCCCTCGAACTGCGTTCTCAGGCTAATATTTGTTAATTTCCTCTAAAGCTCAACTGAGCGTTATCGGAAAACAGCTCAGAACCTTAGCATTCTCTAGTGATAAGATGACCCCACGAAGCCAGAAACGGGGGACTCGAGCTCGTTGTCTGCAAGAAGATTTTGGCTGAGAGTGAAAGGTGAGTATGACAAAATGACGTCATTACGCAAAGGTAGAACCCAGACCTAAACGAGCCGGAAAAATATGAGGATAAAGCTGTAGCTAACTGGCAATGGTTTCCGCAAGCACCGAGAAACACCCAGAATTACTTGAGAGGAAAATCCATTTTAATTCATCCAAAATAAGACAAATCCACATACCAGGAGAAATACATGGCGGAAGTTAAACCATTTAGGATGTAAAACTTGTTGACCACTCTGAACAGACTGACAGACACAAAGCCCTTTATATTGATTTGTAGTCTGTCAAGCCCTAATAATTCTCATATTTCATGGCTGGTCTTGTGACAGAAACACCGACAAATATTTTACCACACATCTCATGTGAAAGTAAAATTTCGAATGTTCCTTCTCGGTTCATACAGAGGAAGACTTGTTTTTATTCCAAACAAGGCGAAATAACATTGTTTCCAGAAAAAACGTCAATTCTTCAAGGAGCTAAACGAAAACTCGAGGATAACGGGTGGCAAAAGCGCTTCAGTCTTGAATGCAATAACCTGCTCAATCTGGCAAAGTTCAGACATATATTAAATTTCGAAGATATAAAAACACCAGATGGGGAGTTACTAGACAAAAAGTTTCCATCGCCTTAAGGACGTGATGCACAGACGACTCAAAAGTCCATTCTATTTACCAGGTTGAAGTCGAACTGTGCAAAACTTTATTTCTGTTTCGCTTGATTGCCAAGATTGGTAAGGCTTAATATCATGTCCGTCAGAAAGGGGGTTTTCACGGCAGCCATGTTCAAAGTCACAAAACTACTTGTATAAAACTGAACTTATTTACTACAGGAGAAACATTTATCTGGTTCTTGCCTTCAATACGGCCGTCGTGAAAACTCCATATAGTTCATCGGCAAAAATGATTTTGTCAAGACTGAATATTTTTCTAAAAATACCTAATTACGTCATTTAACCACACCTGCCGATATGTCATTGTGATGACTTGCACGTGTTGATAAGTGCCATATTTACTAACGGCAGCTCAGTTCGAAATTGCGACTTTAAATTATTTAAGTGGAATTTAAAAAAACATCCTGTCAAGGGTGCACGTCGAACAGCAAGGGAAAATACAATACTTATTGGCTACAAGAAGATAATATTTCACCAGGAGTAACATACGGTCAGTGGTTGAAGTTTATAGTGTAAAGTTTCATTGACTTTATATAGCTATATTTACGGATCCCATCGAGGAAACAGATGAATAATGAAAACGCACAAATCTGCATATTGTTTTCCTGTGGTGACCACGGGAATTCTATAGATCTATCGCCTAAAAAAAGTCTTTATTGTTTACAAAAATGTTGTGAAGTTATTTCTCAACTCAACAGTTAACCTTCCAGGATACCCAATGTGAATTTGACAATTTTTCCACTTTTTTTCTATAATTGGAAGACAAGCTTTAACAAAGGAAAGTACTGCTCAGTAGCTTTCATTTGAATGGTCACACTTTAGGATTTCATCGATAGACTCAAAACTTAAACCAACGTTGTCCAGCTTAACTGAACAGCACCACAGGAAAGTACCGGTACTGCTCAGTAGCTTTCATTTGAATGGTCACACCTTAAGATTTTATTCACAGACTCAAAAGCTAGAACCACCTTGTATATTTATAACAAACAGTACCCCAGGAAAGTACTGCTCAGTAACTTTCATTTGAATTCCTCAAAATATCTAAGACAAAAAAAAAAATAAAACTGAAAGGCACCACACACCATTTTGTTTGGCATAAAGAGAGATTTACTTCGAACCAATGGAAGAAAAAATCAGAGACAACAGAGGTGGCCACAGATTCAAAAGTTAGAACCATCTACCACCACAAGACAAGTAACAAAATATCATTATTTTTAAAATAAACAGTTCTGATGAGCAACTTTATGTGAACAGTTACTAGTTAGGACTTCATCCACAGGCTCAAACGCTGGTATCACGATTATACTTCGCTTTATTCATATTTGTCACTGAGCAGTACTTTATTGTAGTCCAATTGTTTTTTGTTTTTTTTTTGTATCTTGGAGAAAAAGTTTACCAGCAATCTCGCTGACTGATTGAACTGTTTGCAAAATTGGATAGCCTTCATGTTGGCCTCACCTTGAGGCGAAACCGGAATCGCTGAAGCGCATCAAGAGGGCTTAGAAAATTAATTGGTTTACATTTTAATGTTTGAGAAGAACTGTCTGGAGAGTGTACTGAATAATATGATTTTGTGTAAATGTACCGGATTTAGACTGAACCGCCTTCTTATGACTCTAATAATATCCTAACCATAGGCGTACGGGCACATTCGGACTTGGGGGGGGGGGGCGGCGATCTTCTTGCCCGAAAAAATTACACAATGCCCGAATGTGTAAGTGTTGAAATTTGGACATAAACGAATTTAAATTGCAAGAAAAACAAAATGGTTCACAATTCTCACGTCTACTGAAACTGTTATAACTCGAAAAACAGTTGTTTTCAAACCTCGCATACTCTATGAACTCTATTGACAAGCCTACTCATGCGATCAATCTTGTTAAAATTAAAAAGTTATTAAAAGGAAAAGTTTTTCCTTCCGTGGCGCTGTCCGAAAGTGTTAATAATCTTGTTCATACTGTTAACAATAACTTTGTTCCCATAAGAGCGCTTAATGCACCCGATAGCGAGGCTGTTCAGCCTATTTTGCCCCATCGTGCTCCGAAGGTAGGTCTTCAAGCGTCGGAGTCCACTGAATGAGCGCTCCGCTCAGCAGGACGTTGCGGGGATGACGGCCAGAATGGACGCGACCTTTGAAAATTCTGGGATCATTTCATACAGGCTGTTTGCGTTCAACACTTCGATGACTTCTGCAGGTGTTTTTATCGATTTTCCCAAGTGTGCTGCCTTAAACTGACAGAACAGGCGTTGGTCTGCCTGGAGTAGCTCCCTGTCGAGGTTATAGTACCTGGCAACCCGGTCGAAGCTAGCACTGGTGGGCGAATCACTTAGGGTGATGTAACCTAACGGACAATGTCACCTAACGCACAGTAGCTTCCTGAATAGGGACGTGTTCATCTTGGTCATCCTGCAGTTCCAGAACCACCGACACAGGCGAGATTTCAACTCTTTCAATGCCATCAGTTTGTACATTCCAACAGGAACCAGTGTTATCTTGGTCATGTGCGTCAGTCTGGTTGTCTGATCTGAAGAGCTTCTGTGACGGCCGCGACTCCGCGGAGCTCTTGGTGAAAAAAGCAAGCTGACTCTGATTACGCTCACGTACCATAGTGAAAGCAACTTTCTGTCCTTTGTGCACAGTTTTGGCATGATTATCTTTATAATCGGAATCGAGTTCCTTCTTACATACACCACAAATAACGCGCTGGCGATAAGGGCGGTTTCTTTTTCCTCTATCAGGCTCTTGATCCGTCATAATTCAAGGTTCACCTCTACCTCTCGATCTCCAGTCTAAAAATGGGACGTTGAATAGAGTGCTTTACGGTATCCGTTTACTTCCTGAATAAATCGCTTTAAATTATGAAGTTGAAGCATCGGATGCTGTTCTTACCATTTCAAGCGTGACAAATAGACCGTAACGCATTCCATAATAAAACTAAGCTGCGGAGCATAGTGCAGTGTGATGTTTTTATACGTACTGATTAGTAATGTTTATTAAAAATTCAAGATTATAAGTTTTGATTCAAGGATCGCTTTTTGCCAAAATTTTTTCATGTATTTCTAATGCAAATCGCACGGGACTGTACACGATAAAACTAAGATAAAACACAGCTTTTGCACACGTGGCCGGCATTGTGCTATACATGATAATATATAAGCTTTCACTGAATGAGAAGTAATTTCGCCTTTTAACACACTAAAGTGCACCCTACCAAAATCGAACAAAAACACCCAACTTATGCCGTTTTGGTGAAATTGGAATAAGCGTTTCTTCTAATCTAAAATCAACTGTCAAATTTGCAACGCGCTCACATTGTTGCTTTTAATCTCCATTCACGCAAATTTGGAGAGTTTTCAAAAATTTTTCACCTAGCTTGACAATGACGGACAGTTCGACCAGGTTTAACGCTTAAGATAAACCCGTTTAATTAAGATTACACCAAAGAAAAAATAAAAACACTCGGGCAAAAACCCGAAGAGCTAACCTCCTGCATTTTTTGCAAATCTTTATCTCCACGCTTTGGTAGTTGGTACAAGCCGACAAAATGCCTTGACTTAATTACCAATTATTTACCTTTCGTCTTGTCGACCGCTTGACCTTAAGGCACTTTCTACTTGATCTTGAACTTGAACTCTTTTCTTGATCTTGAATTTGAACTTTTTTTCTTCTGAAACAACGTTTACTTTGACTCCACGAAGTCCTCAACTGAAACTCAACTACATGTGAGCTGCACGCGATTCACAAAGCGTACGCGTTCTCCCGCCTTATGTGAATTGGCGCGAACGTTTGGCGCGAACTGCAGCAAATGCCAGGCTGCTAGCGATCGGCAGATCGGCAGCAAAGCCATTCAAACGTTTCAAGATGGGCCGTTTGGTCGTGTTGTAGAAGCCGGACTCAATAAATAAATACATATTTTAATCAATGTATAAAATAAGTAAATAAATAAATATTTTAATCAATAAATATTTTATCCCAAGTGCTTTTGCCCGAATCACAAGCGTTTTGCCCGAAAATTTTCGCAACTGGGGGGGCTGCAGCCCCCCCCCCCAGGCCCCCCGGCCCGTACGCCTATGATCCTAACTCGTCCCACTCAGTGTTTTTATTACCAAATATGGGCTTTACCTACCAGTACCCCATTTCCGGTTCTTTGACTGACACTTAAAATAGATATTTCAGCCAAACGATTGGAAATCGAAATTAAGGAAGCTATGCGGAATGATTGCGACAGGTGAATTATGAATAAATATTGCTTTACTATTTCCGTTGACTATCCGCATTTTTGGCCAACATTCTGGAGAAAACTGAAAGATCAGGTAATCAGGAATGCTGAAATGGGAATTTAGTTGTTTCTTTAAATTACCCGGAAATTAGCTGCCCAATGGTTTTAATATGTCAACCATAGTTTCTTGAACTAGGGAGTTTAATTATAAGTGTGCCTCATGAAACCGTGCGTGCTCAAGTAAAACATGTGTCAAATTGGAGCTCATAACATCAAGTGTTTACTTTTCGTTATTGCAAATTCATAAGGCAAAACGTGAGAAGAAAGGAGAGCAAATATTCCCACGGTTTTAAATAAGCATCTTCTGATCATGAAATACCCTTTTCCCGAGATTAAGGAACGATGTAGCAAACTCTCCGCTAATTTTCGCTTCAGCTAGGAGAATCTGGTAGATTATTAGCAGTCATTCTTTATCAGTCTACCAGGCATGGTTTCCTCGCATCCTCCGCGCACTCGCTTGTTTTTTCTCCTTTGAATTTATGATACACCGTTTGTTTTCATTAGTTATTCTTGTCAATGGCTTGTTTGACAAATGGAGAAATAAGATGAGCCTGGATCTAGTGAACTTTAAGGGGTGGATACGAGGGTCAAGTACGATAAAAAAGCAATGCTGATGCAACGGTAGGGAAACTGAGTGTATATTTTAACCAATATTTCAAAGGGCACGGCCTTTCTTCTTCAGGGTCTTACAGAGAATGACTCTAGGGTCTGTAAGACCCTGCAGATCCTTAGAGTTATTCTCTGTAAGACCCTGAAGAAGAAAGGCCGTGCCTTTTGAAATATTGGATAAAATATACACTCAGTTTCCGTATTGCTTTTTTTGGTACTTTTATTTTGTTAGTTGTAGGAGAGTGACCGAAACCGTTAAAACCGCGATCCCTAACCAAAGATCGACAGAATGAAGCTTTTTAGAAACAAAAACCAAAAATTCTAAAGTGCTGCAAACCGCAGGGCTGGATGAAACCGCAATGCAGCACTTTAGCTTCAAGATTGACATGAATTTGATTAGGCCCGAACTGACATGACGTCAAAGCCAAATGCGTGGCCCTCCCCCCATGCCACACCAAGAGTTGAATAGTAGGCTTAGAATTTCATTGGGATCAAGTCAATCAAGATAGGATGATCACATAAACAAATCCACATAAACAAATCCACGACGGATGGGTGTCTCCAAGGACCTGTTGTCGATGTAATATATAGTTTTTGACACTAAAAATAAATCTAGCGTCACGCCTTGCGTGACGCAGATGTTACTAGTTTCCAGATCCCTGAATTTCAAGTTTGTAAACTTCGAAGGTGTATGCTTTCTGTGTCGTAGATACAGTGTGTCTCATCGATTGAGATTATTACTGATACTAAACTGGTCTCTACTTCTTAAAGGACTCAAATCATCGGCCTCGTGGAAGTAACAAAGCACTATAAAATGGTCGCTGCAATTCCATGAACGCCAATCGTATGCCGGACGATGCCGGACTGAGCGAAACGCAAAGGTAATTCAAGCATAAAAGATACTTCGACAAGTCTACCCGTCCCCTCTAGAAATATCCTACTAATCGAAGCAAACAACCACAGATCAAGATGTATTCTGAAGGGATGCCGGTTTTATCTTTGGTGTTGATACTGTTGTTCGCGATATACAGTCCTTCAACTTCAGGTAAGCAATTGAAGTTGGATGTATTTTTAGCACGAACAAGAATTTTTAAATTAAAGGACTTAATCCCTTGATAATATGCCCTGACTTCGATATGAGCTGGTTTCAACGTGAACCAAACTTTTATGAGTAGTCTAGTAGCTCTAGACCGCACAGGATCAAGGCCCCTTTCGCTAAAAATCCAACAATATTTGCTGTTCTGTTTCCAAAACAGTGGAGCTACAGAGACGATCGTTAAAAGCTTTTAGCTTGCAACACACAGCATGGCGCTTATTGCTTCTAAAGCACTCAGGTCTACCTCTCGATATTATGTGAAAAGATTTGTGTATCCGCAACTCTGCCTAACACAGAACTAATATCAGATCTCATTTACTTATTTGTGTCGCGTATAAAACTCAAGTGTACCCTTAATCGCTGTGAGCTCTTTAGAACAACGTTTCATGGATAAGAATTCAAGGTCTCACTTCGTAAACATTGATGAGCCTGTTGGTATCGGCAGACATGAATGGACTACCCGTGATTCTACAATTTTTATCACTCAATTTGTCAAGTTGGGATCTCGATTCATAAAAAAATAGAGAACGCACTTCAATACTTTGATATTCCCGTACATCTATGTTTTTCTCTTTCACTGGAAGGTTAACAGAACATATGTTAGACTCCCGTTGCAAAAGAAAATACATGCGTTTTCATGTCACAGACTTATACGTTAATGTCAAGTACATTTCAGTTTACGCCCGGAGTTTACGTTTTACGTTGCTCCGAAATATTGCATCAGAATTTTTCTAGGGGGAATAGGGTGGCAAAATTTTCTCGAAACGTGCTTGTAATCTAATGAAATTACAATGGACAGATGGGAAATTTCTAATCTCTTTTCTTTTATTCACAATTCAAAAGCGACTATCCGAATTAACATTAACTCGAGCTGTCACGCGGAACTTAAAAAGATAGGAGACAAAAGAAACAAATTTCTAGGATTGGCGGCTGATAAAAACGCTAATACCACAAATATCGTTTATGAGAAATGAAAACGCATAGAAATCAGGATTTTGAAAACAATTTGGGCATGTTTTTGCCCGGAGATTTTGGCCGTGTCTTACACAATAGTGTCGCAATGCCGGAAGTATTTGTTATCCTTTTTCCTTCATGTAAACAAATAGTTGATAACAGCCAAATATTCGAGTGACGTTGCTGCACTTTTTTCAAGTTTCCTCATCTTTAAACACATACAAGGTAGATATTACAAACATCGTGCGTAGCAATATGGTAATAATGTAGCTAAACTACAGCGAGTATTATTTCGATGTGATGGAACACATCAAATTTAGGAGACTGAAAACTTTAATGACAAGTTACGTCCTTTTCTGGACGTCAATTGTTTTCGTTTCGGATAATTTCCTTTGGGTAATTGAGATTCACAATAGCGTTACATGGGAGAGAGTTTTGTTTTTAAACGCTGCTAATTATCTCTGGATATTTGCTCAATATTCTAGTTTAGGGGCAGTAGTCGTGGTTACACTAGCCCTTTTACCCATGGGCAAATAGCGTTTGCCCACGGGTAAAGACGTTTTTGTGTGTAACCGCTTTCCCCAGACCGAAACTGCCTTCGGGTTATTTCCATGGATACATCAAAAAGAACAAAAGAATTTCCCATGACAGTTCCTGAACTGAAAAGTACGGTTTATCTGCTCCCCGAGGTGGCTTGGCCAATCACAAAGCAGAACGTAGCTAATACAGGAAATCGCCTGCAGGGCTCTGACGTGACCTCTGATGGGCTTGGTTAATTTCGCGCCTACTTGTAGCACGAGGTAACGAGCTGGCATATATATTCAAAGGTATCGCGAGAAACTCGAAAGTTTTCTTTCCACCAGTGATCCAGTGCATTGTTATTTAGAAGTTGCTGAAACCAATTCTGTGGTCGTGGAAATACCCAAGCTCTTCTTGGCCGGCGAGCAAGTTCGCGACGAGCTCGTAATGTAAATAAAATGCCGACAAACCTTGAAGGTAGCGTAGTTGAAAGCGCCTTCTTCGGTGTCTTCTCGAAAAAAACTGTCGAATAATAAGCAGGAGAATCGCTGAAATTAAGCTTACTAGATCTCGATTTGTGTCATCCATGTTGATCTGCACTTCTCCCGCCAATTTGCGAGGTCAGTTAACTCATATCTAATTATATTTTACCTGAGGGGTGTCTTTTACTGTGTAACCGCATCCCCAAGGGTAACATGAAACCTGAGCTGAACCAGACCCAAGCCGTTTACCCTCCGGAAGACCCCAAACCCAAGGTGTGTGTAACCACAACTAGTATATCTTTTCCCATTTAAGATTTGCTAGTTGTCGACCGGGAAGGGAAACGGAAAAACTCTCGAGATGGGCGAGACAGGGAACGGGAAAAAAAGGCCTTTCTGTCTTTTCACTACTTTTGCCTTGTCGCTTCACTTTTTTTAATAAAAGAAAAGGATTTTCAAAGTCTAGTTTTCCAAAACTTAATTTCTTAGAGTTATAAAAAAAATGGATGAGACGATAACATGACAGGAGCAAGGGTTAATCGAAACAGTTTCTTCGCAGGAATAATGTTACCTCAGCAACGGTGGTATAGTAAAACGTTTTTGTACTTACGTCAGAAACACTTAATGAATTTACGTCATAAAAACATAACAGTCACTTCTCTGATGATACAACAAGGTTGGAAAATTCTTCTTCGTTGAATTTTGTGTGAAAAAATACGTTACCTTCCCTTGCTCAGCTAAATTTATTTTTGAGGCAATTAATGTGTTCAGAGGGGGATACAGGGGTGGGGTTGAGGAGGTTGCAACCCCTCCCCCCCTTGAGCATTTTGTTTTTCAAATTTGTTTGATTTCTATTGATTAACTAAGGTAGAGAGGTGTGTACAAAAACGACAAATAGCTATTGTTGTTACTTTGGCTTCTTTTAATCATGCTTCTCTGAAAAGAATTGCCTAATTTACAATCTGCTCTTTTGAAACTTACTGGGATTATTTACCGCCAGAGACCCAGGGAAATATGCCTCCCCCCATTACTTACAACCCACCTTTCAGAAAACCCTCGATCTGCCCCTGTGGTCCCAATGAAATCTTAAGAATGACCTTTCACTTAAAAGCTATTGAGTAGAACGTTCCTGTGATGCTGTTTATTGTGCTAGACAAAACGGTTCTAACTTTTGAGTCTGTAGACGAAGTCCTTAAGTGTGCATGCCCATTCGTTCATTGTGATTTACTCCGTGATTGTGATCCGTGAGCTTTTAGTTCTTCAAACTCAACTCCTGAAATTGCATTTTACAAACTGTTTACGAATGAACAGGTACAAAGTAGAGTGTTAGTGCTGCTCAGAAGTTTTTATTTCAGCATATGGTCACACTTAAACAGTTATGGTGCACTCAGGAAGTTGGGAGTGGAATTTAAAAAAAACAAAAAAAAAACAGAAAAGTTGTTTAAATATGTCAAGATTCCACGGAAGTTTCTGGTCAGTTTATAAATTTCAGTTTTGAAGGCAATAAAAGCGCCTGAGATTAGAAAGGAAACCAAGTGACGATTTGATTTAGCTGTATTGTCTATGATTGGTCGGCTAAAATAGCGGAACTTTTCGCTGGTTAACAAGGACAAGTTGGTCAAGTTCAAGCTAAGTAAACAAGGAAATTATTTGTATAAAACTCTAGTAAGGGGGCCAACATACGCCCATTGTCCGGTAATTGAATTGCTACCGTGAACTAATCCACTGTTAGTAAAGAACATATCGTTTACCAGTTTACATTAGTAAACTTGATCATCTAGGTTTATCTGTGCACGTCATATCAAGAATTTGATGTTGTAACAGTAGCGAGCGAAGCTGATTTTGGTTGGGCTTTAAGCTTGAAAAGGCGACAAAATTGAAAGTACAGTTTAATGGCTTGAAAACTGTCCTCCTTTGACAGCCGAAATTGACTGGACTGGGTAATCTGGGAACACGTGTCACGATGACGTATTCCTAAGTTCCAGAAATACTGGTTTCAACGTCATTAGTTGAGTTCCCTTCAAGCTCTCCAAAACAAATGTCGTATTCCTTTTAGCAACCAACTACTTCCGTGTTGGATGCTTTAAAGACAAATCCAGCCGAGCCATGCCTAAGCTGCTTGGCAACTGGAGGCACGACAGCAAAGCTATTCAGAAGTGCATACAGGCTGCAGAGCAGGCTGGGTATTCAGCGTTTGGAGTACAGTACGCTGGCGAGTGTTGGTCAGGACCATTGGCTCATATGACATTCAGCCAGTACGGAGCCTCGAGCCGATGCTTGAACGGGACCGGGAGAAGCTGGGCACAAGATGTATACATGTTTTTAGTAAGTGAGGGGTTCGTGACGTCACTCTCTCAAGCAAATGCGTGTTTCGTCATCTCAAATGACTATCTTATTTAGAGTGACATGGTATACTAACCAACCAAGGCTGATCTTTATAATCTTCAAGAACTTTCATAATCGTTGTTAACAAATTCTATTGTTACTAGTAAAAACTTTTTAATTTTCCACTGTCAGCATCTCTTTGAAGGTTTCTGTAACTACCGTACGTGAACTCACGGCTTTTACGTCTTTTTTAATAATAGTAATTTTTAAAACAACTTCTCTTACGAAATAAATTTAATAAAAGTAACATTTTTCGTCTACGTATTGTGTTGTCTTAACTAATAAACTCTCAATAGAATATTATTCCTGCTAATGCGGTTGTCGGACGTGAGTAACTCTTTTCAGTTTTACTGATTCTTTATTCCAAGCGTGCTCGCTGTGGTTCGCTTTTAGTAGAGTGTTCTTTTCTGTCCACATTTATCGATTCCTACCCTAGTCCCAGTCCTTCTTTTCTCCTCTTGGGTAAGTGTGAAGTTCGCGTAAGGTCGTGGGAACGGGTTGCCTGAAGGTTAGGAGTTGATGTCATTTGTTCGCGCCAAAAGATCACACGAGTGAGAAGGGAACTGCCTGGGTACTAGGTTGGCATTCTCTTTAACTGTGCATTTGCTAAGCACTGCACATATACTAGTCGGCTTATTTCTATGTCAATCAGGTACTCTAATCAATCAGAAAAAGCTTGCTTTGTCTTCACGATAAAAAACAAGGCCAACTGTAACTTGCCCTTACGCACGTTTTCCCGCGGTTGGCTCCGGATGCGCCTGGCACTGGTTGCGTTTTTTTTCCCGCGCTAAACGCTGGTTCCACGTTTTTCACGCTTGGCACCGGCTACCTTTCTTTCTGTTCAGAGTTCTGTGATTGGCCGGAGACGCTATTGGAAAAACTCATTTTAACATCCTTCCTTCACTTGGTAGAGCAGGTGTACCGTTGGCGTAAGGTTACAGACTTAAATCCCACGAAAACCTCGGATTTTACTTACCTGTCTTTGCTACTGTTTAGTAATGTCCAAGTGAAGTTTATCTACTTACTTTCTTTTTGTAAACCGCTTTGTTTTTCTCGCTGAACTGCTGTTGTAACTATCATGTAAAACAAAATTTTGAATTGTTCCAGTTTTTACGACTGATGAAAGCTAGTGTTTCCAACTCGTGTATCATGAAAATTTCTTCAGTGCTAACACATTATTTCATTTTGCTTCTTTCAGATGCTTCTTCAGTAGGCAACTACGACATCCAAAGATGCTATAAAGTGAACGTCACATTTCACTATCAGTTTCCCAACGGACTTTCCAGCGGCACTATTGCGAGAGAGAAATCTGAATTCTCCAGCTTATTCAGAACTGTATCCAGTCTCCTTGGCCTGGTATCAGAATGCAGTGCAGTGAGCCTTAGTAGCAAAGACATAGTGACCTCGCCTCCAGGAGAAAGCAATGTGTTCTTTACAATTCCAATAGTATTTACAGCGTTAAATAGTATTGCCGATAACCAAGTTGACTCCAGGCTCACGAGCTGTATAGACAAGTTAAATTCTTATAAAGGACTTCTAGATTCTAATGCTCCCACAGTCCGTCAAGGAGCGCTCAACAATCGACCTTCTAAGCCCTCTACGATAACAGACAAGGAATCATGCTGTGGTGGCAACATACCGCCGCCCTGTTGCGCCGCGGGCGCAATCAAGGTCTCTGGCACTAGATGCGGTAAGATTCTGATAAGTAGCTATCATTGTCTACGTAAACAACTGGAAGGAAAGAGACCTTAAGGTACACTCAACCATGATTCACACGTGCAACGCAAACTTGGCCAATGTTAGTGGTGAATGATGTAAACACTTCTTTAAATGGGCTTTTGCCGGACATCTGTTTTGAAAGATACCCAACAAAACGCTGACCTGTAACGACTCAAATATAGTTTTTATCACCCGTGCACCTAAATTCACTATAGCAGTCTGGTAAGGTGCAGTTTCATTCGTGTTGGTATTTTGTGTCTGAATTGTGTTTGAGTATTTAAGTGTTAAGGTCTAACTACTTGTGCAATAACATTTCTTTTTTTTTTTTTCACCTTACTACCCGCCCTTCTTACGTTTGGTACCCGCGTGCCGTGTGTTTATTGGTTTGCCTGGGAACTGTAATGTCAATTGTCAAAACGATTAAAACCGGAGTTATAGTGAAATGAATGGAATGATCTTTGCAGAGCGTAAGCAATTTAAGCAATTGCATTTTTACCCAGGCTACAGCGAGAATCGAAACCGCGACCTCCGCGATTGCTGTTGTTGTTGTTGTTGTTACAAATATGACGTAGTTGCCTTTTGTCTGTAGGTTGCTTGGCTGGCTTTCAGTTTGTTCCCGGCAGCATTTGCGCTCGTTGTCCCGCTGACACATATCAGGAAAAACAGGGTCAGAAGAAATGCGATGACTGCCCACGGAAAAAACAAACGTTTGGTAAGACGGGTATGACAAGCAAGTCGAACTGTTCAGGTACGATAACAATAAATCTCACAGTGTTTGGTATGAAATTCACTTGTAAAGGTACCCTGTTAAAGGAACTCAAAACATTAATGAACTTGGTGATTTTTCTTACTGTTTTCTGTGTCTTTCCCTGTTTAAGCCCGCACTCGCAAGATTTTTAGGGAAAACTGTTTGTCGTGGAGATGGAAAACCTTTTGGCAAACGATGTTTTTTTGTTTGCAAGGAGCTTTAAAAATCGCACCACATAAACACGCTGCTAAACCAATACGTTCCATTTTAGTGGTCACACTTACGATTTTAGCTATAGAGTAAGAAGTTAAAAGTAACTGACACTGGATAATGAGCAGCGCCACATGTAAGTTACTGCTTAGTAGCATTTATTTGAATGGTCACACTTTAGGATTTCATCCACAGACTCAAAACTTAGAACCACCTTGTACAGCATAATAAACAGCACCACAGGAAAGTACTGCTCGGCAGCTTTCATTTGAATGGTCACACTTTAGGATTTCATCCACAGACTCAAAAGTTAGAACCACCCTTACTGCAATGTAGGAAGTGCGACCGAAAACTACTCCAAAACCTTGTTTAAATGCACTTTTGGACAAGTGTCAAAACAAAAAAACAACGACATTTATTTAACAATTAAAGAACGTAGTGCTTTTAACTTTATAGTCCAAAACAAACTTTGTTATCATCACCATGTTTTCCCTAAGTACAACGGATCCTCGAAGGGTAATAACAATTTAGTCGCGACCGTATAAAAAGGGTTGCTCGATTGACGGGCTTTCCACAGAAGAAAATCCCTCCAGAAACTTTTTTTGGGCCAAGAAAAACTGTTGGTAAGGCCCTGGCCAAACGGAGTCGCAAGTTCAACTTGCGATAACTCGCGACTCCGTTTGGCCATGGTTTGGGTGTGCTTATGATGGCTTGCGATAACTTGCGCACTATTTTATAGAGCTCAAATTTTCAGGTAAGTGAGCACACGTTTTCCACCGTTTGGCCACCCAATGCAACTTCGTCTCAGCATTGTTTTCCTAGGTACAGGCGCGCGCGCAAGGATGCGTTGAATTGAAGTTTCGCAACCTGCTTCTGCTTCGTCTACTTGCGAGTCCGCCACGACGCAAATGAGCACTTCTAAACTTGCACTGCCGGGCCGCTTGCGTCTGTGTTTAGCCAGAGCCTTAAAGGGGTATAGTCACGAGGATTTCGCAGATTTTTGGTCAAAACTGTGCTAAAATTATCGGCAGGTAACTTTATCCATGTCCAACATTGTGTTTGAACATTTAAAGGAACGTATTAACTCAATTTCATTAAGAGAAAACAAACCATGAAGTTAAGCCTAATTTTTTCAAATTGCAAATCCATTTCTATCCGTGCCATCCGTAGCAACAGACGACAGAAAATAGTTTCAGTGAAGTAATATAGTCTTTGAAAACAAAACTAGACCATTATTTGTGGGCGTTGATTGATGTGAGGACATATTTTTGATGTTTAAAGTTAACTAAAATAGCGTGACTATGCCCCTTTAAGTTTGCGTGTGAGATCTCATTTTGTGTCTCTTATATGCTTCTGCTTTACAGATACAAACCCTCTACAGCTCCGCATCAAGACTAATGTTTATCTGCCTCACAATATCAAGGCTGGAACTGTGATCGGAAATGTTACCGTGACTGGGGCCCACGCTGGACTAGTTCAGCCTTTCTTGTATCATATTGTCGAAGTCACGCAACGACAGCAATCAGGCGACGGGCAAAGAGGTCGGGGACCTAACAACCTGAAGCGTCGACGGCGTGACGGCCACGACATCTGCGAAGGAGCGGGCACGATACCGCCACAAAATTATTTTTGCATTTATCGACAGAGTGGATACATAGAAGTAACGCAAGACTTTGCTTTCGTAGATGGCGAGGAATTTGATCTGGCTATTCGTGTGACAGATAGTGATGCATGGGGAATAACTGAAAACACAGCCCATGTTAAGTTAATGTCACGCGATCAATGCAAAGAAATTCGAGGGTATTATAACGAAGCTGTCACGTATTGTAGCAACGTTTCCTCAGCCGTCATTGGAGAGGCTTTGTCGTGTCCAAGTATTAATTGTTTATTGCCTTTGTATAACTGGTGGAAAGCACTAAACAAATCAAGTGAAGAGCTGAGAAAGGAATGTTCCTCTGATCCCCAAAATTTGGATGCTGTGAGGTGGAAGTACCCAGATTGTATTGGTGAGTCACGTGGGGCACTTGCTTATCTTATCTGGCCTGTGTATAATTGTAAAAGCGTCTTCTTTAAGGAAAAGCAAATAGTGCTGAATACTGTAGTTCGGTTTTAAAAATATGGTTGATTTGGTGGATCCGTACTTTTTTTGACATTATTGTTAAGACCAGTTAAACAAAGAGAAAGGCCAAACTAAACAAAAAGAAAGGCAAAATCCTAACCCGACTTAAACTTGTTCAGGGATACTTGTCACTAAACCAAAAATATTTTGAGTCTTTGTCTGTCTGTCTCCATGCAGCATCAAGAACACATCTAATCCAGTTGCTCGACGCTTAAATCTTCCTAGCCATTCAACTGCCTTGTATGCAACACAGAAAGCCTTTAAACAGTGAACAAAAACTAACCTTTCAGATCAGCACTCTCAATCCCCAAGGAATCAACGAAAGCTGTACTCTTTTTTTCGATGATTTTAAAATTCGTGTTGTCTTACTCTGTCCAGGACCACCAAAGATTACATTGGACCCAGTCTCCCTATCGTTGACGAAAGGCGCGGAAGCTGTGCTGACGTGTAATGCCAGTAGTCCACTACCTCTGAAGATCACGTGGTTAAAGAACGGACAGACAGTGGGGTCTGGAAGCGAACTTAAGATAAACAGCTTTCAAAACGAGGATCAAGGCGATTATTATTGCAAATTTTCTACAGATCTGACGACTAGTTGGTCTAAACCTGCCTTACTTCTTGTAAAAGGTTCGTTCTGCTTAAATGATGTCTCGTTTGGACACTATTGTGTATAGGGTTTCCACAAACGCCAGCAATACAATTAATGCCGGAATGTACGTTAAACATAACGGAATTCTAGTGTATTGTGGAACGTCTCGCTGCCGCCAAATCATTATTAACGTCATTTTTTACAATTTTGCCCGGAAAATCACGAGCTAAGTCTTTAGCTGCGTTTGCATTGGGCCGTTTTATCGCTGTAAAAGGGCTTTTACCACTGTGTTACCTTGTGCTTTTGAAAAACTGTCGTGCCATGCATGCACAGGAACCTTTTCAAAATTCCCAGTTGGGAATTGAATCGGAAAATTCCCAATAATTGGGAAAAAACTGAGACATGGAATTCCACATTTGGGATATCTTTGGGAAGCTGTTGACTCCTTAGATGTAATAATTGGGGTTTTTGGGGGAAAAAAGTGTTGCTTTCGTCCTAATCCCAACATTGGAATATCATGGGAACATTTTCCCATATAATTAATTCCCAAAAGAGAGAATAATATGGGAATATTTTCCCATATTATTCCCAAAGTTGAGAATAATATGGGAATATTTTCCCATATTATTCCCAAAGTTGAGAATAATATGGGAATATTTTCCCATGTTATTCCCATACATGAGAATAATATGGGAATATTTCCCCATGTTATTCCCATACATGAGAATAATATGGGAATATTTTCCCATGTTATTCCCAAAGTTGAGAATAATATGGGAATATTTTCCCATGTTATTCCCATAGATGAGAATAATATGGAAATATTTTCCCATAAGACTTCCAAGTTGAGAATAATATGGGAATATTTTCCCATTATTGCCAATGTTCAGAATAATATGGGAATATTTCCCCATAACATTCCCAAAGTTGAGAATAATATGGGAATATTTTCCCGTTATTGCCAATGTTCAGAATAATATGGGAATATTTCCCCATAACATTCCCAAAGTTGAGAATAATATGGGAATATTTTCCCATTATTGCCAATGTTCAGAATAATATGGGAATATTTCCCCATAACATTCCCAGAGTTGAGAATACTAATTTGGGAATATTTCCCACATTCCCAAAGTTAAGAATAACATGGGAATGTTTTCTCATAACATTCCCAAAGTAGTGTGAAAGTACTTCCAAATTAATGTTGTCAGTCCTAGCCTTGAAGCTTAACTATTATGTTGTGTTAATAAAATAATAAGTTATTGTTATATGTGATTTATTTACAAGCAAAAAGGAAAGTGATTTTCCATGCTCCTTTTAGACTTGGGATAGCAATACCCTGGCCTGGTATATTCAAGATACATATACATGAAGCGGTATTTGCTTTTAATATGTTATAGATCGAGCTAAAATCATCTCAAAAAATCAACCACATTATTTTGCAAATCCTTGCCTCAAAATGACTTATCATGCCCTTTTATGTCACATCTACCAGTTTTCACACAAAATGTTACACATATTGGCATACTGCTGGGTACATACTTCATAGTGGCAGCCACAGAAAGCAAAGCAGCCCTAGCAGCTGGAGAAAAAGTTTACAAAAAAATTCGTTAAGATTGACCTGACAACTTTATAATAATATATTGTACCACTGTTTTAAGATTAGTGAAGAGATCAGATTTTTTTGCCAGTAATTTGCACTAATCCATCTACCAGTTGCAACAGCAATGACAGAATCAAAAGAAACTGTGTTTCTTGCCAATCTTCCAAAAGTCTCACGGACAAACTTATTGGGTCATGCCATTTCTCAATGTAAAAGTACACATCAACTTCATTCCTTTCCCTATTGATGCTAACTACTTTGCCGTGCCAAACATCCTTAGGCTCTTCACCTTGAATACATAGCATGTCACCTTGTTCTGGATACACAGGAACAACAAGTTCATATGGCAGTGTTCTGAGTTTCCTCATAAAGTCAACCACAGTTGCCACATTATTTCCGCAGTCATAAAGCATGACTTTTCTCTGAATGCTGTCTGTTAATAAGGACACCTTGTCACCACCGGGCTGCAATTGGACTTTTGGGAAACCACTTAAGGTGACTCGATCGAAATAAATGACGCGCTCTATGCCTCTCTAAAAACTCTAATAACATCGCCATTTCTTACTCGATTGCCTTGAAACTTTCGCACTTTACACACAATTTATCGAGGAATAATACGTATGTCAACACGTGGATGTACTGCTCGTTAATTTTGCGTGATTTTGCTTTTATTGAATACTACTTTTTTGATAAAATTGCTATTCTAACAAAACTGAGCGCTACGATTTGGTTTAAACGTCTAGAATCAGCTTATAATAACATCTTACCTTGACTCTTCAAGTTTCCGCAAAATCGTAGGAACAGAAATCCCGGTATAATTTGAACTTCAAAATAACAACCCCAGACGGACTTCAAAGTTTGGACCGCTCCAGCGCCTTCCAAATTTGACTGAAGAGCGTGATAACTCCAGATAAAGTAAGTTCAATGTATCATTATAGTTAGTTCCAAACCGCATTTGGCTATCCGCAACGATGAAAAAGTTTAGGCGGCCATTATTACTCACTTTCTGCACCAAAATATAACGAAGTCGCCAAATTCACGTTTCTCTGAATTATATGAAAACTAACCGGACGAATTGAATAAAACTACCGGACCATGAAACTGAACCTTTTACACATACTTTGCGCTATTTTACTTTGCTGGGGCGGTCTTGGTTTGGACAATATATTTTTTGAAAGTGATACACTATCGAAACTCTGTTCTGTACACGGCCTTGTTGTTATCTGAATTCCACAGTAAGCGCTATGCAAATTTCCTTTCATTTGATGAGAATTCGAGTGAATTCTTTGAGTGTTAGTGCAGTGCTTTTTTGTTTGACACATTTATTACTGCCAAGAAAGCGGTTTATTAAAATATTGAAATATATTGAAATTTGTTGCTTTAGGTTGATGGTAAAAGATTATTGATAACAAGCTTTCAATAACCTTGAGAAACTAAAGCTGAGGATATCTTGTGAAATTGGGGGAGACATCCCAAAATGCGAAATTTTCACACAATGTAACCTCAAATTAAGTAAATTTTAAGGGGGAAAATTGTTGGAACTTTAAAACATTTAAATCGCGGCCCACTGGGATCTATGGGGTAAATTTGAGACTATTAAATCCCAATAATAGGAAAAAAATAGAGACAGAAAAATCTCAGTATTTGACACCAGAAAACTAACCACTATTGGGGAAATTGTGAGATGAAAAAATCCTGGTATTGGGAAAATTTAGACACAAGGGGTGAATCCCACTATTGGGGATAATTTGAGACAATAGTATCCCAGTATTGGGGAAATTTAGTGACATCAAAATCCCATTATTGGGAAAATTTAGACAAAAGGAAATCCCACTATTGGGGATAATTTGAGACAATAATATCCCAGTATTGGGGAATTTTAGTGACATCAAAATCCCATTATTGGGGATAATTTGAGACAATAATATCCCAGTATTGGGGAAATTTAGCGACATCGAAATCCCATTATTGGAGTAAATTTGAGACAATAAAATCCCAGCATTGTAAAACAGTCGAGACAGTGAAATCCCAGCAATAGGAAAAAATTGAGACAATAAAATCACAGCATTGGGGATTATTTGACACGAAAATCCCACTACTGGGAAAAACTTGTGTCTGAAAAATCCCATTATTGGGTATACTTTGGGTTCTACCTGTCCAGGGAATGGGTATTGTTGCATTTTCCCAAACTGGGATATTCGTGTAACAATCCAGTGAAATCCCATTAATTTCACATGTTTTCCCCGTTTTTTTCCCAACTAGGAATTTTGAAAAGTTTCCCGCGGCCAAGTAAGGCAAATTGTACTAAGTGCTGTTATCTTATTTGTTTGTAAATACAGGAACTCGTTCGGTAAAGTAGGCGTGGACGTGGTAGTTTACAGCTCGGCTCGTCTGGAAGACTTATCTTCATACTAAGAATTTTCAAATGGTGTTCAATGTGTTCTAGGGCTTTTTCACATTTTCCGAGCCTCAGCTCAGCAAGTCCTAGACTGCCGTAGGCGCTTCCTTCCCCTTCTCTATCCCCCCTTTATTTGGTAATGTTCAGACTACGTTCAGAATAGTCTAAGGCTTTTTGGAAATTTCTTTGAGACATGTAAGCTTGGCCAAGATTGCGATACACGCCTCCTTCCCACCTAACCCCTATCTCTCTGACCATGTTTAGAGACAGTTCATTGTAGTCAAGGGCTTTTTTAACATTTCCGAGACTGAGATAAAACGCGCCAAGACTAGCACACACGTTTCCTTCCCATTCTCTGTCTCCCATGAGTTTTACAATTGTTACTAGTTTTTCATAGAGTTCTGCTGCTT
This sequence comes from Siderastrea radians, assembly GCA_964017195.1. Taxonomy (NCBI): domain Eukaryota; kingdom Metazoa; phylum Cnidaria; class Anthozoa; order Scleractinia; family Rhizangiidae; genus Siderastrea; species Siderastrea radians. The sequence continues at coordinate 38,480,194 of OZ024899.1, forward strand.
TCTTGGAATCCCCAAGACTGAAATAGGCACCGCCAAGATTTTGATAAGCATATCCTTCGTCGGCCTTGTTTTTCATTTCTTTGGAAATGTTCAGGTGAAGTTCGTAGTAGACAATAGCTTTTTTGAAGTCACGGAGTTTATAATGAGCCCTGCCGAGACTAGCACACGCGTGTCCCTCTTCAGCCCTGTTTCCTGATTCTTTGACAACGTTAAGGTAACGTTCGTGATAGGCGATAGCTTTTTTGAAGTCTCTGAGATTGTGGTAGGCGTTAGCGAGATAACTGTACACATATCCTTCTTTAGCTATAATTCCCACTTCTTTGGCAACGTATAGATGGAGTTCGTAGTAAGTAATGGCTTTTTTGAAATCTCCGAGTTTGTAATGGGCAGTGCCAAGATTAGCATAGATACCTGCTTCCCCAGCCCTGTACCCCAGCTCTTTGACAAAGTCTACATAGAGTTTGTAGTAGGCAGAGGCCTTGTTAAAATCTCCGAGATTGCGATGGGCGTTGCCGACACTACAATGCACGCTTTCTTGTCGATCCCTGTTTCTCACTTCGAATTTTTTAGCGATGTCAAGAAACGTCTCGTGGTAGACTATAGCTTTTATGAAATCTCGGAGATCGTAATGAATTTGGCCAAGTAAACCATACGCCTCTAATTCTCGGGCTTTGTTTCCAACTTCCTTTGAAATTTTTAGAAGAAGTTGGTAGTACTCTATAGCTTTTTTAAAATCTCCAAGATGGTAATGACAGGTACCGAGTTTAACATACCCCTGGAATTCTCTAGATCTGGCTCCAATTTGTTTCGAAATTGTTAGATCGAGTTGGTAGCAATGAAAGGCCTTTTTAAAATCCCTTAGACTGTAGTAAGCGTTACCAAGATTTCTATACGCGCGTCCTTTTCTATCCCTATCTCCCTCTTCTATGGCAATTTGGAGTTCCTCATCAAGATGCTCGATGGTGTTGCCAAGAACAGAATATGCACGTTCTTCCTCATTGCTTTCCTTCATTTCCTGCAAGGTATGGATAAAAGGCTTGTATTTTTCTGCTAAAGAAAACAAGAAACTAACATATTTGTTGCAACAAAAACTAGTCTTTGTTTTTGCCTGTTCGTTTCTTGCTGGAATAGTCATAGTACATGAATCAATCGACCTTGTTTTAAAGCACTCTCCACGTTTCTGTTCCAGTCAGGAAAAAACTGTGGTCAGCTTGACACTCACATCATGATAGCATGAGAGTACGCCCTCCTACGAGGCTGGGATATTTTTTTGTTGCAAACCAAAATTAAAATAACAAGATGACAAAGTTTTGTTAAGTGTCTCATGTTCAAAATCTAACACATTTTCCATGAATAGGAGTTTGTCATTCATGATCTTCCCATATCTAGAGACGTTTCCAAAGCGAACACACTAGCTAAGGAAGATTCGACTGAATAGCAACGTTTCGTCAAGGTTAATAGCAGTTTGCTTTCCAAGTAGATTGTATCCTACCCTGGGTACCAGAGGTTCTTTCGCGGCGCGCTTGGCAAGAAGACTTGTCGGCCGAAGGCCGGCCGACCCGCCAAGAGGCGTGTAATATGACCGCGAGAAAGCCTCTGGCACCCAGGGTAATTGTATCCAGGAGCCTATTTTCCTCTACCTGGACTTACCTGTCCATCTGCACATTGGCTGCCTAACACAATTTTCTCTTTCTCTTGGTGTTTCTGCAATTTATCACGTTCGTGGACACATTTAGTCCTTAAATCAAACAATTTCTTGTCATTCTTGTCAATCTTCTTATGGTCAAGTTAAACGTAACATAGAATGAAAATGAAGATTAACTGCGATGGTCCAATCTTCATTTCATTTAAAAGTAACAAATCGACACCCCACTGCTTAAAGAAATTTGCGCAGGTTTCATTTAGGGCTTCCCTAGCGTGTTGCCGGAAGAGGTATTATTTGTGAAAAGGAGCGAGAGCTTTGCAGCGCAGTGCCACAACTGAACAAAAATCGCCTAAACTGGAGGAAGTTTGCTGGTTGTGGAGGCGAGTTAAAACGTTGATTTCTCGACTTGCGAACTGTTATGTAAACCAAATAAAATGCTGTTGGTAACGTTGGTAGCTGTACAGTGGACTAGCACTCTACGGAGACTCTACTTTTAATGGAGAGAATACAGGGGAGGGAGGGAGGGGCGGTAATTTGAAGGTCCATGCTATTCACTAGGATCCTGGTATTTGAATGGCATCAGTGCTTTCTTGAAGTTTTTTCCTTTCAAAACTTTGAAAACCAAACAATAATTTAATTTGACGGATGACGATGGATATCTGTGTGAATCATGATACATATTAAAAGGATACTGCTATTCCCTTGTCACACCAGATGATGGCTTCGTCGTACATATGCAGCTTCACACAAGCGCTCACACCTAACAAACATTCCATATTATTCAAAATCATTGCTCACTGCCGAAATGAGAAGCCGACTTAAATAAATTCGTTGTTGTTGTTGTTTTAATAATAGACTTTATTGCAAACAAAATATACACAATACATTGTTTATTTACATGAGATTTTAAAACGCAACATGGCATAAAAAGTTACCTTATCAATTAAAACATGGCAGTCAGTAGAAATTCACTTTAGACTTTATAATAATTCGCATATCACATGCACAATTACTATGATGTGGTTGTACGTTGCTGCTTTATAAGAATTCTTAGACATTTCCAACAAATTTTAATTCAAAGATGTTTGCTACCAATGAAAGGATGATTCTTATATAACTGGAAGGATGTTCACATGCACTGATGAGACTTATTTTATCGCCCGCTTACACATTAGAGACAAATCAAACTCGTGTAGAATTTACTTAAACAAGCTGTGTATGAAGAGACGCCGGAAAAAACAGTTTGAAGTAAGGGATGGATAATTACGCCTACTGTTCTGTTGCTTTGAATGGAAAAGTAACAGATAACATCAGAAAAAATGTCCGTCTAAAAACTGTTTCACACCTGGATAAGTAACTCGTTCAGATGACGTACCAGCAATGAACTTCAGGGGCACCAAACGAGAACATTTTAGCAAAAGACTTCAAATATCATTTTCTGCTTTCCTAGATTGTTTCAGAGCTTCTTAAAGGCATATTTGTGTCAGTTAATACAGGCTAATCGGTTCGGCGTTCTTAGCTGAGAATTAAGGCCACAGAAAATTTTAGAAAACAGAGTCCTATCCCCCGAATTTCCGAACTGCTGATGGCTCTCCGAAAATGCTAGCTGATTTTATTTTGCACTCCAAACGTCCTGTTTGTCGCTCTGAAAACAATAGGAACTAATAAGTCCTGTTGTTGCAAAAGCCTGAGGTGATGCTACGCCAAAGAAATCTCTAGCTTTAATTGTAATTAAATCCGGATATCTTGGGCGATTTTAGGCCTTCCGAACAGATATTCCCCGAAACGAACCGTTGAGTGCCCCTGTGAATCTTACCTCTTTCCATTGCTTTTGTGTACGTGGGTTGCAACTTGATAGCATCTTCTGCATCGTTCAGTGTTTCTTGGTAATCACCTTACGAAGATCATTTCAAATGATACGCCATCTACACTGTACAAATGTTCACTAAACACTGTGATGTCACTTGTGCAATCGACTTTTTAGGTTCGGCCGTACTCTCGTTATAATGTCTACACTTTTGGGGTTAACGAATACCTAGCCAAACTTACCCAAGTAGAAGTGAGCTGTCGCCCTGTTGTTGTAAAGTTTGGCATTCAGTTCGTCATCTTTGCAGTTTACTTTAATTCCTTCCGTGTAGAAGTGTACGGCATTCATGTATTGTTTCTGTACGAACTCGTCGTTACCTTCTTTCTTGTACACCTCTGCTATTGCTAAAACAAGACGACGACGAAAATTATTTTCTAGACTTCCCAGTCAATTTTATGTTGCGGTTCCCTTCTCACAGGCTACAAGTGGACATTTTTACATCAAAAACACGCTTGAAAATGTACCATTCAAACGATACCTTAACTAGTTTCAGTTCCTGTGGCACTGATTAATATTCTTCGAAAGGGGGATGTAACCAATGAGTTTGTGGATTTTACCCTCAGCTTTGACCACTCAGTGAAAGCTATTGAGCAGTACGTTTCTGTGGTGCTGTTTTTTAAACGCTGTATGGTTTTAAAGACTATGAATGAAATCCTAAAGCGTGACCATTCAAATAAACGACATTAAGCAGTACTTTCCTGTGGTGCTGTTTATTATGCTGTACAAGGTGGTTCTAACTTTTGAGTCTGTGGATGAAATCCTAAAGTGTGACCATTCAAATAAAAGCTACTGAGCACTGAGTACTTTCCTGTGGTGCTGTTTATTATGCTGTGCAAAATGGTTCTAAATTTTGAGTCTGTGGATGAATTCCTAAAGTGTGACCATTCAAATGAAAGCTACTAAGAAGTAGTTTTTTCATGTGGTGCTGTTTATTATGCTGTACAAGGTGCATCGTTCATACTGTCGAGAGTGTGGATGAAATCCTAAAGTGTAACCATTCAAATTCATTCATGAGAGCCACCGGAAAATACTTTCCTTGTGGTGCTGTTTAGTATTCTGTGCAGTGAAAATTGAAATGCGAGAACACCTTGGAAAATCAGCGACTATAAACGGTCTTGCTTGCGAGTCACGGCCATGAATGAAAATACAGGGTCTCTTTTTGCAGCTAGCAAAATTTAAACCTGTGGCTGACACTCCATATTTGTGACGTTAAGTTGAAATTCGTTTCCTCACCTCTTAAATTATCGTCATCTAAATCCAGTTTTCCATCAGAGGGTAGTTTGACGTCAGTTTCTTTCACGGCTCTAAATGAACTCTTTGCCATGATTAACAATATACCTAAAAATCAAACCATTTTTCTCGGCCACATTAGACGGAATGTGTAAAGAAAGAACGGTCAATTCGCAGCTCAAAGATAGAAGTGTTCAACAGCAGAACGCAAATTTATCGAAAAACTTGAGCCTACTTCTGTTAACGAGGTAAAAGACTCGCCAAATAACTACACAGAATATTGATGGCGATTATAAACTCGGAGGGATAATTCCCAAAACTATTGTAAATATTCTGAGCAAGGAACCGTCCTGAGGGGTTCGCAAAAATAAATTTTGAAATTCAGCTCAGAAATCCAAACCATCGAAACTACTGTATAGAGCACTTTATAATTAGCTGACATTGCGTAAAATTTATTGCATTAGAGGCCAACATAAAGCTGTGTTTTCTTTAGAAGCCAACATAAAGCTGTCTGTCAAGGTGGAACTGCATTTTACTCCTAGTAGTTTCAAATTCTAACTTATCAGTGTTTGGTAGCTTTAGTAACTGTGTTGTAATTGGCCTGAAAGTTCGTCAAATTCATAAGGGAAGTCAAAGCTAAGCTCTCTACAAAATTATCATTTGAATTCATTTCTTTTAAGAACAGTCTTGTTGCACGCGAAAAGCATAAGCAAAGATAATAGCAAACATATAGCTTTCCTACCTCTGTTAACGAAACAAAACTACAACCTCCTAAAAAGTCTGTTTTACTTCCTTTCCACGTAGACCTACAGGAAAAAAATACTTACCGTCGTGGCGATCGTTTGCAAGCGGTAACTTCTGAAAGCTACCTGTGTAAAGGCTTTTAAGTTCCCTGGAACGCAAACTCTACTCATGATGACTTTGCAGCTCGGCAAAGAAGTCCAATATTTTGTCCAATATAAAAGTTTAATTAAGCTATATTTCCCTAAGTAATATTTCATATATAGCTTAACTCTGGTCCGTAACTAATAAAAGGAAAATTCTGATTGGTTCCTCAGAGCAGTGCTTATTCTACAGTGCTTTCCATTAATGCAAATATTAAATTAGGAAAATTCTGATTGTTCCTGAGCAGTTTTTATTGTCTAACCCAAAATTAGGCCAAGAACGAAAGGTCTACAAAAGTTGCACTTTTCAGGCACTTTGAGACGTAATAATAAAATAAGCAGCTTCCTGCGTCGTATTGGCCCCCTCCTTAAACTTGCAATTCTTGGCTAACCCCACTGAACCCTTTGTTAAATGAAACGTTGTATCTTGTGTGAAGTTAAAATATATTTATAATAACAAAAGGTCTTGGTAGCAGGAAACAAGTTATGATTTTAAGATAAAGCACAACACCTTTAAGTTTAAAAGAATACATGGATGGCATCAGGGATGCCGAAACATGTATTCTTTTAAACTTAAAAGAGCTGTGCTTTATCTTAAAATCATAATTTATAATATCTTAGTGAATTTCGAGTTTTAGAAAAATATATATTAAATACTATCGTTCTGAGCAATTAACAGGTAACCGTCTGCTATTGCCGACCTGTGTAAGGCCTCTCACGTCACGCACAGATTATATCACATAAAGATTACAATTACGTCACATAATGACTGTGCAACTCGAAAAGGGAAGCTGAATGCTTGTTGCAATATCATAATTAGTGTGATTACTGATTTTCATTCGGCAACATTTCCAACGACGTAGCTGAGGGGGAGGTTTCTTAGGGGTGCCCGTGACCCCTCCCCCCGTTGGGTATCAAAATGTTACTTCAAAGTCTAACAGCTTGCAGATAAAGAGAGTCGAGATATCGTTGGAGTAATACAAACGACGGTCAGATATTTGGAGTTGAAGAAACGATAGTTACTAATTTTGATATCCTTGAATAACTGATTCTGTATCTTTTTCGCACCCACTGGAACAAGAGTCCATCTTCAATATGTTCCTGCCTGTTGTTTGACCAAAAGTGCCGATAGTTGTTGAAACAACTATAAGCTTTCAGGCAGTTCCAAGTACTCGAGCTCCCCTTTGAGTCGCTTGAGCAATGCATTCAGTTTATTCTTGTTGCTGTTTCTTTGTTTATTATCAAAACCAGTCTGCTGGCATAGCCCACACTTTTTCTAAATGGAAATTGTTCACATGCTAATGAAATATAACGAATTATAATACAACACTAAATTTTGGCGTTCTTCCATTGGTCGAAATCGATCGATCACGGGCGCCTATCAGCGCATAGTGCCCGCTTTTGGCAATTTTCGCTCAAAATTTAGTGTTGTACAATAAAAACAACGGTGTCCTTCTGCCCTATGTGTGATAGGTTCCCTCGGAAATTTGATGTTCAAACTTCATATAAGCTAATATTTTTTGTGAACATCGAATTTTCTCGGGCAACCTATCACACGATAGTGCCTTCGACAGAAGAACTATATTGTTTAAGTAGTTACGGGAAGATTTATCAGTCTGCATCGGAAGCTGAATTTTCATGGACTCTCACGGTAGTTCGCGTGGATGGTATCTGAGCAGGAGATGAGGAGTTTCTGGAATATCCTCTCGGCCACACCTTAATCTGTCTGAGAGGACTAAAGCCTGCCTCGGTTCCGGCATGGAAACGTTATAGTACCGCGGTACTTGAAAACAATCGCATGATCAGTTGATGGGAGAAAATTTTGGTTTGTTCGAACAGACCAACTGAGTGTTATCAGAAAACAGCTCAGTACCTTGGCATTCTCTATGGATAAGATGACCACATGAAGCCAGAAACGGGGGACTCGAGCTCGTTGTCTGCAAGAAGATTTTGGACTAGGGAAAGGTGAACATGACAAAATGACGTCATTGCGCAAAGGTAGAACCCAGGCCTAAACGAGCCGGAAAAACATAAGAATAAAGCTGTATGGTTTCCGCAAGCACCGAGAAACATCCAGAATTACTTGAGAGGCGAATCCATTTTAATTCATCCAAAATAAGACAAATCCACATACCAGGAGAAATACATGGCGGAATTTAAACCATTTAGGATGTAAAACTTGTTGACCACTCTGAACAGACACAAAAACGAATTCCCTTGTATTGATTTGTAGTCTGTCAAGCTCTAGTAATTCTCATTTCTCACGGCTGGTTTTGTGACAGAAACACCGACAAATGTTTTACCGCACATCTCATGTGAAAGTAAAATTTCGAATGTTCCTTTTTGGTTCACACTGAGGTAGACTTGTTTTTATTCTAAACAAGGCGAAATAACATTGTTTCCAGAAAAAACGTCAATTCTTCAAGGAGCTAAACGAAAACTTGAGGATATCAATATCTTAAGTGTTGCAAAAATTTAGGCTAAAAAAAATCATGGCGGGAAAAAACTCTCGATTGCCAACGGGTGGCAAAAGCGCTTCAGTCTTGAATGCAGTAACCTGCTCAATCTGGCAAAATTGTAAATTGAATATAAAGTTCAGTCATATATTAAATAATTTTCGAAAATATAAAAGCACCAGATGGGAAGTTACTAGACAAAAAGTTTCCAGCGTTCCATCGCCTTAAGGACTTGATGCAGAGTACAGACGACGCAAAAGTCCATTCTATTTACCAGGTTGAAGTCCAACTGTGCAAAACTTTATTTCTGTTTCGCTTGATTGCCAAGATTGGTAAAGCTTAATATCATGTCCGTCAGAAAGGGGGTTTTCACAGCACGCCATGTTCAAAGTCACAAAACTATTTATGTAAAAGAGAACTTATTTACCAAAGGAGAAGCATTTATTTGGTTCTTGCCTTCAATACGGCCGTCGTGAAAACTCCGTGTAGTTCATCGACAAAAATGATTTTGTCAAGACTGAATATTTTTTCTACAAATACCTAATTACGTCAAATAACCACACCTGCCGATATGTCATTGTGATGACTTGCACGTGTTGATAAGTGCCATATTTACTGACGGCAGCTGGGAAAGTAAAAAGTTGCACTTTCGAACTGAGTCAAGGATGCATGTCGAACAGCAAGGGAAAATACAATACCTATTGGCTACAAGAAGATAATATTTCACCAGGAGTAACATAAGGTTAGCGGTTGAAGTTTATAGTGTAAACTTTCATTGACTTTATATAGCTATATTTACGGACCCCATCGAGGAAACAGATGAATAATGAAAACGCACAAATCTGCATATTGTTTTCCTGTGGTGACCACGGGAATTCTATAGATCTATCACCTAAAAAAAAGTCTTTATTGTTTACAAAAATGTTGTGAAGTTATTTCTCAACTCAACAGTTAATTAACCTTCCAGGATACCCAATGTGAATTTGACAATTTTTCCATTTTTTTCTATAATTGAAAGACAAGCTTTAACAAAGGGAAGTGCTGTTCAGTAGCTTTCATTTGAATGGTCACACTTTAGGATTTCATCCACAGACTCAAAACTTAAACCCAAGTTGTCCAGCTTAATAAACAGCACCACAGGAAAGTACCGGTACTGCTCAGTAGCTTTCATTTGAATGGTCACACCTTAAGATTTTATTCACAGACTCAAAAGTTAGAACCACCTTGTATATTTATAACAAACAGTACCTCAGGAAAGTACTGCTCAGTAACTTTCATTTGAATTCCTCAAAATATCTAAGACAAAAAATAAATAAAACTGAAAGGCACCACACACCATTTTGTTTGGCATATAGACAGATTTATTTCGAACCAACGGAAGGAAAAATCAGTGAGACAACAGAAATAGTGGCCACAATTTAAGATTTCATCCACAGATTCAAAAGCTAGAACAATCTACCACCACAAGACAAGTAACACAGTTCTGATGAACAACTTTATGTAAATAGTTACAAGTTAGGACTTCATCCACAGGCTCAAACGCTGGTATCACGATTATACTTCGCTTTATTCATATTTGTCACTGAGCAGTACTTTATTGTAGTCCAGTTTTTTTTGTATCTTGGAGAAAAAGTTTACCAGCAATCTCGCTGACTGATTGAACATTTTGCAAAATTGGAGAGCCTCCATGTTGGCCTCACCTTGAGGCGAAACCGGAATCGCTGAAGCGCATCAAGAGGGCTAAGAAAATTAATTGGTTTGGAGAACAACTGTCTGGAGAGTGTATTGAATAATATGATTTTGTGTAAATGTACCGGATTTAGACTGAACCGCCTTCTTATGACTCTAATAATATCCTAACTCGTCCTACTCAGTGTTTTTATTACCAAATATGGGTTTTACCTACCGGTACCCCATTTCCGGTTCTTTGACTGACGCTTAAAATAGATATTTCAGCCAAACGACTGGAAATCGAAATTAAGGAAGCTATGCGGAATGATTGCGACAGGTGAATTATGAATAAATATTGCTTTACTATTTCCGTTGACTATCCGCATTTTTGGCCAACATTCTGGAGAAAACTGAAAGATCAGGTAATCAAGAATGCTGAAATGGAAATTTAGTTGTTTCTTTAAATTACCCGGAAATTAGCTGCCCAATGGTTTTAATATGTCAACCATAGTTTCTTGAACTAGCGAGTTTAATTATAAGTGTGCCCCATGAAACCGTGCGTGCTCAGGTGAAACATGTGTCAAATTGGAGCTCATAACATCAAGTGTTTACTTTTCGTTATTGCAAATTCATAAGGCAAAACGTGAGAAGAAAGGAGAGCAAATATTCCCACGTTTTTAAATAAGCATCTTCTGATCATGAAATACCCTTTTCCCGAGATTAAGGGACGATGTAGCAAACTCTCCGCTAATTTTCGCGTCAGCTAGGAGAATCTGGAAGATTATTAGCAGTCATTCTTTATCAGTCTACCAGGCATGGTTTCCTCGCATCCTGCGCGCAATCGCGTGTTTTTTCTCCTTTGAATTTATGATACACCGTTTGTTTTCATTAGTTATTCTTGTCAATGGCTTGTTTGACAAATGGAGAAATAAGATGAGCCTGGATCTAGTGAACTTTAAGGGGTGGATAGGAGAGTCAAGTACGATAAAAAAGCAATGCTGATGCAACGGTAGGGAAACTGAGTGTATATTTTAACCAATATTTCAAAGGGCACGGCCTTTCTTCTTCAGGGTTTTACAGAGAATGACTCTACGGTCTGTAAGACCCTGCAGATCCTTAGAGTCATTCTCTGTAAGACTCTGAAGAAGAAAGGCCGTGCCCTTTGAAATATTGGATAAAATATACACTCAGTTTCCGTATTGCTTTTTTTGGTACTTTTATTTTGTTAGTTGTTTCCGCATAGGAGAGTGACCGAAACCGTTAAAACCGCGATCCCTAACCAAAGATCGACAGAATGAAGCTTTTTAGAAACAAAAACCAAAAATTCTAAAGTGCTGCAAACCGCAGGGCTGGATGAAACCGCAATGCAGCACTTTAGCTTCAAGATTGAAATGAATTTAATTAGGCCCGAACTGACATGACGTCAAAGCCAAATGCATGCCACACCAAGAGTTGAAAAGTGGGCTTAGAATTTCTTTGGGATCAAGTCAATCAAGATAGGATGATCACATAAGCAAATCCACATAAACAAATCCACGACGGATGGGTGTCTCCAAGGACCTGTTGTCGATGTAACAGTTTTTGACACTAAAAATAAATCTGGCGTCACGCCTTGCGTGACGCAAATGTTACTAGTTTCCAGATCCCTGAATTTCAAGTTTGTAAACTTCAAAGGTGTATGCTTTCTGTGTCGTAGAAATCATGTTTCTCATCGATGGAGATTATTACTGATGCTAAACTGGTCTCTACTTCTTAAAGGACTCAAATCATCGGCCTCGTGGAAGTAACAAAGCACTCTAAAATGGTCGCTGCAATTCCATGAACGCCAATCGTATGCCGGACGATACCGGACTGAGCGAAACGCAAGGGTCATTCAAGCATAAAAGATACTTCGACAAGTCTACCCGTCCCCTCTAGAAATATCCTACTAATCGAAGCAAACAACCACAGATCAAGATGTATTCTGAAGGGATGCCGGTTTTATCTTTGGTGTTGATACTGTTGTTCGCGATACACAGTCCTTCAACTTCAGGTAAGCAATTGAAGTTGGATGTATTTTTAGCACGAACAAGAATTTTTAAATTAAAGGACTTAATCCCTTGATAATATGCCCTGACTTCGATATGAGCTGGTTTCAACGTGAACCAAACTTTTATGAATACTCTAGTAGCTCTAGACCTCACAGGATCAAGGCCCCTTTCGCTAAAAATCCAACAATATTTGCTGTTCTTTTTCCAAAACAATGGAGCTATAGAGACGATCGTTAAAAGCTTTTAGCTTGCAACACACAGCACTGCGCTCATGCTTCTAAAGCACTCACGTCTACCTCTCGATATTATGTGAAAAGATTTGTGTATCCGCAACTCTGCCTAACACAGAACTAATATCAGATCTCATGTACTTATTTGTGTTGCGTAAACTCAAGTGTACCCTTAATCGCTGTGAGCTCTTTAGAACAACGTTTCATGGATAAGAATTCAAGGTCTCACTTTGTAAACATTGATGCGCGTGTTGATATCGGCAGACATGAATGGACTACCCGTGATTCTACAATTTTTATCACTCAATTTGTCAAGTTGGGATCTCGATTCATAAAAAAATAGAGAACGCACTTCAATACTTTGATATTCCCATACATCTATGTCTTTTTCTTTCACTGGAAGTTTAACAGAACATATGTTAGACTCCCGTTGCAAAAGAAAATACATGCGTTTTCATGTCACAGACTTAAAAGTTAATGTCAAGTACATTTCAGTTTACGTTTTACGTTGCTCTGAAATATTGCATCAGAATTTTTCTCGGGGGAATAGGGTGGCAAAATTTTCTCGAAACGTGCTTGTAATCTAATGAAATTACAATGGACAGATAGGACATTTCTAATCTCTTTTCTTTTATTCACAATTTAAAAGCGACTATCCGAATTAACATTAACTCGAGCTGTCATGCGGAACTCAAAAACATAGTAGACAAAAGAGACAAATTTCTAGAATTGTCGGCTGATGAAAATGCTAATACCACAAATATTGTTTATGAGAAATGCAAACGCATAGAAATCAGGATTTTGAAAACAATTTAGGCATGTTTTTGCCCGTAGATTTTGCCCGTGTCTTACACAATAGTGTCGCAATGCCAAAAGTATTTGTTATCCTTTTTCCTTCATGTAAACAAATAGTTGATAACAGTCAAATATTCGAGTGACGTTGCTACACTTTTTTTCAAGTTTCCTCATCTTTAAACACATACAAGGTAGATATTACAAACATCGTGCGTAGCAATATGTTAATAATGTAGCTAAACTACAGCGAGTATTATTTCGATGTGACGGAACACATCAAATTTAGGAGACTGAAAACTTTAATGACAAGTTACGTCCTTTTCTGGACGTCAATTGTTTTCGTTTAGATCATTTCCTTTGGGTAATTGAGATTCATAATAGCGTTACATTGGAGAGAGTTTTATTTTTAAACGGTGCTAATTATCTCTGGATATTTGCTCAATCAATTCTAGTTTAGGGGCAGTATATCTTTTCCCATTTAAGGTTTGCTAGTTGTCGACCGGGAAAACGGAAAAACTCTCGAGATGGGCGAGACAGGGAAAGGGAAAAAGAGGCCTTTCTGTCTTTTCACGTGCTTTTGCCTTGTCGCTTCACTTTTTTAAATAAAAGAAAAGGATTTTCAAAGTCTAGTTTTCCAAAACTTAATTTCTTAGAGTTATAAAAAAAATGTATGAAACATAACAGGAGCAAGGGTTAATCAAAACAGTTTCTTCGCAGGCATAATGTTACCTCAGCAACGGTGGTATAGTCAAATGTTTTTGTACTTACGTCAGAAGCATTTAATGAATTTACGTCATAAAAACATAACAGTCACGTCTCTGATGATACAACAAGGTTGGAAAATTCTTCCTCGTTGAATTTTGTTTGAAAAAATACGTTACCTCCCCTTCCCCAGCTAAATTTATTTTTGAGTCAATTAATGTGTTCAGAGGGGGGGGTTGAGGGGGTTGCAACCCCCCCTTGAGCATTTTGTTTTTCAAAGTTGTTTGATTTCTTTTGAGTAACTAAGGTAGAAAGGTGTGTAGAAAAACGACAAATTGCTATTGTTGTTACTTTGGCTCCTTTTAATCATGCCTCCCTGAAAAGATTCCCCAAATTTACAATATGCTCTTTTGAAACTTACTGGGATTATTTACCACCAGAGACCGGACCCTCCGAGGCCCAGGGAAATATGCCTCCCCCAGTACTTACAACCCCCCTTTCAGAAAACCCTGGATCTGCCCCTGTGGTCCCAATGAAATCTTAAAGAATGACCTTTTACATAAAAGCTATTGTGTAGAACGTTCCTGTGAGGCTGTTTGTTGTGCTAGACAAACCGGTTCTAACTTTTGAGTCTAACTTAGTGTGCATGTCCGTTCGTTGTGATTTACTCCATGATTGTGATCCGTGAGCTTTTAGTTCTACAAGCTCCACACCTGAAATTGCATTTTACAAACTGTTTACGAACGAACAGGTACAAAGTAGAGTGTTAATACTGCTTAGAAGTTTTTATTTCAGCATAGTCACACTTAAACAGTCAAGTGGCACTCAGGAAGTTGAGAGTGAAATGTAAAAAAAAACCAACAAAAAAGTTGTTTAACTGTGTTAAGATTGCACGGAAATTTTTGGTTAGTTTATAAATTTCAGTTTTGAAGGCAATAAAAGCGCCTGAGGTTAGAAAGGAAACCAACCATAACCAAGTCACGATTTGATTCAGTTGTATTGTCTATGATTGGTCGGCTAAAATAGCGGAACTTTTCGCTGGTTAACAAGGACAAATTGGTCAAGTTCAAGCTAAGCAAACAAGGAAATTATTTGTGTAAAACTCTAGTAAGGTGGCCAACATCCACCCAATGTCCGGTAATTGAATTGCCACCATGAACTTAACTGCTGTTACTAAACAACATATCGTTTACCAGTTAGTAAACCTGCTCGTTTAGGTTTTATCTGTGCACGTCATATTAAGATTTTGATACTGTAGTAGTTACGAGCGAAGCTGATTTTGGTTGGGCTTTAAGCTGGAAAAGGCGACAAAATTGAAAGTAGAGTTTTTAAAATGGCTTGGAAACTGTCCTCCTTTGACAGCTGAAATTGACTGGACGGGGTAATCTGGGGTCATGTGTCACAATGACGTATTCCTAAGTTCCAGAAAGTACTGGTTTCAGCGTCAATAGTTGAGTTCCTTTCAAGCTCTTCAAAACAAATGTCGTATTCCTTTTAGCAGCCAACTACTTCCGTGTTGGATGCTTTAAAGACAAATCCAGCCGAGCCATGCCTAAGCTGCTTGGCAACTGGAGGCACGACAGCAAAGCTGTTCAGAAGTGCGCACAGGCTGCAGAGCAGGCTGGGTATTCAGTGTTTGGAGTACAGTACGCTGGCGAGTGCTGGTCGGGACCGCTGGCTCACATGACATTCAGCCAGTACGGAACCTCGAGCCGATGCTTGAAGGGGACCGGGACAAACTGGGCACAAGATGTATACATGTTTTTTAGTAAGTGATGTGTTCGTGACGTCACTCTCAAGCATACGCGTGTTTCGTCATCTCAAATGACTATCTTTTTTTGAGTGGCATAATCTACTAACCTGCCAAGACTCGGTGATCTTTATAATCTACAAGAGCTTCTGTAATCGTTGTAATCGTTGTTATATAAACTTCAGAGAACTTCTTCAATTTTCCACTGTCTTTTGTAACTACCCTGTAACATAAATATGAACTTTTACATCTGTATTTTTTTTAAATCACTCCTCTTACGAAATGAATTTAATAAAGTAACATTTTTTGTCTACGTATTCTGTTACCTTAAACTAATGATCTCTCAATATTATTCCAGATAATGTGGCGGTCGTCGGACATGATTAACTCTTTTCACGTTTCCTGACTTTTTAATCCAAACGTGCCCGCGAGAAGGGGATATAAAGACCTTGTGGTTCGCTTGTTGCACTGGTTTTTGATTGTCTTTCCATACGTATCAGATGCCTACCCTAGTCCCCAGGCCTTTTCTTCCCCGCTTGAGTGAGTGTGAAGTTGACGTATGGTCCCTGGGAAAGGATTGTCTGAAGATGGGGAGGGGAAGTCAATAATTTGCGCCAAAGATCGCACCAGTGGGAAGGGAACTGCCTGGGTTCTAGGTTTGCATGCCCTTTAACTTTGCATTTATTGAGCACTGTACATAGTTCGCTAATTTCTTCAAAACACCCTATCATTAGGTCTAATCAGTCAGAGAAAGCATGCTTTGTGTTCACGATCAGAAACAAGGCCAACTGTAACTTGCCCTTACGTGTATTTTCGCACGGTTGGCACCGGTTGCGTTTTTTTCCCGCAATTATCGCCGGTTCCACGTTTTTCACGCTTGGCAACGGTTACCTTTTTTTCTGTTCAGCCAGAGTTCTCCGGAGACGCTATTAGAAAAACTCTGCATCCTCCCAATCAAGGTAGTAGTTCACTTGGTAGAGCAGGTGTAGCGTTGGCACAGAGTTATGGACTCAAATCCCACGAAAACCTCGGGTTTTACTTACCTGTCTTTGCAACTGTGTAGTGATGTCTTAGTGGAGTTTATTTGTGTTGTTTCTTTCTCTTTGTAAACCAATTTGTTTTTCTGGCTCATGTGCTCTTTTGACAAATGTGTAAAAAGTTTTTTTAGTTTTCCAATTTTGCGACTATTGAAAGCAAATGTTTCCATCTCGTGTATCATGAAAATTTCTTCAGTTTTAACAGATTATTTCATTTTGCTATTTTCAGATGCTTCTTCAGTAGGCAACTATGACATCCAAAGATGCTATAAAGTGAACGTTACATTTCACTATCAGTTTCCTGGTGGGCTTACTAGCGGTACTATTGCAAGTCAAAAATCTAAATTCTCCAGCATATTCAGCACTGTATCCAGATTTCTTGGCCTGGTATCACAATGCCGAGGAGTGAGCCTTAGTCGTAAAGATATAGTGACTTCGCCTCCTGAAGAAAGCAATGCTTTCTTTACACTACCAATAGTATTTACGGCGTCAAGCAGTATTGCTGATAACCAAGTTTCCTCCAAGCTCACGGAGTGTATAGACGAGTTAAAGTCTTATAAGGGGACTCTTGATACCATTGCTCCAACGATAACTCAAGGAGGACAAAGCCAGAGACCTTCTAAACCTTCGACAATAACAGATAAGGAGTCATGCTGCGGTGGGGACATACCGCCGCCTTGTTGTGCCATGGGCGCAATCAAGGTCTCCAGCACCAAATGCGGTAAGATGGTGGTCTAAAATATTTGCCACTATATGTAGCTGACTGTGTAAGTATCGCGGTCTGTACTAAAGACACTTCACTCAAAGAGTTTTGTCCACGCGTAATCTGTTTTGAAACGACTACTGGTGTCTCATGCCACTTTGAAGTCCCGAGATTCTATGATACCTTCCCCGGGGACCAAACTTTCAAACTGATACAATTCCAAACTTCCGTAATGTTGACGTTGATATGACCAAAAGTACGTATACACGGTGCCATAACGTGCAACATTTCAGACATTTTGGTTCCACCCCAGAAACTGCTGCGCGATGTAATTCCGGAGTAGAAAGATGGTGTAGAATTTAACAATGATTGACCAAGGGTACTTTTTTGTCGCGTGCCATGTTCTACAGGCGTCCTTCCCACCTTTATTTTAAAGGCGAAGATCGTTGGCAACAGATCATATTCGTATGCTCACAATTGAACTGCGACTAGCTTGCAATTAAGGCTTGTTAGAATAGGAATAAGGTCAGCTATTAAAGGAGTTCAGTGACGGAACTGCAGGGCTATTCCCAATCGATATCTTACACGATTGGTTCTTCGTTTCTGCAGCCGTTAATTTTAATCTTCCCATAACCAAAATTGTGTCTGTTAAAAAACGTTTTCCCCTTCCTAAATTTCAAAGGTTTTAGTTTGAGATAACTCAATTAACAATTTCATGGTAAAGAACGAAAAATATATTCGAAACAGGGAAACTCGGCTTTTCAGAATATAAAGAGCGCCGTAGGAAAATGCAGCAAGGAAGCTTGTATTTGACTGGTCATGCTTGGAGTGCTGACACATTTTCTCGGACTGGCATTTTTGTTGTGAAAGAGGAAAAGGTGTAGGAAGGGAGTTGGCGGAACATGCAACGAGCACACAAACATATGAAAGGACGCACAGAGGCGCAAACAGACGGGTAAAAGACCAACTGGACGACTGGGTGAAAGAATGAGCAAGCGAATGATTCAAGGATCAAACGGACCGAAATTGGCCGACCGAAATTTCAGCTGTGGTCGGAGACACTGTACATGTCCGGACAAACCAACCACGATTTTGTAGTAGGATGGTTTTGTCTGACCAAGATGTCGAGTTAGTTGGACATATATGCTTTTAAGGAAAGAAAATTGTATGCAACCAACAAATTGCCCCTAACTCTTGATCTATGCTAACTGAGTCGGCTTTTCTTTATAGGTTGCCTGCCTGGGTTTCATTTTGTTCCCAACAGACTTTGCGTTCGTTGTCCCGCTGACACATATCAGGAAAAACAGGGTAAGAAGAAGTGTGATAAATGTCCGTCGAAAAAACAAACGTTTGGCAAGACGGGAATGACAAGCAAGTCAAACTGTTCAGGTATGATGACAACATTCTGCATATATATTTCACTTTTAAAAATGCCTGCTTTAAGGACGTTCGCGCCAATTGTTTCTGCGCATCCTTACTGCGCACGCAATTCACTTCGTGATATCATGCCACGTGATGCATTGAGCGCGCGCGCTGTTGAAGAAATGTGGAGATATATAGCGCTAGTGGGCACTTTAATATCTATGCACGGGTTTAACTCTCTTAAATGTTCGGTGACCCCATATTTTCTTTTGATAGATCACTTTCTTTGTCGATTATCTACGTTTTGTGAAAAATTAAAGAAAATCTGTATTGTAGAAGTTTAATTTTTTTCAACTTTTCTGCCCTCGCATCATCGAATTCTACTATTATTGAAGCTGCACGGTGCTCGTTAAAGTCGATCTTAGAGGTTGAATTTAACTAAAAGGATGACACCGGCTCAAATTATTTACTTAACAGACCCACTTAAGTAAAATTTGACTAAGAAAGTGGGTCTACAGCGAATCATTTTTAATATTTCTCAACTAACAAGCACTGAGGCCATGTCGAGTTACGAGAGCCGATTTGTCAAAATTGGGGTAGTTTTTGACGCGCTTTATTTCGAAAACGAAGTCGGTGACCCCCCAATTTTTTTACATTTCTTACAGAGGTAACTCATTATCTGACTGCAGCCAAAGTATGAAAAAAATCTGTATTGTAGAAGTTTTTCGCGCGAACGTCCTTAAGCCCTGGCTTAAGCCACAGAGTCAGAAGTTAGAACCACCTTCTTGCACAGCATAATAATCACTGTAATCAGTACCACAGGAAAAACTGTCCGATAGCTTTTATTTGAATAGTCACTTCAGAGTTTTATCCAGAGCCACCTTGTACAGCATAATAAACAGCACCACAGGAAAGTACTGCTCAGTAGCTTTTATTTGAATGGACGCACTTTAGGATTTCATCCACAGACTCACAGGTTAGAACCACCTTGTACAGCATAATAAACAGCACCACAGGAAAGTACTGCTCAGTAGGTTTCATTTGAATGGTCACATTTTAGGATTTCATCCACAGACTCAAAAGTTAGAACCACCTTGTACAGCATAATAAACAGCACCACAGGAAAGTACTGCTCAGTAGCTTTCATTTGAATACTCAGACTTCAGGATTTCATCCAAAGACTTGAAAGGTAGAACTACCGTGTACGGCGAAATAGAAAGTACTACTTGAAACTACTTTACAATCTTGTTCAAATGTATTTTTGGACACGCACTAGCTAGTTTTTAAAAACAACACTTATCCTTAAACGAACATTTGACGTAAGTACTACTTTTAACTTTTAATCCCCAAAATACTCTGTTATTTATTTAATAGTTTGATGGTTTCCCCCAAATACTCGTTTAAATTTGCTTGAAATATCTTACTTTGTGATGCCTCTGGTTTACAGATACAAACCCTCTACAGCTTCACATAAAGACGTACGGTTATCTGCCTCACAACACCAGAGCGGGAACTGTGATTGGAAATGTTACCGTGACTGGGAAACCCAATTCACTGTTTCAACCTTTCCTGTATTACATAGACAGTATCACGCAACGACAACTGCAGTCACGTGACAAACAACGACAGCAGTCACGCAACAACCCGCTGAAGCGTCGACGGCGTGACGGTCATGACATCTGCGAAGGAGCGGGCACGATAGAGCCGCAAAATTATTTTTGCATTTATAGACAGAGTGGATACATAGAAGCAACCCAACACTTTGCTTTTGTAGATGGGGAGGAATTTGATCTGGCTATTCGCGTGACAGATAGTGATCTGTGGGGAAAAACAGAGAACACAGCCAGAATTAAGTTAATTTCACGCGATCAATGCAAGGAAATTCGAAGCTATTATGAGGAAGCTGTTAAGTTTTGTAGCAACATTTCTTTAGCAGTAATAGGGGAGGCTTTATCTTGCCCTAGTATTGATTGCCTGCGGCCTTTGTCTAGCTGGCGCCAGACACTAAACAAGTCAAGTGATGAGCTGAGAAAGAAATGTTCCTCTGATCCCAAAAATATGGCCGCTTTGAAGCAGAAGTACGCAAGTTGTATCGGTAAGTCACGTGTAACACTTCAGGTACAGGAACCTTTTCAAAATTCCCAGTTGGGAATTGAATGGGAAAATTCCCAATAATTGGGAAAAAACTGAGACATGGAATTCCACATTTGGGATATTTTTGGGAAGCTGTTGACTCCTTAGATGTAATAATTGGGCTTTTTTGGGGGGGGGGAAAGTGTTGCTTTCTTCCTAATCCCAACATTGTGAATATCATGGGAACATTTTCCCATATAATTCCCAAAATAGAGAATAATATGGGAATATTTTCCCATGTTATTCCCAAAGGTGAGAATAATATGGGAATATTTTCCCATATTATTCCCAAAGTTGAGAATAATATGGGAATATTTTCCCATATTATTCCCAAAGTTGAGAATAATATGGGAATATTTTCCCATGTTATTCCCAAAGTTGAGAATAATTTGGGAATATTTCCCCATAACATTCCCAATGTTGAGAATAATATGGGAATATTTTCCCACGTTATTCCCAAAGTTTAGAATAATATGGGAATATTTTCCCATGTTATTCCCAAAGTTGAGAATAATATGGGAATATTTCCCCATAACATTCCCAATGTTGAGAATAATAGGGGAATATTTTCCCATATTATTCCCAAAGTTGAGAATAATATGGGAATATTTTCCCATGTTATTCCCATAGATGAAAATAATATGGGGATATTTTCCCATGTTATTCCCAAAGTTGAGAATAATTTGGGAATATTTCCCCATAACATTCCCAATGTTGTGAGTAATATGGGAATACTTTCCCACGTTATTCCCAAAGTTGGGAATAATATGGGAATATTTCCCCATGTTATTCCCAAAGTTGAGAATAATAATTTGGGGATATTTCCCACATCCCCAAAGTTAAGAATAACATGGGAATGTTTTCTCGTAACATTCCCAAAGTAGTGTGAAAATACTTCCAAATTAATGTTGTTAGTTCTAGCCTTGAAGCTTAACTATTATGTCGTGCAAATAAAATAATGGAAGCAAGTTATTGTTATATGTGATTTATTTACAAGCAAAAAGGAAAGTGATTTTCCATGTTCCTTTTAGACTTGGGATAGCAGTACCCTAGCCTGGTATATTCAAGATACATATACATGAGCGGTATTTGCTTTTAATGTGTTACAGATCGAGCTAAAATCATCTAAAAAAATCAACCACATTATTTTGTAAATCCTTGCCTCAAAATGACTTATCATGCCCTTTTCTGTCACATTTATCAGTTTTCACACAAAATGTTACACATATTGGCATACTAGGTTACATACTTCATACTGGCAGCCACAGAAAGCAAAGCAGCCACAGCAGCCAGAGAAAAAGGTTACAAAAAAATTCGTTAACATTGACCTGACAACTTTATAATAATATATAATACCACTGTTTTAAGATGAATGAAGAGATCAGATATTTTTTTGCCAGCAATTTGTACTAATCCATCTACCAGTTGCAACAGCAATGAAAGAATCAAACGAAACTGTGTTTCTTGCCAATCTTCCAAAAGTCTCACGGACAAACTTATTGGGTTCATGCTGTTTCTCAACGTAAAAGTACACATCAACTTCATTCCTTTCCCTATTGATGCTAACTACTTTGCCATGCCAAACATCCCCAGGCTCTTCACCTTGAATACATAGCATGTCACCTTGTTCTGGATACACAGGAACAACAAGTTCATATGGCAGTGTTCTCAGTTTCCTCATATAGTCAACCACAGTTGCCACATTATTTCTGCAGTCATAAAGCATGACTTTTCTCTGAATGCTGTCTGTCAACAAGAACACCTAGTCACCACCGGGCTGCAATTGGACTTTTGGGAAACCATTTAAAGTGCTAATAACAGGTTGCCCAAAATCATCAAGGTGAAAGGGCTTCACAGTACCATCACAAATTAGTTGACAGCCTTGTTCTTTGCACCACATCAGTGCCACGTAACAGCACAATAATGGTATTATTACTTGACAGAACTGTACCTCCATGTCCAAGGTTTGACACAAAACATTTCTTGGTAACTGGACAAACACCTGAAACTTCAGCTTGAGTAAGTGATAGAGATGATGCAATCTTCTCATGATCAGAGTTTATGAGTTCCACAACTCTACTTGTTGTCCCAATCAGCAGTGAGTGGCAAGCATCTTTGTGACATGCTACTCTTGCCTTTTCCAGAGAACTCACTATGACCTAATAGAAAGTGACACAAAATGAGGCTAAATAAAAATGACCTACTAGTTTAACATGTTCATTTGCCACTTTCACATCTCCCATAATACACCTTGTTTGCCCCCCAACATTTTGCATAAGCATTGTTTTCAATTTCTCTTGGGACCTACTGTCGTCCCAAGGGAAATTTAAAACAATACTTATGCAAAATTTGAGGGGGGGGGGGGGGGCAAACAAGGTGTACTATGGGAGATGTGGAAATGGTCAATGGCCATGTTCATTTGCAATGTAAATGTCTGCCTAAGATTGTTAATTGTTTTGAAAGAAGAAAGGGTGGGGTGGGGGATAGGCAGGGGAGAGAAAAATGAACTTTAGAGAAATTAAAATACAACATGCCTGTGAAATTCAAACTCATTCCTTGATTTATAAATTTGTTATCAGCTGACTACCTAATATCAGTAGTGGGGTTGATCTGAAGGCTAATACAATGAAAAAAAAACAAACAAAATGCAATTTTGGGCACAACGAGCTTTACCCCTTTTTTCATACCTGACTTGTGTCATTTGACTCGGTTCGCTCAATAATCTCTTCTTCTTGAAGACTTTTTAGGTACTCTCTGCGAGCTTCAGCTTTAGCAAATGTCCCCTCCACACCTTTGCAATTGTTAGACCTCTTCACATAATCTTTAACTGCTCTCTCAAAAACAGCACACCAATAATTGTCTGTTGCAGAAAAGTTTAGTATATCTTCATGGACATGAAGCAAGTTGTGTACTGATATTGTACACATATCAAGACCTTGTGTTTCTTCAGTTTTGACATTTATTCTTTAGGCCAGCACTTTATGCATTTCAATCATTTGATCATCCCATCCATCTCTACCACTGTTAAAATACAATTCTGTGAATCGTGCAACTGAACAAAGAATTTCGAGTTCATTTACATTATGCAGCTTTCCTTCAAGAATGCACTCAAGCATGGGAAATGCAAAGTTTTGAAAACCTTCTGCTTTCCATAATCCAAGGCCTTTACCATCCCTTCCAACTGCAACAGGAAGTCTTCCTGTCTTTAACTCAGCACTCATGTCCAATACTTCCGCACTGATACGGACCGTTATTTGCAGTTGACGGTCCGTAAGTTTCGCACGGACCGTCACTCTTGCTTACGGACCGTGATTTGCGGTTGACAGTCCGTATGCTTCGCACGGACCGTCATTCTTGCTTACGGACCGTTATTTGCGGTTGACGGTCCGTACATTTCGCACAGACCGTCATTCTTACTTACAGTCCGAATACAGAGCGTGCATCTCATTATCGCGCCAGGGCCAACTGTTGACGGTCCGTACATTTCGCACGGACCGTCATTCTTGCTTACGGACCGTCATTTGCGGTTGACGGTCCGTACGTTTCGTACAGACCGTTATCCTTGCTTACAGACCGTCATTTACGATTCACGATCCGTATGTAGAGGTATAAATAGTCTATACAAGTATGACTGAGCCTCGTTATTTAAGCGTACGTCAGTACGAAGCGAGTGAGATACACCAAAGAGGTCGAAAGAGAAGATGGTAATATATCTATTACTCGTTCTATAAGCGTTGCGCAAACTAATAACAGAGTTCTAAAAGCAAACTTTTATGTCGATTATTCCTTCTACTGATCGCTTGAAGTCTTGCGAAACTGTTCAGGGAAAGGCAGACGATAACATGTCTATTACTCGTTCGATATTAGCGTCGCGCAAACTGATAACAGAGTTGTACAAGCGAACTGTTATGTCGATTACTCCTTCTACTGAAGCCTTGTGAAACTGTTCAAGGGAAGGTAACCATGATTATGCCATGTTATTTAAGCGCCATACGAAGCGAGCGTGATACACGAAAGAAATACGTACGACGCGAGCGAGGTACACGAATAGAAGAAGATAATACTGTCTATTACTCGTTCTATAAGCATCGCGTAAACTGATAACAGAGTTCTAAAAGCGAACTGTTATGTCCATTACTCCTTCTATTGAAGCCTTGTGAATTATGCCTCGTTATTTAAGTGCCATACGAAGCGAGCGTGATACATGAAATAGAAGAAGATAATATGTCTATTACTCGTTCTATAAGCTTTGTGTCAATTATCTATCAAACAAATATTCATACTATCAATTCAGGCAACCAACCGACCGCAAACGATCGATAAATAGGAATTATTTTCATGCGTATTCTCCCTTCCATTACGATCTGTTTAAACACGAACGATCGATCGATTATAAATGTACTATTCTGCCTTCGTTCCACACTTTCAACTCGATAAAGCCCTGCCGCACACAAACAATACAAAATGTTTCATGCGAATTCTGCCTTCAATCGCGTAGTCCTGCTAGTCCCCTACACAGCCATTTTTATGTCTACAGGAGCCTTGCGTGGCGACAATAAGCCAGGAAACTATCAATCGCACTATTTATGAAATGTCGACTACAATGCTGCACGGGACAATTCATAAAGAATATTGCTTTCACACGTATTCATATTCATCCCCAGAGACACTACATTAAAGTGCGCACCATCGAGCGACACAAGTTATTTTCAGGCTAAGCAACGAATATGTGTTCCACAAACGACCACCTTTACATCTACGAACCGAAACACCGAGAGCGAACTCCTCTATACGGCCCGCATTTAAAGTTCACAGTCCATAAGAAACATATCTAGTTAAGTTTTGTCAAGCAGTTCAAGTTCTAGCAATCTTTGGACTTGATTTTTGCAAAGGTTAAGTGGGATAGTGTGAAAATATCAATAACTGTATGCTGTAGTACATCAAATCCATATAAAGGATACAAATATTTGTGCAGTAAACTTGTTCAAGTGAAGCCTTTGTCAGAAGACAACCTCTTTCTCACAGACGTGCGTGTTTCATTGTCCAGGTCATAGAAATTCTCTTGTTCAAGTTCAACATCCCTGCTTTCCCATGGGTTGCGGCAGTGGAAACGATTGTCACCATAGTAATAATGGTGGGAATGTTCACTTTGCTGTCCAGAAAGTTTACATCTTCTGCAGCCACATTTACCCTGATTCAGAAATTTTCCAAATTCACATTGGCCAGGATGATCTGCAGTCCAGCACAACAGCAAAACTCGCACAGTGGGCATTTCACCTGGTTCATAATTACTAATAGTAAGTCCAGCAGGGTAGGGTACTTGAAATCCATCAATGAATCCATTGGTAAGATCATTCATAAGGGGTTCCAAAAATGGATCAAAACGCTCTGGTACATCATTAGGGACAGAATTATTGGGTACAAAACCTACAACATACACTTCCTCCACATGTGCACGGTCTTCCTCATACATATTAGCAATAGAGATTTCAATTGACCCACAACTCCTTAAGCTTGTTCTAAAAGGCTGCTACGCATCCCAGTGGCCAATGAAAGCTAGATTCAGAGGAGAACCGGTTGTTGATTTAATTTGCAAGGGAAATGTCTCAAAGCATTCGGGACAATCCACTAAAGCCATACCATTGTCATCTTTAGAACAGTGAGATAGTGTTCGTGTGGAAATGATAGCTTTGCAATTCACACACCTTGTTGGGAGAGTCCATCTTTGGTCTGGGTCCCAAAACCACTGGAGATCTAGCCATCTTTCCCCATCCCACATTTCCTTTTTCACTGGCCAACTTGTAGCTCTTCCTAGCCAATGCTCCCTTTCATCCCAGTGGGACAACAATTTTCTGCACATGCTCTCACTACCAAACCAGTTCTTAACCTTTGCATTTAAACCAAGACAGTAATACTTAATGTATCCTTTCTTACCACAATGAGAACAAAACTCATCCTTGCTTTCCATGATGCTCCATTTGCGGCTGTACTCGTATTTTGTGTGTGTTTTACCACTTCGGGTAAATGTCTTATTCTCTCTGCAAATGCAAATGTAATATTCTTTTACATCATCAAAGCCCTCTTCTTTTAGAAGCGATTGAACTGCATTCCAGTTCTTAGGCCACAAGGCACTCAGAATATCCACATCAACGTCATCTCCAACAGAAGTAAGTAACATAGTTTTTCCGTATTCAAGAATGGGCTAAACTACATAATACAGGGCCACTTTTCTAGCTGTTCTAATTGAGGTGGCTCGGTGGCACTCGTCAGTCGATTGTGAGATACGTCATTCAGCTGGCTCGTCGGCTCGTCAGTCGATTCCAACCTGGAAGGTGTATTATTCAGGTGGCTCGGCGGCTTGGCGGCTCGGCGGCTCGTCAGTCGATTTGAACCTTGAAGTATTTTTCTAGCTATTCTAAATGAGGTGGCTCGGCGGCTCGTCATTCGATTCTTACCTGTCAAGAACTTCAGTAGCTCGACGGCTCCATAGATACAACAAGTTTTGGCCGAGTTGCACAGCGGATCCAATCAAAAAAATAGAAGGCCTGAGACCGAGGTTAGCGATGCCTCGCGATGCCGCGCGATTCATATTGATCACTTTTACTCTTTCCTGCCGCAAGACAATTAAAAGCGTTTTAAAATTCTTCTGCGCGTCAGTGATACACGAAAGTGAAAGTGACACAGGAAATGAATGTTAAAATAACTTTTATTTTACATTTCACCAAAGCCTTACAAAAAAAATAGTAATAGAACTTCATATTGATCACTTTTACTCTTTCCTGTCACAAGACAACTAAAAGCGTTTTTATAAAATACCTCTGCAAGTTCGTAAGGCGAACTACATGAAACGATAACTTGTCTAAAATTTAGCGGTCCATTACTTAACAATGTTTACACCTTGTATAGTTCTTTAACGTCTCTTAAGAACACTTTGAACATATCAGTTTGTTTATACTTATACCGCCACATTAATTCGGCCAAATAGGAAGAGAAATGCTCTTTACGTGTTCCGAAAATTGGAAGGCTGGTTTTCAAATGTCTCCAGTGTCCCTCCTGCTTGTTTGTGTGAAAACCTTTATCGTTTTTAAATTCTTTCGAGTGATTTACTGTCTCATGCTGGTAACCATGCTCGGACAATTTTGAATAGGACTTCCAGCAGTCGGAAACAATCAATGTTCCTGGCTCTATCCACTGTTTTATGATGGGTATTAGAGTCGCCTCAGATCGGTCTTCAACCGGTACCATGAAAGATTTACGAGACTCCTCCTCGATGCCACCGAACACCCACTGACCCTTCACACGATGCCCTCTATGATACGTCCTTTTGCCCACTTTGCTTTCGTCTATTTGTACAATTTTTCCATCACCCCCAATTTTCTCGCTTTTGTCCAGCATTGTCACCTCGCAGGTTTCTCGACAGAAACTTTCCCAGTCAACTGCGGTATTTGGACCTGGTTACGAGAGTTGCCGTTGCATTAAGCACTGTGAACTATGTAATTTCTGCCATGTTGAATGGGCAGCCTACGAACAATCCACCAGAAACGATCACAGAAGAGTCCTACAACAAAGCCACAGTTTACGTACAACATCTGCACATGAATATACCTCGTTCTTTAATCCATGAGCTGAAGAAAGCGCGCTACACATGAGTGTACTTCATTCTCCTACTTTAAACACTTAAGCGACCAGCGAGCCGAAGAGCCGCCGAGCAACTAAATTATATACCTTACTCGTTCTTTAAACACTCAACGCGACTGCCGAACCGACGAGCCGCCGAGCCACTAAATAATATACCCTACTCGTTCTATAAACACTCAACGCCACTGGCGAGCCGCCGAGCCGTCGAGCCACTAAATAATATACCTTACTCGTTCTATAAACACTCAACACCACTGGCGAGCCGCCGAGCCGCCGAGCCGCCGAGCCACTAAATAATATACCTTACTCGTTCTATAAAACTCAACGCGACTGCCGAGCCGACGAGCCGCCGAGCCACTAAATAATATACCTTACTCGTTCTATAAACACTCAACGCCACTGGCGAGCCGCCGAGCCGCCGAGCCACTAAATAATATACCTTACTCGTTCTATAAAACTCAACGCGACTGCCGAGCCGACGAGCCGCCGAGCCACTAAATAATATACCTTACTCGTTCTATAAACACTCAACGCCACTGGCGAGCCGCCGAGCCGCCGAGCCACTAAATAATATACCTTACTCGTAATATAAACACTCAACGCCACTGGCGAGCCGCCGAGCCGTCGAGCCACTAAATAATAGACCGCAAAAAATGGCCCTGTATTCTGTAGTTGCTCCCAAGAATGTCTTCAAACGTTTTTACTGAAACACCACTGTCTTCCATGATAGCCGTTGCATCGAGCACTGCCTTCACAACAATTTTTTTCAGGGGATTGGTAATTTCTTCTTGTGTCACAGGGTCAGCAGTGCAGCTGCAGGAATCCAAAGAGTCACTTCTTGACCGACAATTAGGAGAAGATCCTACAACACTTGGTAACTCATGCCACTCGTCATTTTCCTGCTGAATATCCATGTCCTCCGTACCACAAACTGATTCTTCCGATTCATTCGCGAAACTACACGTGGAAGAAACGCAAGCCTCGCTCCAATGCCGCAATTCTGTACTTCTATGCACTGCCCTTCCGCGGCAATTCTAACACTTGCAGTGAACATGTGTCATAGGTTTTTCATCACAGTTACAAGAGGAAATTTCATCTCTTGACCACGGAATCGCAGTGGTCTGAATTTCCGAGCTGGAGCCACCAGCCGCCATCTTGTTTTCAAGGCAATGTCAACAATTCAAATGTCCAGCGGTTATCCCCAGCAAAATCTCAATTCAGCCAATGGGCATCCTCGGAGACCCAGGGGGCAGCTGCTGGGTTAAAGTGCCACTGGGACCAGAATTTTGGTATTCCATATTTTTGCATTTTCGAAGATAGGCTGTGGTTGTTAGTCACCATGCCAAATTTCAACTCATTACGACGACAGGAAGTCGCTTTTTTCGGACGGTCTTTGTCGAGATTTTACGGCCGCCATTACTGGCCCTTGTTCCAGAAGCTGGCTTGCGAATTAGCGGAAGTGATGTTAGAGGCTCACCTCAAATTACTTGCCGCGGGAAATTTAACTGTCGTCGAGGGAAAATTTCCTGCCAACTGTTTGCTGTATGGCCTTGAAATTTTTGTTGCTGCAGCAGTTATATAGGGTATTACTTGTGTTGTACAATGCTACAACAATAAATCCAACCAACGAGCTGGTATTTCACTTCATCAAAGCCTTGTAGTGCGAGCGGACCCGCAATGGAAATGGATAATGTTCGTGCTCACACACAGTGCAAATTTCAACCCGACAGGTATTTTTATCGGCTGTTCTGATCACTTCACGGACGAGTGTTTCCAGAGGGTTGTTCATGTTGAAGGATCCGAGAGGCCGATTATTCCACTGTCCATTTTAACTATATGGAAAAAAAGATCCGGAAAAAACGAGACGAAAGGTATCTAATCTTAACGCAGTTGAAGTGATACTTCGTTTCTTTTTCAACGCATCCACCACTGAGTAAAACTTATTTTCTTTTAACGTATTTCAAAATTTATTTTGCTTGTGGAAAACCCTTTCAGTTCTGCCGTCTGCTAGCGCCAAGATGTTCGGCGTTGTCCTCATAAAATGCATCCTGGGCGAATGCAGGACCGCCGCGGTTAAGCCAATAGTTTTTATTGCTTAGCTTTTTTTCTTTTTTTTTTTATTCCGCGTGTGTTAATTTCAAAGCAGTAATCGCTTATAACTATAAGCATGGTCATTTATAATATAGCCTACCATCCTGAATGTCGAGAAACTTTTCTCCTTATTCCCTATCGGTGAAGAGTCCGGATTGACATTATTGTTCGAAATATATAAAAGCTTCAACAGGTCGGCTTGTCTTCACGTGGAAATTTAAGTTGGGAAAAAATATCACACGCCACTATTTGTCAAGGGGTTTACAATGTTATTTCTTTTAACTGTCATAGCGATCTTAGTAAATGAACTACCAAGAAAAATGATTAGATATCAAGTTATTATTTTTACGCAATGAATAAAGCAATTAGTGAAAGCTTCGTTTCCTCGGCGGTCCGCATGTTGTTGTTGAGCAGCAGAAAATTTTCCTTGTGGCTTTGATTTGCACTACAAATATTTAGATTCCGGTCACACAAGGCCTCCAGTTCTTAAAAAAAGGTCTTGGTTTATTTCACTTTTTTCGGCTCAAGTTAAGAATTCTACAAAAACTGTTCAAAATATTTAGAAACACCAAGCACTTGTGGACACGATAAGCTTCATCAGCTGATTGCCAGATGACTACAGCATTACGGCTCTTCAAGAAAGTTTCCCATACTGTGCTAAGAATGGCCAAAAATCTTAATGCTTTACAATATGTAATGAATATAAACAACAGCAGACAAAATACAGCTTCTTTTATTTCTCCAACGAAGCGAACTAAATAGAATCAATCGACCGATGCTTGAGAATTCGCGAGCATCAAATTCTAGAGTTTTTATAGGTGTTTTGTCTAAATTTTCAAAGTTCAAAACATCGGTTTTTCGAGTAGCTGAACAGCGATTTATCCGTTGGATAAGAGTCATCCGCTCTTTGAGCAACTTCTGCCTGAACTGTAATCACTGCACAACCATTGTTTCGCGCATATTTTGAACTCCCGCCAATAAGGCGGGAAAAACAACTTTGAACAGTTTGTTTACAAGCTTATGAGCTGAAATCTCCTGACATCAGTTCTTACATCGTACGGTAAGAAAAATTCTTCGTTTGCCGAATGAAATGAATCCTCTGATGCTTCGGAAGCTAAAGACTGTTCCGAATCGTAGAAATACTCTTGGGAGGTTTCGCAGTCGACGGTAGTCATCTTGAGTCAAAACACAAGAAAACGCGACTGAGGTGAGCCTCTGACGTCACAAGCTTTTAAATTGCGCAATCGCCCAGGAACACTTTTTCAGTAATGGCGGACACATTTTACGCGACTTTGGAGCTAAAAAATATTAGGATGGACGGTTTCTTGTTCAGTTTTCCGGGTAAACAACGCGATCTTCTGCGACAGAATTTGGCCGAAAAAAACCTACGAATTTTCGTCTCAGTGGCACTTTAAAGATGCTGGGGCGAGGGACAGTCGGAACGGACGACAAAAAAAAAGAGTGGGCGAAGAAAAGTCAAGGGCAAGACGAGAAGCCCCTGGGGAAAATGTTTCTCCAGAGTAGTTCCTAACGGTCAAGCCCGTTCTGGCTCCTGATTGGGCGCATTTTTCTGCCCAATCAGCGAGCAGCAAATCCCTGAGTCCGTTTCGTGTGTTCTGACACGGAGTAGTACACGAAGGTCGTTTGTCCGCCATATTGCCTTGCTTGTTTGTCGAAAATTAAGACTCTTTTCATAGAAAAACTCGCCGTAAATGTGCCACGAAGCTTAAGGACACGTCGAAGTATTTGTCACGTTCAAGTGGAGAACCAATCCAGCGGAATAATTTTTACTAATCGAGCGTATCGTACTACTGTTTGCAATCCCCGTGAGCCTTCTGATATTTCGGGACCAGAAAGATGGCTTTTGTCTAGTAGTTGCTCGTAACTTATGAAAGGTAGGATAGAATTGTGCTTGAGGTTCTATAACAAAATGAAGGACTTCTTCCAATGCTTTTGCTACCGGTGTTTGGACTTACCGGCTGATCCAGTGTTTATTTTTGTATCTCATTTTGATTTCTCGATTTTTTTTTGGCCATAAAAAATTTTAGTGATTGTAATATTTACCTGTAAGAGTTATGTTGCGAGGTATATGTTCTGCAAAGTTTTAATCATAGCACTTGTTTCGGATTCTTTTATGTGTTACTTTGCTAGACAACTTCATCATTTGTTATAAATCAACGCAGAGAACCGAAAATAAATTGAATTAAAGTTATTAAATACTGAGTGAATGCTTTGTTCTATATTTATATACCTTGATACTTAATGCTACAGGATAACTGTATGCAGCGTGGATTACAAATGATGGTTATTTTGTACTTGCCTTAGTCACCATGCCCTCTACGTTCTTGCAATCTAGTTGAATTAAAAAGCCAGATTTGTAGTACAAAAGGAAAATAAGTAGATTGGCTAGCTATGCACTTGACTCTTATTCTGGATAGTTTAGTGATCTGTTCCTTATTTAGATTGCAGAAATACTTTGCCATTTCTGTATGTTTAGAATGAGAACTCGCTCGTCTTAACCAACTCAAACAAAAATGAAATAAGAATTGTACAGCCCCCTTCCCCCCCCCCCCAAAAAAAATGTCTTTTTGTATGAAAAATATAAAAAGAGGTAGTGGCTAAATTTTCAAAATTTCAGTTGTTTTAGTGTCGTTCATTATGGTTAATTAGGGAGAGCTGGTTACTACTACACAGCTTGCAATTATGTATGTTATTTAACTCATGATGAAAGTTGTAATAATAAAGGCAGTTATATTTTTGCAAGAAAGAAGAAGAATCTTTCTTGCAAAAATATAACTTCTTTTATTGTAGAACTGTAATCTGGTAGATTGTCATCAAAGGTTCACCGGAGTTGACAGTGGAAGTTGATTTTGTGGTAGGAAAATCCCTTTTGGTCCTTATGATAGCTGTAAACTAATTACTGATGCTCACTGTATTGATGGAGATTTACTTCACGGCATTCTGTTTAAGTAATGGGCTATGGCATCTACCGTTTCTTCTTTTTTTTAGAGACCCACCCTCTCCCCCCCCCCCCCCCACCGAAGTTGTTTGTTACAAGCATATACCTTTCCAAATGACTTCATCATACAATGTAGATACTGTAGCTGACAAATGCCCTTTCCTTTGGAGGGGCATAATTTGAGTTAAATAAATTGTCGAGGGCAGTTCTCTTTTGACCGTTGATGTGAAAACGGAAAAGTGTGTAAATACTCAAGAACCAAAACATACAACTGTACAGGTATTGACCTCCATATGTTCATTTACCTACCTGGGTTACCCACTTAAAACAGGGGCACCCAACGACAAGATTTTAGCAAAATACGAGAAATATCATTTTCTGCTTTCTTAGATCCTCTCAGAGCTTTTTAAAGGCATATTTGTTTCAGCTAACACAGATTGAACTGTTCGGCGTTCTTAGCTGAAAATTCAGGCTGCAGAAAATTTTAGGAAACAGAATCCTATCCGTCGAATTTCCGAGCTGCTGATGGCTCTCCGAAAATGCTAGCTGACCTTGTTTTGCACTCTCAACAACATATTTGTCCCTCGGAAAACAATAGGAACAACTAAGTGCTCTTGTTGCGAAAGTCTGAGGTCATGTTTCTCCAAAGAAATCTCTAGCTTTCACGGCAATTAAATCCGAAAATCTCAGGCGGTTTTAGGCCTTCTGAACAGATATATTCCCGAAACGAACCGATGGGTGCCCCTGTTAAAAGTTCTTAAAGTGAAAGTGTGAAAATCACAACTTCATATCAAGTGACAGCCAATTGTTAATTTAAACAGCTATTGTTAAAAGAGACATTTTGAGTTTGTACACTGTCATTTTTCGGCAAAAAACCAGCCCCTTACCCCTCCAAAAATAACTGTAGAAAAGTCTCTAGTAACCTCTTGTCTACATGATTAAAATAACCTCCTTTATTCTGGGAATGCCCTATACAATATCTCAGTTGAAGTGAGGGACCTCTTCAGGTACATCTGTTTGATATTTACGCAATTTGAGCATTGAACTGATAATGCTCTAGACAAAAGAAAACTTTTATGTCACGAAATACAGATTAACTGCAAATGCATTAATTTGTCTAAGGATGTAGCTGCTGTATTCTCAAGTTGAAGAAGAAATCAAGCAGTTTGAAAATATGTGCCTAACATGTGCCACTTTAAACTAGCCACGGCAGTTCCTTAATGAACAACTTCCAAGGCTCAAGCTTAGTAGTGGAATGGAATTAATTCCCTTCAGGGCCACTGGCTGCTCTCTACACTTTTCCCCTTTGATTGCTTTCACACATGTTGACAGTTGTCCCTAGGATGAGGTATCATTCACGGTGTATAAATATAAAACAAAGCATTCACTCAGAAGTTAATAACTTTAATTCAATTTATTTTCGGTTCTCTGCGTTGATTTATAACAAATGATGAAGTTGTCTAGCAAAGTAACACGTAAAAGAATCCGAAACAAGCGTTAAGATTAAAACTTTGCAGAACATATACCTCGCAACATAACTCTTACAGGTAAATATTGCAATCACTAAAATTTTTATGGCCAAAAACAAAAAAATCAAGAAATCAAAATATGAAACAACAATATACACTGGATCAGCCGGTAGTCGAAACACTGGTAGCTAAAGCATTGGAAGAGGTCCTTCATTAACCCGTTCCTCATTTTGTTATAGAACCTCAAGCACAATTCTATCCTACCTTTCATAAGTTACGAGCAACTACTAGACAAAAGCGATCTTTCTGGTCCCGAAATATCAGAAGGCTCACGGGGATTGCAAACAGTAGTACGATACGCTCGATTAGTAAAAATTATTCCGCTGGATTGGTTCTCCACTTGAACGTGACAAATACTGCGACGTGTCCTTAAGCTTCGTGGCGCATTTACGGCGAGCTTTTTATGAAAAGAGTCTTAATTTTCGACAAACAAGCAAGGCAATATGGCGGACAAACGACCTTCGTGTACTACTCCGTGTCAGAACACACGAAACGGACTCAGGGATTTGCTGCTCGCTGATTGGGCAGAAAAATGCAAAAGTTTTCTGCGCCCAATCAGGAGCCAGAACGGGCTTGACCGTTAGGAACTACTCTGGAGAAACATTTTCCCCAGGGGCTTCTCGTCTTGCCCTTGACTTTTCTTCGCCCACTCTCTTTTTTCACCCATTCCGACTGTCCCTCGCCCCAGCATCTGCCCCTGGGTCTCCGAGGATGGCCAATGGGGTTCAAGTAAAGAATGAAACCGCCTTTCATGAACCTTCATGATCAAAAAGGCGGGAAAATTATCCAATAACAAATGGCGTTATGTAAGTAAACGTGGCTAAGTTTGGGCGAGGTTTCGCTCTCTGCCTCTTTTCGCTCGTGGTTCAACGGGGCAGTATGGCAAGTTCTGCAAGTGCAGTTGATGGAGAAATCGAAAACAATAAGACTGTCGAAGGAACGACGAAAGAGTCCTTCTTGGTTTTAATAAAGTCCTCAAGTCCTCAGCTTCTACGTTCGCGCTTTTTAGAGACCAACTTGGTATAGTGATGTTTAGAAGGAAGAGAGTGTGATCCCTTTAATTATGTATTGAAAACTGCAAATAAGTGATGGGATCAATATTAAAAGGTCCCTTCTGAGAGCAAATCTGTCAAGTGGGAGCATGGAATTGGTTTCTTATTTAATATGATTGTGGTTTGGTCAGAAGGACTTAGAATCATTAAGTGTAACTGATAGCCGATAATTTAGCAGGCTACATTAAAACATCACTTAATGCGAGTTGTCCTTCCCGATTACGGTACAATCAGACTGTGTACGATGACTTGAACGGGACGACAGCCGGCGCTCGGCAATCTGCCTTAATATGCAGGATTTTGATCAGCTGATCAAAGGAACGTTTGAGCACCATGTTTTAGTTCGTAAACGAACTACTCTTAAGCTTCTAAATGCGAGACCGGTTTCGGAACCTTAAAAAAGGATCCTTCGTCAGTTGCTAAAGCTTTCTTTGTGAACAGCTCTGAAGGCGAGCTAGTAGCAAGTGCCATGTTTGTTATCAAGCCCTCTTTTAGAGCATACATGCCACTAAAGTGTTCGGATAATTGATCCGACGAGGTGCGAGAAATTTTCGCTTGAATGGTCTATTGTGTAGAAACCGGCAATTATGCAATTTGACAGCGTCCTTGCTGCGCTTTACATGCGGACAAAAAAATCGGTTTCTTTAACGGAAAGAGTTAAAGTTTAAGTGTTTTTTGGCACTTTGTTGATGTTCCAAGTTTTAGTGCACTAGTGCCTTTTTGTTTGACACATTTATTACTGTCAAGAAAGCTGTTTTTTTAAAATATTGAAATTTGTTGCTTTAAGTTGACGGTAAAAGATTATAGATAACAAGCTTTCAATAACCTTGAGAAATTAAAGCTGAGGATATCTTGTGAACAGGAAATTTCACATTATTTGGGGGAGACATCCCAAAATGCGAAATTTTCGCACAATGTAACCTCAACTTTAAGGAAATTTGTAAGGGGGAAAATCGCAGACCACTGGGCCTATGGGGTAAATTTGAGACTATTAAATCCCAATGACGGGAAAAAATAGAGGCAGAAAAATCTCAGTATTTGGGAAATTAGGACACCAGAAAAACCCACTATTGGGAAAATTGTGAGATGAAAAAATCCTGGTATTGGGAAAATTTAGACACAAGGAAACCCCACTTTTGGGGATAATTTGAGACAATAATATCCCAATATTGGGGAATTTTAGTGACACCAAAATCCCATTATTGGGGAAATTGTGAGATGAAAAAATCCCGGTATTGGGAAAATTTAGACACAAGGAAATCCCACTATTGGGGCTAATTTGAGACAATAATATCCCAGGATTGGGGAAATTTAGTGACATCGAAATCCCATTATTGGGGTAAATTTGAGACAATAAAATCCCAGCATTGTGAAACAGTCGATACAGTGAAATCCCAGCAATGGGAAAAATTGAGACAATAAAATCACAGCATTGGGGATTATTTGATACGAGAAAATCCCACTACTGGGAATAACTTGTGTCTGAAAAATCCCATTATTGGGTATATTTTGGGTTCTACCTGTCCCAGGAATGGCTATTGTTGCATTTTCCCAAACTGGGATATTCCTGTAACAATCCAGTGAAATCCCATTAATTTCACATGATTTCCCCTTTTTTTCCCAACTGGGAATTTTGAAAAGTTTCCTGTGTGGTGGTGTGTGTGTGTGTGTGTGTGTGTGTGTGTGTGTGTGTGTGTGTGTGTGTGTGTGTGTGTGTGTGTGGGTGGGGGGGCGGGGGTGTCACTTGTCTTATCTGGCCGGTTCAAACTGGTTTTGTCTTATCTTGCCAGTTCACACTCGGTGATTTTTATGGTTAACCCAAATTAAAAGCATTCCCATTGAGGGTGAACGAACAAAAACACCGTCGTCCCGTTTCTGCTGTAAAACAGTAGGTCGGTTTTGTATGACCCTTCTTTTTTCAGTACTAGCTTCTGATGAAAAAGAACAATCCCAACCTTAGACTTCGTCCAAGTCGTTCGTGTTTTTTTGAAGGCGAAAGGCTTATTTTTCAGGGGGACAAACAAGATGTGTGCGCGTGTGCAGCAAAATGTGAAAGAGATGTTAAGATTAATTGTAAAACACCTCTACGTTCATGTGTTTCTCCTTAAGCAACCGATCGAGCGACTTGGATAAAGGAAATTGTTTAGAAATAACCTCAGAAACTTTTTATCTCTTTGCATGTTTGTTTGATTGTCACTGAACTAATACATTTTTTTTGTGTGTGTCTCTGTCTGTTTTTGTTTGTTGGTTTGGCCTAATAGTAATCTTTGGATCTCATCATGTGATTTTAGAAAACCGTTGTGGATTTCCGGGTTCTTGTCATGCTCCCGCGTTACACTTTTTTGCATTTGTGTTCCACCCATGATCTCCTTTTCCAATCAATCAAAATTTAGTCATTTTCAGGTTTCTTTGTGATATTTGTATAAAATCGTATCACTATTGTTCTCTCCAGGACCACCAAAGATTACACTGAACCCAGTCCCTCGGACGTTAACGAAAGGCGCGGAAGCTGTGCTAACGTGTAATGCCAGTAGTCCACTACATCTGAAGATCACGTGGTTAAAGAACGGACAGACAGTGGGGTCTGGAGGCGAACTTAAGATAAACAGTTTTCAAAACGAGGATCAAGGCGTATATCATTGCAAATTTTCTACAGATCTGACGACTAGTTGGTCTAAACCGGCTTTACTTCTTGTAAAAGGTTCGTTCTGCGTAAATGATGTCTCATTTGGACACTATTGTGCAGGGTTTCCACAAGCGCCCGCATTTTCGGAGTGTACGTTCAACATAACGAGATTCTAGTGTATTGTGGAACCTCTCCCCACCACCAAGTCATTACTACCGTCACTTTTGTAATTTTGCCCGAAAAATTACGGCTGAGTCTTTCGCTGTGTTCGCATTGAACCGTTTTACCGTTTTCGAAGGGCTTCACGGTAAAAATAAACTTGTGCTTTTAAAAACGTGTCGTGCCATGTGAGGAAACTTTCGTTCAGCTTGCTTCACTTAACTGCTAGGGAAGCCTGACAAACTCCCGGGGGTAACCCTATGATGGGGACTTGCGTCCAACTCGGGGGG
The DNA here is from genome assembly GCA_964017195.1 of Siderastrea radians. NCBI lineage: Eukaryota > Metazoa > Cnidaria > Anthozoa > Scleractinia > Rhizangiidae > Siderastrea > Siderastrea radians. The sequence goes on from OZ024899.1 coordinate 38,519,033, forward strand.
GGGGGATAAAAATGCTCCTAGTTACTTCATGTGAGCTACCGGAATTGTGGAAACTTAATCGTCTTGTCTCTGATGTTAGATGTGTTGACGTCAAGAGTGTCATTCAGAATTGTGAATAAAAAATACCAGGATGACTTATTGGATCCAAGTAGCTCGAGGTACTCGGACTTCCAGATCAACATACAGAGGAATGTAAGTACAACTAACCCTAAATAATAGCAACAAAATTCGAAATTTCACTCACAGACTCAAAAGAACCACCTTGCACAGCATGACAAACAGCACCACAGGAAAGTACTGCTCAGTAGCTTTCATTTGAATGGTCACACTTTAGGATTTCATCCACACACTCAGAAGTTAGAACCACCTTGTACAGCATAATAAACAGCAGCACAGGAAAGCACTGCTCAGTAGCTTTCATTTGAATGGTCACACTTTAGGATTTCATCCACACGTTCAAAAGTTAGGTCACAAAGTACTGCATAATAAACAGCACCACAGGAAAGTACTGCTCTGTGGCTTTAAATTCATTTGGATGATCAAACTGTACTTATACTCAGAAGCCCATAATTATGGATAACTCATTCAGTATTTAACACTTGGAAGTAGGGAACTTGAACATTTTCTGAAATTAAGCTGTCGTTTCTCTCAGCTGGAGAACTATTTCAACAGTGGAAACCCTCAGTGGAGTTATGAAGTGGAGCTTACTAAATTCAGGCAGGTTTTATAATCTTCTGTCTCGTCAATAACGTCTACAGCACTCATGGAACCAGTCACTGCATACAGCGTCTCTAAAAAATATATCCCAGGTCGTCCCTACGTCATTCCACTCCCGTCCCTCTCCTCCCTATCCTTTCAGTATCTTTTCTCTCTTCGGACGTACCATTAGTAAGTAGATGTTATAAATACAGATAACTGGTGGGCAACGAATCCTTGGACGCGCGGTGGCAAAGTTATAAGCGCGTCGGTTTTTTGATCGGAGGGAGGGTGGTTCATGGCTTGGTCTCTTCGTTGTCGCGTTGTTTCTTTAGACAAGAAACTTTATCCTTCATTCTCTCTCTCCACCCAGGTGTATAACGTGGGTACTGACGACATACTGTTGGGGGTAACCCTGCGATGGACTAGCATCCCACTGCAGGGGGGAGTAGCAACAGGGTTAACCTGGGCGTTCTAAACCCGAAGTTCGACTGTACGCTTTACCTGCGAACCGTAGCTTTTTGTAGGTGGTTACTCCACTAATTGTCCGTGGTGACTATCGCTGATATAGCAAATAGTGAATGCTAATAAGGCCAATCAGATTCGTGCGTTCACGATAAGTAAAGGCAAATTGTACTAAGTGGTGTTATCTTATTTGTTTGTAAATACAGGAACTCGTTTGGTAAAGTAGGCGTGGACGTGGTAGTTTACAGCTCGGCTCGTCTGGAAGACTTATCTTCATACTACAGTAGACTCGAGACTTTACTGGCTGATGAAAGTGAAATGAACAAGTTGCTAAAGCCTTTGAAAGTGTCACGTAAGAGCGTGACCAGAAGGAGCGCTAGTAAGTGTCCCTGATTTTGCAAGAAAAATGTTTTATGTTGGTGTATTGACCTGATCATAGAGAATACGGTTTCAAATCATTGATTTCGTCTGTCATTCCACTCCGAGAGAAATCAAGCTTTGGTTATTGTTTGGTCAAAAGTGCTCGCTAAAACAGTCCTACTTGTATTTATCACGTAACTGAAGGTTTAGCAAAGTACCATTTCAAGTTAAAGGAACGGTATATTTCTGATACAGGTAAATCATTGTCGTCGTTGTTGTTGTTGTTGTATTTCTTAAGCAAACGATACATTGAAAACGTTTTTCCAATCAAAGTATTACTTTTGTCCTCTAATAGAAACTTAGAAAACAATTAAACACGAAATTCAATGTTTTATACTCTGATAAAGCATGGTTTTTTAACCAATCAGATCGCGCACAGCTTCCAGTCCTTTTTCTAACAATTACTTTACTTCTCTACTTTTCAGCTCACTGTCTACCAGAGAAAACTGGCAAAGTGTCAATCATGGGAGTGTTTGATTGGCAGTTAGCGGTGATTGGTCGGAACTCGCCATCTGTAGAATGCCCGTATGGTCCGCCAGCCGCCACCGCCACGCGTTATTGTGGCGGGAATTTTTTGACCGGTGGTTTGTGGGAATCCCCAGATGTGAGCCGTTGCAAGTACAAATCAGAGAGAACAAACAAACTTGACAGTCTTGCAAAGGTAAGACACACGTTTCGTAAATCTGCGTACTTTGTTTTAAAACTTTTTGGACATAAAACTTCGAACAAAGAACTTTCGGACTGTTTTTTTTTTTTCATGATCCTTGGAACTTACCTTTGCATAGCCACAGTTTAGAGTGATATACTATGTATTAAACATATAACTACGTCAAAGCCGTTCAAGCCAAATGAATATGTAATTTCAGTCGTTTTTGTTGGCGGATCCCACAGGAAAATGCCTCTGTTTTAAACGTTTGACATTTCAGTTTTCGAATGCTTGATTTGTTCTAATAATTAGTTTTTTAAAAACCTTACCAGAAACCAATTGACAAGAAAAACGTTGCCAAAGTGACCAAAGAAGTGAAAGAGCTGACGTCAAAGGCTGATGACATGAACGAGGCTGACGCGGTGTTGATCGCTGACGTCATAGGGGAAGTTGTCTCATTGGTGGATTCGTTAAATGAGGTAATAATCTCCCAGCATGCTTTGCAGATTCAGAACTATCTGCCGTTTAATAGATATATTACGGAGTACACTGTAAATAACGATGTGAAATTGAAATTTATTAAATTTGTTCTAATTCAGCTAATATATTGGGTAATTTTCTCTGACGTCCCTTTGCACGCGAACGTCACAATGGGTATAGTTCAAATCGGGTCCTTGATAATTCGCCCCAGTCATTTAGCCCCCAAATAACAGGACAGCAAACGCAGGGTACCGAACAAAAGAACCTTAATTATAGTATTTGGGTTAAACTTCTATTGTCTAGGCTTAAACAGTCCTCTCTGTTATCTGTTTTCTTTCAGTTTTTCACCCAAATATGTTTCATTTTCCAAAAAGTTGTTTGCATGCTAAACGTCAATGTGGTCTCTTCTTCTTGTGCTCAGGTTTCTCATTTCTCCGCCTTGTTTTTCTGCAGACTGCTCAAGATGTTGTGGACGTAATTGACAATGTAATGAACATGAAGAAGGAAGATTTGCAAGCAAGTCAGCGATCAAACAAATCTTCTTCCAAGTAAGACAAGAAAAGCCGTCGGCTTCAAAACTGTTCTCGCAATATCACAGTTACAATCGAAACTTTGTTTCTCGGGCGATTATTTATTGTTCGGTCAATTTGTCAGCCTCGGGATTATTACTCGATATATAAAGCAGCCTCCAGTTGGTCTGAATCCAAGAGATAGACGGCGACCCTTTAAAAAGTAAGATTAAGTGTTTCTTAATATTCTTTTTCTTTACAGGTTTGTCAAAGCACTGGACAAAATAGCGCAAAATCTTCCTCTCTCAGCTGATGAATCATCCAGGCTCCTCGTTGCTCCAAGTGTAGCGATCCAATCAAACCGCGCAGACCCAGACTCTTTTTCGGGCATGTCTCTTGTTGTCAAACCACCTGCCGCTGACCCTAACAAGTTAACACCCGATAGCATGGTTAGCGAAGAACTTCCGATGGCCGATGTTCAAACGTCAATCACTTTGCCTGAAGTCATGTTTGAGGGAAACGTTCCTTCCGGTAAAGAAGTGAAGATTGGTTTTGTGATTTACCAGAATGACAAGTTTTTCCAACCGCTTATCCCTGATGATGTCGAGAGTGACAATGGCGCGTCTTCAGTCATGAGTCGAGTTGTTTCAAGCAGCGTCCAAGATATGACGTTTGACAACCTGTCTAAACCAGTTGAGCTTGTTTTTGACCCTGTAGACAAAGAGGATGCGGACAGCGGAGAGGCTGTGTGTGTATTTTGGGACTTCAATGCCATGGGTAAGCATTAAAAAAAAGGGAAATGACTTTATAGACTTTTCAGGTTGCAGCTTGGCGTGGTTAAGTTTCACGCTATTGCCATTTTTTTCTTAATTAGTTGCCTTTCTTGACTCTGCATCCACGTGAATAGATCAGTAGCCAGTACGATTTAAACCATATACAACTCTGCCGCATGTGTCATGCTTTCGACAAAAGTACGAAAGCCTTCAACTTGTTATCGATTGAAGTGTACGATACGAGAAATGTCGTAGGATTTTAAACATGTCTTAAAATCCTATGAGAAACTTAGCCAAACGCATTTTAAAATGCTGGGAGTTGTATAATAGTTATGATAACACGAGTAGCGCAGAATTCACATGAATACGTTTTGAGCAGACGTCGTTCCGACTACACCCACCCTAATGATACTTGGACTAGCATGTAGGGGTGGGGGTTGGGGCTAGAAATTTTCCTACTACTGCATGCTACAAGCGCTGGAAACTCTGCCAAGGACAAAGCTATAACTTTACTTCTTTCCTCCTTCGTTTGACTAGTCTTAAATGTCAGGCGTCTCTCTCACCCGTGCCGGAGCGATCAGTGTTTTTCTTTTTTTTTTCTGGGGGGGGGGGGGGTTCTAAAAATGGTACTTACTACCTCAGCTTACTGCTTTCTTATCCAATTTGTGTTTTCAGGAGGCCTGGGTAACTGGTCAGATCGAGGCTGCACACTAATGAAGACTGAGGCAGGGCGGGTGAAATGTCATTGTGATCACATGACCAACTTTGCTGTGCTATTCTCTGCCTCGGGTCCCAAGACGCATGAAGAAAGACACGCCATGGCCTTGTCAATTATTTCTTACGTGGGCTGTGCAATCTCACTGGTTGGACTCACTCTTACTTTGATTACGTATTCGTTGTTCAGGTTTGTGAGATTCCTGTTTGGCCCGGTCTCTTTTGCAGCCGTTATAAGTAACGATTCTCGCGCGACGACCGTTAATTTTGTTGACCTTGCGTGACATTGCTTAGGCTAAGGGAATCATGATTTTCAGAATCAAGCGAAGAACACAAATTTATTGAAAAGGTAAACAACGCCGTTTCCCCAACGCCTGGAAATATGTTCATTGCAATCGATCTGCACGTTATCTTTTTTTCATAGAATTTGCCTGGCGTATCAGAAAATGACAATTAAAATGTAGTACTAGCATTAAACAAGCTGTAACTTTCCCTTATGGAACCTTTAAGGGGTTATCTTTTTTATCGGCCTTGTCACCAAAACTCTTTGTAACACAAACATCTCGTTATTAGACAGTTCTCTTTACATTAGGAGACCCTATTCTGCCTCCGTGATCGAATTACCTAACAGGACCCAAATTTACTGCGACACGCTTTCTCCTCTACCACTCCCCACAGGAATTTACGCAAGACAAACCAGCAGCCCATCCTGATGAGCCTGTGCGTGTCACTCATGCTACTGCTGATCGTGTTCATCGCGGGAGCAGGACGAACAAAGAATCTGATTGGTTGTCGTATTGTGGCATGTCTACTGCACTACTTTGCTTTGTCATCCGTGATGTGGATGGGAGTGGAGGGTTATAACATGTACATGTCTTTTGTACAAGTGATGGGCACCTATCAATCAAAATTCATGCTTAAGGCGTCCGCGGTGGCCTGGGGCGTTCCAGCGGTTGTAGTGATCATCACCGTCTCCGCAGCAACAAGTTACTATGGTAACCAGGACGTGTAAGTACCTACGCGTGAATATTAAAGAAGTTATTCGGTAGCGTTTATTACTGGGTTACATCTGATTATAATGAAAATGCGAAGTGTTTGATTTTACGATTCGAAACTGGCGGCTTCCTTGTTTTCGTAACAGTGAGTGTCGTGACGATATTCAACAAAGAGACTGAGAGCGCTGAAAAAGACGACACAAGGCGGAAGTTTTACGAAATTCAAGGAACTGGATATATCGAGTGTTTGATATACCTTTTCTAAACGGAAACCGAAAAATTGCCAAAATCGATGCTTATTATTTAAGATCGGATACCCGAACTCTCTATGCTGAAATGCCCGGAAGTCGAACTTAACTTCCTTCGCGTTGATAATTTTTTTCGTTTACGTTTAAACGTTTCGCCAACTAACCTCCTACCGCGGTGATTTATTTCTTTTTTCTCTTCTTCACTTATTTGCAGTTGTGTGCTCTACGGAGTCCCCTTTCAAGCGTCCCAGTTCGCTCCAATTCTCGCCATAATCCTCATCAACTTTGTCATTTTCATCCTGGCTATGCGTGCACTGAGCCGAACCGGCGCACTAGTGTCAGCGGAAAAGAAATCTACCTCATATCAACGTGCGCGCACATCTATCGCGATATTGCTTCTACTGGGTCTCACGTGGGCGTTCGGAGCACTCGCCATATCGCGTGCGCAAATCGTCTTTGACTATTTGTTCTGCATATTCAACTCCCTTCAAGGCTTTCTGATCTTTTATTTCCATTGCCTAAGACAACAAGAAGTTCGTAACCAGTGGAAGACGTTCTTGAGTGGTAAAGGGCTGCGAGTCCAAAGGACCGAGACAGATTCTCGCACAGGGTACCCAAAGACGATTTCCAAGGGGCACAAGTACGAAGCACATACCCCAACCACTTCGGTAGCGATGAACGATTATTCTTTGCCCAGGAAAGAGACAGTCACCCAATCTGAAGGAGACTCCTCTCCGAGGTTACAGCTTCGCCCTGACGTAGTACCGGCTGACGTTTGAGGTCTTATGGCCGACACTTCTCCGAATGGCAATATGCACGTGATTTTTAGACAGGATCGCATTTTAGCGAAGAAGTGGTGCCGCGGATGGGAGGGGGGAATACTTCCTTTAAAAAAGCCGTAGAAAACATTGGTAATAACTTTGATGCAGTATTCATGGATCGTGGGTACGCTTTGGATGGCTAATTAACTGTATGCATTAAGTTAAAGGATCAGTTATCCCAAAGCCGTTTAAAATGGCGTAGAACTAGTTATTTTTCTGAACATCCAACTGTTTTGTTGCGTTCCTGTCGTGTTTGACTTCAGATGCATCAAAGCGTGGAGACTTGGCACCAAAACATGACCTAATTTGGTATCAAACATGACATGGTTGGTCGTCAAACATTTCAGTTTTACATGTCAAGGCCGTTGTGTAAACCTTCGGAGCTTGACGTTTGATGTTCGTGCAGTGAAGTTGTAATAAACCATTTAAACGGAGCTTCGTTAAATACTTAGGTGTTCAAAGAAATTTAACTCGTGGAAAAAAACGTTTGTGTAAGACAAACTTGCTTTATCCGGTCAACAGTTATGCGTGCGGAAGTTTGGCTAACGCATCTTCGTATTTTGAGAGTTTTCCAACCAATTACGCTTTATTTAATACCCAGTTGTAGTTTGGCGCCCCATCCCCACGTTTAGATGCATCCATCGGCATGGATAGTTGTAATAGTGAATAGTGTTCATCTTTAAAGGTTACATTTTAGGGGTGGAGATACAAGTTTTGAGATTAATATCGACGAAACTTTCTTTTGATGGTCAAAAGAGGGTGTGTATCCTTTTAAATACCATGCAAAGTTGTTCTACCAATCACAGCAAACCTTTTTTTAACCAATAGCGGCTTGGCTCAGCAAGGCTGCAATTTCCCGCGCTTAGCGTTGTTTGCGCGTTTTCATGCGCTTTCCTCTCAACCTCGTCCCCACGTTCTTTCGGTTGGACAATCCAGACCCTGGAAACAAGGTTGCTTCGCCCCCATTGATTACTTTGATTCGATTTTTGATTGGTTCATTCTCTTATGTCAATTCTGTTTTCAGATTGATTTGGTTACTGACATAACTTATTAGCAAATCGCTTGCTGTCATTTGAAAGCTCTCCCTTACTCACTTATTTTAGGTTCTGAGAGAAGAGAGCAAAATAATGCACAACATAAATGTACTTCACTCACGTAGTTATTTGACCCTGTTAAAATTTAGTTATAGTAGTCAACGTATTAAGGAGACAGGAAATCCCAGGCTAATTCCTAGGATTTCTCCGATTGCCTCGTCTTTGCGAAGCCTGGGACCCGGCCAAGGCGGGCGAACTTGACCGGCAATCCGTCGCTTTGAGAAAGGTTGTCGTCTTCACGACTGATGTGTAAATATGAAATTAAACAGTACTTATTTCTTTCCTTTGTTACAACGGAAATCCGTTCTGTTTCTCTCGTCCTTATGTGAATTCTTGTAAGCTGTGTCGTCTTCGACGAGTTTGTGGACGAGAAAATTAACGAATAAATTTGAGACGGGAAACTGGGCTTTTACCGTGGTAATATTCCCGTCCTTATGTGAAAATTATTCGGCAAATCATAGATAAAAAATATGAGACAAAATGGAGATTAGCAATAAGAAATGAGATCTAATAATACCAATTGTTAAAATGTAATTTTTCTTAAGATTAATTTTGGTATAATTATGTCAATAGTAACATGTCATTTGTATTTTAGGTACATGTTTTTACCACTGAAAACTTGATTGTATATATATTTATGCTGATTAAACTAATTTTACGTACCTTAATTTTTCCTCTTGTGTCTAAACTTCAAACCTTTTTACGTTTTTACGAGTGTTTTGTTATCGTCCACTGCAGACGCAGCGCAGACCTTGTATGACTTTGGAATGACAGCGTGTGGACATGCAAGCACAACTTTTCACACAACATCGTGCAGCACTGTACAAGAGTGCTATACCAGACCTCGGATAAGCAGGTTCAACACTCCGTAATCATGGCTTCTTGTCACCGTTCAATACTGGTGTCGAATGGTGTTGAAGGAAGTTTGGTTGCTATCAATCTAACATCATTCAATTTTAGTTGTAAGCGTGAACACCAGTGTTGAATTTGTTTGGCCGGCCACGTGCAAGAATACTGTACAAATGCTCGTGCAGGAACTGACGCCTGCCGGGGTGGCCAAACGCGTTTGTTGAGTTTAATTAAGGTTACTCCGGACCTTCGCGGGTGTCCTCGGGCCGGGAAAAATTCGTACGCGCGCCATTTTAAAGGAAAACACGGCAAACTATCCATCGTTGGAAAGCTTGATAAATGTAGATTTCGAAAAAAAAATAAAAATTGGGGATTTCTTCAATTCCGCAAAAGAAAATCGCATTGGCAAAATAACTGCACAGTGTTAATCACAAAGGATCAATCATCAAAAGTGTGTCAGCATTTTTCGATATTATGACTGGTCATTTTTTTATTAATTTGGCAAGTTCGAGCAGCAAAGAATGCGCGATGGGCATTGCATTGAAGATCGCCACGGGTGAAATATTATAAATTTCAAAAATCCCCGACACAGGTTTGTTTCACAACATCTAAGGAATGTTCAGGCCAAATTTCACAGAAATCTGCCGAATTTTGGTACCCTATTAATTCATTTGTTTAATTGAATGACGCATGGCCATTTGGCGGTCATTTTTGCAATTTTCTTTTGTGGAATTAAAAAAACTGGCAATTCTTTTTTTTTTTTTCCGAAATCTTCATTTACTAAGCTTTCCAACGATATATATAGTTTGCCGTGCTTTCCTTTAAAATGGCGCGCACATGAATTTTTTTCCGGGAGGACACGGGAGGACACCCGCGAAGGTCCGGAGTAACCTTAAGCAAAGTTGAACGATGTAGAATTCATTTTGAATTCAACGTTGAACGATGTCGAATTCAACTGAATATTGAATGATGTTGAATTCGTTTGACTGAGACGTTATGCAAACATGTTGCGTCCGTTGGACTTGTCTGATAGGAGGTGATGCACGATTTTACATAACGTTGATGTTTCGTCAAATTTGATTTTGCAAGTTTTCCACGGAACAACGTGTATCAAGGTTCGTCCACTGCAGAACATAACCTTCCCCGCCTTTTCGCCTGGGGTCCACGGCCATCTTCCTCCAGTTTACTCGTCCAACGCATCGTAGAGAGTTAACGGAACCACGAGGGCGGCGGTAATGAGACCGTGCGTTAAAAAATTAGTTAGAAAAAGAAATGGCATTGCACGAGTGTTATACCCACTGGTACATTACTTTGCCCTCCTGTGCAGAACAAAAACGTAAAATAAGCAAACTCAAGGTATTCTGGAGAACCTGAATACAAAGAATTTGAGTTCTTCTTTTTCTGTCTTATTCATTTCCTGAATAGTTTGGCCACAACAGTACATGTTACATGCAAACAAGCGGCTCTCCCTTTACCAAAAACAAAATACAGTGCCAGATATCCTACCCCGACTCGCCTCCCGAAATACTAAAACAACAGCAACAGTTTATTTGCGTTCCCATACATAGATGGTGTTGCGTAAAAAACAAGAAAAAGAGAAAAAATAATAATAGAAGTAATAATACAGCAATGAATAGTAAAACATAATCGCGAAATTGAAAGCCCCCAAAGCCTTTGGTGTTCCAGTATTAACACCATCAATCAGGAGCCCCTAACCCGGAGCGCGCAACTGCCTTACATTCGTGTCACCGCGTTTTCACAGACCAATTCGTTTTTAGATTGAATTTCCCGTGAATTCAGACTACTAAAGGAGCCTTGCTTCTAGCCAATCACAAACTTTGCAAATGACTTATCAGCCTTGCGTTACCCTTGCCTTACGAATCGGGCATTTTAGAAGGCAGTCAATGGAAGAAGAAAGAACGATCTACAGCCACCATTTTTGGAGGGATCAATTAGACGGTAAGTTTTCGCAGGAAATCGTAATCTGAAACCTGTCTAAAAATAACTTGGTTTGTGAAAACGCCGTGACATACGCTAAATGATCGATTAAGCGCCGCGGCGCTTATTTAATTTTCCCTGTTAAAGGTGCGGCGCTTAAACTACGGGTAAAACACTTAGGGGAATATAGTGAGAATTAAGTGAGGCGCGTACTAGGTATGCACAATTTAATATAAAATTATTTCGAATGAAATACAAGAGGTATCATGAGCGCAGTTTCTCAGTTTCTTTGTGAAAGTATTGCTGTTCAAATACAAGAAGTAACATGAACACAGTTTCATGCACAGTCGCTTTTGTGAAAGTATCGCTGCTACATGAACGCAGTTTCTCAGTCTCTTTGCTTCAGTTGATGTTATATCGAGCACCGTAACAAAGGTGGGGCGTTTATTTGTAAATACCCAAATTAGCGCCGTGGCGCTTATTCGAGAGCGGCGCTTATTAAATTATTTTCGGTAAAGGTGCGGCGCTTATTCGATAGCGGCGCTTAATCGATCATTTTCGGTAGGCTTAGTTTATAAGTATCGATTCTGGGCTACTGCTCAGATAAATGGACGTATTTTAGTGGCTTTTGGTGAAAAACAAATGAAAGGTCTGGTTGCGTTACTGTGTATTAGAGGAGGAAGTTTTTGTCTTGTTTTGTTCTTTGAGAGAGTAGACAATTTTATTATAAAAAGAATACACTAACTCCTACTTTAATATAATGGTCTATGATAGGAAATTCGCTATTTGAAGATGTTCACCGAGTGATGCCGAATTACTATCACTTTTGTTTACGTTTGCGACAAGAGCAAAGTCAGTGAAGATCAATAAATCCAAAGAAGACTTGTCAATAAGTCCAAAGAAACCTGGAAACAAAATAAAAAGAAAAGAAAGGCAAGAAAGAAAAGGAAAATACGTTTTCTTTAACTGTCCAATCACAACAAAGCCCGTGCCCCACGTGATAATTTTAAATCCTGCCCGGGAAGATCTGGGACGACAGAGCAGATTTGAACGGATTTAAAGGAGAACTGAAGTCCAAAAATCAACCTTGTTTTTATTGTTTCCTTTGGAAGTCTTGGACATATAAAATCAAGTTTTGGTAATTATTTTAACTCGCGAGTTGCTATTCACGAAAAAATTGGGTTTGAAATTGGGATTTTCCCGCTTTTCGGGCTTTGTCATTGTGGGCTCGCAACAGATGTCAGCGGCGTGTTGTGACGTAGGTTATGGGGAGGATTGCAGCATTTGTCCGAAGAGTACTATAGTCCGGTCCGTTAGGGGAAACATCGTGACAAATCGCGTAAAAGCATCAAATTTGGCACACATATTCTTGAGACCATATAAAACAAATTGAGAAGGGGTGCCACGAGATCCGAGCATCCGGGGGGCCGTGGAACGCAAATCTATTGTTAATATCTTGGTCACAGGACAACCAGGCTCACTAACAAATCACTAATAGCAAAATAGAATTATTGTAGGGAACTTTTTAACTGATTTCATCAGCAAACGGAACAAATGAAAATAAACAGTCATTAGAGTTACCTGCCTCACCAACTCCACATACTGTATGTACATTTGTCTACCAAGAGATCTGCTCATGACCCTGGGTATCCTGTGGTTAAATAGCTTACTGGCCATGACTGTCGGACAACAAACATAAGCCGGACTAATGGAAAATAAAGCTCATCCCAAACGGGTTAAGCACCTTATCTAAGTCTTAGTTCAAGCTTTCTTTTGACAAAGACATATCTGAGAGAGAATTTTTTTTCTAATTAAAAAAATGTTACAAATAAACCAACACGTTCAATAATTCAATTTGTGATCACTCAGCCATGCATACTGTAGATCTCGAGATCGATCGTTCTAAGAGATAAAGGCCGACAAAGCACGACAACAAAAACATCAAAAGGCATCAGTTAGTTAGAATGACCTGGCGAACTTCAGAATTTTTTCACCAAACTGGAGAAGGGGATTTTTATGGGTTAATCTGTCATTCTCTCTGGTGTAAATAGGAGCCTGCGCGCATGATAGGCATTAATTAAAAACGCCTGTTCTGTAGGCGGTTATAGGTGTGAACTGCTAAGGCTGCTAGCTAGATTCAGAGGAAAAACAAATACATGTGATGGTAAAAATAAAATAACGAGGCAATAGCGTTTTTCACGTTAATCTTGAAGAACACGTCATGTTGTCAGAGAAGATTCTGGTCTATTACAATAACCATCCCCTCTGATCTACGCGTTATTCTGGTCTATTACAATAACCATCCCCTCTGATCTACGCGTTATTCAAAAGACCAAAACTGAAACTCTAGGACGGTAATTATTTACGTCCCTCGCTACTTTAGGGCGAGAGGTTTGGCTCGTCGCCGTGTCTAGGCCTTTTCGCTCTCCGTTTATGCGTTGTATTCGGAATCTAATAGTCGCAAGTAATTTAGCGTGTTAATGTTTTACGCGTTTTTCAGGCGAACGTTCGCGTCTTTTCTTAGGGGCACCCAAAGAGAAACTTTTAGCAAAATACTTGAAATATCATTTTCTGGTTTCTAAGATTGTTACCGAGCTTTTTAAGGTGGCTCGACCCGGTTTTTCACTAACCATACCTACTCTTTTTGAACAGGAAATACAAAGATGCCTCAAACGGAACAGGAAATCGAGTTACACCTATTTGTAGGGTATAGATTGAAGTTTGAAAATAGTGGGTTTTTTCGAGATCGACGTAGCCATAGCAACACGGTGACGTCATTGCTATTTTTACTTTTCCTTAATTTGTAAGAAATCCAGACATTTGTTTTTAAAGCTATTTATAGGACTTGTAGTTCATATAATTGTCTTCAGTTGTACCGATTTTAAACATTTTTTATGAGAGTGTTTTCGAGAAATAATTGATTGAAATTTTTAGCTGTTGCTAACAAACGAATCATAAACAATTCTTTTCGCGTTCACATTATTGTAAATCGGATGAAGCGATTTCTTTCATCAATTCCTGCAGGATAGCTGAAATCTCTAGAAAACAACAACTACACTGGCTCCCCGTTAGCGAACGCATTTCGTTTATGATCTTGCTGCTTACGAATAAGACTGTGAATGGATATGCTCCATCTTACTTTGAAGATCTTGTGAATTAATCATTATGTATCGTCACGCAGTTTACGTTCGACTTCGCAAGGCTTGCTCACAGTTCCTAGATCGACCACTTCAACATACGGAACACGCTACCTCTAATGATAAGGAATGCACAGTCAGTCTCTGCCTTTAAATGGCTTTTAAAGACATCTCTTTTTAAATTAATTTATTTTTAGCTAGTTCACCGATTTTTGTATTTTATCCATTGTAATTGAGTAGTTGGCTTTTTTATATTTTATCCATTGTTATTAGTAGTCAAGCACTTTTTTATCGATTTTTTTGAAGGTTGTAATTTAGGTTTTAATATTTTTATCTTGTAAACGCATTGAGGCTCTGCGAAATGCGTGCATAAAAACTGTTATTTTTAAAAACTGTGATTATTATTAAGTACCCGATGCGGTGTACTGAATTAAGAACTGCAAGACAAAAAAGAAAGAAAAACGTACGATGCTGGAAAAAGTGGTGCCTAATCGTTGGAGCTGGTTGACTACCGTGAAAGAGAGCTTAGCAAGCGTGCGTGCTTCTTATGGTACTCGCTGGTGACATCCGACTCATGGCATATTGAACTGAACGTTACCAATTTCAGAATTATATGAAGATCATCGCAACTGAAAAAGTTCAGGCTTGAACGGAAATCGAACCCATAACCTCTGCGATACCGGTGCAGCGCTCTAACCAACTGAGCTATCAAGCCAACTGGGAGCTGGTCAATTGAGTGTATTTATCCCGTAGAAGGAGAGATGAACATTAATATATGAAATAATCATAGCGCTCTAGAGCGCTGCACCGGTTTCGCAGAGGTCATGGGTTCGATTCCCGTTCAAGCCTGAATTCTTTCAGGTTTCTTCTTTTCAACTGTTTAAGTTGAAACACCTTCACTGCGATGATCTTCATATAATTCTATCATTATCCGCAATTCAAATATATGTTTATTTCATATATTAATGTTCGTTACAATTTTGTTTCTTCAGTCATTGCACTGTGAATTAAACTGACGTTCAAAGTAAAGGCAGATATGTCAGTGACCTTAAAATGTCTCTCGCGATATGTTTTTCTCAACAGTACACTTAAAACATCTGACAGAAGTTCCAGATTTCTCGTCAACCCGACTTGCTTTTATTGTCTAGAGGAACTTAATGGGGGAGAGGCTGTAAAGAAACGTAATTCAAAACAATTAACAACGGAAGTCAGTTCTTTCAGTTATCCTTCTCCTAAATGGGTCGGCGTACATGTTCCTGAACGTATGACGAAAATAACCCAGAATAAGTAATGTTTGAATAGCTGTAGCAGGCAACGGTTTCCTTTGCGATTTGAGCTGCTGATTTGGGACTGTTTGTCGACTAATTCGAACTAATAATTATTCGTTTCCTTAACAGCTATCGGAAGTGTAACGATTCAGTTTGTTAAGTCTATTTGACCACAGGGAACCCAGGCAAGCGAAAAGGGAGCGGAAAATACAAGGATATGTGACTCAATAAACTTAAACGGTTATTTGTTGTCATTTTCGGTCGTTCGCTGACAAGGCCAGTTAAAGAAGCCCATGAAATCCTTTTGAGTTTACTAGTGAGCGATCTGTTCATGAACGTGGGATTCCTGTGACCGTGAATGAAAATTAATTCGAGTGCTGTGGCCCCCCGGATACTCGGATCACGTGGCACCCCTTCTAAATTTGTTTTATATGTCCTCAAGGACATGTATGCCAAATTTGGTGCTTTTACGCGATTTGTCACGATTTTCGTAAATTTCGACGCTAACGGACTGGACTATACCAGCCGCTACAAAGCTAAGGCTGTGTTATTTCGCATATTGTTTTCCAGTATGAATTGTGTACAGCCATTTCAGTTTGCAATAATTTATTGTTCTTTTGAAAAAACAAATGGCTCGTAAGAAGATGTCTGTGACCCAAATATTGAGAGAATCTGGAGCCCTGAATAAGCAAGGATTTCAGTACTTCAAGCTATGTTCGTCATGTTCACGGCCGAGAATTAATTTATCAAGAAGTGAAGGAGCTAAATTAAAAGTGCGATCAATCAGGTTTGTCTCCATTCGTTTGGTATTTCTATTATTTTGTTAGTGAATGAGTTGGATTTAGAGTCGATGAAATTATCGCTCCGCGGCCGGTCAGTACAAAATGCAGACTTCAGACGTCTGGGTGATATGCCCCGCTATGTTGTGTGTAACACTAACAGCCCGGACGACATGTTCATGTTCGCATTCGAACTTTTCTCCTCCAAGCAGCAGTATAAATATAGCCGAGCGGGCTAAGTTAAGAATTCCAGCTTCTGTACCGTTCCTGTGTGGCAAAAAATAATCTCTAGCCCAGCAGATTCATTGTTTTGACACCAAGGTCAAAGACATACAACAGCGCTTATTGCGTATTGAATTTCGTGGTCTGGTATTTCTTACTGTTATTGCAATATTTTCGCCTGGCTTCCAGCTTTTCGAGAAAATGGTATTTGGAACTTGGTGCTGGGCAGAATAAACTGGCGAATCACTCCAGTGTTGATTGTCAGTGAAGATATTTCAAAACAAACTTAACGGAGGAAAGTAGTGTGGCAAAGCAATAAATAAACCGATACATATTAATAGTCCGTGAGTGTGCCGAACGCAAGATACATATTGTAGTTTTATTTATAAACGAATCAGTTATTTCAGCCTACCAGTTCAAATACCTAATGCAAGAACGCAAATTTCTGCCGTCTTCAGTTGAAAAATAACGACAGTAATTCACAGTGTAATGAAAACATGACATGTCAAAAGAAAGAGAAATAATTTGAAGCTTTATTGCAGTTATTTGATGACCCATGAGCGGAGCGCTAAATGTTATAAATGTTTGAACCGCAATCCACTATTACAAAAGTAAAAATAAATTTGCAAAGCTTAGGATAAATGGCTACATGACATACAGTAAAGTGGGCTACAAAAAAATTGTAAGACAAAAATATAGACGCTGGAAAGCGTCTGTGATTGTTTATTTACTAGATCTGAACTGACTACAGCCGTCGAGTTTCCCGTAAACTTCAACTTGTCTATCGATAAATTTAGACAAATCATTTATTAAATTAGATATAACTAACTTAAAACCTAGTATTTTTTCGGAAAGAGAAGCAAACTCTAAATAAACAGAGATGATATTTTCCGAAAATTTGCGCGGGTGTTTAGTATCGAAAGCGCATCACGGATCCGCGGTGAAAATGTAACATACGTCTTCAAGGACAAGTGGAAAGAATCCAGTAGAGATAGTAGAAGAGAATAACATTCCGGCTGTTTTAACGTATTACGTTGTAACTTGGTATTTGAATTGCTGTTACTAATAGCTGTTTGGGACTTGTGTGTTTCCCCTTACATTTCCTTTTTTAGACGCGAATGGGTATTTATTCGGCGTTTCCGTCGCAATTGTACTACTGTACACTCAAAATACAAGTTCTACATGGGTAAAATCAGTACTTCTCTTTGTAACTCTTGCATACGTTCCCCATAACCAGGAGGGAGTGATGAACTCGCCGCTCGGCTGGTTCGAGGTGTCTAGCCATCGTGACGTCACGACGTGAAAAGCGCGCGAGTTTGCCGAGTCTTCAAAAATGGCGCTGGCAACTATGTTAGAGTTCGGGCTACAAACGTATTTTTTGTGCTATTAAGCTTTCAGCTAAGCTTGTTTTCTTGGGTAATGGAATTTTAGTCATCCCTTTTTTCGATATAGGTAAGTGGCTCTTTGTCTTAACGTTAAAATGACACTTAAATAATGTCTTAAGAGTCATGTTTACTCTCTGCGATCGAAGAATTATGCGGGAAAATTGTTATTGTCCGCGTCCCAAAAAGTGTGTTTATTTCAGTTATATACCACAGGGAAACTTGAAACTTGGCTACGGACTAGCCTATAGTTTAACAAAAGCACCCACGTTGAAACAAGTGGTATAGTATTTGCCAAAAAAATGATCAGTCCGTTTGTTTAGCTGAGTATAATAGAAGGCAAACCTAGAAGGGTGTGTTCAGCACTTAAAAGTTAACTTTTCTTACAGTAGTTGCTTCCATCTTCTGTATAAGGAAAGAATAGTGATATTTAATTGCTAGGGAAAGAGAAATCAAACTTAGTAAATTTTTGCCCCTCATTTAACCCGTGTAAACTACACTTTTGCAGAACAACATAAAAATCTGAATCAGCTCGCAAATTATGCGGGCGCCTGAGGAAACAAGTCTTCGCTGATCTGATTCTGTACTTTTTTATGAAAACTAATAGATATATTTGAGTACCATTTGGATCAGTGATTCAGTGATTTATTCTCAATACCTCCAGTTTCCTCTAGATTCAGTTGCTGTCCAGGTTGCATAGTGTTTTAGAAAGAGTTTGACCGTCTACTTGATCCACAACTAGCTACAACTGACGATGACCGTTTCGCAAATAAATTGAATTGGTCCTGTCATTTGAGTTTCAAAGATTATTTACTTTTAAAACAGTCAAACTGAGGACCATTCTAGTAAAGAGAGAGCCTTGTTAACCCTTAACATCAGTAACCTGAGAAAGTTGGCGTTTTAGATAAACTGTGGTTTTTTATAATTATTCGATAAGAGATCAGCAGAAATTTGGCCGGAAAGCCGGCGTGTCAGCTGTTTTGCCTCGCCTCCAGCAAATGTTGTCATCTTTGTCTTTTTTTACAAGATAGTTTAGCAAAGTAAGGAATTACTGTGGTCCATTATTAACTTCGAACCAAGCAGATGAATTCACAGTAAACGTTTCTTTGTATTGGAGTATTCTTCTCCACATTTTAATGATGTTTAAAGCCACTGATCATTTTAATGAAATTGTTACGCAATTTTATTTTCCTAAAATTGGAAAGAGTTTATACATATAAAAGTTATGTTTTTGTCTCCAAGCGACACATCTTAGGGTTTGTGAGATACAGCTTCTGAAATCTTGATCACGATTTCAATCGATCGACCAAAGCGTCCATAAAATCTTTTGAGTCTTATCGCCAATTGGTTATTTTGTTTTGAGGACCAATTTGCATCAAGAATACTTTTTATGTTATAGCATGCAGCATACCTTTCGTTCTTTTATTACTTTGATCTGTTCTTTTTGAGAAACTGGACTGTAAACATTTGCGAGGAAGCCATTTGTTAACTTTCCTTTGAATTTCCGGGGCAGATTTATATGTGACGTCACGATGGCCAGACACCTCGGTTTTTCATTCGCCAATACCGGCGCTTGTGCCCAGGCCCAAGTTCATCACTCCCTCCTGCCCATAACCTACGTCATAGGCTACCAAAATGACCGCTGACACACCCATTCTGCGCCGCAATGCTGATGGCCCAAACTCGCAGTAAAACTATTTTTTTGAGACCGAAAGTAAGCGAGTGCACAGAAAAAAGTTTCAAACATTAATATTTATGGCTCAAACTTTAAGGAAAAAATGCTTGATTTTTGACTTCAGTTCTCCTTTAACTTTCTTTTCGTGCGTACATGTATGAATGATTTTGCCAATTCTTTTCCGATTTTACATCGCAAATTAGATAAAAAGGACACTTTGAAGTCTGCAACAAACATAGATGGCATCATCAAGTTGTCAAGGTAAGTGCGATCAAGGTTTGTTCGTGATATTTTTTCCTCTCACGTCATCCCAAATGTCAGATATTTTGAAATGCTGCATAATGTCGATTTATAATTTTAAGATTACCATCTTTTGCTCCAAGATCTGATGGAATCTCAAAGTTTCGCTACGATTAAGAATTAATGTCTTGACACATCTCTCCGTGCTTTCGAAACTCTCCTTGAACTACGGTTATTTTCTGTCGTTCGTCCTGCACAGTAGAAACAAGAATCGGTGATATGAACTGGAGTAAATGTTGTTATTGTCAGATTCATTTGCTTGCTAGCAATTCATCATTTGTTGCTTAAATTAATTTATATTGAGAGACATTTCACTATGTTTGCTACTTAATCTTACCGATTTTTCTCTTCTCCTTTAAATAGCTTTTTCCTGTAGAACTGATGGTGCTTTCGACTTGATAGAAGATGAAAAATTCGATTTTGATGTGCCAGTCTCCCCAACTGAATGTGATGTCGGGTAGGGCAATTATTGATCAGTAAGCTTAAACGTTAGAAAACTGGCTGCTTTGATTAAGTATGACACCCACTTCAAAAGATATTCTAACTGAAACCTCGTTACAAGTACTTTCAATTTCTTCCAAACTCCTTCGGCTTGTAGTGCTTGAAATGTATCAAGTTTACCTATGTACTGTAGGCAGTTATGTACCATTTTCTATTTCCTCCTGAAGTCACTTCCCTACTTGCGATACACATTTACCCTCTTCAAAAGTAACGAAGTTCATTGAATACTGTTAGTAAGGGTCATTACTTTCAGAACTTTTTGGTATGTTGCAATTTTTGTGTGCAAAATCTCAACTTGCATAACATCAGCTTAGAGAATGGAAATCTTAATCTTGGATCTGGAAAGCACAAATTGCTTTAATCATGTGCAACCTTTACCAGGGAAATCAACAATGATCTGGACGAAGAGGATGAGGTGTTCTTTGGGCCCATCGGACACAAAGAGAGATGTGTAACTGTTAAAAGTGAAGACGACGACAATTTCAAGCCAATGGGCCCACTCAATGGTGAACAGATCGCTGAGCTCTTCAAAGAAGCAAATGCTGTTTCAATATTTATAAAAAATTCCTCATCAAATACAAGCCTTGGAAATAATGAAAATGAGAACTCTGATAAGGAAAACAATGACATTTGTAACATTTTATCACAAACATTCAGCGTTGATGATGATCAGTCGGAGAATGATTTAATACAAAAACCAGATCAGGAAGATGACTTAAGAATTGCTGCGAAATCTGCATCTTCTCCTGAGTCAGTTTTGCAGGAACATTTTTCAATGCAGCCAGAACCTTCAGATGATATAGTTACTGCTGCCACTCCAAAACGTATCCTGCAAGAAAGAAATTCCCAGGATCAGACGAGTATGTCGATGCCTTCTCCATTCAAAGTGCGAAAAGCTCGCCCTTTGCAGAACACATCAAAGTTTACAAATTCCAGACTCCCCAAGACTCAGATGACTCTGAAAACACGTAGCTGTTTCAATTCTGTAAGTATTGTACGAATTTAAACTATTTGTGTGAACAAAAGTCCTTGGGACAGGGTTGTAAGCTAAATTTCCACTACACTGGCCATGTGGGCAAGTGACTTCAAAAAACGTCACCAAAAAATTCACGATTTTTACTTGCCCAGGAATATCTGTCACTCACCTACGCAAGTGTTTGAGTGCAAATTTCCACCCTGTTGGGACACAACTTAAAATTTGTAATACCAAGTGAACGTAACAAGACTAATTGTCTTCAATGCATGATGGATGAAGGGCCACCTGATGTTTCCTCCTCCCACTCACCTTACTTACTGCGAATCAGAGAAAAAAATTCAAGGTGATGTTCTTTGAATGAACTTAAGGTTTCATGCAAAAATTCATCAGTTTGGAGCAAAAAAATAAAACGGCCTGAAATTCAACAAAAGACGGTTCTAATTATTTTGAGACCACCTGGGGCATTACATGAGACTAACTGAGACTGTTTCTGCACTTTGATTACAGCCTATCAAAGTAGAGCGTCTCTATGGAGTTATGAAGTCCAACTCAGCTGATGACAAGGTCGATCAATTTAATGTTGGTACAAAATAAATTAAATGAATTGGTATTGTTTAAGGTGGCTCCGTACAGTTTTATGTTCTGTACACGTGACTAACCTTAGCTTCAAACGTACGCTATATGCGATTCTTGAATTATACATGTCAACCTTTCCGTAACATTTTCTTTTAACTTTGGTCTTAAAGTATTGCTCGCTGATATTTTGTCCCATCCCTAAACAGAACTTCCCACTGGCAAGTTTAACACTGGAAAGCAAGGTCCGTCCAAGCTGATCCTTATTTCAGTGCCTACAGCAGGAGCAGTCGTCCTTCTCGTGCAGATTATTGTCGTGGTCTACTGTGTCCGAAAATACTTTCAGTAAGTCGCTTTTTTGCTTATAATGTTTACAAATCGGTGTAAAAATAATAGGATATTTTAACACGTTTTTGAAATAATAGCATTTCCTTTGAAAAGTCATGTTTGTAATGTGACTTGTATTCGATAAATGACAACACTGATTCGATCGGTTGAAAGGGTTGAAGAAGTAATAAATGTTTAGTCGAGTACGCAAGGGGGCCTGACCATCCCCTGGACCCACCAGTAACAGCGCAGAACTCTTTATAGCGATATGCGATGTATGCTATTACTAGTGCGTCCAAGGGATCGTCCCCTTGTATGGCTGAATCATTATTTCATTTCCCCAACCAAAAATAAATTAGGATAAGTTCCACCAGCCGGCATATAGATCCAGCCCAAAAGACACAAAAATCAAAGTGAGCAACAGACCTGCTCTATGTAAAATTTTCCAGCAGCAATACATTTGGTTCTAACATATGTTTGTATTTATCACAGTAACAAAAAATGCAAGGTGGGCAGCTCTCCTGTTGGATTTCCTAATGAGGCTTACATGGTCAGTGACTGGGTGGAATTGCAATTAGGAAATGACCAAACCTCTGAAGCCTAACCATCTGGGGAGAGAAACATTGCAAAGTCAAATCCAGGCAAAAAAAATTTGAGTACATGAGGCATATATAACTAACCTTTTAGCGAACCCTATGTGCTTTTTTGAAATACTGTCGTTTTACAGCCCCTCGCAAACCACAGGCGCGTTTGGCATCCTCCAACCTTTACTTTGGCCCCAAAATTGCGAACTCAAAACACACCTCTACATTTACGCTTCGTCTACGTCATAAGATTAATTGAAAAATCAACATCATCGTCCTTCCATTGAAGTGTGAACCGGCATGTAAAAAGTGTAACACCCCAAGGCATTAGAAATAGTGCTGGAGATTATTAGAGAAGTTTTACCCATCTGAGCAAATCTGCCAGTTGAAGTCATAAACGCCGTATTTAGGCCGTTATTTGTTTAAAATTGACTCCCACCCTAATTAACTTCGTGTTAGCTCTTTGCTGCTACCCTCTTTATATATTATTATTATTATTATTATTATTATTATTATTATTATTATTATTATTATTATTATTATTATTATTATTATTATTATTCACTCCAAACTTGAAAAATGTAATTTGTTTCACGCCTGTTTCAAGACCACTTAGTCTTAGACGTGAATCGAACCCATGACCTTCCGTACACCGATAGGACGCTCTAACCACTGAACTACTGCTGGGAGAGTTCGGTCGCACTAGGCCAGTAGCTCAGTGGTTAGAGCATCCGACTGGTGTTTCAGAAGGTCATGGGTTCGGTTCCCGTCGGGGACTAAGAGTTTTCTTTGTCCCACGCTCGCGGGACATGAACAAGTCCATCTTTCTCGTTTCAGTATCGAGCTTAAAATTAGCCATCGTCTTTATTTAATAATTATTCTAAAACATCCTTTGTAAGTAAGGACACTTTACTAGGACTTAACAAAACCCTACATCTCAACAGATATTCGATAAACGCAGAGTGACACGCGGAGCATTAAACATTCGGGGACATAATATAAATTTTTTTTTCTTTTGCTACGAACGAATTAAACGGATTGGGCCGCGTTCCTTTCAATAATAAATTCTCATGTCGAATGTAGAATTTTTTTAGAACTTTTTGCATGGTGATGTTACCAAACCTGTTTATTTTCTGGTCTTGATAGACGCATAAGTAAGAAAGTAAGTGAGTAAGTAAAACCTTGAATGAATAATAAACTATTATTGTAACCAAACTCAACAATTGTCACTGTTTTACTGTTGCCTTCCACTCTGTGGTTAGATCTTGGAAGCCCAAGAGAGAAACTGCTTAGCCTCCGATCGCGCGTTCCCCAACACCACGAGCCCCATAATACTCAAACACCTGTTACACAGGCTACTATCTACTGTTACTGCTCTTTCCCGCGAGGGAGTGTTATGAGCCGAACCACACATCAGCCAAAATTCTTAGTTATTTAACAATTATCCTGCGAAATCGCGCGGAATATCACCTGATACTTAGCCGACGAGGCCGTAGGCCGAGTTGGCTAAATCAGGGGATATTCCGCAAGATTGAGCAGGATAATTGTTTTATTATTCAACAAATTCCCATCGCCTGCCATTTTCAGAACGAGAAAAACTACGGCTCCACGATAAAAACGCTAAAAGCTAGCAACACATAAGCTTAATAAAAATCAAAACAGAACTTCAAGAAATCGAAGTTTACTACCGTTCGCTTAAAAAGACTTATTTACAAACTCATGTTTGGAAATGACAAGACAAAGGAAAAAAATATTGCTACCTTACCGAGAATAAGTCCTCTTTCTGTGAATTAAAATCTTTTCAACTTTAGTCTTTACAACTTTCCGTGTGCAAGTGTGCTGCTTCGTTCGCAATAGCATTTTTCTTGGTTGAGTTCTCACTATGAAAATTCCAAGTCAACCTCTGGATATCTTTGTGAGCTGAAGCAAATACTTGTTGACTTTTTGAGAGCATTTAATCGTGGAAAGTTTCTTCCAGAGAGGTAAAATTTACGGAGAACGCTGCTAAAACTGCCTCGCTTTTCAAAATGGCCACCAAACAAGCAATGAAAGAAAATCTGCAGTGCACTTCCAAATATGGTCATTTACGTATATCGCAGGATATCTGTCATGTAGGATGACAGATATTGAGGGCTTCCTTACCATATATGGGCATAGTGACAATTTGTTGAATAATAAGTTCTGATAGTTGCACGGGAAAAATACGCGAAAGAAGAATAAGAAGATTCGAGTTCAGTAGGATCAGGGTAGCTCGCATCCTAGAAATAAAAAAGCTAAGGGTGGATCGAATACACAAAAATTGAATTCAATGTCCTCCCATGGGTGCAAACAAGCTGCAATCGTGTAGCTTCATGGCGTGAAAACCTTGCCGTTATTTTGTACGCTGTTTCTTATTTTTCACTGCTTTGCAATTGGCTGTGTATCCACTATACAACTTTATTATTCAACAAATTGTCACTATGCCCATATATGGTAAGGAAGCCCTCAATATCTGTCATCCTACATGACAGATATCCTGCGATATACGTAAATGACCATATTTGGAAGTGCACTGCAGATTTTCTTTCATTGCTTGTTTGGTGGCCATTTTGAAAAGCGAGGCAGTTTTAGCAGCGTTCTCCGTAAATTTTACCTCTCTGGAAGAAACTTTCCACGATTAAATGCTCTCAAAAAGTCAACAAGTATTTGCTTCAGCTCACAAAGATATCCAGAGGTTGACTTGGAATTTTCATAGTGAGAACTCAACCAAGAAAAATGCTATTGCGAACGAAGCAGCACACTTGCACACGGAAAGTTGTAAAGACTAAAGTTGAAAAGATTTTAATTCACAGAAAGAGGACTTATTCTCGGTAAGGTAGCAATATTTTTTTCCTTTGTCTTGTCATTTCCAAACATGAGTTTGTAAATAAGTCTTTTTAAGCGAACGGTAGTAAACTTCGATTTCTTGAAGTTCTGTTTTGATTTTTATTAAGCTTATGTGTTGCTAGCTTTTAGCGTTTTTATCGTGGAGCCGTAGTTTTTCTCGTTCTGAAAATGGCAGGCGATGGGAATTTGTTGAATAATAAAACAATTATCCTGCTCAATCTTGCGGAATATCCCCTGATTTAGCCAACTCGGCCTACGGCCTCGTCGGCTAAGTATCAGGTGATATTCCGCGCGATTTCGCAGGATAATTGTTAATTATTATTCGAGTGGGAAAGTGCATGTTTATACGGTAAAAATAAAAAGTCGGAAAGACTTGGCAGCCCGTGTCAGAAATTTCCGTGCTTTGCCAAGGCAGTTTCCACGAGAAGCATCATTGCAAGAACTGGAACTGCCGGAATTTCCTCTCAGCCACATCCAAATCCGTCTTGAAGGACTAGGATTGTTGCAATTCCGGCACAAAATAACAAAATATCTGAAAACAATCAACTATCGAGTATGACCGAGACATTGGCATTCCCCAATGACAAATTGCGGACCGCGTGAGCGGTCCCGAAACGGAAGCCCTGTTACAAAGACTTCGGTGAGAAAAAGTTGAGTATGACAAGTTGACGTCATCGTGCAGAGGTAGAACCCAGGCCTAAAGAATCACCCAGAATTATTATTAACTCTAAAGTAACACAAATCTGAGCACCAGAAAACTAAATGGTGGGAGTCAAACCATTTAGGATGTGAACCTCCTTGACCTCTCGGTAAAGACGCAGAAACAAAGCCTTTTACATAGATGATTTGTAGTCTGTCAAACTGTAACAATTTTCATATTTTACAAATGATATCTGACAAAAATACTCGGTTAATATTTTATCGCACATGTTACCTAAAATAAAATTTTGCACGAATATTCCTTCCAGATGGAAAAGAGGAAGAAGTAGTATATCATGAATTAAATGAATACTACCTGATTCTCAGCGGTTTATTTTCGAATTTTAAACCCCCCACCATAATAAACAAGCTCCCTTTGCTCGCTTGTTTATTATGTGGGGGGTTTAAAATTCGAAAATAAACCGCTGAGAATCAGGTAGTATTCATTTAATTCATGATATACTACTTAATAACCGAAATAAACCACCCAGCATAAAAAAAGAAGAAAAACGTGAGATAATTTATAAACATTTGAAGAATTACATATATTGAAAATAACACAATGGCAAGTTGTCGTCTTAGTCTCTTCACTATAAATCTATTTATTTGGTCTGCTTTTGGTTTGTTGAGCTGTTATGTTTATGGACCAACAGTTATTACTAACTTTGACACATTTTTAGTACTTATTGAAGCAAACAGTCATCTGATGCTCCAATATCTTTTTTATACAGGATTGTTTATATTATCTGTGTCAGTAATAACGAAAATTGCATTGGGATCAGATCTCAACATTCGATCACCAATTAATATTGTTATTCAAGAAAAAAATAAAGCATCTGATAATATTTTAAAAATTATTTTAATTATTGAATCACAAAAAAATTTTTTTTCTAGTTAGAGAAATACACATCTTTGTTATACCCAAGTTGTAATGTCAATGCTTAACATAAACATTGAAGAACTTTTGAAAGAATTTGATCCAGCAACGTTACAAGCTTTAGAGCAATTACTTGCAGAGGACGCTCCTGCTGTTCGAAAAACTATTCAGAACATATTGGATGAACCTATTTCTGAGAAAGTGGAGAAGAGTTTAGATAAACCCTTACTTCCTAAACCTTTTCAACCGACTGCTCCTTCTCGTAGAAGGGGGAGAAAAACACAAGAAATTTTGAGGAAGTTTGATCCAATTTCTCGAGAAAATATCCGAAATGTTACAAACTATCAGAATGAAATCCTTGATTTATATGATAATACCGAATATGAGGGAGAAGAGGTAAGAGGGCGCCGTTATTCGAGGACTTGAAAGAGATCTTACATCTGATTTTATGACAAAAATACGAGAGAAAGTTAAAACATCTTTCTACGCTAGACATATTTTTTTCATATCAGCTACGCAACATTGAAGACGATTCGTCAATGGTGATGTACACTAACATTGGCTCGCCTTGGTTTGAACGTTTTTCTGAGGCGGAGAAATGGTTGAGTGAGCGGGAGAAGGTGCGCCTGGACCCTGACAACATAAATAGACCGGACACAGCCTGGGTGTTTGAAAACCACTTCAATGTTGATATAAAGGTTGTGCTTGATCGTCAACCACTTTTAGGTGCAGGTCCCTTACCAAAATGGCTGCGCGATTGTGCGCGTGGGCGTGCGGGTCCAATGATTGCTCTTGATACGTACCAAGATAAAATGTCTTTGGCGCTGTATTGCTGTACACCGAGGTTCAAGACCAGATCGAAGTACAACGGCAGCACGGGAACTTGCTAAGAGTTTCTTTAACCTCATAGCTACTCCACAAGATTGCCGGAAAACATGTTTAGATGAACTTGATGAGGTTGAAAAACATCTTAATAAAAAACAAATTTTCAAAGATTAAGATTGGTTGGGTATTCGTGTATATGAGCCTGAACGTATGGAGGATGGTGAAGTGGTATGGCATCTTAGAAGGAAACCACCAGCCAAGTTAACAAATATTTTGACAATTGGAATTTACGAAGGGCATGCTTTCATTATAAAAGATATTTCGAAGCTTGCAAAAATTTATGCATGTGTTCATTGCCGTTCAAGATTTACTCAAGCTTGCAATCTTCAACGGCATATCCAAACATGTGCGCAAGGGAAGACGGTGATTGAATGTCCGGCCGAAAAAGTTGAATTACCACAAACAGCTTTTGAGAACGCTTTTTATCCAAAACATTCATCTTCTCCAGAATCTCTTCGCTGGCTTGAACAAGAAGCAGCACTTCGTAAAATTCACATTCACCACGCTGCCATCGGACATGGAGGTGAAAGATGGGTTGAGCGTGCACCTGTAGACGGTTATAACCATGAAACAAAGACTGTTTTTCAATATCATGGATGTCATTGGCATGGATGTCGAAAATGTTACCCTCATGATCGAAATAGAATTATTACTCATCATGACCAAACAAGAGAAAATAGATTTAAAGCAACTGTTGAACGTACACAAAAGCTTCGAGCTGCTGGCTACCATGTAATCGAGTCATGGTCTTGTGAAGTAGGAGAAATAAATATAAAGTTACCAAAGACTCAAATACAAAGTTATCCATACGCTATTTTATATCACTTCGAATCATACGGAGATAAAAATCAGAGGAAAGAACCAACAGGAATGCTAACTATTGAAAATACACATGTACCAATCTCTGTTAGTATTGGTGACACTTTAGAAAGAGAACCTACTCACATCTGTGAAAAAGATCCTGCGAATTTGGTTCATAAGTTTATGGAAGAACTTGAGAGGCGTGGGAAAAACATTCGGGACCAAGTAAGAGCAGCGTTCATACCTGAAGATATCAATATGCTTACAAAAGCACAGCGCCTCAAAATAGAAGAATGGTGTAATCAGGTGCCAGTTCTTGGTTTTAACTCCGGGCGATATGATTTGAATCTTATCAGAGAACATTTCGCGGAACGTTTATCTGATACAACTGGTAAAGTAAGAGTTGCAAAAAATGGAAACAAAATTATGTTCATTTTGACTAAAACTTTCGCTTTCTCGACATCATAAACTACTTAGGTCCGGGTACAAGTTATGAGAAATGGGTGAAAGCCTACGAATGCGAAACTGTAAAATCGTGGTTTCCGTATGAATGGTTTGACACACCTGAAAAACTTGATTTTCGCGGACTTCCGAAATATGAGGATTGGTATTCGAAGCTGAAGGGTGGTTATGTTCTCACGCGGGATGAATGGGAAGGGTGCCAGCGTCTGTTCAAAGAAAAGGGGATGTGTACCTTCGCAGACTGGCTGCGTTACTACAATAATCTCGATGTAGCTCCTGGCCTCGAGGCACTGGAAAAGATGCGTGCTTTCTACACTGATAAAGGAATCGATATTTTGAAAGATGCTGTAAGTATCCCAGGTGTTAGTTTACATTACTTACTCCGCGGATGTGTTGAGAGGGGCGCGGATCTTTACAGCCCGTGCAAAGAAGCGTATGAGATGTTGAAAGAAGCTGTTGTCGGAGGACCGAGCCTTGTTTTCACAAGATACCATGAAGTTGGGGTTACAAAGATAAAGTCTCATCGAATAGCAGAACCCCGTCTTTGCAAAAATATAGTGGGTTACGACGCCAATGCTTTGTATTTGTCAACCATGCTTAGAAACATGCCTTGTGGAAACGGAAGGGTCGTGCATTACAATAACGAAGCCTCCGCTCCCATACTAACACAAAGGCTCAAAGAAGAAAAATGGTTCGGATTTGCAGAAGTTGATATAGAGATTCCTGAGAACTTACACCCAAAGTTTGAGGAAATGTGTCCGTTCTTCTACAACAAAAAGGTGCCTGTTGAAGCTATTCCTCAACATATGCTTGACTACCTAAAACGAACGAAGCGGAACCGCGGAGACGGGAAGAAGTAAGTGGGAGCATTGTCTGCAAAGAAGATATTATTATACGCTCCTCTCCTTAGATGGTATCTTGAGCATGGAGCAGTGATCACAAATGTTTATCGAACGATTGACTATCAACCAACAAAAATATTCACTTGGTTTGTGGAGCAAGTTACTGAAGCTCGTAGAACTGGAGATAAAGAAAAAAGCAAGGCTCTGTTGGCTGAGGTGTTTAAACTGTTAGGAAATAGTGGGTATGGAAAGCTCATCGAAGCCTTGGAGCGGCAAACAAACGTCATTTACACTAAAGATGAAAAGGTAGTCGACAGAGCATTGCGAAGCGCATATTTTAGTGATCTTGACGAGATCGGGCAGGCGTGTGAGCTGGAAAGCCGAAAGCCTCGGATTACAATCAGAAGACCATTTCAGGTAGGAATAGCTGTATATCAAATGGCTAAACTTCGAATGCTTGAATTCTATTATGACTTTCTTGACAGATATTTTGATAGAAGAGATTTCGAATTGATTCAGATGGACACAGACAGCAATTACATGGCAATCAGCGCAGAAAAGTTGGAAGACATCGTCAAACCACAGCTGCAAACAGAATTTGAGGTAAAAAGAAAGAATGGTTAGCTTGGGACAAGTGGAACAGTCGGACTCCTGGGCTCTTTAAACTCGAGTGTGAAGGCAGCAGAATGATTGCACTCTGCTCAAAATGTTATTTCGTCGACGAATCTGAGGGTGAAAAAAAGAAGTTCAGCACAAAAGGGGTGTCGAAGAAGCAAAACGAGATCACGTGACAGCGTTTCAAGAAAGCTTTGGAAGGCAGCAAGGACATAGCAACTAATAGAGTTTTCAGGGTGCGGGACGGGCAGATAGTCACTTACGAACAGCAGAAGCTGGGGTTGAGCGCTTATTATGACAAACGCTGGGTATTGGAAGACGGCATTCACACAGAACCGATCGAGTTTCATTGTTAGATTGCCGGTGGTAGTTGTGTATCTGGAGGGACAACCTAAAGCTCTTCGCGGACAAACCAACGTTTTGGTCCGTCAAATAAATAATAGATAACCGGTGTGTCTGGGTTTATCATAATCTTTTCAATCTCGTAAACATTCAAAGACCAGATTGGGTCGGTAGCTCTTCGTCGACCACCTTCAAGTTCACCGGTTTGATAAAGATAGCGAACACTTAAACCGGAGGGGAGCTTTTTTTCGTTCACACCAACGGGTCTCAAATAAGGTGTCGAGGATTTGGATGGAACAGTTTTCTCTTTGATGGCATCAACAGGTTTTTGACCAGTCAGTCGAGTGACTTCTTTATTTAAAGCTGAAATAACAGCGGGCAGTCGGACCACCCATTCAGTCGATCTTTTGTCGTCTGGGAGGCGCATTTCAACCCCATATTGGTGTCCAAACAGCCGTTCAGCCAGAGTGCGGTTGAATCTTTCAACGATTGCTTGATCACGGTGAATATCCAAACGGCCGCGTCTAACCTCGACATTATGTTTCGAAAGCAGGTGATTCACAGCACCCATAAACTCACGACCAGGATCGACCTGAAGCAGTTTCGGCCACTTCAAAGGACCACGACTATAAATCCGTTCCAGAGCAGCTGCGACTTCTTTAGCCTCTTTTGTGGTCAACGGTTCGGGTTCTTTGTATCGAGAGGCCACATCTACCACTGTGAGGGCATATTTAAAAGTTTTACGGGAGCGTGGTGGGCGATCGTGTGGGATATACAGAAGATCGGCTTGGTGAACTTTGTTTGGAACAGGAACATCAAATTTCGGTCTTGGAATGTAACGTGGGGCTGGTAAATAAACCTGCCAAAGAGCTTGCTTCATCAACCAGTTTTGAGCCACATCTTCCGAAACTTTCGCTGCCTGGGCTAATTTCTTAATTGCTGCAAACCCTTTCCAATACCCTTGCTGGCTGTAATAAATTTTTGACAACTTATTGAAAATACGCGAGCTCATTGTATACCATACACGATAAAAAATGGACGACCCGTTTGGTTGTTTGCAAGGTGTGAACATTTCGTCGAAAATGATTCAAGAAATGTTGCAAAAAAAAAAAGAAATGAGATAAGCCTGTTATCAAAAAAGATTAATCGTTGTCCTTCATGCGAGGAGCAAATAGTTTATGTGGTGAATGAGTTATGTCGTGTATGTCCAAAATGTGGTAGAGTGATTGAATGTGATGATGATGAACAGTTTCAAGAAGAAAATCGGGAAAGAAGTTCCACTGCGCCCCCTTCGACTAATTTTCATTTAAAAAATATTTTTCGGAAATGGAACATTTACAAAATGTTTTCTTCCAGCGAGATCGCTTTTTCTGGGAAATGTTATTGCTGAATTTCAGGCGAAAACCGGCAAGTCAGTGAACTACTCCTGTTTTCTACACAATTATTTTGAAATTGTACCTTCTGGATGCTGGCCCAACAAAAAAGAAATTATGGAATCTATTTATCATCACCTTCCTAAAACCTTAGCAAGCAGGCGGCGCGCAAAACAGGAGTTTGATAAATGGTGGTTGAAAACCAATCAAGGTTCTTCATAAACATTTTCATATTTGCCTGTTTTCGGATTTTTCACCAAACGCATGACAGTACCTTTTTTCGGATGAGTCCAAAATTTCTTGCTTGTGACACCAGTTGGACCTATGAAAGCATTTTTCGCAATATCACCTGATCAATACCGATCGAATACATGTTTTGTGGAAGGAATCATTTTTTTTTGTCAAAGTTTCAGCAAATTTCACTACTTCCAACGGTTTATCCAAAACGCCAGTCCCTTTTTGTTGTTTCAAACCCAACCCTAACTTTTGTTTAGCATTGATTGCATTTCTTGCAACCGCATGACCCCACTGCCTCTGTTTGTAAGGAACTGCGTCAAGAGACTTCACCATTTTTTTATCCGCTTTGTGTTTGCATTTTTTGAGATTTTCACCTATTTTTTTTCACGGTTGGAACAAACATCATAATCAACATCATGTTGCATAGCAATCGCATCTGTTGCACCTGTTGGTGGT
Source organism: Siderastrea radians (assembly GCA_964017195.1). NCBI lineage: Eukaryota > Metazoa > Cnidaria > Anthozoa > Scleractinia > Rhizangiidae > Siderastrea > Siderastrea radians. The sequence continues at coordinate 38,551,859 of OZ024899.1, forward strand.
TGATATATTTCCAGAATTTCACCCGTTTCTGGATCGTATTTCACCTGTTTTTCAAGAGGGTTGTATGGTCCTGTAAAATTATGCCCTGGTAATGTCCAACCTTTTTTTGGTTTCGGAAATTTCCCAATTGCTGCATGTATATCAAACCCAGCTCCATCCAAATCAGGTCTGTCAGTTTTATAACGTTGGTTTGGTCGAACTTTAGTTGAAAGTTGATCTAACATTTCACTTCCAACTTTTTGAATTACCGGGCGGGCTTTGTCAAGAGTGTAATTTATTGCTTTCTTTTGCAGTTTGGGGTCTCTCATAGCTTCAGAAGCGTAATATCGTCCAGCTTCAACACTTTTTTTCGCAAGATATGGGATTCCTTTTGTAATAGCAAGATCACCAACTGCCATAGCAACATCGCCAAATATACCACTGCCCTCCGCGCGGGAGGGCTCACCTAGTTTCCCGGCATAAAACGTGTTTTTGTTATTCCGCAACTAGCGCATTTTGTTTTTAAGAGTTTTCGATTGTTCTTTGTAATGTTCTTCCCTGCACATTAGGCGTGTGCCGCTTTTCTTTCACACAGTACACTTCCATTGCATATATATTCTATGAAAAATAATTTTTCACTATTTCCTCGTTTTGAAGTAAATCGCTGGAGAACATTTTCAAAATATCGGCAAAACTTGTTCCTTTATTTCTTTCGTTTAAAAAGAGAAGGCAGTAATAACCACATCTCACACTTTGTTCCCATTGAATTTGGTTATCATTTCTGAAAAAATGTGTCATCCCATGCATTGACATTTCTTGTTCCCATTCCAAAGGTGGTGGAAAACCAAATGAATCGAAATACTCGTAAGTACCTTTATCTTCGGCAGGCCAACAACATACCCAGTGAGTTCCCAAACTTCCAAAATCATCCAAGTTGATAATGCATGGAGAATGGAATAGGGGTTTTGTTTCGTTTCTGCTAAAAATACCTTTGATAGGGATTCGTAAAAAGTTGCACCATTTTCTCAGGTCAATGTTGGATAGTGGTTTATCTTCAAATTTTAGTTTTTTTTCAAATGATAATAATCATCCCGAGTTCCGAAAAAAGGTGGAGGTTGAATTTGCATTCCTTTACCTTTAGGAGGTGGTGGTAAAGGTGGTGTTCGTCGTTGTCGTGAGCGTGGTGGTGGTTGAGTTTGCATACCTTTTCCGATTATTTCTCGAACTAAATCAAGGGCTAAAGGTACTCCGATAGAGGCCAACCCACCAAGGAAGTCGCCGTATTGTGCACCGCCTCCTTTCACCAAACCTTTTCCAACAAGATACTGTTCTGCCGCCTTTTTCTGAGTAGGAGTCATTCGCTGGACAAGTTTATAAAGCTCAATTTCCTTCGGCCCAAAACCCTTTCCGAATATCTTTTTCAGCATCTTTTCAGCGCCGAAACTTAAACCTGCACTTGCCAATGCCCCAAGAGCTGGTTTTGCCAAACCTAGCATAGCAGAAAACAAACTTCCACCACGCTGCGCAGTATTCTGAGTCTGTGTCTGGCTTAATTTTATTTCCATTCCTTTCCCTGCCGCTGAGGTTTTCTTCAGTCGCGAGATTTGAGTAGCAGTGAGAAGAAGTTCGTCACTGCGTCCAGTTTGGCCTGGTTTGACTCTCAGAGTGACAGCTGTCTTCGAAACATAAGCTTTTTGAAGTTTCTTTTTCTGACCATCAGTCAGTGCGATTTTATATGGATGATAAGTTGTGCTCATCGTGTGTATATTATATTCAGAATTTTTTTGTCTAGACGACGACAAGCTCATTGCCAATTTGCTTCACCACAAATTCTTGTTCATTCAAAATCGCGGCGAAGATTGTATAATCTTGAGCGTTAGCGGCTTCGTTAAGTCTGTAATGGAATTCGAGCTTTTTGGGATCGTCTGTCAAACCTTCTTTGGAATTTCGCAGATCGAAGTAGATAACTGGGTATAACTTCTCAAAGTAGGAAAGCGGCAGCTGAACGCCGGTGTTATAGTCATTTTTTCTGTATCTGAGATTGATCAAATCATTCAAAATTCTTATTTTGAAGTCATAGTCATATTCAAGCTCAGGATAAAATTCTGTGCCGTACTGAAGACGGCAAGTGTCCAATCTTGCTGTGTCATCACCATCGATATCAAATGTGTCAAAAATGTAAGGGTTTTGTGTATAATAATTTGGTTTCCGAGTTTGTTGAATGAATACAAAAACATGCTTGGGGTTTTTTATCCCAGGTGTAATCAACCACCTACCATTCGCATCCCTTCGGGCGTGGCTCTGTGTCAAATTTTCTTGCAGGTATTTCCATTGGGCTGGCTTCAAGAAATTTTCATTGGCCAGGGTTTGTCCTTTGCCAGTGAAATGTAATTGTGGAACCCACAACTCAAATTTACGGACAACAATCCTTCGAGCTGTTCCATCGTTTTGCCAAATCATTTCTTCATCGTTTTGCAGATTAATTTCAAACTCAAAATGTAACGGTGGCAGCAGCATGTCGGAAAGACTTTCGAAGAAGGAGTATCTGTTCAAAGGGATAATGGTATGAACTGTTTTGCCTTGGTCTGATAGAATCGCCCTTTCCCGCATTCCAAGGTTCTTCACATTGGCTGCTGCAACCACAGTGTCATTAGCATTGTCAAGATACCAAAAATGGTTTTTTGCCACACTTCTCGAAAAATCATCCGAAAAGTCAAGCAGGTTTTTGATGAAAACAACCTTGTGGATATTATCCGCCTCGTATAATCTTTTTCCAGATGATTTGACGATCAAACTATTTATCAATGAAAAAGAACCGTTGATCGGAGCCGATCGAGTGTCTTCATCAATATCGGCTCCGTTTGCTGTAGCTTCCAAGTCGAAATCGACGCGGAAATAAGCGTTGTACCAGTCATAAAAATTGTCCCGGTCTTTCAAGGCAAATTTGTATCCCAACGTTTTTTGAGTGTGGGTATTCCCAGGGAAGGTGAGTGCAGTGTCCAAATCAACTCGAATGTATCTAGTCTTCTCGAGGTATGGTGGAGTTCTGAACATTTTGTCAAGAGTTATATATTAAGAGAGAAAAATTTTTTTGATTAAATTTCGTTTGCCAAAATTTGATTTCATTTCACAAGGGCGTCTGATTTTTTCGGTACTTGAGTTTGTGAAATATTTGCAAGTTTCTTTTTTGCATCCTGTGACAACGGTTTTTGCTTTCTTCGCTCTTGCAGTATTTTTCGTATTTGTTTCGATCCTTTTTCCACAGCAAGTTCACCCACTTTCTGTCCCGCTTTTTCAGCGATTGTTTTTGAAGCTTTTTCGGCGGTTTTCTTTGCCACGTCCTTTATATTTTTTTTGAATATTTTACCGATGGTCATGAAGGTGTCACGGATAATACCCGATCCTTTGTGTTTATATCGATAACGTCCGGTGTTTTCGTCAAAGAATCTTGCCCACTCGCTCGGATGATTCATGATTGTATATTTATACCAACAAAATCCTTACTCTTCTGCAAACATTAAACTAATTGCAATATCTGTCCCGTTGAGATCCAGAATGTTGTTTCTTCCATCTGTCACCCGAACCCTTATTACATCAATAGAACTTTTAGTAACAGGTTGTCACTCAAGTCGACGCGGCTCTTTTCGAAATGGATAGCTAACCCGAAGATCTGCTGTTGAGAAACTGTATAACACATCGCTTGAAACATCGTTTTTTGGGCGTGCGATAAGATCGCAGTGCAAATATACCCAATCAACACCTCTTGTGATATTTGGAACTTTTCTTCCGACAACATCTCCACTCAAAGTACTTTTGCCATAACCAAGCAATTCACCAAAATTTCCTTGAGAAAAGTCAAGCTCATAATCATTATGTATCAAAGTCACAACCCTATAAATTGACATATCGAAATATATTGTGAAAATGTAATTACTGTCTTTGTTTGTCGGGTCTACTTTACCGGTGTGTTGCTGAATAAATGTGTTGATTCTTTTGTAATCATACATTCCCTTCGGGAAAGTTAAGGTCTTCCACGTTTGTTCTGTTTTTTTCTTCCAGCGAATTTTGTTATTATCATAACGAGAATCGATGTTATTCCATGAGTAACTCATTGTGATAAGTCTGTTTAGCGCAGCTTTATAGTTTTTTTTAATCCAATTTGATTGGAGGATTAAACTTCACTGTAAAATCGTGTGAAACATTCCGTTCTCCACCTCTTTCAAGTTTTGCAAGGCTCGAGTCAAGCAGTATATCAAAGCTCATTATTGTTCTATATAATCAGAAATAATTTTTTTCTTTTTCTTTTCATTGATTGTGCCGAGTTCAACTAGTGAATCAAGCAGAAACAATACCTGATTTTTTAGTTTTATTGAACTATTTCCTGCTTTTATCGATCCTAAGCTCAAATGAAGTTGGTCGATCAATTTTTCAGCTTCATCAGCGATTCCGCTTCCTTCAGTTTCCCAATCCTGTTTTGAAAAGTCATCTTCATCGTCAGAAAGTTCAAAAGCAGGTCTTCGGCTCATGACAGCTTTTTCCAAAGGGGTTGGAGTAGTTTCTCTTTTTTCTTGTGGGGGAGTGGACTTCAGTCTATACTTCCCCACCTGTAAATGTTTCTCAAAAACTGTTTTTGTTACCCCTCTTTTCGCAAAAATTCCATCTCTTACTTTTTTGAGGTCCTCAATTGAATAACCATATAATGGAGAATTTTTACTTTTTACTTTGTAATTGGGATCATTTCCTAATTTCGTAATCAGTTGATTGACTGTTTGTAATAGGGTTGATTCATGGGAATATTCTGTTTTAACCGGTTCCGGCCTCCCCCACTCTTTACGTGCAGATTTTTTTTCTTCCATCAGCGATTGGGGTGGTGGTGGAAAATCATCATCATCAACAACTTCTTGATATGAGGGTGGTGGTGGTGATGGTGGTGGTGTTGGTGATGGTTCTGGTGATGGTGCTGGTGTTGGTGCATCCGGTCTGAATTCATCACCAAAAGGGTAAGTTTCGTCGAATTCATCCATTGTGTAATCAGGAAATTCCTGCTCCTCCTCTTCTTCTTCTTCCAAAGTGGTGCTCTTTTCATCAAGCCTTTTTGTGATTGGTTTAAAAAACTCTTCTCCTGAAAGCTGACCAAACTCTTTGTTTATTTTATCCATTTTAAATTTTTGGTGAATTTCTTCTGTTTGTTTATCCAACACCGTTTTTTCTTCAGCCAATTGTTGCCATTTTTTTACTGACATATTTCCAGCGTGAATATATAGAAGCGAAAAAAAATATGAAGTTCACATATTTATCATTTCCCTCAGTTTCTTCCAAGAGTGCCTACAAACAAGGTCATCCTTGTTTGCCAGATGATTTTTTCCGGATGCTTATTTGTGGACCTAGTAATTCTGGCAAAACAAACTTAGTACTGAATATGATTTATGACTTATTGCTGTTTGATAAAATCTACCTCTTCTCAAAAAACCTGCACCAGTACCAATACCAGGGTTTTTTGAAGGACTTTGTTGAAAGAATCAACCCCAAGGTTGGTTATGAGGTTATTGAGGCTTATGATGATGAAATCATTCCACTCGAAGAGCTTCCGGTGGACAACCAAAAAATTGTTGTTTTTGATGATCTTCTTTGTGAAAAAAACCAAAACAGCATCATAAATAATTTTATCAATGGGCGGCACAAAAACTGCTGTGTATTTTATCTCTCTCAAACTTTTTACAAGGTGCCAAAAGACATCCGTGTTAACTGCAGCCATCTTTGTATTTTCAGATTAGATCCAAAAGAAAACAAACGAATTGCAAACGAAATAGGTGTGGATCATAACACTTTAGATCGCGCCACCGATGAAAAATATTCTTTCCTTTACTATGACAAACCCAAAAAATCAATTAAAAAAAATTTGGATGAAGATATATAATGGGGTATATTAACAGTCAAATAGGTGGAACTAACCAAACGACTAGTGAAAATGTGAAAGAGGGTCCTCCTGGCCCAGGGGGTCCTCCTGGCCCTGAGGGTCCTCCTGGGCCGAAGGGTGACAAAGGTCCAGCAGGACCACAAGGGCCTTTTGGACCGAGGGGTGAAAAAGGTCCCACAGGACCACAAGGTCAGAAGGGAGCACAAGGACCTCAGGGTTTAAAAGGCGATAAGGGTGATAAAGGTGACAAAGGTGACAAAGGTGATAAAGGTGAAAAGGTGACAAAGGTGATCGTGGACCTCAGGGTAGTGCCAGTGGTTCTGCTAATATTGACATGCAAAATAAGTACGATATTTTGCGATTAAAAAGCAACCCTTATCCTGTCCACGGTGATCTGACAAAGGTAATAAACTATCAGGACACAAGAAATATCTTTCTTTCAAAAAAGGAAGGCGGGAAAATGGAAGCAAGTATTGATATGAACAATAATACAATCTACAATGTAAAAGACCCAGTACAGGCAGATCAAGCCACAAACAAAAAGTATGTCGATAATCAGCTTGTGAAAAAACTGGATAAAGAAGTTGATGCCGACATCGATATGAAAAATCATTCAATTACTAATCTTAAATTTCCATCAAACCAAAAAGACGCCACGAGTGTTGAGTTTGTTAACAACAGAATTGATGACATGACACAAAAAAAATTTCTCAAATTTGATGGCTCTAACAGTATGACTGGAGACTTGAATTTAAATAATAATAAAATTGTCAACTTACACACCGATGGTAAAGATCAGAAATCCGCAGTTAATGTTGATTTTATGCAAAATGAAATAACATCTATGAGAGATCTTGTCAGTCAAAAAATTCGTGAATCTCATATCACTACCTCGGGACAAAAAAGGGACGCCTTCAGATACTTGATGGAAGAAACTGATGAATCTTCGAGTGAAAACAATATCGAGGTTTTGGGTATTAGAGATTTTTCCGAGACTCCACATCAAATAAATTAAAAAGCTTACTCTCTCAAACTCCTGTTTGAAAAAGGCTCACCCAACCAGTACCGCCCACGCCTCGGTTTTAACCTATATAAACTTCCGGTCGGTTACTATACTATGGTCGTTGAATGGTTTCCTCCAGAAATGAATGAGATAAGCGGTTACACCACAAGGCACTACGATTTCAATTTCTAATCATACAACCAAAACATTCGAGAAGTACACCAAAACAGTTATCAATTTTCACAGATGGGGTAGCTCACCTCCACAATTCCTATATCTCGATCTGCACGGTACAGTCAGTAATCCATCGTTAATAACAGTTGGTCATCTAATTGTTTATGGTGTTAAAGAAACAATTTCAAACGTTGATCCAAGTGTCTATGATACCGCTTTTGTTATTGAAAATGGAAAAATGGTAATGGAAACAGATTTGTCTTTAAGCGGACATAATTTGAGTGGTAACACTCATTATATTTATGGTTTTCATGATAAAAATAATGGTAATGGTGATTTTTTATTAAACGGTTTTAAAAGAATAGTTATGAATAAAAATAATGTGTTAAAAAAAGCAAAAATAACATATGAAACAAACCAAAGTAAATATAATTCTATTAGTCTTTTTTTGAGAAAAGAAAATCCTAATGATTCAAGAATGTCTACTGCACATAAGTTTGATTCGACTGATATAAGAAAAAAAGAACAAAAATACGATATTAATCATCCCATAGGAAGTTATTATATTATAACAATGTTTATGACGGATGAAACACAACTATCGCATGTAAAAGAAAATTTATTATTATTAGTTGAATATGAATAGAAACCCAAACATTTTTCTTATATTATATAACAAAATGCAGAACATTTTTGAGTTCAACCATATCGACCAAACACTTCCCAAAGAAAAAGTTAAAATTCTGAAAGATTTATATGCTTATTACCATAAGAAACATTATGGCTATGAAAAGTTGCACCGAGGTTTTCGAAGAAAAAATTTTGTTTGTAATCTTTCAGCTGGCAAGTTAATTATTAGTGCCGCAGTAGCCGGAGGAATTACATTGAACCCTATTGTCATAGCAACTTTAACTGGTGTTGGTCTTACTTTGAAAGCAGTGGCAAGCCTTAAGAAATACGATAAAAAAACAGAACAAGCAAATTTTGCCCATATCGAATACCAAAAAATCCTTGATGAGATTCGCTTTTACCTCAGAGGTGAAGCTTTCGACGAAAAAGTCTTTCTTGATAGATTGAAAATGATAGATAATTTCGTCACTGATCATTGTATGGAAATTCCGCTATCTATTTCTGAAAAGTATGATAAAAAATTCGCTCAGTTGTAGATTTTCAAAGCAGTTATATATGCTTTACAAAATGATTGCAATTTTGCAAGCTATTTGCTATCACCTAGTTGAGCTTCTCACACCCCCCAAAATTTTGCAAATAAGATTTATAACTCGTGAATGTGTTTCAAAAATATTGTTACCAACTCGTGATGAAGATGGCTACCCCATTTCAGGACAAGATATCGTTCCGCATAAATAAAACAGATAAATTTACATACCACGCTTCAATGCATTAAAAACATAGTCGGTGGTCGCGGGACTTTCCCTAGGAAATGAGTCATCACATTTTTAAGGTTATGTAAATAGAATTATCTAGAACGACCTGTATATGAGACAACAGGGACTTTCCCTTGGAAAATAAGTCATCATATTATCAAGGTTATGTAAATAGAATCATCTAGAACGACCTATAAAAATCCTAATACAGCAATGAACCCGAGAAACATCGAGTTCAACTCTGTGACGAACATTCTTGATCTTTCGAATCATGACTTCACATCTAAATCTGTTTTTCTTTCATCATAGCCGGGACTTTCCCGAATAAACTTCTACTGTTCTCCACGACTAGAAAACTGACATCACTCCATTTTATATGGGTGTCTGTAAAACCCGGAACACTCCCGGAACACCCCGGAACACCCCGGAACACCCCGGAACACCCCGGAACACCCCCGGAACACCCCCGGAACACCCCCGGAACAGCCCGGGAAAGCCCGGAACAACCCTGCAACACCCCTGGAACATCCCATAATACCCTGGAACACCCTCGAAACAGACAGGGATACCCCAGAACACCAAAATAGTGGTCAGCGGTCAGACGCTCACGAATTGACTAAGCCGAAGACCTCCGAAGATTCCCAATTCTTCAGAAGACTTTTGCGGATCACCCTGAGATTTCCGAGCATTTCAAGAATGCTTCGGAATATTTTCGAAGCTTTTGAGAACAGCGAAAAAACCATTAATTAATGGGAAAAATATATCATGCATGTGACCTTCATGTCAATAACTTACGATTTTCAGTGATATGAAAATGTGACAGTTGAACTGTTAATTCTGCATTGATTTTTCTCGTGCGAGGTTTACATTATCACGTTCAAAAAACAGGTGTGACCTCAAGGACATAACAAAGCCAAATGTACAGTGTCACGCAATGCTATAAGGTCATTATTCCGAGGTCACACGATCGTCATCGTTTTATTTCCACAGGCGCATGGAAATGTTTTGCCGCCGGTCCGTTACGCTAATATACAGTGAATATATACACCTCATTCAAAAAACCTCAGTTTATATTAATTTGAAGTATCATACCGTAGTGCATGAGTGCTCCAGGAATGTTAATATCCGAGAACGTTTTTCCATGTCTAATAAATTCCCATCTTGCAGCTTTCTATTGTCATGTTTGAATGACAACGTTTTTGCAGTTAGGTCTACATATATTTTTGGTTAACAAAAGAGCGTAGCTCGGAAGATAAATGAGTAGGAGAAATGTGCGCCTGCAAAAAAGTACTCACTATAATTTTGTAGAGGTATCCGAGGGCTTATAGTGTAGGATGTCACAACGTAACCCGGGAGCAAACGGATCGAACGAGTTAACACTCATATAGCGAGAAAAGGAACAAGTATTTTATTTACTTTCACAAGATCTAGTTTGACTTTAAGAGAAAAATTCAGTAAACGAAAAAAGGAAAATATCAACGATGAGAGTACATATCACATTTCCTTGAACTTTGCAAGTTGGTGTGCTCCCTCAATGAGCCAACTTTATACGTTGCGATAAACCTTGAGTTACAACTTACTTCTCAAAACTATTCAAACATTTTTTTAATTGGTCTTTAGAAGGAGCGGCGGTGTTTCTTTGCCCAGTTCGTACAGTAACAGCAAGTGGGGCACCTATTGAGAAAATGCGGTAGTACTAGCTACATAAATTGAAAAGGAACATCCTTTACGGAAACAAAACAAATCCTATAGATGTTTAGCAGCCTGCAAAATCTGTTTTGTTTTGCGTGCAAAATCTGTCACGCAATGCCCAAGGGTAAGTTATCGCGACCGTGACGTGTTATATGGTGATTTGAATTATTATTAGGGATGCCCACCCCCCCAGAATTTTACTTATAAATGTCTCATAGGTTTGTCGAGAGTTATAATGCAAATCTCACATGAGTTACAACAACTTCAATAATTGAATTGAAATATTCAAAATCAAATCTTTGTCGATCTAAAGGACACCAATGTTATTTTTTTTTTTATTTTTGTCATTTTGTCTTCGGCTGATCCGCAAAGGTCTTCGGAAAAATTCGGAAATCTTCGTTAATCTTCGGAGGTCCTCGGGACAGTCTATGCGTGAGCGGTCTGACCGCTGACCAGAATTTTTGGTGTTCAAGAGTGTTCCTGGCTATATTGAGGGTATTCCGGGGCATTATGGGATGTTCGGGGGTATTATGGGGTGTTCCAGGGTGTTCCGGGGTTGTTCCGGGCTGTTCCGGGCTGTTCCGGCGGTGTTCCGGGGGTGTTCCGGGGTGTTCCGGGGGTGTTCCGGGGTGTTCCGGGGTGTTCCGGGTGTGTTCCGGGTTTTACAGACACCCATTTTATATCATTTGGAAACAAACATGGAATGGGACGACTCTTGCGATTTGAATCTTTTAGATATTGAAAACCACTGATCAATGTACACAAACTTCAGGCATCTCCGAGGAGCAGAAGGCAATACTTCAAATGTATATCAGCTATCATGATGAAATGAAAACATTTTCTTAAAAACTTCCTTTACAAAAGGGAAGCTGAAGGATCGCTGGTAGCAAGTGTGTACTTCAAAAATGAAAAGCCTAAAAAACCTACATCAAGTCTCGCAAATCCGTAAAGCTTTGGAAGTGCCTGAATACCAATCATATTGGCAACAAGTCGTTCAAACACGAAAAAAAAACTGTGTCTGGTTTCAGTTAACCAAGAAACTGTACTTTGAAAATTTTCAAGACTGATGTTTAATCTCCTTAGAAACCGCGGTCATAAAATGACCGCCGTTGTCAAGAGGCTGAATCTCCTTGGAAACCGCGGTCATTTTATGACCGCCGTTGTCAAGAGACTGTAACTTTCTATTTTTGTATAACTTTAGTTTGTTTATATTTTCAATAAAATGTATATTCATTGTGTCCTGTTTTTTCCTTTGCTTTTTTTGTGTTTATCTAATTTTCTTCTTTTTTGTGCGCTGGGTGGTTTAATTTAGGTCGAGCAGAAAAGTACATGCTATTAAACAAATGTATACCAATTGTATATTACAATGGATGTCTACACAGATCAACACACGATCTCACAAGAAGATTTCCCATCAAAAAATAATATATTTATTGATGTACCAGATTTCTCTGACAAAGAAGAATGGCCAACAGAAGAAAGTTTTGAAATTATTGAAATTTTAAAATGGAGAGATATTTCTGATGGAATATATAGAATACTAAACGTTACAAACCGAAAAGGTAAATTTGGGGATTCAGTATTTTAACTTTAAAAGCAAAAGATAGTGATGATTTTCGTGTATGGGCTCTAAAACGGCTTGTTGAAGATCTTACATATTATCCTTATCGATTTGTTAATAAAATGGGTATAAAAATGTCTGATGAAGGTAATGAATATTTTGTTTATAAATTAAAAAAATAAATTAATGATTATGATAAACTTCTTCAAACAAATCAGTGCAATATTTGACTAAAGTTATATCAAGTATTGGAACTGGGGTGGTTATTTCATGTAAGATTTCTTCTTGTTTATAACAAAGGAAACAACACCCTCCACAACAACAATGCATATAGGCTACACACACCAGAATATGGACAAGCCGCTGCCTTTCAGGACAGAAAGGTTGTATTGAAAGTTCATCGTGAACTAAGTCCCAACCCAAAGCCTCTCGCTCTTTCAGTTTTATGGCGAGGTAATGTTTGTAAATTATCTCACGTAACTCTGGTGGTAAGTTTTGAATTGCTTCGGTAATCTGACAGTTGTTAAATCCGGCAGCCATCAAATTTGACTCACAAATATCTAATCGGATTAAAAATTATTTTGTGAGTGTGTGTGTGTGTTCGGTTATGTTTTCGTTTTAATCTTTTCTTCTTTTTTATGCTGGGTGGTTTATTTCGGTTATTAAGTAGTATATCATGAATTAAATGAATACTACCTGATTCTCAGCGGTTTATTTTCGAATTTTAAACCCCCCACATAATAAACAAGCGAGCAAAGGGAGCTTGTTTATTATGGTGGGGGGTTTAAAATTCGAAAATAAACCGCTGAGAATCAGGTGGTATTCATTTAATTCATGATATACTACTGAAGATGCGTTGTTTTCATTTCAAATGAAGCAAAATAACATTATTTTTATCTTCCATCGAACCAGGAGAAAGCTTGAGTATTTTACTTTTTCAGTTTCTGTAAGTTTGGCGAAGACTTTGTGAGAAGAAAGGAAAGCAAACATTCCCATGTTTTTTAAATGCGCAACTTCTAAAGTACCTTTTTTCTGAAAATAAGGAACGATACTGCAAAATTCCCCACTAATTTCGCATGTTTCTTTCAGAATCAGCTAGGAGAAGCCGGTAGATTATCAATACAAGTTAGTCAATCCTTATCTTCCCCCCGCGCGTGATTTCTTCTATTACTATCATTATGACATTATTATTGATTAACATGGCCTCCCCTTAGCCATAAAAATATGAAATACGGGCTAATAAGAAAAATTAGCTACAATAAAATATGTAGCGAAATTTATTACTTAGTTTTTAGCAATAGTATCGCATAGATTCAAACAACGCTCCCTTGAAGACCACTATTAAACGACACCAAATATATTTGATACCACTAGCACCGGTACGCTAGAAAAATAAACGACAGTTTACTTATTTTGATATCATGGAATAATTGATTCTGTAGCTTTTTCGCACCCACCGGAGCAAGGGTTTCTCTATGAAAAAAACATCTTCAATACGTTCCTGCTTGTTGTTTAACCAAAGGTGCGGCTTGTTTTCGTATGTGTTGTTGAAACAAACATCGCCTTTCAGTTCCGAGTAGGCGAGTACCCCTTTGCCTCGCTTGAGCAATGCATTCAGTTTTTTTCTTGTTGTTGTCGTTTCTTCGTTTATTGTCAAAATCAGTATGCCGGTGTAGCCCACACTTTTTCTTTATGGAAATTGTTCACATTCTAATGAAATATAACGGATCATAGCACAACCCTAAATTTCGGCGTGCTCCCATTGGTCGAAATCGATCGCGGGCGCCTATCAGCGCATAGTGCCCGTTGTTGGCGCCAAAACTGAACACGTGATCACATGTCACGCAACGAGTTTAATCGACCTTTGTAATCGCCTTCGACTCGTGTTACGTTGATGTTTGTAATTCAGGAGCAGCTGATTAAATCTAGTTCTAGTTCAAGATAACCGTTTCGTCGTCCGTTTAATCACGTTTGAATTCATCCCGAACATCCGCCTGAACACCCGTTTTTGCAATTTTCGCTCAAAATTTATTGTTGTACAATAAAAACAATAGAGTCCTTCTGTCTCAGGCCCTATGTGTGATAGGTTCCCTCGGAAATTTTATATAAGCCCTCGAACTGCGTTCTCAGGCTAATATTTGTTAATTTCCTCGAAAGCCCAACTGAGCGTTATCGGAAAACAGCTCAGAACCTTAGCATTCTCTAGGGATAAGATGACCCCACGAAGCCAGAAACGGGGGACTCGAGCTCGTTGTCTGCAAGAAGATTTTGGCTGAGAAAAGGTGAGTATGACAAAATGACGTCATTGCGCAAAGGTAGAACCCAGACCTAAACGAGCCGGAAACATATGAGGATAAAGCTGTAGCTAACTGGCAATGGTTTCCGCAAGCACCGAGAAACACTGAACCCAGAATTACTTGAGAGGAAAACCATTTTAATTCATCCAAAATAAGACAAATCCACATACCAGGAGAGATACTGGCGGAAGTTAAACCATTTAGGATGTAAAACTTGTTGACCACTCTGAACAGACTGACATACACAAAACCCTTTACTTATTTACTACAGGAGAAACATTTATTTGGTTCTTGCCTTCAATACGGCCGTCGTGAAAACTCCATATAGTTCATCGACAAAAATGATTTTGTCAAGACTGAATATTTTTCTAAAAATACCTAATTACGTCATTTAACCACACCTGCCGATATGTCATTGTGATGACGTGCACGTGTTGATAAGTGCCATATTTACTGACGGCAGCTCAGTTCGAAAGTGCGACTTTAAATTATTTAAGTGGAATTTAAAAAAACATCCTGTCAAGGGTGCACGTCGAACAGCAAGGGAAAATACAATACTTATTGGCTACAAGAAGATAATATTTCACCAGGAGTAACATACGGTCAGTGGTTGAAGTTTATAGTGTAAAGTTTCATTGACTTTATATAGCTATATTTACGGATCCCATCGAGGAAACAGATGAATAATGAAAACGCACAAATCTGCATATTGTTTTCCTGTGGTGACCACGGGAATTCTATAGATCTATCGCCTAAAAAAAGTCTTTCTTGTTTACAAAAATGTTGTGAAGTTATTTCTCAACTCAACAGTTAACCTTCCAGGATACCCAATGTGAATTTGACAATTTTTCCACTTTTTTTCCATAATTGGAAGACAAGCTTTAACAAAGGAAAGTACTGCTCAGTAGCTTTCATTTGAATGGTCACACTTTGGGATTTCATCCACAGACACAAAAGTTAGAACCACCTTGTACAGCATAATAAACAGCGTCACAGGAAAGTACTGCTCAGTAGCTTTCATTTGAATGGTCACACTTAAGGATTTCATCGATAGACTCAAAACTTAAACCAACGTTGTCCAGCTTAACTGAACAGCACCACAGGAAAGTACCGGTACTGCTCAGTAGCTTTCATTTCATTTGAATGGTCACACCTTAAGATTTTATTCACAGACTCAAAAGTTAGAACCACCTTGTATATTTATAACAAACAGTACCCCAGGAAAGTACTGCTCAGTAACTTTCATTTGAATTCCTCAAAATATCTAAGACAAAAAAAAAATAAAGCTGAAAGGCACCACACACCATTTTGTTTGGCATCAAGAGAGATTTACTTCGAACCAACGGAAGAAAAAATCAGAGACAACAGAGGTGGCCACAGATTCAAAAGTTAGAACCATCTACCACCACAAGACAAGTAACAAATATCATTATTTTTAAAATAAACAGTTCTGATGAACAACTTTATGTGAACAGTTACAAGTTAGGACTTCATCCACAGGCTCAAACGCTAGTATCACGATTATACTTCGCTTTATTCATATTTGTCACTGAGCAGTACTTTATTGTAGTCCAATTTTTTTTTTTTTTGTATCTTGGAGAAAAAGTTTACCAGCAATCTCACTGACTGATTGAACTGTTTGCAAAATTGGATAGCCTCCATGTTGGTCTCACCTTGAGGCGAAACCGGAATCGCTGAAGCGCATCAAGAGGGCTAAGAAAATTAATTGGTTTACATTTTAATGTTTGAGAACAACTGTCTGGAGAGTGTATTGAATAATATGATTTCGTGTAAATGTACCGGATTTAGACTGAACCGCCTTCTTATGACTCTAATAATATCCTAACTCGTCCTACTCAGTGTTTTTATTACCAAATATGGGTTTTACCTACCGGTACCCCATTTCCGCTTCTTTGACTGACGCTTAAAATAGATATTTCAGCCAAATGATTGGAAATCGAAATTAAGGAAGCTATGCGGAATGATTGCGACAGGTGAATTATGAATAAATACTGCTTTACTATTTCCGTTGACTATCCGCATTTTTGGCCAACATTCTGGAGAAAACTGAAAGATCAGGTAATTAATAATAATAATAATAATAATAATAATAATAATGATAATAATGAATTTATAGAGCGCTATTTCTAGTGCTATCCAATAGCGCTTTACAATAATTTTAAAAATGTCACCAATAAAATTGATAAAAACGTAAAAATATCTGAAACATGAGAAAAATAAACTAACTAATAAAATAACTAAGCTGTAAAAATGAAAAAAAAACTAAGAATCAGTAAAACCTTTAAATGAAACTAACTAATTAACTAACTAACTTAACTAAATAACTAACTAACTAACTGACTAACTAAACTATCTGAATAACTAATTAACTGACTAACCAATAGTCTAATTATAAAATTTGTTAAAAAGGTATGTCTTTATACAAGTCTTAAAATCTGATAGCGAGCCGCTCTTTCTTAGATTATTCGGAAGAGAGTTCCATAGGCTAGGTGCTACAAAAGAGAAGCACCTATGACCATAACTTACTAACTTGACAGATGGTACTTTCAGTAAGTTTTTGGAGGAGGATCGCAGATTCCTGGTTGGTACATAAGGCTCTAGCAGTTCAGTAATGTAACTAGGGACCTGGCCGTTGAGCGCTTTGTAGGTCAAAAGTAATATCTTGTAATTTATGCGCTGGCTAACTGGGAGCCAGTGTAGCTGCTTTAAGACAGGCTTGATGTGATCATACTTCCTTGTACGAGTAACAACGCGAGCCGCAGCATTCTGGACATTTTGTAGGCGATCTATCAGAAATTTAGGTAGTCCATGTAATAGCGAGTTGGCGTTATCTAGCTTAGATGTAATGAATGCGTGAACTAACTTTTCAGTGTCTGCTAAAGATAGACAGTCTCTTATCTTGCTAATGTTTCTAAGGTGGAAAAAACAGGCCTTGCAGGTACTGGTAACGTGCTTTTCTAGTGACATGTGCTCATCGAAGATAACTCCAATGTTCCTTGCAGAAGGAGATGGCTCGATGTGTTCACCAGACACATCGACGTACTCTATTAATGGGGGTGGACGGTATCGTGCGCTCAAGATCAGTAGCTCCGTCTTTCCTCTGTTTAGTTTCAGCTTATTGCACACCATCCACGAGTCGATCTCAGAAACACATGCTTCTATTTTAGCTATAGAACTGGGTTGTTCAGCGTGGGTGGGCTTAAATGAGAGATAGAGCTAGGTGTCATCAGCGTAGAGATGGTAATTAATTAGGAATGCTGGAATGGAAATTTATTGTTGTTTCTTTAAATTACCCGGAAATTAGCTGCCCACTGTTTTTAATATGTCAACCAAAGGAGGAGATTTCACCTATCCATAGATGCTTTGCGGTCAACTATATTATCAAAGTGTTGTGATCACGTGGTCACATCATTTCAACATGGACGCGTTGGAAGAACAAGCGTGGCAAGCGCCAGTGTTTAGCAAGTCAAACCTTTTATATCTATACTGCGTCGATTTGGAGTATGTTTCAGAGCTAACAATAATACCCAGCTTACCTTTTCTAAAGTTTAAATGTTTGTTTGGACATGTGAGTTTTCCTAGAACACTCTCGGAGCGGCGGATGGTGGTTTTCCCTCAGTGCAATCGAGTGCTCGATAAGCTGAAAGATGTGCCATCGCCTTGTGTAATCAAGGTCATCTCTAGCGTTATTTTCCAGGTAATGATATTTGAATGTTGTAGCTAATTTGCTGTCCTTAAGTTCGACTTGAATGTTGTGAGATGTTTTCGCCGGTTCATCAATACGAATTCATTTTACAGATTCACCCAGATGAAATCGAAGATGATGGCGAGGTGATGCTGATCTGGGATTTTGAACTAACAAATCTATCCTTGACTGCCTCGCATTGTTCAATAAAAGCAAAGATGCCGTCGTCCGTTTCTCCGGTTGATTCCGTTATGCCTCATCTGGACCTGAGCCGAGTGACTTGTAACTGCGTGAACTCTAGTTCGAAGGGGATAGTTTTATTGTCATCATGTACTGAAGCAAGAGCCATTCCCGAGATTCAGAGGCTCTCATTATCGGATAACGAGGAAGAAAACTTTTCTGAGGAAGAGGAAGAAGACGAGAAAGAAGAAGAGGGAGAGGACGATGACGACTTCGCTGATGCCAGTGGCTCAAGCAGCAAAGAGTTATTTGCACCTAAAAGCACCGAATGCTCGCCAACAGAGCCATTATACACAGAAACTTTCACACTGAAAGGCAGCTCATTTCACGAGCATTTTCAGAGGACTCTGAAGAGCTGCAAAGAAAAAATGATCAACAAGGAGACAATTTTAATCAGACTTGGCTTTGAACCGGTAAACAGAAGAGACGAAAATGCTGTATAAGTCCATGCTTGCCCTGGAGATACATGGGAACCAATTGGGTACATTCCCGCCGTGAGAGTCCCCAAAGTCACGCAGGCCATTAATAATAATGAAATAACAAGTATGTCACTTCTTTCAGTAAAATATCAATACGTTTTTTCTATATCAAGTTTTAAGTATTTTGCAATAGTGACAATTTCAAAGAAAGGAAGATGGGCAAAAAACAGGGACAACTACAAACATAATGAAGCTTTCTAAGTTAGCTTCTGCAGTGGTGTCAAATAATTCACTATATTATGTCTTTTTGTCTGTAGGCTTTAATTGATTATCCCAAACAAAGCCAGGTCTATCACTTAGGTTTGATTCACCTGTTACCTTGAACTTTACACCTGCTAGAAACTTGTTGCTTTGTAAGTAAAACAATATTACTCTAACAAAGGGGCCAAGCACTGAGATCCCATCAAGCATACTCAGCTGTTACAGGTGTTACAACCCTAAGTGACAGCCCTGAAAGCCCATTTTCAAATAGTTGAAAATTTTTGTTTCAATTTTTGTGAGTTCATGATGTTTGATTATCAAACCTAAGAAGCTGTAATCACATGAGCTGGGTTAGTGTTTAGCATACATTATAACCAAATGTTTGATTGGGTAAAATAGTTTTAAAGTTTCATTTTATTATACAACTGGTATGGTTTATCAAGAATTCAGCTAGTTCTAAACCCCAGTGTCACCATAGATACCAAGGGTTCTAGCACATGGTACTAGCCTGTAGAAGTGTTGACATCATTTATCTTTTTCACATGACTTGCAAGTTTTTCTTCAATTTACATTTTTCTATTCCATGGAGAAATTAGATGTGAACAATACTACATTGGGGTTTAAAGCGTTGGCTCTTCACCTGCTTAAGTACTCCATATATTAAGAAAGTCATGTCCAATCCACACTTTTTTTTTTGGTTGTGTTTTTTTTAATATAACCACTGGCATAAGAAAAACCATGAGTGCCAGCAGTGCAACACTTAAATATAATGACTTACTGATTGTGTAGTTCCAGAAAATATCCATACCCCCACCACAGAGGGTCACTGGAAATTCAAATAAGGAGAGGAGGGGGGGGGGCTTAAAGGGCAAAATTTTTAAAGAAAAGTATGGCCCTATAGTGGAATTTCCAGAGGGATGGGGGTTCAAACCAAACACCCTCCATGGGGGTAGTATGAATATTTTCTAGAACAACACATTGCTTAAAAATAGTTAATGCCTTGATCAGTTGTCACAAAGCTCTTATGAATGTCCAATATTATAATGCAATCTTGTTACCACAGGCCAGGGTTCACTGATTATGTTGTGCTCACAGTGAATCCTTCAAGTTGTTTCTAGAGCTTTGTGGCACCCACTGGAAGTTTTGTACACAGTGCGAGTGGTGAAATATAAAATGCAACTGGCTTATATTTATAATTCTGACCCAACAATAATGTAATGATTGAGCATTTTATTATTTAAGTGCAATATGATACATGGCATTTTGTTGTATTTTATGATTAAAATCCATCAACATTACATCTAAGTTTCCTTCCTTATTTAATTATCCTTTTATGTCAACCTTAGTTTCTTGAATTAGCGAGGTTAACTATAAGTGTGCCTCACGAAACCGTGCGTGCTCAGGTAAAACATGTGTCAAATTGGAGCTCATAATATCAAGTGTTTACTTTTCGTTATTGCAAATTCATAAGGCAAAACGTGAGAAGAAAGGAGAGCAAATATTCCCACGTTTTTAAGTAAGCATCTTCTGATCATGAAATACCCTTTTCCTGAGATTAAGGAACAATATAGCAAACTCTCCGCTAATTTTCGAGTCAGCTGGGAGAATCTGGTAGATTATTACGGTAGTCCACCGCGCATGGTTTCCTCTCATCCTGCGTGCACTCGCTTGTTTTTCTCCTTTGAATTTATGATGCACCGTTTGTTTTCATTAGTTATTCTTGTCAATGGCTTGTTTGACAAATGGAGAAATAAGATGAGCCTGAATCTAGTGAACTTTAAGGGGTGCATAGGAGGGTCAAATTCGATAAAAAAAGCAATGCTGATGCGACGGTAGGGAAACTGAGTGTATATTTTAACCAATATTCCAAAAGGCACGCCCTTTCTTCTTCAGGCCGCTTACAGGGAATGATTCTAAGGCTCATTCTCTGTAAGACCCTGAAGACCCTTAGAGTCATTCTCTGTAAGACCCTGAAGAAGAAAGGCTGTGCCTTTTGAAATATTGGTTAAAATTTACACTCAGTGTCTCTACCGTTGCATCAGCATTGCTTTTTTATCGTATTTGGTTCTTTATTCTTGCTGATTAGATCCTTTACTACACGATCCGGTACTTTAATTTTGTTACGGTGGTACATGCAAAGTTAATTGTTTCCGCATAGGAGTGTGTCCGAAACCGCGATCACCAACCAGAGATCAACAGAATACCCAAGTATCTGACTGAAGCTTTTTAGAAACAAAAACCAAAAATTCGAAAAAGTGCTGCAAACTGCAGGGCTGGATGAAACTGCAATGCAGCACTTGATTGAAATAAATTTAATTAGGCCCGAACTGACATGACGTCAAAGCCCCATGCCACACCAAAAGTTGAAAAGTGGCCCTGAAACTTAAGCTTACAATTTCTTTGCGATCAAATCAATCAAGATAGGATGTTCACATAAACAATTCAACTCTAGACGACAGATGGGTGTCTCCAAGGACCCGTTGTCGATGCAATATATAGTTTTTGACACTAAAAATAAATCTGGCGTCACGCCTTGCGTGACGCAGTTAAACTATTCTGTGTCGTAGATATCATGTTTCTCATCCACGGAGATATTGTTACTGATGCTGGTCTCTACTTCTCAAAGGTTTCAAATCGTAGGCCTCGTGGAAGTAACAAATCACTCTAAAATGGTTGATGCAATTCCATGAACGCCAATCGTATACTGGACGATGCCGGACTGAGAGAAACGCAAGGGTCATTCAAGCATAAAAGACACATCGATAAGTCTACCCGTTCCCTCCAGAAATTTCGTACTGAACCAGAAGCGAACAACCACAGATCAAGATGTATTCTGAAGGGATGCCGGTTTTATCTTTGGTGTTAATACTGTTGTTCGCGATACACAGTCCTTCGACTTCAGGTAAGCGATTGAAGTTAGATGTATTTTTGCCACGAACAAGAATTTTTAAATTAAAGGTTTATCGCTTGATAATATGAGCTGGTTTCAACGTGAACCAAACTTTTATGAGTAGTCTAGTAGCTCTAGACCTTAGAGGATCAAGGCTCTTTTTGCTAAAAATCCAACAATATTCGCTGTTCTGTTTCCAAAACAATAGAACTATAGAGACGATCGTTAAAAGCTTTTAGCTTGCAACACACAGCATGGCGCTAATGCTGCTAATGCACTCAGGTCTACCTCTACAAAATGTGAAAAGATTTGTGTATCCGCAACCTTACCTAACTCAGAACTAATATCAGATCTCATTTACGTATTTGTGTCGTGTAAACTCAAGTGTGCCCTTTATCGCTGTGAGCTCTTTAGAACAACGTTTTATGGATAAGAATTCAACGTCTCACTTTGTAAACATTGATGCGCGTGTCGGTCTCGGCAGACATGAATGGACTGCATGTACCCGTAATTTACCAGCCAATTTGTCAACGTTAGATCTCGATTCATAAAAAAAAATAAAGAACGCACTTCAATACTTTGATATTCCCGTACTTCTGTGTTATTTTCTTTCACTAGAAGTTCAACGGGAAATATTTTAAACTCCCGTTGCAAAAGTAAATACATGCGTTTTCATGTCACAAACTTATGTCAAGTACATTTAAGTTTACGTTTTACGTTGCTCCGAAATATCGCATCAGAATTTTTCTCGGAGGAATAAAAGGTGGCAAAAATTTCTCGAAACGTGCTTGTATCTAATGAAATTACAATGGACAGCTACGAAATTTCTAGTCTCCTTTCTTTTATTCACAATTCAAAAGCGACTATCCGAATTAACATTAGCTCGAGCTGTCACGCGGAACTCAAAAACATAGGAGACAAAAGAGACAAATTTCTAGAACTGTCGGCTGATAAATACGGTGGCCGATAAGAACAAAGCAGAAACACAGAATTCAAAGCAGAAACACAAAACAGAAAACTGAATCACAAAATGCAAAACAGAAACACAACACCCGAAAACAGAATCAAAAAATGCAAAACAGAAACACAAAACCCGAAAACAGAAACACAAAATACAAAACAGAAACACAAAACACAAAACGGAAACACAAAATAGAAAACACAATCCAAAACCGAAAACAGAAACACAAAATAGAAAACAAACAAAAAATACAAAACAGAAGCACAAAACAGAAAACAGAATCACAAAATCCAAAAACTGAAACACAAAACTCAAACTGTGGACTGGCCAGGTTACTAAGAAAGCCACGTGTAACTAAAGAAGAAGATCAATTTGAATGAAGAACATGGCTTCTTTGGTAAATTACTTCATGAATTTTGCAGCTGTTTTCCTGTTCTTATGTCATCGATTTGCGTCTGTTAATGCTCTCCCTGCTTGTCCGTTTTTATGCAATTTTGCTTCTCTCGAAGATTGCCTACGCTCGTACTGGTTTATTGGCTACAAAAACGCTAGCATTATTATGTTTTTATCCCTCTATCACGGTGTTCAGATAACCGTTAGGCAACTAAAGTACTTGATTAACGTGAAATACAATCTTCGAAGGAGAAGTCGTGAAAGTGCAACGCATGAAATAAGGCGAGCTGTACGCTATGAACTAAATGCTCCACAGGTGCCCCAAGCTCAAGATGAAAAAGCCCAGCGCACAGGAAGGTCGCCGATAGCAGAATGTTTTTCGAATTTTCTCAGACCAGAATTACCGTGCGATCACTCTGAAGGCTGACTAGGATGTCGAAATTATGGGGCTTTATGAATGTGGTGTTTTTATGGCGATTCTCTGCATTGCTTTTTGATACGAAAGCGATTTGTGGGACTCGGTCGTCTGCAGTCACCCGCCTTCCTTGTAACAACACCGCGAACAACTCCGAGCCAAAAACTCGCCTAAAACGGCCACGAATTGCGCCCGAACTACACACAAGACACAAAAACAACCCCACGTCGAGTCAAGTGAAGTTCATTTCTACATTCATAACTTTATTTTAGCATTTTCAAAAAAAACGAAAGTGAATTTCCCATACAAAATCTATAAATCGAGAGCCTTGTAACACAACACGCCTGATAGCAAAACTTCGTCTTCTCTCATCTTGAGCTTGGGGCGCCTGTGGAGCATTTAGTTCATAGCGTACAGCTCGCCTTATTTCATGCGTTGCACTTTCTCGACTCCTCCTTCGAAGATTGTATTTCACGTTAATCAAGTGCTTTAGTTGCCTAACGGTGTTTTCTATTTTGTGTTTCCGTTTCGGGTTTTGTGTTTCTGTTTTGCATCTTGTGATTCTGTTTTCTATTTTGTGTTTCTGTTTTCTATTTTGTTTCTGTTTTGTTCCTACCGGCCACCGTAGATAAAAACACTAATACCACAAATATTGTTTATGAGAAATAAAAACGCATAGAAATCAGGATTTTGAAAACAATTTGGGCATGTTTTTCCCCTTGATTTTGCCCGTGTCTTACACAATAGTGTCGCAATGCCAAAAGTATTTGTTATCCTTTTTCCTTCATGTAAACAAATAGTTGGTAACAGCCAAATATTCGAGTGACGTTGCTGCACTTTTTTCAAGTTTCCTCATCTTTAAACACATACAAGGTAGATATTACAAACATCGTGCGTAGCAATGTGGTAATATTGTAGCTAAACTACAGCGAGTATTATTTCGATGTGACGGAACACATCAAATTTAGGAGACTGAAAACTTTAATGACAAGTTACGTCCTTTTCTGGACGTCAATTGTTTTCGTTTCGGATAATTTCCTTTGGGTAATTGAGATTCACAATAGCGTTACATGGGAGAGAGTTTTATTTTTAAACGCTGCTAATTATCTCTGGATATTTGCTCAATATTCTAGTTTAGGGGCAGTATATCTTTTCCCATTTAAGGTTTGCTAGTTGTCGACCGGGAAGGGAAACGGAAAAACTCTCGAGATGGGCGAGACAAGGAAAGGGAAAAAAAGGCCTTTCTGTCTTTTCACGTGCTTTTGCCTTGTCGCTTCACTTTTTTTTGATAAAAGAAAAGGATTTTCAAAGTCTAGTTTTCCAAAACGTAATTTCTTAGAGTTATAAAAAAATGTATGAAACGATAACAGGAGCAAGGGTTAATCGAAACAGTTTCTTCGCAGGAATAATGTTACCTCAGCAACGGTGGTATAGTAAAATATGTTTTTGTACTTACGTCAGAAGCATTTAATGAATTTACGTCATAAAAACATAACAGTCACGTCTCTGATGATACAACAAGGTTGGAAAATTCTTCCTCGTTGAATTTTGTTTGAAAAAATACGTTACCTCTCCTCCCTCAGCTAAATTTATTTTTGAGTCAATTAATGTGTTCAGAGGGGGATACAGGGGTGGGGTTGAGGGGGTTGCAACCCCCCCTTGAGCATTTTGTTTTTCAAAGTTGTTTGATTTCTTTTGAGTAACTAAGGTAGAAAGGTGTGTACAAAAACGACAAATTGCTATTGTTGTTACTTTGGCTCCTTTTAATCATGCCTCTCTGAAAAGACTCCCCTAATTTAAAATATCCTCTTTTGAAACTTACTGGGATTATTTACCACCAGAGACCGGACCCTCTGAGGCCCAGGGAAATATGCCTCCCCCAGTACTTTCAACCCCCCTTTCAGAAAACCCTGGATCTGCCCCTGTGGTCCCAATGAAATCTTAAAGAATGACCTTTTACATAAAAGCTATTGTGTAGAACGTTCCTGTGATGCTGTTTGTTGTGCTAGACAAACCGGTTCTAACTTTTGAGTCTAACTTAGTGTGCATGTCCGTTCGTTGTGATTTTCTCCATGATTGTGATCCGTGAGCTTTTAGTTCTACAAGCTCAACACCTGAAATTGCATTTTACAAACTGATTACGAACGAACAGGTACAAAGTAGAGTGTTAATACTGCTTAGAAGTTTTTATTTCAGCATAGTCACACTTAAACAGTCAAGTGGCACTCAGGAAGTTGAGAGTGAAATGTAAAAAAAAAAAAAAACCAACAGAAAAGTTGTTTAACTGTGTTAAGATTGCACGGAAATTTTTGGTTAGTTTATAAATTTCAGTTTTGAAGGCAATAAAAGCGCCTGAGGTTAGAAAGGAAACCAACCATAACCAAGTCACGATTTGATTCAGTTGTATTGTCTATGATTGGTCGGCTAAAATAGCAGAACTTTTCGCTGGTTAACAAGGACAACTTGGTCAAGTTCAAGCTAAGCAAACAAGGAAATCATTTGTATAAAACTCTAGTAAGGTGGCCAACATACACCCATTGTCCGGTAATTGAATTGCTGCCATGAACTTAACTGCTGTTACTAAACAACATATCGTTTACCAGTTAGTAAACCTGCTCGTTTAGGTTTTATCTGTGCACGTCATATTAAGATTTTGATACTGTAGTAGTTACGAGCGAAGCTGATTTTGGTTGGGCTTTAAGCTGGAAAAGGCGACAAAATTGAAAGTAGAGTTTTTAAAATGGTTTGAAAACTGTCCTCCTTTGACAGCTGAAATTGACTGGACGGGGTAATCTGGGTCATGTGTCACGATGACGTATTCCTAAGTTCCAGAAAATACTGGTTTCAGCGTCATTAGTTGAGTTCCTTTCAAGCTCTTCAAAACAAATGTCGTATTCCTTTTAGCAGCCAACTACTTCCGTGTTGGATGCTTTAAAGACAAATCCAGCCGAGCCATGCCTAAGCTGCTTGGCAACTGGAGGCACGACGGCAAAGCTGTTCAGAAGTGCGCACAGGCTGCAGAGCAGGCTGGGTATTCAGTGTTTGGAGTACAGTACGCTGGCGAGTGCTGGTCGGGACCGGTGGCTCACATGACATTTAGCCAGTACGGAGCCTCGAGCCGATGCTTGAAGGGGACCGGGACAAACTGGGCACAAGATGTATACATGTTTTTTAGTAAGTGATGTGTTCGTGACGTCACTCTCAAGCATACGCGTGTTTTGTCATCTCAAATGACTATCTTTTTTTGAGTGGCATAATGCTTCTATAATCGTTGTTAACAAATTGTAATGTTATAAACTTCAGAGAACTTCTTCAATTTTCCACTGTCTTTTGTAACTACCCCGTAACATAAATATGAACTTTTACATCTGTATTTTTTTAAAATTACTCCTCTTACGAAGTGAATTTAATAAAGTAACATTTTTTGACTACGTATTGTGTTGTCTTAAACTAATGATCTCTCAATATTATTCCAGATAATGTGGCGGTCGTCGGACATGATTAACTATTTTCACGTTTTCCTGACTTTTTAATCCAAACGTGCCCACGAGAAGGGGATATAAAGACCTTGTGGTTCGCTTGTTGCACTGGTTTTTGATTGTCTTTCCATACGTATCAGATGCCTACCCTAGTCCCCAGGCCTTTTCCTCCCCGCTTGAGTGAGTGCGAAGTTGACGTAGGGTCCCTGGGAAAGGATTGTCTGAAGATGGGGAGGGGAAGTCAATAATTTGCGCCAAAAATCGCACGAGTGGGAAGGGAACTGCCTGGGTTCTAGGTTTGCATGCCCTTTAACTTTGCATTTATTGAGCACTGTTCATAGTTCGCTAATTTCTTCAAAACACCCTATCATTAGGTATAATCAATCAGAGAAAGCATGCTTTGTGTTCAAATCAGAAACAAGGCCAACTGTAACTTGCCCTTACGTGTATTTTCCCGCGGTTGGCACCGGTTGCGTTTTTTCCCGCTCTTATCGCCGGTTCCACGTTTTTCACGCTTGGCAACAGTTACCTTTTTTTCTGTTCAGCCAGAGTTCTCCGGAGAAGCTATTAGAAAAACTCCGCATCCTCCCAATCAAGGTAGTAGTTCACTTGGTAGAGCAGGTGTAGCGTTGGCACACAGTTATGGACTCAAATCCCACGAAAACCTCGGGTTTTACTTACCTGTCTTTGCAACTGTGTAGTGATGTCTTAGTGGAGTTTATTTGTGTTTTCTCTTTGTAAACCAGTTTGTTTTTCTGGCTCATATGCTCTTTTGACAAATGTGTAAAAAGTTGTTTTAGTTTTCCAATTTTGCGACTATTGAAAGCAAATGTTTCTATCTCGTGTATCATGAAAATTTCTTTAGTTTCAACAGATTATTTCATTTTGCTTCTTTCAGATGCTTCTTCAGTAGGCAACTATGACATCCAAAGATGCTATAAAGTGAACGTTACATTTCACTATCAGTTTCCTGGTGGGCTTACTAGCGGTACTATCGCAGGAGAGAAATCTAAATTCTCCAGATTATTCGGAACTGTATCCAGTCTCCTTGGCCTGGTATCAGAATGCAATGGAGTAAGCCTTAGTAGCAAAGACATAGTGACCTCGCCTCAAGGAGAAAGCAATGTTTTCTTCACAATACCAATAATATTCACTGCGTCAAATAATATTGCCGATAACCAAGTTGACTTCAGGCTCACGAGGTGTATAAACAAGTTAAATTCTTATAAAGGACTTCTAGATTCTAATGCTCCCAGGATCCGTCAAGGAGCGCTCAACAACCGACCTTCCAAGCCCTCTACGATAACAGACAAGGAATCATGCTGTGGTGGCAACATACCGCCGCCCTGTTGTGCCGCGGGCGCAACCAAGGTCTCTAGCCCTAAATGTGGTAAGATAGTAAACATTCCGATAAGTAACTATCGTTAAGGTACACTCAAGCTTGGTTCACGCTTGCGACGCAAAAGCCAATGTTAGTGAATAATGTAAACACTTTTTTAAATGGGCTTTCGCCGGATATCTGTTTTGAAAGATACCCAACAAAACGTTGACCTATAACGACTCAAATATAGTTTTTATCACCCGCGCACCTAAATTCACTATAGCAGTCTGGTATTAACATGCAGTTTCATTTGTGTTGGTATTTTTGTGTCTGAATTGTGTTTGAGTATTTAAGCTACTTGTACAATAACATTTCTTTTTTTCACCTTACTATCCACCCTTCTTAGCTGTTGGAACCCGCGTGCTGTGTGTTTATTGTTTTGCCTAGGAACTGTAATGTTAGTTGTCGAAACGATTGAAACCGGGGTTATAGTGAAATGAATGGAATGATCTTTGCAGAGCGTGAGCAATTTAAGCAATTGCATTTTAACCCAGTCCTGGAAAGAAAACAAAGAAGCAAGCAAACGATTTCAAGGCTACAGCGAGAATCGAAACGGCGACCTCCGCGATTGCTGTTGTTATCGTTATCGTTGTTGTTGTTGTTGTTGTTGTTGTTACAAATATGACGTAGTTGCCTTTTGTCTGTAGGTTGTATAGCTGGGTTTGAATTTGTTTCCGACATCATTTGTGCTCGTTGTCCCGCTGACACATATCAGGAAAAACGTGGTCAGAAGAAATGTGATGAATGTCCACGGAAAAACCGAACGTTTGGTAAGACGGGAAGGACTAGCGAGTCAGATTGTTTAGGTATGTTGACAATTAATCTGGCAGTATTTCACTGTTAAAAGTACCTAGTCCAAAACTCAAAAAACTTAATTTTCTTGTTTCAAAATATCAGTGAAGTTGATGATTTTTTACTTGTTTCCTTTAGCTTTCCCCTGTTTTAGCGCGCAAATAACAAATATTGCGTGTAGGTGGAAAACATATGGTAGACAGTGTTTCTTTGTTTGCAAAGGGCTTTACGAAACAGCGCCGCATAAACATGCTACCAAAGCAATAGGTTCCATTTGAATGGTCACACTTGCGGTTTTACTCAAAGAGTAAGAAGTTTGTTTGTATTCCAAAACAAACTTTGCTATTACCGCCGTGTTTTCCGTGAGTAGAGTAGAACTTCGTTATTGCAATCAATGCGAAAGGTTATAAAAATTTGATTTCGTGTTGCCAGATTGACAGGCTTTTCAAAGGGAAATCCACTTCAACCCTTTAAGCCTTAACAGTGACTAAAATGAAATTTCTCTTTACATTTTCAAGACTTGTTTAAACATTCAGGTGATGAGCATAAAGAAATTGATCACCAAGATGTCTTGATATTTAGATAAATTCTCCTTATTAGTTCCATAAGAAACGTATGGAAACAGTGAGGAGAATATCCATTTTTATATCAGGGCTTAAAGGGTTAACAAACTTTTTTCTGGCCAAGAAAAAGTGGTGGTAAGTCTCTGGCCAAACGGAGTCGCAATTTGCGATAACTCGCAACTCTGTTTGGTCATGACTTGCATGCATGTGCTTGCAATGGCTTGCGATAACTTGCGCGCTATTTGATCGAGCTTAAATTTACACTTAAGTGAAGGTGACGTTTTCACCATTTGGATACCCTTCGTAAGTTGGTGTCAGTATTGTTTTTCTTAGTACGGATGCGCAGCTAAGACTGCACTGAAATGGCGTTTTGCAACTTGTTTTTAACGTGCGCTGACTTGAGTCTCCTTTTCGGCCGGGCCTTACATGTAACTTTGGGTGAAAGATCTCATCTTGTGTCTCTTATATACTTCTGCTTTACAGATACAAACCCTCTACAGCTCCGCATTAACACTAATGTTTATCTACCTCACAATATCAAAGCGAGAACTGTGATCGGAAATGTAACCGTGAATGGGGACCACGCTGCACTGGTTCAGCCTTTCTTGTATTATATTGACAGTGTCACGCAACGACAGCAATCAGGCGGCAGACAAAGAGGTCGGGGTCCTAACAACCTAAAGCGTCGGCGGCGTGACGGTCATGACATCTGCGAAGGAGCGGGCACAATAAAGCCAAAAAATTATTTTTGCATTTATCGGCAGAGTGGATACATAGAAGTAACGAAAGACTTTGTTTTCGTAGATGGGGAGGAATTTAATTTGACTATTCGCGTGACAGATAGTGATCCGTGGGGAATCACTGAAAACAAGGCCAGTGTTCAGTTAATTTTACGAGATCAATGCAAAGAAATTCGACGATATTATGACGGAGCTGTTAAGTTTTGTAGCAACGTTTCTTCAGCAGTAATAGGAGAGGCTTTGTCTTGCCCTAGTATTGATTGCCTACGGCCTTTGTATAGCTGGCGCCAGGCACTAAACAAGTCAAGTGAAGAGCTGAGAACGAAATGTTCCTCTGATCCCCAAAATATGGACACTTTGAAGCAGAAATACGCAAGTTGTATAGGTAAGTCACGTGTAACACTTCAGGTGATGGTCGGGAGGACGGGGGTGGGGGTTACTTGTCTTATCTTGTCGCTTCACACTCGGCGAGTTTTGACGGTTAACCCAAATGAAAAGCATTCCCATAAAGTGAGCGAACAATAAAACTGTAGTCCCGCTTCAACTCTAAAACAAAGTCGGTTTCGTATGTCCCTTCTTTTTTGTCAATACTACTCTGTGGCGAAAAATCACAACCCTAACCTTAGACTTGCTCCAAGTCGTTCATATTTTCTCGAAGACGAAAGGCTTATTTTTCCTGAAGATGTGTTTGCATGTGTAGCAAGATACGAAAGAGATGATCGGATTTGTAAACACCCGTGCGTTCATGTGTTGCGCGCGATAGGGTGCAATTAAATTTGATTCACGCGCGCGCACCGCTTGCGTCCACGTTAATCAAAGGAACGAGCGACGTGGATCAAGGAAATTGCTCCGCCCATGATCGTGCAGCTCCTTTTCCAATCAGTCAAAATTTGTTCATTTTCAGGGTTTTAGTAATATTCGTATTACTCTTGCTATCTCCAGGACCACCAAATATTACACTGAATCCAGACCCCCGGACGTTAACGAAAGGTGCAGAAGCTGTGCTAACGTGCAATGCCAGTAGTCCACTACATGTGAAGATCACGTGGTTAAAAAACGGACAGACAGTGGGATCTGGAAGCGAACTTAAGATAAACAGTTTTCAAAACGAGGATCAAGGCGATTATTACTGCAAATTTTCTACAGAACTGGCGACTAGTTGGTCTAAACCGGCTTTATTTCTTGTAAAAGGTTCGTTCTGCTTAAATTATGTCTCATTTGGATACTATTGTGCAGGGTTTCCACAAACTTCAGTAGTGCCCAGTTGTACATTCAACATAACGCAAAATACCGACCTAGTCTTTAGCTGCGCTTTCATTGGGCCGTTTTACCGTAGTAAAAGGGCTTTTACCATAATAGAAATAGACTGCGAGCAGTCTCTCTTTTGCTCTAAAATCCGTGTTGAACGAAGCGAAAATAACGAGTGCGAGCGAGCGAGATTTTCGATCGGCGAGCGAGCGAGCCGCGAGTAGCGCGGGCACGGGCGCGGGCGCGAAGAGCCAAGTAAGGAAAATTTCTTTCAGCCTTGTTTAAAATGTTGCTCCACACTGACTCTCTCCCTGTTTAAATGGCTAACACTTTACCGATAAAGAAGCTTGATAAAATTCCGGGGGGTAGCCCTATGATGGGGAAGAGCGTCCAGCTGCGGGGGGGGGGGGAGAGGAATAATGCGCCCACTTACTTCATGTGAACTACTCGGATTGTGAAAACGTAATCGTTTTGCATCTGCATTTTAGATGTGTTGACGTCAAGAGTGTCATTTAGAATTGTGAATAAAAAATACCAGGATGACTTATTGGATCCAAGTAGCTCGAGGTACTCGGACTTCCAGATCAACATACAGAGGAATGTAAGTACAACTAACCCTAAATAGCAGCAAAATTCGAAATTTAACTCACAGGCACAAAAAATAGAATCACCCTATACAGCAAAATAAACAGCACCACAGGAAAGTACTGCTCAGTAGCTTTCATTTAAATGGTCATACTTCAGGATTTCATCCACAGACTCAACAGTGAGAACCACCTTGTACAGCATAATAAACAGCACCAAAGAAAAGTACTGCTCAGTAGCTTTCATTTGAATGGTCATACTTTAGGATTTCATCCACAAACTCAAAAGTTAGAACCATCTTGTACAGCATAATAAACAGCACCACAGGAAAGTACTGTTCAGTAGCTTTCATTTGAATGGTCACACTTTAGGATTTCATCCACAGACTCGAAAGTTAGAACACATAGTATAGGAAAGTTTTGCTCTTTAGCTTTAAATTCATTTAATGATCAAACTGTACTAATATTCAGAACCCCATCGTGATGGATAACTCATTCAGTGTTTGACTCTTAAAAGTAGGAAACTTGAAAATTTTCTTAAATTAAGCTGTCGTTTCTCTCAGCTGGAAAACTATTTTAACAGTGGAGACCCTCAGTGGAGTTATGAAGTCGAGCTAACTAAGTTCAGGTTAGTTTCTTACTCCTTTGTCTCGTTAATAACGTCTACAGCACTCATGGAACCAGTCACTGCATACCGCGTCTCTAAAAAATATATCCCAGGTCGTCCCTACGTCATTCCACTCCCGTCCCTCTCCTCCCTATCCTTTCAGTATCTTTTCCCTCTTCGGGCGTACCATTAGTAAGTAGATGTTATAAATACAGATAACTGGTGGGCAACGAATCCTTGGACGCGCGGTGGCAAAGTTATAAGCGCGTCGGTTTTTTGATCGGAGGGAGGGTGGTTCATGGCTTGGTCTCTTCGTTGTCGCGTTGTTTCTTTAGACAAGAAACTTTATCCTTCATTCTCTCTCTCCACCCAGGTGTATAACGTGGGTACTGACGACATACTGTTGGGGGTAACCCTGCGATGGACTAGCATCCCACTGCAGGGGGGAGTAGCAACAGGGTTAACCTGGGCGTTCTAAACCCGAAGTTCGACTGTACGCTTTACCTGCGAACCGTAGCTTTTTGTAGGTGGTTACTCCACTAATTGTGTCCGTGGTGACTATCGCTGATATAGCAAATAGTGAATGCTAATAAGGCCAATCAGATTCGTGCGTTCACGATAAGTAAAGGCAAATTGTACTAAGTGGTGTTATCTTATTTGTTTGTAAATACAGGAACTCGTTTGGTAAAGTAGGCGTGGACGTGGTAGTTTACAGCTCGGCTCGTCTGGAAGACTTATCTTCATACTACAGTAGACTCGAGACTTTACTGGCTGATGAAAGTGAAATGAACAAGTTGCTAAAGCCTTTGAAAGTGTCACGTAAGAGCGTGACCAGAAGGAGCGCTAGTAAGTGTCCCTGATTTTGCAAGAAAAATGTTTTATGTTGGTGTATTGACCTGATCATAGAGAATACGGTTTCAAATCATTGATTTCGTCTGTCATTCCACTCCGAGAGAAATCAAGCTTTGGTTATTGTTTGGTCAAAAGTGCTCGCTAAAACAGTCCTACTTGTATTTATCACGTAACTGAAGGTTTAGCAAAGTACCATTTCAAGTTAAAGGAACGGTATATTTCTGATACAGGTAAATCATTGTCGTCGTTGTTGTTGTTGTTGTATTTCTTAAGCAAACGATACATTGAAAACGTTTTTCCAATCAAAGTATTACTTTTGTCCTCTAATAGAAACTTAGAAAACAATTAAACACGAAATTCAATGTTTTATACTCTGATAAAGCATGGTTTTTTAACCAATCAGATCGCGCACAGCTTCCAGTCCTTTTTCTAACAATTACTTTACTTCTCTACTTTTCAGCTCACTGTCTACCAGAGAAAACTGGCAAAGTGTCAATCATGGGAGTGTTTGATTGGCAGTTAGCGGTGATTGGTCGGAACTCGCCATCTGTAGAATGCCCGTATGGTCCGCCAGCCGCCACCGCCACGCGTTATTGTGGCGGGAATTTTTTGACCGGTGGTTTGTGGGAATCCCCAGATGTGAGCCGTTGCAAGTACAAATCAGAGAGAACAAACAAACTTGACAGTCTTGCAAAGGTAAGACACACGTTTCGTAAATCTGCGTACTTTGTTTTAAAACTTTTTGGACATAAAACTTCGAACAAAGAACTTTCGGACTGTTTTTTTTTTTCATGATCCTTGGAACTTACCTTTGCATAGCCACAGTTTAGAGTGATATACTATGTATTAAACATATAACTACGTCAAAGCCGTTCAAGCCAAATGAATATGTAATTTCAGTCGTTTTTGTTGGCGGATCCCACAGGAAAATGCCTCTGTTTTAAACGTTTGACATTTCAGTTTTCGAATGCTTGATTTGTTCTAATAATTAGTTTTTTAAAAACCTTACCAGAAACCAATTGACAAGAAAAACGTTGCCAAAGTGACCAAAGAAGTGAAAGAGCTGACGTCAAAGGCTGATGACATGAACGAGGCTGACGCGGTGTTGATCGCTGACGTCATAGGGGAAGTTGTCTCATTGGTGGATTCGTTAAATGAGGTAATAATCTCCCAGCATGCTTTGCAGATTCAGAACTATCTGCCGTTTAATAGATATATTACGGAGTACACTGTAAATAACGATGTGAAATTGAAATTTATTAAATTTGTTCTAATTCAGCTAATATATTGGGTAATTTTCTCTGACGTCCCTTTGCACGCGAACGTCACAATGGGTATAGTTCAAATCGGGTCCTTGATAATTCGCCCCAGTCATTTAGCCCCCAAATAACAGGACAGCAAACGCAGGGTACCGAACAAAAGAACCTTAATTATAGTATTTGGGTTAAACTTCTATTGTCTAGGCTTAAACAGTCCTCTCTGTTATCTGTTTTCTTTCAGTTTTTCACCCAAATATGTTTCATTTTCCAAAAAGTTGTTTGCATGCTAAACGTCAATGTGGTCTCTTCTTCTTGTGCTCAGGTTTCTCATTTCTCCGCCTTGTTTTTCTGCAGACTGCTCAAGATGTTGTGGACGTAATTGACAATGTAATGAACATGAAGAAGGAAGATTTGCAAGCAAGTCAGCGATCAAACAAATCTTCTTCCAAGTAAGACAAGAAAAGCCGTCGGCTTCAAAACTGTTCTCGCAATATCACAGTTACAATCGAAACTTTGTTTCTCGGGCGATTATTTATTGTTCGGTCAATTTGTCAGCCTCGGGATTATTACTCGATATATAAAGCAGCCTCCAGTTGGTCTGAATCCAAGAGATAGACGGCGACCCTTTAAAAAGTAAGATTAAGTGTTTCTTAATATTCTTTTTCTTTACAGGTTTGTCAAAGCACTGGACAAAATAGCGCAAAATCTTCCTCTCTCAGCTGATGAATCATCCAGGCTCCTCGTTGCTCCAAGTGTAGCGATCCAATCAAACCGCGCAGACTCAGACTCTTTTTCGGGCATGTCTCTTGTTGTCAAACCACCTGCCGCTGACCCTAACAAGTTAACACCCGATAGCATGGTTAGCGAAGAACTTCCGATGGCCGATGTTCAAACGTCAATCACTTTGCCTGAAGTCATGTTTGAGGGAAACGTTCCTTCCGGTAAAGAAGTGAAGATTGGTTTTGTGATTTACCAGAATGACAAGTTTTTCCAACCGCTTATCCCTGATGATGTCGAGAGTGACAATGGCGCGTCTTCAGTCATGAGTCGAGTTGTTTCAAGCAGCGTCCAAGATATGACGTTTGACAACCTGTCTAAACCAGTTGAGCTTGTTTTTGAGCCTGTAGACAAAGAGGATGCGGACAGCGGAGAGGCTGTGTGTGTATTTTGGGACTTCAATGCCATGGGTAAGCATTAAAAAAAAGGGAAATGACTTTATAGACTTTTCAGGTTGCAGCTTGGCGTGGTTAAGTTTCACGCTATTGCCATTTTTTTCTTAATTAGTTGCCTTTCTTGACTCTGCATCCATGTGAATAGATCAGTAGCCAGTACGATTTAAACCATATACAACTCTGCCGCATGTGTCATGCTTTCGACAAAAGTACGAAAGCCTTCAACTTGTTATCGATTGAAGTGTACGATACGAGAAATGTCGTAGGATTTTAAACATGTCTTAAAATCCTATGAGAAACTTAGCCAAACGCATTTTAAAATGCTGGGAGTTGTATAATAGTTATGATAACACGAGTAGCGCAGAATTCACATGAATACGTTTTGAGCAGACGTCGTTCCGACTACACCCACCCTAATGATACTTGGACTAGCATGTAGGGGTGGGGGTTGGGGCTAGAAATTTTCCTACTACTGCATGCTACAAGCGCTGGAAACTCTGCCAAGGACAAAGCTATAACTTTACTTCTTTCCTCCTTCGTTTGACTAGTCTTAAATGTCAGGCGTCTCTCTCACCCGTGCCGGAGCGATCAGTGTTTTTCTTTTTTTTTTCTGGGGGGGGGGTTCTAAAAATGGTACTTACTACCTCAGCTTACTGCTTTCTTATCCAATTTGTGTTTTCAGGAGGCCTGGGTAACTGGTCAGATCGAGGCTGCACACTAATGAAGACTGAGGCAGGGCGGGTGAAATGTCATTGTGATCACATGACCAACTTTGCTGTGCTATTCTCTGCCTCGGGTCCCAAGACGCATGAAGAAAGACACGCCATGGCCTTGTCAATTATTTCTTACGTGGGCTGTGCAATCTCACTGGTTGGACTCACTCTTACTTTGATTACGTATTCGTTGTTCAGGTTTGTGAGATTCCTGTTTGGCCCGGTCTCTTTTGCAGCCGTTATAAGTAACGATTCTCGCGCGACGACCGTTAATTTTGTTGACCTTGCGTGACATTGCTTAGGCTAAGGGAATCATGATTTTCAGAATCAAGCGAAGAACACAAATTTATTGAAAAGGTAAACAACGCCGTTTCCCCAACGCCTGGAAATATGTTCATTGCAATCGATCTGCACGTTATCTTTTTTTCATAGAATTTGCCTGGCGTATCAGAAAATGACAATTAAAATGTAGTACTAGCATTAAACAAGCTGTAACTTTCCCTTATGGAACCTTTAAGGGGTTATCTTTTTTATCGGCCTTGTCACCAAAACTCTTTGTAACACAAACATCTCGTTATTAGACAGTTCTCTTGACATTAGGAGACCCTATTCTGCCTCCGTGATCGAATTACCTAACAGGACCCAAATTTACTGCGACACGCTTTCTCCTCTACCACTCCCCACAGGAATTTACGCAAGACAAACCAGCAGCCCATCCTGATGAGCCTGTGCGTGTCACTCATGCTACTGCTGATCGTGTTCATCGCGGGAGCAGGACGAACAAAGAATCTGATTGGTTGTCGTATTGTGGCATGTCTACTGCACTACTTTGCTTTGTCATCCGTGATGTGGATGGGAGTGGAGGGTTATAACATGTACATGTCTTTTGTACAAGTGATGGGCACCTATCAATCAAAATTCATGCTTAAGGCGTCCGCGGTGGCCTGGGGCGTTCCAGCGGTTGTAGTGATCATCACCGTCTCCGCAGCAACAAGTTACTATGGTAACCAGGACGTGTAAGTACCTACGCGTG
Source organism: Siderastrea radians (assembly GCA_964017195.1). Lineage (NCBI taxonomy): Eukaryota > Metazoa > Cnidaria > Anthozoa > Scleractinia > Rhizangiidae > Siderastrea > Siderastrea radians. Next base: position 38,589,575 of record OZ024899.1, read on the forward strand.
AATATTAAAGAAGTTATTCGGTAGCGTTTATTACTGGGTTACATCTGATTATAATGAAAATGCGAAGTGTTTGATTTTACGATTCGAAACTGGCGGCTTCCTTGTTTTCGTAACAGTGAGTGTCGTGACGATATTCAACAAAGAGACTGAGAGCGCTGAAAAAGACGACACAAGGCGGAAGTTTTACGAAATTCAAGGAACTGGATATATCGAGTGTTTGATATACCTTTTCTAAACGGAAACCGAAAAATTGCCAAAATCGATGCTTATTATTTAAGATCGGATACCCGAACTCTCTATGCTGAAATGGCCGGAAGTCGAACTTAACTTCCTTCGCGTTGATAATTTTTTTCGTTTACGTTTAAACGTTTCGCCAACTAACCTCCAACCGCGGTGATTTATTTCTTTTTTCTCTTCTTCACTTATTTGCAGTTGTGTGCTCTACGGAGTCCCCTTTCAAGCGTCCCAGTTCGCTCCAATTCTCGCCATAATCCTCATCAACTTTGTCATTTTCATCCTGGCTATGCGTGCACTGAGCCGAACCGGCGCACTAGTGTCAGCGGAAAAGAAATCTACCTCATATCAACGTGCGCGCACATCTATCGCGATATTGCTTCTACTGGGTCTCACGTGGGCGTTCGGAGCACTCGCCATATCGCGTGCGCAAATCGTCTTTGACTATTTGTTCTGCATATTCAACTCCCTTCAAGGCTTTCTGATCTTTTATTTCCATTGCCTAAGACAACAAGAAGTTCGTAACCAGTGGAAGACGTTCTTGAGTGGTAAAGGGCTGCGAGTCCAAAGGACCGAGACAGATTCTCGCACAGGGTACCCAAAGACGATTTCCAAGGGGCACAAGTACGAAGCACATACCCCAACCACTTCGGTAGCGATGCACGATTATTCTTTGCCCAGGAAAGAGACAGTCACCCAATCTGAAGGAGACTCCTCTCCGAGGTTACAGCTTCGCCCTGACGTAGTACCGGCTGAGGTTTGAGGTCTTAAGGCCGACACTTCTCCGAATGGCAATATGCACGTGATTTTTAGACAGGATCGCATTTTAGCGAAGAAGTGGTGCCGCGGATGGGAGGGGGGAATACTTCCTTTAAAAAAGCCGTAGAAAACATTGGTAATAACTTTGATGCAGTATTCATGGATCGTGGGTACGCTTTGGATGGCTAATTAACTGTATGCATTAAGTTAAAGGATCAGTTATCCCAAAGCCGTTTAAAATGGCGTAGAACTAGTTATTTTTCTGAACATCCAACTGTTTTGTTGCGTTCCTGTCGTGTTTGACTTCAGATGCATCAAAGCGTGGAGACTTGGCACCAAAACATGACCTAATTTGGTATCAAACATGACATGGTTGGTCGTCAAACATTTCAGTTTTACATGTCAAGGCCGTTGTGTAAACCTTCGGAGCTTGACGTTTGATGTTCGTGCAGTGAAGTTGTAATAAACCATTTAAACGGAGCTTCGTTAAATACTTAGGTGTTCAAAGAAATTTAACTCGTGGAAAAAAACGTTTGTGTAAGACAAACTTGCTTTATCCGGTCAACAGTTATGCGTGCGGAAGTTTGGCTAACGCATCTTCGTATTTTGAGAGTTTTCCAACCAATTACGCTTTATTTAATACCCAGTTGTAGTTTGGCGCCCCATCCCCACGTTTAGATGCATCCATCGGCATGGATAGTTGTAATAGTGAATAGTGTTCATCTTTAAAGGTTACATTTTAGGGGTGGAGATACAAGTTTTGAGATTAATATCGACGAAACTTTCTTTTGATGGTCAAAAGAGGGTGTGTATCCTTTTAAATACCATGCAAAGTTGTTCTACCAATCACAGCAAACCTTTTTTTAACCAATAGCGGCTTGGCTCAGCAAGGCTGCAATTTCCCGCGCTTAGCGTTGTTTGCGCGTTTTCATGCGCTTTCCTCTCAACCTCGTCCCCACGTTCTTTCGGTTGGACAATCCAGACCCTGGAAACAAGGTTGCTTCGCCCCCATTGATTACTTTGATTCGATTTTTGATTGGTTCATTCTCTTATGTCAATTCTGTTTTCAGATTGATTTGGTTACTGACATAACTTATTAGCAAATCGCTTGCTGTCATTTGAAAGCTCTCCCTTACTCACTTATTTTAGGTTCTGAGAGAAGAGAGCAAAATAATGCACAACATAAATGTACTTCACTCACGTAGTTATTTGACCCTGTTAAAATTTAGTTATAGTAGTCAACGTATTAAGGAGACAGGAAATCCCAGGCTAATTCCTAGGATTTCTCCGATTGCCTCGTCTTTGCGAAGCCTGGGACCCGGCCAAGGCGAGCGAACTTGACCGGCAACCCGTCGCTTTGAGAAAGGTTGTCGTCTTCACGACTGATGTGTAAATATGAAATTAAACAGTACTTATTTCTTTCCTTTGTTACAACGGAAATCCGTTCTGTTTCTCTCGTCCTTATGTGAATTCTTGTAAGCTGTGTCGTCTTCGACGAGTTTGTGGACGAGAAAATTAACGAATAAATTTGAGACGGGAAACTGGGCTTTTACCGTGGTAATATTCCCGTCCTTATGTGAAAATTATTCGGCAAATCATAGATAAAAAATATGAGACAAAATGGAGATTAGCAATAAGAAATGAGATCTAATAATACCAATTGTTAAAATGTGATTTTTGTAAAGATTAATTTTGGTATAATTATGTCAATAGTAACATGTAATTTGTATTTTAGGTACATGTTTTTACTACTGAAAAATTGATTGTATATATTTATGCTGATTAAACTAATTTTACGTACCTTAATTTTTCCTCTTGTGTCTAAACTTCAAGCCTTTTTACCTTTTTACGAGTGTTTTGTTATCGTCCACTGCAGACGCAGCACAGACCTTGTATGACTTTGGAATGACAGCGTGTGGACATGCAGGCACAACGTTTCACACAACATCGTTCAGCACTGTACAAGAGTGCTATACCAGACCTCGGATAAGCAGGTTCAACACTCCGTAATCATTGCTTCTTGTCACCGTTCAATACTGGTGTCGAATGGTGTTGAAGGAAGTTTGGTTGCTATCAATCTAACATCATTCAATTTTGGTTGTAAGCGTGAACAGCAGTGTTGAATTTGTTTGGCCGGCCACGTGCAAGAATACTGCACAAATGCACGTGCAGGAACTGACGCATGCCGGGGTGGCCAAACGCGTTTGTTGAGTTTAATTAAGGTTACTCCGGACCTTCGTGGGTGTCCTCGGGGAAAAATTCGTACGCGCGCCATTTTAAAGGAAAACACGGCAAACTATACATCGTTGGAAAGCTTAATAAATGTAGATTTCGAAAAAAAATTGGGGATTTCTTCAATTCCGCAAAAGAAAATTGCAAACAACCACGAAAATGACCATGTGTCATTCAATTGAATTAATAGGGTATCAAATTCAAGCGCATTGGCAAAATAACTGCACAGTGTTAATCACAAAGGATCAATCATCAAAAGTGTGTCAGCATTTTTCGATATTCTGACTGGTCATTTTTTATTAATTTGGCAAGTTCGAGCAGCAAAGAATGCGCGATGGGCATTGCATTGAAGATCGCCACGGGTGAAATATCTGGAAAAACCTCCCGATTTTGTTATGAAGATCCCACAAAAATAACAAACGATATCAAAAATTATAGTTGGAAAGAGAGACGGAGAAGGAGACAAAAGGGAGCTCTGTCTCTCCTCAATATCAACCCGCTTTACCTTTTCGTCCGCTTCCACATTTCGCCGATCTTAGGGCTCGTTTAAACATGCGATTTTTTGTGCAATTTTTGTCGCACATTTCAGTGCAATTTTTGTCGCGCTCAAGCTCGCGATAAAAATTGCAAGTGAGTGTAAAATAGCGGCGATTTGTGTGCGATTTGTCGCTGCGATATTGCAGAGGTTTCGATTGATGCAACTTGGCGGCGGTTTGGGGGAAAGTGCAGCAAATATTGCACTGGAATCGCAGCGAAATCGCTGCTAGTTTACACTTGCGACAAAAGTTGCATTGGAGAGCGCGACAAAAATTGCACCAAAAATCGCATGTGTAAACGGGCCTTTACGCAGCTTGCATTTCCTATGTCTCTTCTGGTCGCTTACTCTTAGAGGTAAGCAGAGGTGACAGCTGAAATTTAGGCCACGTTCCTACTAGAAATTTTAGACTGGGGGAAGCTTAAAGAGGAGAGTCAATTGCATTGTGTTTACTGACTGTATTAGCAACGGCCAGCAGTTCCAAACGATGCTGTTGCAAAGTAAAGGCTTTCAGAAAATATGGTTAATCAGATAGCCGCATTGAAAACTAAAATGTCAGGAATTAGTTTCTAAAGATGCTGTGATGCTGGTTCGGTGGGTCCGGGAAGGTATCTTTACAAATTGATAACAGCTTCAGTTAAAATAAGGTAAATTGGCCACTGTAAGGAAATTCAAACACTTTTGATCTTTGTCAGTTATTGTAAATCTGCAGCACGCTAAACATGGGCACCAGACAGCAAAATGTAAGCAAAATACATGAAATGTCATTTTCTGTTTTCTCCGATTGTTTCAGGGCCTTCAAAATGGATATTAATTTAAATACGATAACACAGGTTGATCTGTTCGGATTCTGTAGCTAAAACTTTTTTTAGGTCGCAGAGCGTTATAGGAAACAAAATCAGTTATTGGCCGAATTTAACCGAGCAGCTGTTTGCTCTTCAAAAATGCTACCTGACTTAATTTCGTATTATATACGACGTATTTTATTTGTCCCTCCAAAAACAAAAGGAATTAATTTTCCTATGTTACAAAGGTTAGGGTCTGAGATGACATGCAGGCAAACATTTTCTCGATTGAACCCGAATTTGTGAGGCGGTTATTATTTTCCGAACTGGTATTCTAGAGAAATAACTGGTTGGATGCCCCTGCCTGACTCAAGATCCAGCGTGTGTTTTGTACACATATTTTGAGAGACCAAGGCCGAAGATAGAATAAAATTCTTCAGGATGTTTCTTTCCTTTGATCGGGGTCAGGTGTAAACACCTGTAAGTCGTGAAAACTTAAAGCAAGAGTAGACTTACTTTCGACATTCCTATGCATACATTTTCGTCAAGACAAGCTGAAGCAAATAAACGGGTCCATTTTTTGCACGCGCTGCTTCTTTTAGACAAAAGGTTGGCATATTTCATAATTTTGGAACTGGAATGAAATCGTATTTTTCAGTTGGCCTTGTCGAGACTAAAATAGCAATCGATCTATTGTCATTTTGGCGCTGGTGATAAATAGCATTCAAAGTTTAGTGCTTCGATTCAGTGGGTTGCCTAATTAAAGTATTTTTCGGATGCAACGTGTATGCCTGGGGGAGGCTCCTCTATTAAAAAAAGGAAAGAAAATTTTACAAGGTATCCTTAAGAGGGGCCAGCATCTCGTTTTGTGGGCAAAGTTATGACTCCAGTAGTATTTTTCCCGGATTCTACCTTAGAAGGGGCGAAAGTAATTCTGGCTATTTCAGATTGTTAGTGCCTCAGTGATTACCTAATAAGAAAAGTGTTCACAAAGAAAAGCCGAGTTCCAGGAGGTATCTCTGTATTGTCTTTGGCAGACAGCTAGGCGACAGCATTTAAATTATCCCTCAAGGGTAGATTGAAACTATTGTTTAATATTTTTCACTACTTAAACTTTAAAAATAGCCGGCCCTGATCTAAACCAATTTCAGAGTGGCCAGCTCTGATATTTCTTCGTTGCTTACAGTAAACAGGGTAAAGAAGGCATATAGCACAGAGAATAATAACCTTTATGTCCTTAAAACGACCCGCCTATGAACAGATTGTTAAATAACCGTCCCATAAAGGTTAAGATTCCTGTATCGTCAGATTAATTCATGAGCGACAGAGCCGAGTAGAGTATTTGGAGATCCTGTTGTGCACCGTTGATGTACACAGTTTAACCCAAGTTTACATGTTTGGCTGATTAAAATCTCGCGTCATTGATTTCTCAGTACTTAGAAGAGATTTTTCCAAGATAATACAGCGGATCATTTTTAGCTAGAGGGTTAAATTAGTTTTACAATTTACAATTAACCATCCTCAGACAAAAGGAGACGTCTCCTGAAAATAAAACAAAGTTAGATGCAAGCCCCAAATATATTATGTAATATTCCAATATTATTTGCAGTTTCCCGAATAATTTCTCGAGGCTCCCGATTCCCGGCAATATCTTCAGATTCACGAATAAATTTTGCGGTTCTCCCGAAACAAATATTCTTAGAGTTGGGACCCCCCGTAAAACGCATGAGTTAGATGCGTGCGGGTATACAGTGGAATCCCGATTTTTCGAATACTCGGTTATTCGAAACTCCCGATTCTTCGAACCAAAAGTCGTTTCCCTTGGATTTGCTTCAGTCAAACACTGTAATTTTACCCCCGATTTTTCGAATGCTCGATTTTTCGAAACTCCCGATATTTCTTTCTTCCGTTCAAAAATTTGCATTCGATTTCTCGAACTCTGAAAGCTCGGCTTTACCTCGGTGTAAGAACCTGTGAAACTCACGGATGACGTAAAACAAAGGGAACAAAAACATTTTAAACAATACCGTACAGCAAAACAAAAGCTAACAAACAAAGAAAATCTTGTCAGGTTCTTACACCGAGGTAAACCCGAAAGCTCAGGAACCAACAAAAACCGGTTTTAGCCACATACACACCTGAATGCAATTAACAAATTCCGGAGAAGGTGTTTTCATGCGTTTTTTTTAATTACAAAGCAAGTGACAAATCTGTCATTGAAGTCAATAAGAAACTGCAACGCCGTTGTTACACAATCGAGGGTCTTGAATTACTGTACAAGATCAGAGTTCCTTTGTTTACTTGCATTTTTCAAGCTCTTGCCGTAGCGCATTAATATTTTGCAGTTCCTTTAAACCGTGGAGTACAGGGTACTTTTTTGCTTATACAGCAAGGGGAAGGAAATGCAGTCAAGAGTCCGCACTAATTTACAGACACATGTATCAGTACAGTACTGGTTTTTGTTCTGCCGAAATTGGCTTAAATCCTTAAGATTTCGTTTTGTTTTAAATGTACGTTTTGTTGGTAAATAAAGATGGGTCACACATTAACGAGAGTGACATACCATTGTTGTCTGCCTTCTTGGATCTTATAAAACAATTCCACGGTAAAACAGGTGTGATTTGATGCCACCTTCGATTTTTCGAACCCCCGATTTTTCGAACCAAGTTCCATTTCCCTTGGAGGTTCGAAAAATCGGAATTCCACTGTATTTTGAAACCAAAACTTGTCCGTTTTGATTGACGGTCTACATAACGAACGACCAAATCTATGCCTTGATGTACGCATTATTTATAGTTTTGAAATGACTATACATTGGGAAACAGAGTACTGTATTTAGTACGGAGACGAGTCAAATAGAACCTGGCATACATTTCTGTTTGTGACAAGGTATTGTTTTGCGATGCATTTCAACTTTCATGTGAAATTGAAATTCGACGTTTTGTACACCCGGTGTACACCAAACACTAATAATGTGTTCGTAAACCGGGCTCGCCGATCAGTTTGACCTGAGTTTGATCTGTTTGATGACGTTCTCTCATCAATTATCCATCCCGGCCACATTCAATTGTCTACCATGTACCATACTTCAATGTACAACATATAAAAAGCTTTCACACAGGAAGAGACTCAATTCGTAGATCTGATTGGTGTTGAAGACTAATAAGTTAAAAGGCTACAAAATCATTAATGTTCTACTTGAGCGGAAATAACAATCTACAGAGGACAATGAGTTTACTGTGTCACTGGTAAGCTCGATAAAATAGAGCTATGGCGTCGATCGCGCGTCGCCAGAGTATCCTTGGTAGCTTTCCGCATGTTTCCAGAGTTACTGGCTATAATCGGGACCCAGGAAAGCACTGGTATGTAGTCACTAAACTTGCGTACGGCTTAAGGCTTAAGATGAAATTGCTAAGAGCGAAATTTTCACCACTTTCCTGACGAAATACACTGTAGCATCAATACATCGGAAGCCCGCCAAGCGAGGTTGTGACTTCAACAGACAACCAAGCCATAGTTTTGTTGTGTCGTCGTTTGCGCTTTATGCTAGATTGCCTCGGCAGCGAGAGTGTGCGAGAGACGGGTTGGCTCGCTCCTCAAAATTTGGCCCTGTTGTGGAAGCGGTAAAAGGAATTGCTTTGGACTGTGACTCACCGTGTAGTTTTGGCGGGAAAAACTTCGA